>CAXAJV010000857.1:3297956-4020289 GCA_963969225.1 Xylocopa violacea
ATATTACACCCGAGATGTTAGGTTGCCTTAGGTTAGGACATACAGCGTTATAGACGTATAGAATGTCCCCATCGAGAAGCAGGCGACGACACGCCAGGAATGTTGTAAAATATTACATTTTACATGTTGGGTTGCCTTAGGCTAGGATATATGTCGTTATAGACGTATACAATGTTCCCACCGAGAAGTAGGGCCCGACATGCCAGGAATGTTGTAAAATATTACATCCGAGATGTTAGGTTGCCTTAGGTTAGGATATACAACGATATAGACGTATAGAATGTTCCCACCGAGAAGTAGGGACCTACATGCCAGGAATTTTCTAAAATATTAAATCCCAGATGTTAGGTTGCGTTAGGTTAGAATATACAACGTTATAGATGTATATAATGTCCCCATCGAGAAGTAGGCGACGACACGCCAGGAATGTTGTACAATATTACACACGAGATGTTAGGTTCCCTTAGGTTAGGATATATGACGTTATAGATGTATATAATGTCCCCATCCAGAAGTAGGCGACGACACGCCAGGAATGTTGTAAAATATTACATCCCAGATGTTAGGTTGCGTTAGGTTAGAATATACAACGTTATAGACGTATATAATATCCCCATCGAGAAGCAGGCGACGACACGACAGGAATGTTGTAAAATATTACATTCGACATGTTAGGTTGCCTTAGGCTAGGATATATATAGTTATAGACGTATACAATGTTCCCACCGAGAAGTAGGCGACGACACGCCAGGTATGTTGTAAAATATTACACCCGAGATGTTAGGTTCCCTTAGGTCAGGATATATAACGTTATAGATGTATATAATGTCCCCATCCAGAAGTAGGCCACGACACGCCAGGAATGTTGTAAAATATTACATTCGACATGTTAGGTTGCGTTAGGCTAGGATATATATCGTTATAGACGTATACAATGTTCCCACCGAGAAGTAGGGCCCGACATGCCAGGAATGTTGTAAAATATTACATCCCGGATGTTAGGTTGCCTTAGGTTAGGATATACAGCGTTATAGATGTATGTAATGTCCCCATCGAGAAGTAGGCAACGACGCGCCAGGAATGTTGTGAAATATTACATCCGAGTTTGTTAGGTTGCCTTAGGGTAGGATATACAACGTTATAGATGTATATAACGTCCCCATCGAGAAGTAGGCGACGACACGCCAGGAATGTTGTAAAATATTACATCCCAGATGTTAGGTTGCTTTAGGTTAGGATATTCAACATTATAGACGTATATAATGTTCCCATCGAGATGCAGGAGACGACACGACAGGAATGTTGTAAAATATTACATTCGACATGTTAGGTTGCCTTAGGCTAGGATATATATAGTTATAGACGTATACAATGTTCCCACCGAGAAGTAGGGCCCAACATGCCAGGAATGTTGTAAAATATTACATCCGAGATGTAAGGTTCCCTTAGGTTAGGATATATATCGTTATAGACGTATATAACGTTCCCACCGAGACGTAGGGACCGACATGCCAGAAATGTTGTAAAATATTACATCCGAGATGTTAGGTTGCCTTAGGTTAGGATATACAACGTTATAGATGTATATAATGTCCCCATCGAGAAGTAGGCAACGACACGCCAGGAATGTTGTAAAATATTACGTCCGAGATGTTAGGTTCCCTTAGGTTAGGATAAACAACGTTATAGACGTATCTAATGTCCCCATCGAGAAGCAGGCGACGGCACGCCAGAATGTTGTAAAATATTACATCCGATATGTTAGGTTGCCTTAGGATAGGATATATAACATGATAGACGTATATAATGTTTCCTCCGAGAAATAGGGGCCGACGCGTCAGGAATGTTGTAAAATAAAACATCCCAGATGTTAGGTTGCGTTAGGTTAGGATATACAACGTTATAGACGTATATAATGTCCCCTTCGAGAAGCAGACGACGACAAGCCAGAATGATGTAAAATATTACATTCGACATGTTAGGTCGCCTTAGTCTAGGACATATAACGTTATAGACATATATAATGTTCCCACCGTGAAATAGGCGCCGTCACGCCAGGAATGCTGTAAAATATTACTGTAGAGAGGTTAGATTGCCTTAGGCTAGGATATATAACGTTATAGACGTATATAATGTTCCCACCGAGAAGTTGGGGCCGACCCGCCAGGAATGTTGTAAAATAATACGTTCAAGGTATTAGGTTGCCTTAGGTTAGGATGTATAACGTTATAGACGTATATAATTTCCTCAGCGAGACGTACGGGACGACACGAACGGGATTCTGTGAAACATTACCAGCGAGGGTATAGATGGGTTAGGTTAGGTTATATTGCGATATAGACTTATATAATGTTCTCACCGAGATGTAGGGGCCGATCGGCCAGGTATTTTGGAAAATACTACATCCGAGATGTTAGGTTGCCTTAGGTTAGGATATACAACGTTATAGATGTACATAATGTGCCCATCCAGAAGTAGGCGACGACACGCCAGGACTGTTGTAAAATATTACATCCCAGATGTTAGGTTGCGTTAGGTTAGGATATACAACGTTATAGATGTATATAATGTCCCCATCGAGATGTAGGCGACGACACGCCAGGAATGTTGTAAAATATTACATTCGACATGTTAGGTCGCCTTAGGCTAGGATATGTAACGTTACAGACGCGTATAGTGTTACCACCGAGAACTACGGGCCGACACGCCAGGAATGATGTAAAATATACATTCGACATGTTAGGTCGCCTTAGGCTAGGGTACATAACGTTATAGACGTATATAATGTTCCCAAGGAGAAATAGTGGCCGACGCGCCAGGAATGTTGTAACATATTACATCCGAGATGTTAGGTTGCCTTCGGTTAGGATATACAACGTTATAGACGTATATGATGTTACCATAGAGAACTAGGCGCCGGCACGCCAGGTATGTTGTAAAACATTACATCCGAGATGTTAGGTTCCCTCAGGTTAGGATATATAACGTTATAGACGTATATAATGTTCCCAGCGCCCAGTAGGGGCCGACATGCCAGGAATGTTGTTGAATGTTACACCCGAGATGTTAGGTACCCCCAGTTTAGGATATACAAAGCTAGAGACGTATATAATGTCCCCATCGGCAAGTAGGCGCCTTCACGGCAGCAATGTCTTAAATATTAAATCCCAGATGTTAGGTTGCCTTAGGTTAGGATATATAACGTTATAGACGCATATAATGTTCCCACCGAGAAGTAAGGACCGACACGCCAGGAATGCTGTAAAATTTTGCATCCCAGATGTTAGGTTGCGTTAGGTTAGGATATACAACGTAATAGATGTATATAATGTCCCCTTCGAGAAGCAGGCGACGACACGCCAGGAATGTTGTAAAATATTACATTCGACATGTTAGGTCGCATTAGGCTAGGATATATAACGTTATAGACGTATATAATGTTCCCACCGAGAAGTACGTGCCGAGACGCCAGGAATGATGTCAACTATTACATCCGAGATGTTAGGTTGCCTTACGTTAGGATACATACCGTTATAGACGTATATTACGTTCCCACCGAGACGTATTGACCGACATACCAGGAATGTTGTATAATTTTACATTCCAGAAGTTAGGTTGCGTTAGGTTAGGGTATACAACGTTATAGACGTATATAATGTTCCCACCGAGAAATAGGGGCCGACGCGTCAGGAATGTTGTAAAATATTGCACCCGAGATGTTAGGTTCCCTTAGGTTAGGATATATGACGTTATAGATGTATATAATTTCCCTATCCAGGAGTAGGCGACGACACGCCAGGAATGTTGTAAAATATTACATCCCAGATTTTAGGTTGCTTTGGGTTAGGATATACAACGTTATAGACGTATATAATGTCCCCATCGAGAAGCAGGCGACGACACGCCAGAATGTTGTAAAATATTACATCCGAGATGTTAGGTTCCCTTAGGTTAGGATATACAACGTTATAGACGTATCTCATGTCCCCATCGAGAAGCAGGCGACGACACGCCAGGAATGTTGTAAAATATAACATCCGAGATGTTAGGTTGCCTTAGGCTAGGATATATAACGTTATAGACGTATATAATATTCCTACCGAGAAATAGGGGCCGACGCGTCAGGAATGTTGTAAAATATTACACCCGAGATGTTAGGTTCCCTTACGTTAGGATATACAACGTTATAGACGTATATAATGTCCCCTTCGAGAAGCAAGCGACGACAGGCCAGAATGTTCTAAAATATTACATTCGACATGTTAGGTTGCCTTAGGCTAGGATATGTAACGTTATAGACGTATATAATATTCCCACCGAGAAATAGGGGCCGACGCGTCAGGAATGTTGTAAAATATTACACCCGAAATGTTAGGTTCCCTTAGGTTAGTATATACAACGTTATAGACGTATAGAATGTTCCCACCGAGATGTAGGAACCGACATGCCAGGAATGTTGTAAACTATTACATCCGAGTTGTTAGGTTGTTTTAGGTTAGGATATATATCGTTATAGACTTATATAATGTTCCCACCGAGATGTGGGGACCGACATGCCAGGAATGTTGTAACACATTATATCCCAGAAGTTAGGTTGCTTTGGGTTAGGATAGACAACGTTATAGACGTATATAATGTCCCCATCGAGAAGAAGGCGACGACACGCCAGAATGTTGTCAAATATTACGTCCGAGATGTTAGGTTCCCTTAGGTTAGGATAAACAACGTTATAGACGTATCTAATGTCCCCATCGAGAAGCAGGCGACGGCACGCCAGAATGTTGTAAAATATTACATCCGATATGTTAGGTTGCCTTAGGATAGGATATATAACATGATAGACGTATATAATGTTTCCTCCGAGAAATAGGGGCCGACGCGTCAGGAATGTTGTAAAATAAAACATCCCAGATGTTAGGTTGCGTTAGGTTAGGATATACAACGTTATAGACGTATATAATGTCCCCTTCGAGAAGCAGACGACGACAAGCCAGAATGATGTAAAATATTACATTCGACATGTTAGGTCGCCTTAGTCTAGGATATATAACGTTATAGACATATATAATGTTCCCACCGAGAAATAGGCGCCGTCACGCCAGGAATGCTGTAAAATATTACTGTAGAGAGGTTAGATTGCCTTAGGCTAGGATATATAACGTTATAGACGTATATAATGTTCCCACCGAGAAGTTGGGGCCGACCCGCCAGGAATGTTGTAAAATAATACGTTCAAGGTATTAGGTTGCCTTAGGTTAGGATGTATAACGTTATAGACGTATATAATTTCCTCAGCGAGACGTACGGGACGACACGAACGGGATTCTGTGAAACATTACCAGCGAGGGTATAGATGGGTTAGGTTAGGTTATATTGCGATATAGACTTATATAATGTCCCTACCGAGAAGTGGGGCCGACCCGCCAGGAATGTTGTGAAATACTACATTCGAGATGTTAGGTTGCCCTCGGGTGGGATACACAATGTTATAGACGTATATAATGTCCCCACCGAGAAGTATGAACCAACCCGAACGGGATTCTGTAAAACATTACCGCCGAATGGCTAGATGGGTTAGATTAGGTTATATGACGTTATGGACGTATATAATGTTCCCACCGAGAAGTAGGGGCCGACACGCCCGGGATTCTGTAAAACATTACCAGCGAGGGGCTAGATGGGTTAGGTTAGGTTATATTACGTTTAGACGTATATAATGTTCCCACCGAGAAGTAGGGGCCGACCCGCCAGGTATGTTGGAAAATACTATATCCGAGATATTAGGTTGCCTTAGGTTAGGATATATAACGTTATAGACGCATACAATGTCCCCTCTGAAATGTACGGGACGACACGAACTGGATTCTGTAAAACATTACCAGCGAGGGCCTAGATGGGTTAGGTTAGGTAATATTACGTTGTAGACGTACATAATGTACCCAACGAGAAGTAGGGGCCGACACGCCAGTAATTTTGGAAAGTACTACATCCGAGATGTTAGATAGCCTTAGGTTAGGAAATATAACGTTATAGACGCATACAATGTTCCCACCGAGACGCACGGGACGACACGAACTGGATTCTGTAAAACATTACCAGCGAGGGGCTAGATGGGGTAGGTTAGGTTATATTACGATATATACTTATATAATGTTCCCACCGAGAAGTAGGTGCCGACCCGCCTGGAATGTTGTAAAATACTACATCCGAGATGTTAGGTTGCCTTAGGTTAGGATATATAACGTTATAGCCGCATACAATGTCCCCACCGAGACGTACGGGACGACACGAACTTGATTCTGTAAAACATTACCAGCGAGAGGCTAGATGGGTTAGGTTAGGTTATATTTCGTTGTAGACGTATATAATATACCCAACGAGAATTAGGGGCCGACACGAGTGGAATGTCGTAAAATACTACATTCGAGATGTTAGGTTGCCTTAGGTTAGGATATATAACGTTATAGACATATATAATGTCCGCACCGAGACTTAGGGGACGACACGAACGGGATTCTGTAAAACATTACCAGCGAGGGGCTAGATGGGTTAGGTTAGGTTATACTACGTTGTAGACGTATATAATGTTCTCACCGAGATGTAGGGGCCGATCGGCCAGGTATTTTGGAAAATACTACATCCGAGATGTTAGGTTGCCTTAGGTTAGGATATACAACGTTATAGATGTACATAATGTTCCCATCCAGAAGTAGGCGACGACACGCCAGGACTGTTGTAAAATATTACATCCCAGATGTTAGGTTGCGTTAGGTTAGGATATACAACGTTATAGATGTATATAATGTCCCCATCGAGATGTAGGCGACGACACGCCAGGAATGTTGTAAAATATTACATTCGACATGTTAGGTTGCCTTAGGCTAGGATATATAACGTTATAGACGTATATAATGTTCTTACCGAGACGTAGTGTCCGACATGCCAGGAATGGCATGTAAAATATTACACCCGGATGTTTGGTTCCCATCGGTTAGGATATACAACGTTATAGACTTATAGAATGTTCCCACCGAGAAGTAGGGACCGACATGCCAGGAACGTTGTAAAATATTACATCCGAGATGTTAGGTTGCCTTAGGTTAGGATATACAACGTTATAGATGTATATAATGTCCCCATCGAGAAGTAGGCGACGACACGCCAGGAATTTTGTAAAATATTACATTCGACATGTTAGGTCGCCTTAGGCTAGGATATGTAACGTTATAGACGCGTATAGTGTTACCACCGAGAACTACGGGCCGACACGCCAGGAGTGATGTAAAATATACATTCGACATGTTAGGTCGCCTTAGGCTAGGGTACATAACGTTATAGACGTATATAATGTTCCCAAGGAGAAATAGTGGCCGACGCGCCAGGAATGTTGTAACATATTACATCCGAGATGTTAGGTTGCCTTCGGTTAGGATATACAACGTTATAGACGTATATGATGTTACCATAGAGAACTAGGCGCCGGCACGCCAGGTATGTTGTAAAACATTACATCCGAGATGTTAGGTTCCCTCAGGTTAGGATATATAACGTTATAGACGTATATAATGTTCCCAGCGCCCAGTAGGGGCCGACATGCCAGGAATGTTGTTGAATGTTACACCCGAGATGTTAGGTACCCCCAGTTTAGGATATACAAAGCTAGAGACGTATATAATGTCCCCATCGGCAAGTAGGCGCCTTCACGGCAGCAATGTCTTAAATATTAAATCCCAGATGTTAGGTTGCCTTAGGTTAGGATATATAACGTTATAGACGCATATAATGTTCCCACCGAGAAGTAAGGACCGACACGCCAGGAATGCTGTAAAATTTTGCATCCCAGATGTTAGGTTGCGTTAGGTTAGGATATACAACGTAATAGATGTATATAATGTCCCCTTCGAGAAGCAGGCGACGACACGCCAGGAATGTTGTAAAATATTACATTCGACATGTTAGGTCGCATTAGGCTAGGATATATAACGTTATAGACGTATATAATGTTCCCACCGAGAAGTACGTGCCGAGACGCCAGGAATGTTGTCAACTATTACATCCGAGATGTTAGGTTGCCTTACGTTAGGATATATACCGTTATAGACGTATATTACGTTCCCACGGAGACGTATTGACCGACATACCAGGAATGTTGTATAATTTTACATTCCAGAAGTTAGGTTGCGTTAGGATAGGGTATACAACGTTATAGACGTATATAATGTTCCCACCGAGAAATAGGGGCCGACGCGTCAGGAATGTTGGAAAATACTACATCCGAGATGTTAGGATGCCTTAGGTTGCGATATATAAAGTTATAGATGTATATAATGTTCGCACCGAGAAGTAGGGCCCGACGCGCCTGGAAAGTTTAACGTACTACAATCGAGAAGTTAGGTTGCCTTAGGTAAGGATATATAACGTTATAGACGTATATAATGCCCGCACCGAGACGTACGGGACGACACGAACGGGATTCTGTAAAACATTACCAGCGAGGGTCTAGATGGGTCAGGTTAGGATCTATTACGTTATAGACGTATATAATGTTCCCACCGAGAAGTAGGGCCGACCCGCCAGGAATGTTGTGAAATACTACATTCGAGATGTTAGGTTTCCTTATGGTAATATATACAAAGCTATAGACGTATATAATGTCCCCATCGAGAAGTACGGGCCGACACGACCGGGATACTGTAAAACATTATCACCGAGGGGCCAGATGGGTTAGGTTATGTTACATTACGATATAGACGTATATAATGTTCCCACCGATAAGTAGGGACCGACCCGCATGGAATGTAGTAAAATACAACATTCGAGATGTTAGGTTGCCTTAGGTTAGGATATATAACGATATAGACGCATATAATGTCCCCATCGAGACATACGGGACGACACGTACGGGATTCTGTAAAACATTATCACCGAGGGGCAAAATGGGTTAGGTTAGATTATATTACGATATAGACGTATATAATGTTCCCACTTAGAAGTAGGGGCCGACGCGCCAGGAATGTTGTAAAACATTACATTCGACATGTTAGGTTGCCTTAGGTTAGGATATACAACGTTATAGACGTATATAATGTTCCCACCGAGACGTGGGGACCGACATGCCAGGGATCTTGTAAAATATTACATCCCAGATGTTAGGTTGCTTTAGGTTAGGATATTCAACGTTATAGACGTACATAAAGTCCCCATCGAGAAGCAGGCGACGACACGCCAGGAATGTTGTAATATATAACATCCGAGATGTTATGTTGCCATACGTTAGGATATGTAACGTTATAGACGTATATAATGTTCCCACCGAAAAGTAGCAGCCGAAGCGCCAGGAATGTTGTGAAATATTACATCCGAGATATTAGGTTGCCTTAGGCTAGGATATATAACGTTGTAGACGTATACAATATTCCCACCGAGAAATAGCGGCCGACGCGTCAGGAATGTTGTAAAATATTACACCCGAGATGTTAGGTTCCCTTAGGTTAGGATATATGACGTTATAGATGTATATAATGTCCCCATCGAGAAGTAGACGACGACACGCTAGGAATGTTGTAAAATATTACATTCTACATGTTCGGTTGGCTTAGGCTAGGATATATATCGTTATAGACGTATACATTGTTTCCACCGAGAAGTAGGGACCGACATGCCAGGAATGTTGTAAAATATTACATCCCAGATGTTAGGTTGCGTTAGGTTAGTATACCAAGATTATAGATGTATATAATGTCCCCATCGAGAAGTAGGCGGCGACACGCCAGGAATGTTGTAAAATATTACACCCGAGATGTTAGGTTCCCTTAGGTTAGGATATATGACGTTATAGATGTATATAATGTCCCCATCCAGAAGTAGGCGACCGACACGCCAGGAATGCTGTAAAATATTACATCCCAGATGTTAGGTTGCGTTAGGCTAGGATATATAACGTTATAGACGTATATGATGTTACCACCGAGAAGCAGGAGACGACACGCCAGGACTGATGTAAAATATTACATTCGTCATGTTAGGTCGCCTTAGGCTAGGATATGTAACGTTATAGACGCATATAATGTTACCACGGAGAACTACGGGCCGACACGACAGGAATGATGTAAAATGTTACATTCGACATGTTAGGTCGCCTTAGGCTAGGATATATAACGTTATAGACGTTTATAATATTCCCACCGAGAAATAGGGGCCGACGCGTCAGGAATGTTGTAAAATATTACACCCGAGATGTTAGGTTCCCTTAGGTTAGGATATACAACGTTATAGATGTATATAATGTCCCCATCGAGAAGTAGGCGACGACACGCCAGGAGTGTTGTAAAATATTACATTCGACATGTTAGGTTGCCTTAGGCTAGGATATATAACGTTATAGACGTATATAATGTTCTCACCGAGACGTAGTGACCGACATGCCAGGAATGGCATGTAAAATATTACACCCGGATGTTTGGTTCCCATCGGTTAGGATATACAACGTTATAGACTTATAGAATGTTCCCACCGAGAAGTAGGGACCGACATGCCAGGAACGTTGTAAAATATTACATCCGAGATGTTAGATTGCCTTAGGTTAGGTTATACAACGTTATAGATGTATATAATGTCCCCATCGAGAAGTAGGCGACGACACGCCAGGAATGTTGTAAAATATTACATTCGACATGTTAGGTCGCCTTAGGCTAGGATATGTAACGTTATAGACGCGTATAGTGTTACCACCGAGAACTACGGGCCGACACGCCAGGAATTATGTAAAATATACATTCGACATGTTAGGTCGCCTTAGGCTAGGGTATATAACGTTATAGACGTATATAATGTTCCCACCGAGAAATAGTGGCCGACGCGCCAGGAATGTTGTAAAATATCACATCCGAGATGTTAGGTTGCCTTCGGTTAGGATATATAACGTTATAGACGTATATGATGTTACCATAGAGAACTAGGCGCCGGTACGCCAGGTATGTTGTCAACTATTACATCCGAGATGTTAGGTTGCCTTACGTTAGGATATATACCGTTATAGACGTATATTACGTTCCCACCGAGACGTATTGACCGACATACCAGGAATGTTGTATAATTTTACATTCCAGAAGTTAGGTTGCGTTAGGTTAGGGTATACAACGTTATAGACGTATATAATGTTCCCACCGAGAAATAGGGGCCGACGCGTCAGGAATGTTGGAAAATACTACATCCGAGATGTTAGGATGCCTTAGGTTGCGATATATAAAGTTATAGATGTATATAATGTTCGCACCGAGAAGTAGGGCCCGACGCGCCTGGAAAGTTTAACGTACTACAATCGAGAAGTTAGGTTGCCTTAGGTAAGGATATATAACGTTATAGACGTATATAATGCCCGCACCGAGACGTACGGGACGACACGAACGGGATTCTGTAAAACATTACCAGCGAGGGTCTATATGGGTCAGGTTAGGATCTATTACGTTATAGACGTATATAATGTTCCCACCGAGAAGTAGGGCCGACCCGCCAGGAATGTTGTGAAATACTACATTCGAGATGTTAGGTTTCCTTATGGTAATATATACAAAGCTATAGACGTATATAATGTCCCCATCGAGAAGTACGGGCCGACACGACCGGGATACTGTAAAACATTATCACCGAGGGGCAAGATGGGTTAGGTTATGTTACATTACGATATAGACGTATATAATGTTCCCACCGATAAGTAGGGACCGACCCGCATGGAATGTAGTAAAATACAACATTCGAGATGTTAGGTTGCCTTAGGTTAGGATATATAACGATATAGACGCATATAATGTCCCCATCGAGACGTACGGGACGACACGTACGGGATTCTGTAAAACATTATCACCGAGGGGCAAAATGGGTTAGGTTAGATTATATTACGATATAGACGTATATAATGTTCCCACTTAGAAGTAGGGGCCGACGCGCCAGGAATGTTGTAAAACATTACATTCGACATGTTAGGTTGCCTTAGGTTAGGATATACAACGTTATAGACGTATATAATGTTCTCACCGAGACGTAGTGACCGACATGCCAGGAATGGCATGTAAAATATTACACCCGGATGTTTGGTTCCCATCGGTTAGGATATACAACGTTATAGACTTATAGAATGTTCCCACCGAGAAGTAGGGACCGACATGCCAGGAACGTGGTAAAATATTACATCCGAGATGTTAGATTGCCTTAGGTTAGGTTATACAACGTTATAGATGTATATAATGTCCCCATCGAGAAGTAGGCGACGACACGCCAGGAATGTTGTAAAATATTACATTCGACATGTTAGGTCGCCTTAGGCTAGGATATGTAACGTTATAGACGCGTATAGTGTTACCACCGAGAACTACGGGCCGACACGCCAGGAATTATGTAAAATATACATTCGACATGTTAGGTCGCCTTAGGCTAGGGTATATAACGTTATAGACGTATATAATGTTCCCACCGAGAAATAGTGGCCGACGCGCCAGGAATGTTGTAAAATATTACATCCGAGATGTTAGGTTGCCTTCGGTTAGGATATATAACGTTATAGACGTATATGATGTTACCATAGAGAACTAGGCGCCGGTACGCCAGGTATGTTGTAAAACATTACATCCGAGATGTTAGGTTCCCTCAGGTTAGGATATATAACGTTATAGACGTATATAATGGTCCCAGCGCCCAGTAGGGGCCGACATGCCAGGAATGTTGTTGAATGTTACACCCGAGATGTTAGGTACCCCCAGTTTAGGATATACAAAGCTAGAGACGTATATAATGTCCCCATCGGCAAGTAGGCGCCTTCACGGCAGCAATGTCTTAAATATTAAATCCCAGATGTTAGGTTGCCTTAGGTTAGGATATATAACGTTATAGACGTATATAATGTTCCCACCGAGAAGTAAGGACCGACACGCCAGGAATGCTGTAAAATTTTGCATCCCAGATGTTAGGTTGCGTTAGGTTAGGATATACAACGTAATAGATGTATATAATGTCCCCTTCGAGAAGCAGGCGACGACACGCCAGGAATGCTGTAAAATATTACATTCGACATGTTAGGTCGCATTAGGCTAGGGTATATAACGTTATAGACGTATATAATGTTCCCACCGAGAAGTACGTGCCGAGACCCCAGGAATGTTGTCAACTATTACATCCGAGATGTTAGGTTGCCTTACGTTAGGATATATACCGTTATAGACGTATATTACGTTCCCACCGAGACGTATTGACCGACATACCAGGAATGTTGTATAATTTTACATTCCAGAAGTTAGGTTGCGTTAGGTTAGGGTATACAACGTTATAGACGTATATAATGTTCCCACCGAGAAATACGGGCCGACGCGTCAGGAATGTTGGAAAATACTACATCCGAGATGTTAGGATGCCTTAGGTTGCGATATATAAAGTTATAGATGTATATAATGTTCGCACCGAGAAGTAGGGCCCGACGCGCCTGGAAAGTTTAACGTACTACAATCCAGATGTTAGGTTGCCTTAGGTAAGGATATATAACGTTATAGACGTATATAATGCCCGCACCGAGACGTACGGGACGACACGAACGGGATTCTGTAAAACATTACCAGCGAGGGTCTAGATGGGTCAGGTTAGGATCTATTACGTTATAGACGTATATAATGTTCCCACCCAGAAGTAGGGCCGACCCGCCAGGAATGTTGTGAAATACTACATTCGAGATGTTAGGTTTCCTTATGGTAATATATACAAAGCTATAGACGTATATAATGTCCCCATCGAGAAGTACGGGCCGACACGACCGGGATACTGTAAAACATTATCACCGAGGGGCAAGATGGGTTAGGTTATGTTACATTACGATATAGACGTATATAATGTTCCCACCGATAAGTAGGGACCGACCCGCATGGAATGTAGTAAAATACAACATTCGAGATGTTAGGTTGCCTTAGGTTAGGATATATAACGATATAGACGCATATAATGTCCCCATCGAGACGTACGGGACGACACGTACGGGATTCTGTAAAACATTATCACCGAGGGGCAAAATGGGTTAGGTTAGATTATATTACGATATAGACGTATATAATGTTCCCACTTAGAAGTAGGGGCCGACGCGCCAGGAATGTTGTAAAACATTACACTCGACATGTTAGGTTGCCTTAGGTTAGGATATACAACGTTATAGACGTATAGAATTTTCCCAACGAGGAGCAGGCAACGACACGCCAGGAATGTTGTAAAATATTACATCCGAGATGTTAAGTTGCCTTAGGTTAGGATATACAACGTTATAGATGTATATAATGTCCCCATCGAGAAGTAGGCGACGACACGCCAGGATGTTGTAAAACATTACATCCCAGATGTTATGTTGCCTTAGGCTAGGATATCTAACGTTATAGACGTATATAATGGTCCCAACGAGAAGTAGGCGACGACACGCCAGGAATGTTGTAAGATATTACACCCGAGATGTTAGGTTCCCTTAGGTTAGGATATATGACGTTATAGATGTATATAATGTCCCCATCCAGAAGTAGGCGACGACACGCCAGGAATGTTGTAAAATATTACATCCCAGATGTTAGGTTGCGTTAGGTTAGAATATACAACGTTATAGAGGTATATAATGTCCCCATCGAGAAGCAGGCGACGACACGACAGGAATGTTGCAAAATATTACATTCGACATGTTAGGTTGCCTTACGCTAGGATATATATCGTTATAGACGTATACATTGTTTCCACCAAGAAGTAGGGACCGACATGCCAGGAATGTTGTAAAATATTACATCCGAGATGTTAGGTTGCTTTAGGTTATGATATATATCGTTACAGACGTATATAACGTTCCCACCGAGACGTAGGGACCGACATGCCAGGAATGTTGAAAATATTACATCCCAGATGTTAGGTTGCGTTAGGTTAGTATATACAAGGTTATAGACGTATATAATGTTCCCATCGAGAAGCAGGCGACGACACGCCAGAATGTTGTAAAGTATTACATCCGAGATGTTAGGTTGCCATACGTTAGGATATGTAACGTTATAGACGTATATAATGTTCCCACCGAAAAGTAGCAGCCGAAGCGCCAGGAATGTTGTAAAATATTACATCCGAGATGTTAGGTTGCCTTAGGCTAGGATATATAACGTTATAGACGTATACAGTATTCCCACCGAGAAATAGCGGCCGACGCGTCAGGAATGTTGTAAAATATTACACCCGAGATGTTAGGTTCCCTTAGGTTAGGATATATGACGTTATAGATGTATTTAATGTCCCCATCGAGAAGTAGGCGACGACACGCCAGGAATGTTGTAAAATATTACATTCTACATGTTGGGTTGCCTTAGGCTAGGATATATATCGTTATAGACGTATACATTGTTTCCACCGAGAAGTAGGGACCGACATGCCAGGAATGTTGTAAAATATTACATCCGAGATGTAAGGTTCCCTTAGGTTAGGATATATATCGTTATAGACGTATATAACGTTCCCACCGAGACGTAGGGACCGACATGCCAGGAATGTTGAAAATATTACATCCCAGATGTTAGGTTGCGTTAGGTTAGTATATACAAGGTTATAGACGTATATAATGTTCCCATCGAGAAGCAGGCGACGACACGCCAGAATGTTGTAAAGTATTACATCCGAGATGTTAGGTTGCCTTAGGTTAGGATATACAACGTTATAGATGTATATAATATCCCCATCGAGAAGTAGGCGACGACACGCCAGGAATGTTGTAAAATATTACACCCGAGATGTTAGGTTCCCTTAGGTTAGGATATATGACGTTATAGATGTATATAATGTCCCCATCCAGAAGTAGGCGACGACACGCCAGGAATGTTGTAAAATATTACATTCTACATGTTGGGTTGCCTTAGGCTAGGATATATATCGTTATAGACGTATACATTGTTTCCACCGAGAAGTAGGGACCGACATGCCAGGAATGTTGTAAAATATTACATCCGAGATGTAAGGTTCCCTTAGGTTAGGATATATATCGTTATAGACGTATATAACGTTCCCACCGAGACGTAGGGACCGACATGCCAGGAATGTTGAAAATATTACATCCCAGATGTTAGGTTGCGTTAGGTTAGTATATACAAGGTTATAGACGTATATAATGTCCCCATCAAGAAGCAGGCGACGACACGCCAGAATGTTGTAAAATATTACATCCGAGATGTTAGGTTGCCTTAGGTTAGTATATACAACGTTATAGACGTATAGAATGTTCCCACCGAGATGTAGGAACCGACATGCCAGGAATGTTGTAAACTATTACATCCGAGTTGTTAGGTTGTTTTAGGTTACGATATATATCGTTATAGACGCGTATAGTGTTACCACCGAGAACTACGGGCCGACACGCCAGGAATTATGTAAAATATACATTCGACATGTTAGGTTGCCTTAAGATAGGATAAATGACGTTATAGACGTATATAATATTCCCACCGAGAAATTGGGGCCGACGCGTCAGGAATGTTGTAAAATATTACACCCAAGATGTTAGGTTCCCTTAGGTTAGGATATACGACGTTATAGACGTATAGAATGTTCCCACCGAGATGTAGGGACCGACATGCCAGGAATGTTGTCAAATATTACATTAGACATGGTAGGCCGCCTTAGGCTAGGATATATAACGTTATAGACGTATATAATATTCCCACCGAGAAATAGGGGCCGACGCGTCAGGAATGTGGTAAAATATTACACCCGAGATGTTAGGTTCCCTTAGGTTAGCATAAACAACGTTATAGACGTATAGAATGTTCCCACCGAGAAATAGGGGCCGACGCGTCAGGAATGTTGTAAAATATTACACCCTAGATGTTAGGTTCCCTTAGGTTAGGATATACGACGTTATAGACGTATAGAATGTTCCCACCGAGATGTAGGGACCGACATGCCAGGAATGTTGTAAAATATGACATCCGAGTTGATATGTCGCTTTAGGTTAGGATATATATCGTTATAGACTTATATAATGTTACCACCGAGAACTACGGGCCGACACGTCAGGAATGATGTAAAATATTACATTCGACATGTTAGGTTGCCTTAAGATAGGATAAATGACGTTATAGACGTATATAATATTCCCACCGAGAAATAGGGGCCGACGCGTCAGGAATGTTGTAAAATATTACATCCCAGATGTTTGGTTGCCTTAGGCTAGGATATCCAACGTTATAGACGTATATAATGGTCCCAACGAGAAGTAGGCAACGACACGCCAGGAATGTTGTAAAATATTACATCCGACATTTTAGGTTGCCTTAGGCTAGGATATATAACGTTATAGACGTATGTAATGTTACCACCGAGAACTACGGGCCGACACGCCAGGAATTATGTAAAATATTACATTCGACATGTTAGGTCGCCTTAGGCTAGGATATATAACGTTATAGACGTATATAATGATCCCACCGAGAAATAGGTGCCGACGCTCCAGGAATGTTTTAAAATATTACATCCGAGATGTTAGGTTCCCTTAGGTTAGGATATACAACGTTATAGACGTATAGAATGTGCCCACCGAGAATTAGGGACCGACATGCCAGGAATGATGTAAAATATTACATCCGAGGTGTTAGGTTGCTTTAGGTTAGGATATATATCGTTGTAGAAGTATATAATGTTCCTACCGAGATGTGGGGACCGACATGCCAGGAATCTTGTAAAATATTACATCGCAGATGTTAGGTTGCTTAAGGTGAGGATATACATCGTTATAGACGTATATAGTGTCCCCATCGAGAAGTAGGCGACGACACGCCAGGAATGTTGTAAAATATTACATCCGAAATGTTAGGTTCCCTTAGGTTAGGATATATATCGCTATAGACGTATATGACTTTCCCACCGAGATGTACAGGCCGACACGCCAGGAATGTTGTCAAATATTACATCCGAGATGTTAGGTTGCTTTAGGTTAGGATATACGACGTTATAGAAGTATATAATGTCCCGATCGAGAAGCAGGCGACGACACGCCAGGAATGTTGTAAAATATTACATCCCAGATGTTAGGTTGCGTTAGGTTAGGATATACAACAGTATAGATGTATATGATGTCCCCATCGAGAAGCAGGAGACGACACGCCAGGAATGTTGTAAAATATTACATTCGACATGTTAGGTCGCCTTAGACTAGGATATATAACGTTATAGACGTATATAATGTTCCCACCGAGAAGTACGGGCGGACACGCCAGGAATGTTGTCAAATATTACATCCGAGATGTTAGGTTGCCCTAGGTTAGGATATATATCGTTATAGACGTATACAATGTTTCCACCGAGAAGTAGGGACCGACATGCCAGGAATGTTGTAAAATATTACATTCGACATGTTAGGTTGCCTTAGACTAGGATATATATCGTTATAGACGTATACAATGTTTCCACCCAGAAGTAGGGACCGACATGCCTTGAATGTTGTAAAATATTACATCCGAGATGTTAGGTTGCCTTAGACTAGGATATATAACGTTATAGATGTATATAATGTTCCCACCGAAAAATAGGGGCCGACACGTCAGGAATGTTGTAAAATATTACACCCGAGAAGTTAGGTTCCCTTAGGTTAGGATATACAACGTTATAGACGTATATTATGTCCCCATCGAGAAGCAGGCGACGACACGCCAGGAATGTTGTAAAATATTACATCCCAGATGTTAGGTTGGTTAGGTTAGGATATACAACAGTATAGACGTATATAATGTCCCCATCGAGAAGCAGGAGACGACACGCCAGGAATGTTGTAAAATATTACATTCGACATGTTAGGTCGCCTTAGACTAGGATATATAACGTTATAGACGTATATAATGTTCCCACCGAGAAGTACGGGCGGACACGCCAGGAATGTTGTCAACTATTACATCCGAGATGTTAGGTTGCCCTAGGTTAGGATATATATCGTTATAGACGTATACAATGTTTCCACCGAGAAGTTGGGACCGACATGCCAGGAATGTTGTAAAATATTACATTCGACATGTTAAGTTGCCTTAGACTAGGATATATATCCTTATAGACGTATACAATGTTTCCACCGAGAAGTAGGGACCGACATGCCTTGAATGTTGTAAAATATTACATCCGAGATGTTAGGTTGCCTTAGACTAGGATATATAACGTTATAGATGTATATAATTTTCCCACCGAAAAATAGGGGCCGACGCGCCAGGAATGTTGTAAAATAATACATCCGAGATGTTAGGTTGCCTTAGGTTAGGATATATATCCTTATAGACGTATATAATGTTTCCACCGAGAAATAGGGGCCGACGCGTCAGAAATGTTGTAAAATATTACACCCGAGATGTTAGGTTCCCTTAGGTTAGGATATACAACGCTATAGACGTATAGAATGTTCCCGCCGAGACGTAGGGACCGACATGCCAGGAATGTTGTAAAATATTACATCCGAGATGTTAGGTTGCCTTAGGTTAGGATATACAACGTTATAGGTGTATATAATGTCCCCATCGAGAAGTAGGCGACGACACGCCAGGAAATGTAAAATATTATATTCGACATGTTAGGTTGCCTTAGTCTAGGATATATAATGTTATAGACGTATATAATGTTCCCACCGAGAAGCAGGGACCGACATGCCAGCAATGTTGTAAAATATTACGGTATTGAGGTTAGTTTGCCTTAGGTTAGGATATACAACGTTATAGACGTATATAATTTTCCCACCGAGATGTAGGGACCGACAAGCCAGTAGTGTTGTAAAATAATACATCCGAGATGTTAGGTTGCTTTAGGTTAGGATATATATCGTTATAGACGTATATAATGTTCCCACCGAAACGTGGGGACCGACATGCCAGGAATGTTGTAAAATATTACATCCGAGATGTTAGGTTGCATTAGATTAGGATATACAACGTTACAGACGTACATAATGTCCCCATCGAGAAGCAGACGACGACACGCCAGGAAGGTTGCATAATATTACATCCCAGGTGTTAGGTTGCGTTAGGTTAGGATATACAACGTTGTAGACGTATATAATGTCCCCATCGAGAAGCAGGCGACGACACGCCAGGAATGTTGCAAAATATTACATCCGAGATGTTATGTTGCCTTACGTTAGGATATATAACGTTATAGACGTATATAATGTTCCCACCGAAAGGTAGGAGCCGACGCGCCAGGAATGTTGTAAAATATTACATCCGAGATTTTAGGTTGCCTTAGGCTAGGATATATAACGTTATAGATGTATATAATGTTCCCAAGGAGATGTACGGGCGGACACGCCAGGAATGTTGTCAACTATTACATCCGAGATGTTAGGTTGCCCTAGGTTAGGATATATATCGTTGTAGAAGTATATAATGTTCCTACCGAGACTTGGGGACCGACATGCCAGGAATCTTGTAAAATATTACATCCCAGATGTTAGGTTGCTTTAGGTTAGGATATACAACGTTATAGACGTATATAATGTCCCTATCGAGGAGCAGGAGACGACAGGCCAGGAATGTTGTAAAATATTACATCCGAGATGTTAGGTTGCCTTAGGCTATGATATATATCGCTATAGACGTATATGATGTTCCCACTGAGAAGTACGGGCTAACACGCCGGGAATGTTTTCAAATATTACACCCGAGACGTTAGGTTCCCTTAGGTTAGGATATATAACGTTATAGACGTATATAATGTCCCTATCCAGAAGTAGGCGACGACACGCCAGGAATATTACATCCCAGATGTTAGGTTGCGTTAGGTTAGGATACACAACGTTATAGACGTATATAATGTTCCCATCGAGAAGCAGGCGACGACACGCCAGGAATGATGTAAAATATTACATTCGATATGATAGGTCGCCTTAGGCTAGGATATATAACGTTATAGACGTATACAATGTTCCCACCGAGAAGTACGTGCCTACACGCCAGGAATGTTGTCAACTATTACATCCGAGGTGTTAGGTTGCCTTGGGTCAGGATATATATCGTTATAGACGTATATAATGTTCCGACCGAGACGTAGGCACCGACATGCAAGGAATGTTGTAAAATATTACATCCCAAATGTTAGGTTGTGTTAGGTTAGGATATACAACGTTATAGACGTTTATAATCTCCCCATCGAGAAGACGGCGACGACACGCCAGAATGTTGTAAAATATTACTTCCGAGAAGTTAGGTCGCCTTAGGTTAGGATATACAATGTTATAGATGTATATAATGTCCCCATCGAGAAGTAGGCGACGACACGCCAGGAATGATGTAAAATATTACATTCGACATTTTAGGTCGCCTTAGGCTAGGATATATATTGTTATAGACGTATACAATGTTCCCACCGAGAAGTACGGGCCTACACGCCAGGAATGTTGTCAACTATTACATCCGAGGTGTTAGGTTGCCTTAGGTTAGGATATATATCGTTATAGACGTATATAATGTTCCCACCGAGACGTAGGCACCGACATGCAAGGAATGTTGTAAAATATTACATCCCAAATGTTGGGTTGTGTTAGGTTAGGATATACAACGTTATAGACGTATATAATCTCCCCATCGAGAAGCAGGCGACGACACGACAGGAATGTTGTAAAATATTACATTCGACATGTTAGGTTGCCTTAGGCTAGCATATATAACGTTATAGCCGTATATAATGTTCCCACCGAAAAATAGGGCCCGACGTGTCAGGAATGTTGTAAAAGTTTACACCCGAGATGTTAGGTTCCCTTAGGTTAGGATATACAACGTTATAGACGTATAGTATGTTCCCACCGAGATGTAGGGACCGACATGCCAGGAATGTTGTAAAATATTACATCCGAGATGTTAGGTTGCCTTAGGTTAGGATATACAGCGTTATAGATGTATATAATGACCCCATCCAAACTAGGCGACGACACGCCAGGAATGTTGTAAAATATTACATCCCAGATGTTAGATTGCTTTAGGTTAGGATATACAACGTTATAGACGTATATAATGTCCCCATCGAGAAGCGGGCGACGACACGCCACGAATGATGTAAAATATTACATTCGATATGTTAGGTGGCCTTAGGCTAGGATACATAACGTTATAGACGTATACAATGTTCCCACCGAAAAGTACGGGCGGACACGCCTGGAATGTTGTCAACTATTACATAAGAGATGTTAGGTTGCCTTAGGTTAGGATATATATCGTTATAGACGTATACAATGTTTCCACCGAGAAGTAGGGACCGACATGCCAGGAATGTTGTAAAATATTACATCCGAGATGTTAGGTTGCCTTAGGTTAGGATATACAATGTTATAGAAGTATAGAATGTTCCCACCGAGATGTAGGGACCGACATGCCAGGAATGTTGTAAAGTATTACATCCGAGATGATAGGTTGCTTTAGGTTAGGATATATATCGTTATAGACTTATATAATGTTCCTACCGAGACTTGGGGACCGACATGCCAGGAATCTTCTAAAATATTACATCCCAGATGTTAGGTTGCTTTAGGTTAGGATATATATCGTTATAGACGTATACAATGTTTCCACCGAGAAGTTGGGACCGACATGCCAGGAATGTTGTAAAATATTACATTCGACATGTTAAGTTGCCTTAGACTAGGATATATATCCTTATAGACGTATACAATGTTTCCACCGAGAAGTAGGGACCGACATGCCTTGAATGTTGTAAAATATTACATCCGAGATGTTAGGTTGCCTTAGACTAGGATATATAACGTTATAGATGTATATAATTTTCCCACCGAAAAATAGGGGCCGACGCGCCAGGAATGTTGTAAAATAATACATCCGAGATGTTAGGTTGCCTTAGGTTAGGATATATATCCTTATAGACGTATATAATGTTTCCACCGAGAAATAGGGGCCGACGCGTCAGAAATGTTGTAAAATATTACACCCGAGATGTTAGGTTCCCTTAGGTTAGGATATACAACGCTATAGACGTATAGAATGTTCCCGCCGAGACGTAGGGACCGACATGCCAGGAATGTTGTAAAATATTACATCCGAGATGTTAGGTTGCCTTAGGTTAGGATATACAACGTTATAGACGTATATAATATCCCCATCGAGAAGCAGGCGACGACACGCCCGGAATGTTGTAAAATATTACATTCGACATGTTATGTGGCCTTATGCTAGGATATATAACGTTATAGACGTATATAATGTTCCCACCCAGAAGTACGTGCGGACACGCCAGGAATGTTGTGAACTATTGCATCCGAGATGTTAGGTTGCCTTAGGTTAGGATATATAACGTTATAGACGTATATAATATTCCCACCGAAAAATAGGGGCCGACGCGTCAGGAATGTTGTAAAATATTACACCCGAGATGTTAGGTTCCCTTAGGTTAGGATATACAACGTTATAGATGTATATAATTTCCCATCCAGAAGTAGGCGACGACACGCCAGGAATGTTGTAAAATATTACATCCGAGATGTTAGGCTGCCTTAGGTTAGGATATACAAGATTATAGACGTATATAATGTTCCCATCGAGAAGCAGGTGACGACACGCCAGGAATGATGTAAAATATTACATTCGACATGTTAGGTCGCCTTAGGCTAGGATATATAACGTTATAGACGTATACAATGTTCCCACCAAGAAGTACGGGCCTACACGCCAGGAATGTTGACAACTATTACAGCCGAGGTGTTAGGTAGCCTTAGGTTAGGATATATATCGTTATAGACGTATATAATGTTCCCACCGAATCGTAGGGACCGACATGCCAGGAATGTTATAAAATGTTACATCCGAAATGTTCGGTTGCGTTAGATTAGGATATACAACGTTATAGACGTATATAATGTCCCCATCGAGAAGCAGGCGACGACATGCCAGAATGTTGTAAAATATTACATCCGAGATGTTAGGTTGCCTTAGGCTAGGATATATATCGTTATAGACGTATACAATGTTTACACCGAGACGTAGGGACCGATATGACAGGTATTTTGGAAAATACTACATCCGAGATGTTAGGTTGCCTTAGGTTAGGATATACAACGTTATAGATGTACATAATGTTCCCATCCAGAAGTAGGCGACGACACGCCAGGACTGTTGTAAAATATTACATCCCAGATGTTAGGTTGCGTTAGGTTAGGATATACAACGTTATAGATGTATATAATGTCCCCATCGAGATGTAGGCGACGGCACGCCAGGAATGTTGTAAAATATTACATTCGACATGTTAGGTTGCCTTAGGCTAGGATATATAACGTTATAGACGTATATAATGTTCTTACCGAGACGTAGTGTCCGACATGCCAGGAATGGCATGTAAAATATTACACCCGGATGTTTGGTTCCCATCGGTTAGGATATACAACGTTATAGACTTATAGAATGTTCCCACCGAGAAGTAGGGACCGACATGCCAGGAACGTTGTAAAATATTACATCCGAGATGTTAGGTTGCCTTAGGTTAGGATATACAACGTTATAGATGTATATAATGTCCCCATCGAGAAGAAGGCGACGACACGCCAGGAATTTTGTAAAATATTACATTCGACATGTTAGGTCGCCTTAGGCTAGGATATGTAACGTTATAGACGCGTATAGTGTTACCACCGAGAACTACGGGCCGACACGCCAGGAATGATGTAAAATATACATTCGACATGTTAGGTCGCCTTAGGCTAGGGTATATAACGTTATAGACGTATATAATGTTCCCACCGAGAAATAGTGGCCGACGCGCCAGGAATGTTGTAAAATATTACATCCGAGATGTTAGGTTGCCTTCGGTTAGGATATATAACGTTATAGACGTATATGATGTTACCATAGAGAACTAGGCGCCGGTACGCCAGGTATGTTGTCAACTATTACATCCGAGATGTTAGGTTGCCTTACGTTAGGATATATACCGTTATAGACGTATATTACGTTCCCACCGAGACGTATTGACCGACATACCAGGAATGTTGTATAATTTTACATTCCAGAAGTTAGGTTGCGTTAGGTTAGGGTATACAACGTTATAGACGTATATAATGTTCCCACCGAGAAATAGGGGCCGACGCGTCAGGAATGTTGGAAAATACTACATCCGAGATGTTAGGATGCCTTAGGTTGCGATATATAAAGTTATAGATGTATATAATGTTCGCACCGAGAAGTAGGGCCCGACGCGCCTGGAAAGTTTAACGTACTACAATCGAGAAGTTAGGTTGCCTTAGGTAAGGATATATAACGTTATAGACGTATATAATGCCCGCACCGAGACGTACGGGACGACACGAACGGGATTCTGTAAAACATTACCAGCGAGGGTCTAGATGGGTCAGGTTAGGATCTATTACGTTATAGACGTATATAATGTTCCCACCGAGAAGTAGGGCCGACCCGCCAGGAATGTTGTGAAATACTACATTCGAGATGTTAGGTTTCCTTATGGTAATATATACAAAGCTATAGACGTATATAATGTCCCCATCGAGAAGTACGGGCCGACACGACCGGGATACTGTAAAACATTATCACCGAGGGGCAAGATGGGTTAGGTTATGTTACATTACGATATAGACGTATATAATGTTCCCACCGATAAGTAGGG
Source organism: Xylocopa violacea (assembly GCA_963969225.1). Classification (NCBI taxonomy): domain Eukaryota; kingdom Metazoa; phylum Arthropoda; class Insecta; order Hymenoptera; family Apidae; genus Xylocopa; species Xylocopa violacea. The sequence goes on from CAXAJV010000857.1 coordinate 3,323,592, forward strand.
ACCGACCCGCATGGAATGTAGTAAAATACAACATTCGAGATGTTAGGTTGCCTTAGGTTAGGATATATAACGATATAGACGCATATAATGTCCCCATCGAGACGTACGGGACGACACGTACGGGATTCTGTAAAACATTATCACCGAGGGGCAAAATGGGTTAGGTTAGATTATATTACGATATAGACGTATATAATGTTCCCACTTAGAAGTAGGGGCCGACGCGCCAGGAATGTTGTAAAACATTACATTCGACATGTTAGGTTGCCTTAGGTTAGGATATACAACGTTATAGACGTATATAATGTTCCCACCGAGACGTGGGGACCGACATGCCAGGGATCTTGTAAAATATTACATCCCAGATGTTAGGTTGCTTTAGGTTAGGATATTCAACGTTATAGACGTACATAAAGTCCCCATCGAGAAGCAGGCGACGACACGCCAGGAATGTTGTAATATATAACATCCGAGATGTTATGTTGCCATACGTTAGGATATGTAACGTTATAGACGTATATAATGTTCCCACCGAAAAGTAGCAGCCGAAGCGCCAGGAATGTTGTGAAATATTACATCCGAGATATTAGGTTGCCTTAGGCTAGGATATATAACGTTGTAGACGTATACAATATTCCCACCGAGAAATAGCGGCCGACGCGTCAGGAATGTTGTAAAATATTACACCCGAGATGGTAGGTTCCCTTAGGTTAGGATATATGACGTTATAGATGTATATAATGTCCCCATCGAGAAGTAGACGACGACACGCTAGGAATGTTGTAAAATATTACATTCTACATGTTGGGTTGCCTTAGGCTAGGATATATATCGTTATAGACGTATACATTGTTTCCACCGAGAAGTAGGGACCGACATGCCAGGAATGTTGTAAAATATTACATCCCAGATGTTAGGTTGCGTTAGGTTAGTATACCAAGATTATAGATGTATATAATGTCCCCATCGAGAAGTAGGCGACGACACGCCAGGAATGTTGTAAAATATTACATTCGACATGTTAGGTCGCCTTAGGCTAGGATATGTAACGTTATAGACGCGTATAGTGTTACCACCGAGAACTACGGGCCGACACGCCAGGAATTATGTAAAATATACATTCGACATGTTAGGTCGCCTTAGGCTAGGGTATATAACGTTATAGACGTATATAATGTTCCCACCGAGAAATAGTGGCCGACGCGCCAGGAATGTTGTAAAATATTACATCCGAGATGTTAGGTTGCCTTCGGTTAGGATATATAACGTTATAGACGTATATGATGTTACCATAGAGAACTAGGCGCCGGTACGCCAGGTATGTTGTAAAACATTACATCCGAGATGTTAGGTTCCCTCAGGTTAGGATATATAACGTTATAGACGTATATAATGGTCCCAGCGCCCAGTAGGGGCCGACATGCCAGGAATGTTGTTGAATGTTACACCCGAGATGTTAGGTACCCCCAGTTTAGGATATACAAAGCTAGAGACGTATATAATGTCCCCATCGGCAAGTAGGCGCCTTCACGGCAGCAATGTCTTAAATATTAAATCCCAGATGTTAGGTTGCCTTAGGTTAGGATATATAACGTTATAGACGTATATAATGTTCCCACCGAGAAGTAAGGACCGACACGCCAGGAATGCTGTAAAATTTTGCATCCCAGATGTTAGGTTGCGTTAGGTTAGGATATACAACGTAATAGATGTATATAATGTCCCCTTAGAGAAGCAGGCGACGACACGCCAGGAATGTTGTAAAATATTACATTCGACATGTTAGGTCGCATTAGGCTAGGGTATATAACGTTATAGACGTATATAATGTTCCCACCGAGAAGTACGTGCCGAGACCCCAGGAATGTTGTCAACTATTACATCCGAGATGTTAGGTTGCCTTACGTTAGGATATATACCGTTATAGACGTATATTACGTTCCCACCGAGACGTATTGACCGACATACCAGGAATGTTGTATAATTTTACATTCCAGAAGTTAGGTTGCGTTAGGTTAGGGTATACAACGTTATAGACGTATATAATGTTCCCACCGAGAAATACGGGCCGACGCGTCAGGAATGTTGGAAAATACTACATCCGAGATGTTAGGATGCCTTAGGTTGCGATATATAAAGTTATAGATGTATATAATGTTCGCACCGAGAAGTAGGGCCCGACGCGCCTGGAAAGTTTAACGTACTACAATCCAGATGTTAGGTTGCCTTAGGTAAGGATATATAACGTTATAGACGTATATAATGCCCGCACCGAGACGTACGGGACGACACGAACGGGATTCTGTAAAACATTACCAGCGAGGGTCTAGATGGGTCAGGTTAGGATCTATTACGTTATAGACGTATATAATGTTCCCACCCAGAAGTAGGGCCGACCCGCCAGGAATGTTGTGAAATACTACATTCGAGATGTTAGGTTTCCTTATGGTAATATATACAAAGCTATAGACGTATATAATGTCCCCATCGAGAAGTACGGGCCGACACGACCGGGATACTGTAAAACATTATCACCGAGGGGCAAGATGGGTTAGGTTATGTTACATTACGATATAGACGTATATAATGTTCCCACCGATAAGTAGGGACCGACCCGCATGGAATGTAGTAAAATACAACATTCGAGATGTTAGGTTGCCTTAGGTTAGGATATATAACGATATAGACGCATATAATGTCCCCATCGAGACGTACGGGACGACACGTACGGGATTCTGTAAAACATTATCACCGAGGGGCAAAATGGGTTAGGTTAGATTATATTACGATATAGACGTATATAATGTTCCCACTTAGAAGTAGGGGCCGACGCGCCAGGAATGTTGTAAAACATTACACTCGACATGTTAGGTTGCCTTAGGTTAGGATATACAACGTTATAGACGTATAGAATTTTCCCAACGAGGAGCAGGCAACGACACGCCAGGAATGTTGTAAAATATTACATCCGAGATGTTAAGTTGCCTTAGGTTAGGATATACAACGTTATAGATGTATATAATGTCCCCATCGAGAAGTAGGCGACGACACGCCAGGATGTTGTAAAACATTACATCCCAGATGTTATGTTGCCTTAGGCTAGGATATCTAACGTTATAGACGTATATAATGGTCCCAACGAGAAGTAGGCGACGACACGCCAGGAATGTTGTAAGATATTACACCCGAGATGTTAGGTTCCCTTAGGTTAGGATATATGACGTTATAGATGTATATAATGTCCCCATCCAGAAGTAGGCGACGACACGCCAGGAATGTTGTAAAATATTACATCCCAGATGTTAGGTTGCGTTAGGTTAGAATATACAACGTTATAGAGGTATATAATGTCCCCATCGAGAAGCAGGCGACGACACGACAGGAATGTTGCAAAATATTACATTCGACATGTTAGGTTGCCTTACGCTAGGATATATATCGTTATAGACGTATACATTGTTTCCACCAAGAAGTAGGGACCGACATGCCAGGAATGTTGTAAAATATTACATCCGAGATGTTAGGTTGCTTTAGGTTATGATATATATCGTTACAGACGTATATAACGTTCCCATCGAGACGTAGGGACCGACATGCCAGGAATGTTGAAAATATTACATCCCAGATGTTAGGTTGCGTTAGGTTAGTATATACAAGGTTATAGACGTATATAATGTTCCCATCGAGAAGCAGGCGACGACACGCCAGAATGTTGTAAAGTATTACATCCGAGATGTTAGGTTGCCATACGTTAGGATATGTAACGTTATAGACGTATATAATGTTCCCACCGAAAAGTAGCAGCCGAAGCGCCAGGAATGTTGTAAAATATTACATCCGAGATGTTAGGTTGCCTTAGGCTAGGATATATAACGTTATAGACGTATACAGTATTCCCACCGAGAAATAGCGGCCGACGCGTCAGGAATGTTGTAAAATATTACACCCGAGATGTTAGGTTCCCTTAGGTTAGGATATATGACGTTATAGATGTATTTAATGTCCCCATCGAGAAGTAGGCGACGACACGCCAGGAATGTTGTAAAATATTACATTCTACATGTTGGGTTGCCTTAGGCTAGGATATATATCGTTATAGACGTATACATTGTTTCCACCGAGAAGTAGGGACCGACATGCCAGGAATGTTGTAAAATATTACATCCGAGATGTAAGGTTCCCTTAGGTTAGGATATATATCGTTATAGACGTATATAACGTTCCCACCGAGACGTAGGGACCGACATGCCAGGAATGTTGAAAATATTACATCCCAGATGTTAGGTTGCGTTAGGTTAGTATATACAAGGTTATAGACGTATATAATGTTCCCATCGAGAAGCAGGCGACGACACGCCAGAATGTTGTAAAGTATTACATCCGAGATGTTAGGTTGCCTTAGGTTAGGATATACAACGTTATAGATGTATATAATATCCCCATCGAGAAGTAGGCGACGACACGCCAGGAATGTTGTAAAATATTACACCCGAGATGTTAGGTTCCCTTAGGTTAGGATATATGACGTTATAGATGTATATAATGTCCCCATCCAGAAGTAGGCGACGACACGCCAGGAATGTTGTAAAATATTACATTCTACATGTTGGGTTGCCTTAGGCTAGGATATATATCGTTATAGACGTATACATTGTTTCCACCGAGAAGTAGGGACCGACATGCCAGGAATGTTGTAAAATATTACATCCGAGATGTAAGGTTCCCTTAGGTTAGGATATATATCGTTATAGACGTATATAACGTTCCCACCGAGACGTAGGGACCGACATGCCAGGAATGTTGAAAATATTACATCCCAGATGTTAGGTTGCGTTAGGTTAGTATATACAAGGTTATAGACGTATATAATGTCCCCATCAAGAAGCAGGCGACGACACGCCAGAATGTTGTAAAATATTACATCCGAGATGTTAGGTTGCCTTAGGTTAGTATATACAACGTTATAGACGTATAGAATGTTCCCACCGAGATGTAGGAACCGACATGCCAGGAATGTTGTAAACTATTACATCCGAGTTGTTAGGTTGTTTTAGGTTACGATATATATCGTTATAGACGCGTATAGTGTTACCACCGAGAACTACGGGCCGACACGCCAGGAATTATGTAAAATATACATTCGACATGTTAGGTTGCCTTAAGATAGGATAAATGACGTTATAGACGTATATAATATTCCCACCGAGAAATTGGGGCCGACGCGTCAGGAATGTTGTAAAATATTACAGCCAAGATGTTAGGTTCCCTTAGGTTAGGATATACGACGTTATAGACGTATAGAATGTTCCCACCGAGATGTAGGGACCGACATGCCAGGAATGTTGTCAAATATTACATTAGACATGGTAGGCCGCCTTAGGCTAGGATATATAACGTTATAGACGTATATAATATTCCCACCGAGAAATAGGGGCCGACGCGTCAGGAATGTGGTAAAATATTACACCCGAGATGTTAGGTTCCCTTAGGTTAGCATAAACAACGTTATAGACGTATAGAATGTTCCCACCGAGAAATAGGGGCCGACGCGTCAGGAATGTTGTAAAATATTACACCCTAGATGTTAGGTTCCCTTAGGTTAGGATATACGACGTTATAGACGTATAGAATGTTCCCACCGAGATGTAGGGACCGACATGCCAGGAATGTTGTAAAATATGACATCCGAGTTGATATGTCGCTTTAGGTTAGGATATATATCGTTATAGACTTATATAATGTTACCACCGAGAACTACGGGCCGACACGTCAGGAATGATGTAAAATATTACATTCGACATGTTAGGTTGCCTTAAGATAGGATAAATGACGTTATAGACGTATATAATATTCCCACCGAGAAATAGGGGCCGACGCGTCAGGAATGTTGTAAAATATTACATCCCAGATGTTTGGTTGCCTTAGGCTAGGATATCCAACGTTATAGACGTATATAATGGTCCCAACGAGAAGTAGGCAACGACACGCCAGGAATGTTGTAAAATATTACATCCGACATTTTAGGTTGCCTTAGGCTAGGATATATAACGTTATAGACGTATGTAATGTTACCACCGAGAACTACGGGCCGACACGCCAGGAATTATGTAAAATATTACATTCGACATGTTAGGTCGCCTTAGGCTAGGATATATAACGTTATAGACGTATATAATGATCCCACCGAGAAATAGGTGCCGACGCTCCAGGAATGTTTTAAAATATTACATCCGAGATGTTAGGTTCCCTTAGGTTAGGATATACAACGTTATAGACGTATAGAATGTGCCCACCGAGAATTAGGGACCGACATGCCAGGAATGATGTAAAATATTACATCCGAGGTGTTAGGTTGCTTTAGGTTAGGATATATATCGTTGTAGAAGTATATAATGTTCCTACCGAGATGTGGGGACCGACATGCCAGGAATCTTGTAAAATATTACATCGCAGATGTTAGGTTGCTTAAGGTGAGGATATACATCGTTATAGACGTATATAGTGTCCCCATCGAGAAGTAGGCGACGACACGCCAGGAATGTTGTAAAATATTACATCCGAAATGTTAGGTTCCCTTAGGTTAGGATATATATCGCTATAGACGTATATGACTTTCCCACCGAGATGTACAGGCCGACACGCCAGGAATGTTGTCAAATATTACATCCGAGATGTTAGGTTGCTTTAGGTTAGGATATACGACGTTATAGAAGTATATAATGTCCCGATCGAGAAGCAGGCGACGACACGCCAGGAATGTTGTAAAATATTACATCCCAGATGTTAGGTTGCGTTAGGTTAGGATATACAACAGTATAGATGTATATGATGTCCCCATCGAGAAGCAGGAGACGACACGCCAGGAATGTTGTAAAATATTACATTCGACATGTTAGGTCGCCTTAGACTAGGATATATAACGTTATAGACGTATATAATGTTCCCACCGAGAAGTACGGGCGGACACGCCAGGAATGTTGTCAAATATTACATCCGAGATGTTAGGTTGCCCTAGGTTAGGATATATATCGTTATAGACGTATACAATGTTTCCACCGAGAAGTAGGGACCGACATGCCAGGAATGTTGTAAAATATTACATTCGACATGTTAGGTTGCCTTAGACTAGGATATATATCGTTATAGACGTATACAATGTTTCCACCGAGAAGTAGGGACCGACATGCCTTGAATGTTGTAAAATATTACATCCGAGATGTTAGGTTGCCTTAGACTAGGATATATAACGTTATAGATGTATATAATGTTCCCACCGAAAAATAGGGGCCGACACGTCAGGAATGTTGTAAAATATTACACCCGAGAAGTTAGGTTCCCTTAGGTTAGGATATACAACGTTATAGACGTATATTATGTCCCCATCGAGAAGCAGGCGACGACACGCCAGGAATGTTGTAAAATATTACATCCCAGATGTTAGGTTGGTTAGGTTAGGATATACAACAGTATAGACGTATATAATGTCCCCATCGAGAAGCAGGAGACGACACGCCAGGAATGTTGTAAAATATTACATTCGACATGTTAGGTCGCCTTAGACTAGGATATATAACGTTATAGACGTATATAATGTTCCCACCGAGAAGTACGGGCGGACACGCCAGGAATGTTGTCAACTATTACATCCGAGATGTTAGGTTGCCCTAGGTTAGGATATATATCGTTATAGACGTATACAATGTTTCCACCGAGAAGTTGGGACCGACATGCCAGGAATGTTGTAAAATATTACATTCGACATGTTAAGTTGCCTTAGACTAGGATATATATCCTTATAGACGTATACAATGTTTCCACCGAGAAGTAGGGACCGACATGCCTTGAATGTTGTAAAATATTACATCCGAGATGTTAGGTTGCCTTAGACTAGGATATATAACGTTATAGATGTATATAATTTTCCCACCGAAAAATAGGGGCCGACGCGCCAGGAATGTTGTAAAATAATACATCCGAGATGTTAGGTTGCCTTAGGTTAGGATATATATCCTTATAGACGTATATAATGTTTCCACCGAGAAATAGGGGCCGACGCGTCAGAAATGTTGTAAAATATTACACCCGAGATGTTAGGTTCCCTTAGGTTAGGATATACAACGCTATAGACGTATAGAATGTTCCCGCCGAGACGTAGGGACCGACATGCCAGGAATGTTGTAAAATATTACATCCGAGATGTTAGGTTGCCTTAGGTTAGGATATACAACGTTATAGGTGTATATAATGTCCCCATCGAGAAGTAGGCGACGACACGCCAGGAAATGTAAAATATTATATTCGACATGTTAGGTTGCCTTAGTCTAGGATATATAATGTTATAGACGTATATAATGTTCCCACCGAGAAGCAGGGACCGACATGCCAGCAATGTTGTAAAATATTACGGTATTGAGGTTAGTTTGCCTTAGGTTAGGATATACAACGTTATAGACGTATATAATTTTCCCACCGAGATGTAGGGACCGACAAGCCAGTAGTGTTGTAAAATAATACATCCGAGATGTTAGGTTGCTTTAGGTTAGGATATATATCGTTATAGACGTATATAATGTTCCCACCGAAACGTGGGGACCGACATGCCAGGAATGTTGTAAAATATTACATCCGAGATGTTAGGTTGCATTAGATTAGGATATACAACGTTACAGACGTACATAATGTCCCCATCGAGAAGCAGACGACGACACGCCAGGAAGGTTGCATAATATTACATCCCAGGTGTTAGGTTGCGTTAGGTTAGGATATACAACGTTGTAGACGTATATAATGTCCCCATCGAGAAGCAGGCGACGACACGCCAGGAATGTTGCAAAATATTACATCCGAGATGTTATGTTGCCTTACGTTAGGATATATAACGTTATAGACGTATATAATGTTCCCACCGAAAGGTAGGAGCCGACGCGCCAGGAATGTTGTAAAATATTACATCCGAGATTTTAGGTTGCCTTAGGCTAGGATATATAACGTTATAGATGTATATAATGTTCCCAAGGAGATGTACGGGCGGACACGCCAGGAATGTTGTCAACTATTACATCCGAGATGTTAGGTTGCCCTAGGTTAGGATATATATCGTTGTAGAAGTATATAATGTTCCTACCGAGACTTGGGGACCGACATGCCAGGAATCTTGTAAAATATTACATCCCAGATGTTAGGTTGCTTTAGGTTAGGATATACAACGTTATAGACGTATATAATGTCCCTATCGAGGAGCAGGAGACGACAGGCCAGGAATGTTGTAAAATATTACATCCGAGATGTTAGGTTGCCTTAGGCTATGATATATATCGCTATAGACGTATATGATGTTCCCACTGAGAAGTATGGGCTAACACGCCGGGAATGTTTTCAAATATTACACCCGAGACGTTAGGTTCCCTTAGGTTAGGATATATAACGTTATAGACGTATATAATGTCCCTATCCAGAAGTAGGCGACGACACGCCAGGAATATTACATCCCAGATGTTAGGTTGCGTTAGGTTAGGATACACAACGTTATAGACGTATATAATGTTCCCATCGAGAAGCAGGCGACGACACGCCAGGAATGATGTAAAATATTACATTCGATATGATAGGTCGCCTTAGGCTAGGATATATAACGTTATAGACGTATACAATGTTCCCACCGAGAAGTACGGGCCTACACGCCAGGAATGTTGTCAACTATTACATCCGAGGTGTTAGGTTGCCTTGGGTCAGGATATATATCGTTATAGACGTATATAATGTTCCGACCGAGACGTAGGCACCGACATGCAAGGAATGTTGTAAAATATTACATCCCAAATGTTAGGTTGTGTTAGGTTAGGATATACAACGTTATAGACGTTTATAATCTCCCCATCGAGAAGACGGCGACGACACGCCAGAATGTTGTAAAATATTACTTCCGAGAAGTTAGGTCGCCTTAGGTTAGGATATACAATGTTATAGATGTATATAATGTCCCCATCGAGAAGTAGGCGACGACACGCCAGGAATGATGTAAAATATTACATTCGACATTTTAGGTCGCCTTAGGCTAGGATATATATTGTTATAGACGTATACAATGTTCCCACCGAGAAGTACGGGCCTACACGCCAGGAATGTTGTCAACTATTACATCCGAGGTGTTAGGTTGCCTTAGGTTAGGATATATATCGTTATAGACGTATATAATGTTCCCACCGAGACGTAGGCACCGACATGCAAGGAATGTTGTAAAATATTACATCCCAAATGTTGGGTTGCGTTAGGTTAGGATATACAACGTTATAGACGTATATAATCTCCCCATCGAGAAGCAGGCGACGACACGACAGGAATGTTGTAAAATATTACATTCGACATGTTAGGTTGCCTTAGGCTAGCATATATAACGTTATAGCCGTATATAATGTTCCCACCGAAAAATAGGGCCCGACGTGTCAGGAATGTTGTAAAAGTTTACACCCGAGATGTTAGGTTCCCTTAGGTTAGGATATACAACGTTATAGACGTATAGTATGTTCCCACCGAGATGTAGGGACCGACATGCCAGGAATGTTGTAAAATATTACATCCGAGATGTTAGGTTGCCTTAGGTTAGGATATACAGCGTTATAGATGTATATAATGACCCCATCCAAACTAGGCGACGACACGCCAGGAATGTTGTAAAATATTACATCCCAGATGTTAGATTGCTTTAGGTTAGGATATACAACGTTATAGACGTATATAATGTCCCCATCGAGAAGCAGGCGACGACACGCCACGAATGATGTAAAATATTACATTCGACATGTTATGTGGCCTTATGCTAGGATATATAACGTTATAGACGTATATAATGTTCCCACCCAGAAGTACGTGCGGACACGCCAGGAATGTTGTGAACTATTGCATCCGAGATGTTAGGTTGCCTTAGGTTAGGATATATAACGTTATAGACGTATATAATATTCCCACCGAAAAATAGGGGCCGACGCGTCAGGAATGTTGTAAAATATTACACCCGAGATGTTAGGTTCCCTTAGGTTAGGATATACAACGTTATAGATGTATATTATGTCCCCATCGAGAAGCAGGCGACGACACGCCAGGAATGTTGTAAAATATTACATCCCAGATGTTAGGTTGGTTAGGTTAGGATATACAACAGTATAGACGTATATAATGTCCCCATCGAGAAGCAGGAGACGACACGCCAGGAATGTTGTAAAATATTACATTCGACATGTTAGGTCGCCTTAGACTAGGATATATAACGTTATAGACGTATATAATGTTCCCACCGAGAAGTACGGGCGGACACGCCAGGAATGTTGTCAACTATTACATCCGAAATGTTAGGTTGCCCTAGGTTAGGATATATATCGTTATAGACGTATACAATGTTTCCACCGAGAAGTTGGGACCGACATGCCAGGAATGTTGTAAAATATTACATTCGACATGTTAAGTTGCCTTAGACTAGGATATATATCCTTATAGACGTATACAATGTTTCCACCGAGAAGTAGGGACCGACATGCCTTGAATGTTGTAAAATATTACATCCGAGATGTTAGGTTGCCTTAGACTAGGATATATAACGTTATAGATGTATATAATTTTCCCACCGAAAAATAGGGGCCGACGCGCCAGGAATGTTGTAAAATAATACATCCGAGATGTTAGGTTGCCTTAGGTTAGGATATATATCCTTATAGACGTATATAATGTTTCCACCGAGAAATAGGGGCCGACGCGTCAGAAATGTTGTAAAATATTACACCCGAGATGTTAGGTTCCCTTAGGTTAGGATATACAACGCTATAGACGTATAGAATGTTCCCGCCGAGACGTAGGGACCGACATGCCAGGAATGTTGTAAAATATTACATCCGAGATGTTAGGTTGCCTTAGGTTAGGATATACAACGTTATAGGTGTATATAATGTCCCCATCGAGAAGTAGGCGACGACACGCCAGGAAATGTAAAATATTATATTCGACATGTTAGGTTGCCTTAGTCTAGGATATATAATGTTATAGACGTATATAATGTTCCCACCGAGAAGCAGGGACCGACATGCCAGCAATGTTGTAAAATATTACGGTATTGAGGTTAGTTTGCCTTAGGTTAGGATATACAACGTTATAGACGTATATAATTTTCCCACCGAGATGTAGGGACCGACAAGCCAGTAGTGTTGTAAAATAATACATCCGAGATGTTAGGTTGCTTTAGGTTAGGATATATATCGTTATAGACGTATATAATGTTCCCACCGAAACGTGGGGACCGACATGCCAGGAATGTTGTAAAATATTACATCCGAGATGTTAGGTTGCATTAGATTAGGATATACAACGTTACAGACGTACATAATGTCCCCATCGAGAAGCAGACGACGACACGCCAGGAAGGTTGCATAATATTACATCCCAGGTGTTAGGTTGCGTTAGGTTAGGATATACAACGTTGTAGACGTATATAATGTCCCCATCGAGAAGCAGGCGACGACACGCCAGGAATGTTGCAAAATATTACATCCGAGATGTTATGTTGCCTTACGTTAGGATATATAACGTTATAGACGTATATAATGTTCCCACCGAAAGGTAGGAGCCGACGCGCCAGGAATGTTGTAAAATATTACATCCGAGATTTTAGGTTGCCTTAGGCTAGGATATATAACGTTATAGATGTATATAATGTTCCCAAGGAGATGTACGGGCGGACACGCCAGGAATGTTGTCAACTATTACATCCGAGATGTTAGGTTGCCCTAGGTTAGGATATATATCGTTGTAGAAGTATATAATGTTCCTACCGATACTTGGGGACCGACATGCCAGGAATCTTGTAAAATATTACATCCCAGATGTTAGGTTGCTTTAGGTTAGGATATACAACGTTATAGACGTATATAATGTCCCTATCGAGGAGCAGGAGACGACAGGCCAGGAATGTTGTAAAATATTACATCCGAGATGTTAGGTTGCCTTAGGCTATGATATATATCGCTATAGACGTATATGATGTTCCCACTGAGAAGTACGGGCTAACACGCCGGGAATGTTTTCAAATATTACACCCGAGACGTTAGGTTCCCTTAGGTTAGGATATATAACGTTATAGACGTATATAATGTCCCTATCCAGAAGTAGGCGACGACACGCCAGGAATATTACATCCCAGATGTTAGGTTGCGTTAGGTTAGGATACACAACGTTATAGACGTATATAATGTTCCCATCGAGAAGCAGGCGACGACACGCCAGGAATGATGTAAAATATTACATTCGATATGATAGGTCGCCTTAGGCTAGGATATATAACGTTATAGACGTATACAATGTTCCCACCGAGAAGTACGGGCCTACACGCCAGGAATGTTGTCAACTATTACATCCGAGGTGTTAGGTTGCCTTGGGTCAGGATATATATCGTTATAGACGTATATAATGTTCCGACCGAGACGTAGGCACCGACATGCAAGGAATGTTGTAAAATATTACATCCCAAATGTTAGGTTGTGTTAGGTTAGGATATACAACGTTATAGACGTTTATAATCTCCCCATCGAGAAGACGGCGACGACACGCCAGAATGTTGTAAAATATTACTTCCGAGAAGTTAGGTCGCCTTAGGTTAGGATATACAATGTTATAGATGTATATAATGTCCCCATCGAGAAGTAGGCGACGACACGCCAGGAATGATGTAAAATATTACATTCGACATTTTAGGTCGCCTTAGGCTAGGATATATATTGTTATAGACGTATACAATGTTCCCACCGAGAAGTACGGGCCTACACGCCAGGAATGTTGTCAACTATTACATCCGAGGTGTTAGGTTGCCTTAGGTTAGGATATATATCGTTATAGACGTATATAATGTTCCCACCGAGACGTAGGCACCGACATGCAAGGAATGTTGTAAAATATTACATCCCAAATGTTGGGTTGCGTTAGGTTAGGATATACAACGTTATAGACGTATATAATCTCCCCATCGAGAAGCAGGCGACGACACGACAGGAATGTTGTAAAATATTACATTCGACATGTTAGGTTGCCTTAGGCTAGCATATATAACGTTATAGCCGTATATAATGTTCCCACCGAAAAATAGGGCCCGACGTGTCAGGAATGTTGTAAAAGTTTACACCCGAGATGTTAGGTTCCCTTAGGTTAGGATATACAACTTTATAGACGTATAGTATGTTCCCACCGAGATGTAGGGACCGACATGCCAGGAATGTTGTAAAATATTACATCCGAGATGTTAGGTTGCCTTAGGTTAGGATATACAGCGTTATAGATGTATATAATGACCCCATCCAAACTAGGCGACGACACGCCAGGAATGTTGTAAAATATTACATCCCAGATGTTAGATTGCTTTAGGTTAGGATATACAACGTTATAGACGTATATAATGTCCCCATCGAGAAGCGGGCGACGACACGCCACGAATGATGTAAAATATTACATTCGATATGTTAGGTGGCCTTAGGCTAGGATACATAACGTTATAGACGTATACAATGTTCCCACCGAAAAGTACGGGCGGACACGCCTGGAATGTTGTCAACTATTACATAAGAGATGTTAGGTTGCCTTAGGTTAGGATATATATCGTTATAGACGTATACAATGTTTCCACCGAGAAGTAGGGACCGACATGCCAGGAATGTTGTAAAATATTACATCCGAGATGTTAGGTTGCCTTAGGTTAGGATATACAATGTTATAGAAGTATAGAATGTTCCCACCGAGATGTAGGGACCGACATGCCAGGAATGTTGTAAAGTATTACATCCGAGATGATAGGTTGCTTTAGGTTAGGATATATATCGTTATAGACTTATATAATGTTCCTACCGAGACTTGGGGACCGACATGCCAGGAATCTTCTAAAATATTACATCCCAGATGTTAGGTTGCTTTAGGTTAGGATATATATCGTTATAGACGTATACAATGTTTCCACCGAGAAGTTGGGACCGACATGCCAGGAATGTTGTAAAATATTACATTCGACATGTTAAGTTGCCTTAGACTAGGATATATATCCTTATAGACGTATACAATGTTTCCACCGAGAAGTAGGGACCGACATGCCTTGAATGTTGTAAAATATTACATCCGAGATGTTAGGTTGCCTTAGACTAGGATATATAACGTTATAGATGTATATAATTTTCCCACCGAAAAATAGGGGCCGACGCGCCAGGAATGTTGTAAAATAATACATCCGAGATGTTAGGTTGCCTTAGGTTAGGATATATATCCTTATAGACGTATATAATGTTTCCACCGAGAAATAGGGGCCGACGCGTCAGAAATGTTGTAAAATATTACACCCGAGATGTTAGGTTCCCTTAGGTTAGGATATACAACGCTATAGACGTATAGAATGTTCCCGCCGAGACGTAGGGACCGACATGCCAGGAATGTTGTAAAATATTACATCCGAGATGTTAGGTTGCCTTAGGTTAGGATATACAACGTTATAGACGTATATAATATCCCCATCGAGAAGCAGGCGACGACACGCCCGGAATGTTGTAAAATATTACATTCGACATGTTATGTGGCCTTATGCTAGGATATATAACGTTATAGACGTATATAATGTTCCCACCCAGAAGTACGTGCGGACACGCCAGGAATGTTGTGAACTATTGCATCCGAGATGTTCGGTTGCCTTAGGTTAGGATATATAACGTTATAGACGTATATAATATTCCCACCGAAAAATAGGGGCCGACGCGTCAGGAATGTTGTAAAATATTACACCCGAGATGTTAGGTTCCCTTAGGTTAGGATATACAACGTTATAGATGTATATAATTTCCCATCCAGAAGTAGGCGACGACACGCCAGGAATGTTGTAAAATATTACATCCGAGATGTTAGGCTGCCTTAGGTTAGGATATACAAGATTATAGACGTATATAATGTTCCCATCGAGAAGCAGGTGACGACACGCCAGGAATGATGTAAAATATTACATTCGACATGTTAGGTCGCCTTAGGCTAGGATATATAACGTTATAGACGTATACAATGTTCCCACCAAGAAGTACGGGCCTACACGCCAGGAATGTTGACAACTATTACAGCCGAGGTGTTAGGTAGCCTTAGGTTAGGATATATATCGTTATAGACGTATATAATGTTCCCACCGAATCGTAGGGACCGACATGCCAGGAATGTTATAAAATGTTACATCCGAAATGTTCGGTTGCGTTAGATTAGGATATACAACGTTATAGACGTATATAATGTCCCCATCGAGAAGCAGGCGACGACATGCCAGAATGTTGTAAAATATTACATCCGAGATGTTAGGTTGCCTTAGGCTAGGATATATATCGTTATAGACGTATACAATGTTTACACCGAGACGTAGGGACCGATATGACAGGTATTTTGGAAAATACTACATCCGAGATGTTAGGTTGCCTTAGGTTAGGATATACAACGTTATAGATGTACATAATGTTCCCATCCAGAAGTAGGCGACGACACGCCAGGACTGTTGTAAAATATTACATCCCAGATGTTAGGTTGCGTTAGGTTAGGATATACAACGTTATAGATGTATATAATGTCCCCATCGAGATGTAGGCGACGACACGCCAGGAATGTTGTAAAATATTACATTCGACATGTTAGGTTGCCTTAGGCTAGGATATATAACGTTATAGACGTATATAATGTTCTTACCGAGACGTAGTGTCCGACATGCCAGGAATGGCATGTAAAATATTACACACGGATGTTTGGTTCCCATCGGTTAGGATATACAACGTTATAGACTTATAGAATGTTCCCACCGAGAAGTAGGGACCGACATGCCAGGAACGTTGTAAAATATTACATCCGAGATGTTAGGTTGCCTTAGGTTAGGATATACAACGTTATAGATGTATATAATGTCCCCATCGAGAAGTAGGCGACGACACGCCAGGAATTTTGTAAAATATTACATTCGACATGTTAGGTCGCCTTAGGCTAGGATATGTAACGTTATAGACGCGTATAGTGTTACCACCGAGAACTACGGGCCGACACGCCAGGAATGATGTAAAATATACATTCGACATGTTAGGTCGCCTTAGGCTAGGGTATATAACGTTATAGACGTATATAATGTTCCCACCGAGAAATAGTGGCCGACGCGCCAGGAATGTTGTAAAATATTACATCCGAGATGTTAGGTTGCCTTCGGTTAGGATATATAACGTTATAGACGTATATGATGTTACCATAGAGAACTAGGCGCCGGTACGCCAGGTATGTTGTCAACTATTACATCCGAGATGTTAGGTTGCCTTACGTTAGGATATATACCGTTATAGACGTATATTACGTTCCCACCGAGACGTATTGACCGACATACCAGGAATGTTGTATAATTTTACATTCCAGAAGTTAGGTTGCGTTAGGTTAGGGTATACAACGTTATAGACGTATATAATGTTCCCACCGAGAAATAGGGGCCGACGCGTCAGGAATGTTGGAAAATACTACATCCGAGATGTTAGGATGCCTTAGGTTGCGATATATAAAGTTATAGATGTATATAATGTTCGCACCGAGAAGTAGGGCCCGACGCGCCTGGAAAGTTTAACGTACTACAATCGAGAAGTTAGGTTGCCTTAGGTAAGGATATATAACGTTATAGACGTATATAATGCCCGCACCGCGACGTACGGGACGACACGAACGGGATTCTGTAAAACATTACCAGCGAGGGTCTAGATGGGTCAGGTTAGGATCTATTACGTTATAGACGTATATAATGTTCCCACCGAGAAGTAGGGCCGACCCGCCAGGAATGTTGTGAAATACTACATTCGAGATGTTAGGTTTCCTTATGGTAATATATACAAAGCTATAGACGTATATAATGTCCCCATCGAGAAGTACGGGCCGACACGACCGGGATACTGTAAAACATTATCACCGAGGGGCAAGATGGGTTAGGTTATGTTACATTACGATATAGACGTATATAATGTTCCCACCGATAAGTAGGGACCGACCCGCATGGAATGTAGTAAAATACAACATTCGAGATGTTAGGTTGCCTTAGGTTAGGATATATAACGATATAGACGCATATAATGTCCCCATCGAGACGTACGGGACGACACGTACGGGATTCTGTAAAACATTATCACCGAGGGGCAAAATGGGTTAGGTTAGATTATATTACGATATAGACGTATATAATGTTCCCACTTAGAAGTAGGGGCCGACGCGCCAGGAATGTTGTAAAACATTACATTCGACATGTTAGGTTGCCTTAGGTTAGGATATACAACGTTATAGACGTATATAATGTTCCCACCGAGACGTGGGGACCGACATGCCAGGGATCTTGTAAAATATTACATCCCAGATGTTAGGTTGCTTTAGGTTAGGATATTCAACGTTATAGACGTACATAAAGTCCCCATCGAGAAGCAGGCGACGACACGCCAGGAATGTTGTAATATATAACATCCGAGATGTTATGTTGCCATACGTTAGGATATGTAACGTTATAGACGTATATAATGTTCCCACCGAAAAGTAGCAGCCGAAGCGCCAGGAATGTTGTGAAATATTACATCCGAGATATTAGGTTGCCTTAGGCTAGGATATATAACGTTGTAGACGTATACAATATTCCCACCGAGAAATAGCGGCCGACGCGTCAGGAATGTTGTAAAATATTACACCCGAGATGGTAGGTTCCCTTAGGTTAGGATATATGACGTTATAGATGTATATAATGTCCCCATCGAGAAGTAGACGACGACACGCTAGGAATGTTGTAAAATATTACATTCTACATGTTGGGTTGCCTTAGGCTAGGATATATATCGTTATAGACGTATACATTGTTTCCACCGAGAAGTAGGGACCGACATGCCAGGAATGTTGTAAAATATTACATCCCAGATGTTAGGTTGCGTTAGGTTAGTATACCAAGATTATAGATGTATATAATGTCCCCATCGAGAAGTAGGCGGCGACACGCCAGGAATGTTGTAAAATATTACACCCGAGATGTTAGGTTCCCTTAGGTTAGGATATATGACGTTATAGATGTATATAATGTCCCCATCCAGAAGTAGGCGACCGACACGCCAGGAATGCTGTAAAATATTACATCCCAGATGTTAGGTTGCGTTAGGCTAGGATATATAACGTTATAGACGTATATGATGTTACCACCGAGAAGCAGGAGACGACACGCCAGGACTGATGTAAAATATTACATTCGTCATGTTAGGTCGCCTTAGGCTAGGATATGTAACGTTATAGACGCATATAATGTTACCACGGAGAACTACGGGCCGACACGACAGGAATGATGTAAAATGTTACATTCGACATGTTAGGTCGCCTTAGGCTAGGATATATAACGTTATAGACGTTTATAATATTCCCACCGAGAAATAGGGGCCGACGCGTCAGGAATGTTGTAAAATATTACACCCGAGATGTTAGGTTCCCATAGGTTAGGATATACAACGTTATAGATGTATATAATGTCCCCATCGAGAAGTAGGCGACGACACGCCAGGAGTGTTGTAAAATATTACATTCGACATGTTAGGTTGCCTTAGGCTAGGATATATAACGTTATAGACGTATATAATGTTCTCACCGAGACGTAGTGACCGACATGCCAGGAATGGCATGTAAAATATTACACCCGGATGTTTGGTTCCCATCGGTTAGGATATACAACGTTATAGACTTATAGAATGTTCCCACCGAGAAGTAGGGACCGACATGCCAGGAACGTTGTAAAATATTACATCCGAGATGTTAGATTGCCTTAGGTTAGGTTATACAACGTTATAGATGTATATAATGTCCCCATCGAGAAGTAGGCGACGACACGCCAGGAATGTTGTAAAATATTACATTCGACATGTTAGGTCGCCTTAGGCTAGGATATGTAACGTTATAGACGCGTATAGTGTTACCACCGAGAACTACGGGCCGACACGCCAGGAATTATGTAAACTATACATTCGACATGTTAGGTCGCCTTAGGCTAGGGTATATAACGTTATAGACGTATATAATGTTCCCACCGAGAAATAGTGGCCGACGCGCCAGGAATGTTGTAAAATATTACATCCGAGATGTTAGGTTGCCTTCGGTTAGGATATATAACGTTATAGACGTATATGATGTTACCATAGAGAACTAGGCGCCGGTACGCCAGGTATGTTGTAAAACATTACATCCGAGATGTTAGGTTCCCTCAGGTTAGGATATATAACGTTATAGACGTATATAATGGTCCCAGCGCCCAGTAGGGGCCGACATGCCAGGAATGTTGTTGAATGTTACACCCGAGATGTTAGGTACCCCCAGTTTAGGATATACAAAGCTAGAGACGTATATAATGTCCCCATCGGCAAGTAGGCGCCTTCACGGCAGCAATGTCTTAAATATTAAATCCCAGATGTTAGGTTGCCTTAGGTTAGGATATATAACGTTATAGACGTATATAATGTTCCCACCGAGAAGTAAGGACCGACACGCCAGGAATGCTGTAAAATTTTGCATCCCAGATGTTAGGTTGCGTTAGGTTAGGATATACAACGTAATAGATGTATATAATGTCCCCTTCGAGAAGCAGGCGACGACACGCCAGGAATGTTGTAAAATATTACATTCGACATGTTAGGTCGCATTAGGCTAGGGTATATAACGTTATAGACGTATATAATGTTCCCACCGAGAAGTACGTGCCGAGACCCCAGGAATGTTGTCAACTATTACATCCGAGATGTTAGGTTGCCTTACGTTAGGATATATACCGTTATAGACGTATATTACGTTCCCACCGAGACGTATTGACCGACATACCAGGAATGTTGTATAATTTTACATTCCAGAAGTTAGGTTGCGTTAGGTTAGGGTATACAACGTTATAGACGTATATAATGTTCCCACCGAGAAATACGGGCCGACGCGTCAGGAATGTTGGAAAATACTACATCCGAGATGTTAGGATGCCTTAGGTTGCGATATATAAAGTTATAGATGTATATAATGTTCGCACCGAGAAGTAGGGCCCGACGCGCCTGGAAAGTTTAACGTACTACAATCCAGATGTTAGGTTGCCTTAGGTAAGGATATATAACGTTATAGACGTATATAATGCCCGCACCGAGACGTACGGGACGACACGAACGGGATTCTGTAAAACATTACCAGCGAGGGTCTAGATGGGTCAGGTTAGGATCTATTACGTTATAGACGTATATAATGTTCCCACCCAGAAGTAGGGCCGACCCGCCAGGAATGTTGTGAAATACTACATTCGAGATGTTAGGTTTCCTTATGGTAATATATACAAAGCTATAGACGTATATAATGTCCCCATCGAGAAGTACGGGCCGACACGACCGGGATACTGTAAAACATTATCACCGAGGGGCAAGATGGGTTAGGTTATGTTACATTACGATATAGACGTATATAATGTTCCCACCGATAAGTAGGGACCGACCCGCATGGAATGTAGTAAAATACAACATTCGAGATGTTAGGTTGCCTTAGGTTAGGATATATAACGATATAGACGCATATAATGTCCCCATCGAGACGTACGGGACGACACGTACGGGATTCTGTAAAACATTATCACCGAGGGGCAAAATGGGTTAGGTTAGATTATATTACGATATAGACGTATATAATGTTCCCACTTAGAAGTAGGGGCCGACGCGCCAGGAATGTTGTAAAACATTACATTCGACATGTTAGGTTGCCTTAGGTTAGGATATACAACGTTATAGACGTATAGAATTTTCCCAACGAGGAGCAGGCAACGACACGCCAGGAATGTTGTAAAACATTACATCCCAGATGTTATGTTGCCTTAGGCTAGGATATCTAACGTTATAGACGTATATAATGGTCCCAACGAGAAGTAGGCGACGACACGCCAGGAATGTTGTAAGATATTACACCCGAGATGTTAGGTTCCCTTAGGTTAGGATATATGACGTTATAGATGTATATAATGTCCCCATCCAGAAGTAGGCGACGACACGCCAGGAATGTTGTAAAATATTACATCCCAGATGTTAGGTTGCGTTAGGTTAGAATATACAACGTTATAGAGGTATATAATGTCCCCATCGAGAAGCAGGCGACGACACGACAGGAATGTTGCAAAATATTACATTCGACATGTTAGGTTGCCTTACGCTAGGATATATATCGTTATAGACGTATACATTGTTTCCACCGAGAAGTAGGCGACGACACGCCAGGAATGTTGTAAAATATTACATTCTACATGTTGGGTTGCCTTAGGCTAGGATATATATCGTTATAGACGTATACATTGTTTCCACCGAGAAGTAGGGACCGACATGCCAGGAATGTTGTAAAATATTACATCCGAGATGTAAGGTTCCCTTAGGTTAGGATATATATCGTTATAGACGTATATAACGTTCCCACCGAGACGTAGGGACCGACATGCCAGGAATGTTGAAAATATTACATCCCAGATGTTAGGTTGCGTTAGGTTAGTATATACAAGGTTATAGACGTATATAATGTTCCCATCGAGAAGCAGGCGACGACACGCCAGAATGTTGTAAAGTATTACATCCGAGATGTTAGGTTGCCTTAGGTTAGGATATACAACGTTATAGATGTATATAATATCCCCATCGAGAAGTAGGCGACGACACGCCAGGAATGTTGTAAAATATTACACCCGAGATGTTAGGTTCCCTTAGGTTAGGATTTATGACGTTATAGATGTATATAATGTCCCCATCCAGAAGTAGGCGACGACACGCCAGGAATGTTGTAAAATATTACATTCTACATGTTGGGTTGCCTTAGGCTAGGATATATATCGTTATAGACGTATACATTGTTTCCACCGAGAAGTAGGGACCGACATGCCAGGAATGTTGTAAAATATTACATCCGAGATGTAAGGTTCCCTTAGGTTAGGATATATATCGTTATAGACGTATATAACGTTCCCACCGAGACGTAGGGACCGACATGCCAGGAATGTTGAAAATATTACATCCCAGATGTTAGGTTGCGTTAGGTTAGTATATACAAGGTTATAGACGTATATAATGTCCCCATCAAGAAGCAGGCGACGACACGCCAGAATGTTGTAAAATATTACATCCGAGATGTTAGGTTGCCTTAGGTTAGTATATACAACGTTATAGACGTATAGAATGTTCCCACCGAGATGTAGGAACCGACATGCCAGGAATGTTGTAAACTATTACATCCGAGTTGTTAGGTTGTTTTAGGTTACGATATATATCGTTATAGACGCGTATAGTGTTACCACCGAGAACTACGGGCCGACACGCCAGGAATTATGTAAAATATACATTCGACATGTTAGGTTGCCTTAAGATAGGATAAATGACGTTATAGACGTATATAATATTCCCACCGAGAAATTGGGGCCGACGCGTCAGGAATGTTGTAAAATATTACACCCAAGATGTTAGGTTCCCTTAGGTTAGGATATACGACGTTATAGACGTATAGAATGTTCCCACCGAGATGTAGGGACCGACATGCCAGGAATGTTGTCAAATATTACATTCGACATGGTAGGCCGCCTTAGGCTAGGATATATAACGTTATAGACGTATATAATATTCCCACCGAGAAATAGGGGCCGACGCGTCAGGAATGTGGTAAAATATTACACCCGAGATGTTAGGTTCCCTTAGGTTAGCATAAACAACGTTATAGACGTATAGAATGTTCCCACCGAGAAATAGGGGCCGACGGGTCAGGAATGTTGTAAAATATTACACCCTAGATGTTAGGTTCCCTTAGGTTAGGATATACGACGTTATAGACGTATAGAATGTTCCCACCGAGATGTAGGGACCGACATGCCAGGAATGTTGTAAAATATGACATCCGAGTTGATAGGTCGCTTTAGGTTAGGATATATATCGTTATAGACTTATATAATGTTACCACCGAGAACTACGGGCCGACACGTCAGGAATGATGTAAAATATTACATTCGACATGTTAGGTTGCCTTAAGATAGGATAAATGACGTTATAGACGTATATAATATTCCCACCGAGAAATAGGGGCCGACGCGTCAGGAATGTTGTAAAATATTACATCCCACATGTTTGGTTGCCTTAGGCTAGGATATCCAACGTTATAGACGTATATAATGGTCCCAACGAGAAGTAGGCAACGACACGCCAGGAATGTTGTAAAATATTACATCCGACATTTTAGGTTGCCTTAGGCTAGGATATATAACGTTATAGACGTATACAATGTTCCCACCGAGAAGTACGGGCCTACACGCCAGGAATGTTGTCAACTATTACATCCGAGGTGTTAGGTTGCCTTGGGTCAGGATATATAACGTTATAGACGTATATAATCTCCCCATCCAGAAGCAGGCGACGACACGCCAGGAATATTACATCCCAGATGTTAGGTTGCGTTAGGTTAGGATACACAACGTTATAGACGTATATAATGTTCCCATCGAGAAGCAGGCGACGACACGCCAGGAATGATGTAAAATATTACATTCGACATGTTAGGTCGCCTTAGGCTAGGATATATAACGTTATAGACGTATACAATGTTCCCACCGAGAAGTACGGGCCTAGACGCCAGGAATGTTGTCAACTATTACATCCGAGGTGTTAGGTTGCCTTAGGTTGGGACATATATCGTTATAGACGTATATAATGTTCCCACCGAGACGTAGGCACCGACATGCCAGGAATGTTGTAAAATATTGCATCCCAAATGTTAGGTTGCGTTAGGTTAGGATATACAACGTTATAGACGTATATAATCTCCCCATCGAGAAGCAGGCGACGACACGCCAGAATGTTGTAAAATATTACATCCGAGATGTTAGGTTGCCTTAGGTTAGGATATACAATGTTATAGATGTATATAATGTCCCCATCGTGAAGTAGGCGACGACACGCCAGGAATGTTGTAAAATATTACATTCGACATCTTAGGTCGCCTTAGGCTAGGATATATAACGTTATAGACGTATATAATGTTCCCACCGAGAAATAGGGGTCGACGCGTCAGGAATGTTGTAAAATATTACACCCGAGATGTTAGGTTGCTTTAGGTTAGGATATACAACGATATAGATGTATATAATATCCCCATCCAGAAGTAGGCGACGACACGCCAGGAATGCTGTAAAATATTACATTCGACATGTCAGGTTGCCTTAGACTAGGATATATAACGTTATAGACGTATGTAATGTTCCCACCGAAAAATAGGGGCCGACGCGTCAGGAATGTTGTAAAATATTACACCCGAGATGTTAGGTTCCCTGAGGTTAGGATATACAACTTTATAGACGTATAGTATGTTCCCCCCGAGATGTAGAGACCGACATGCCAGGAATGTTGTAAAATATTACATCCGAGATGTTACGTTGCGTTAGGTTAGGATATACAACGTTATAGACGTATATAATGTCCCCATCGAGAAGCAGGCGACGACACGCCAGGAATGTTGTAAAATATTACATGCGAGATGTTAGGTTCCCTTCGGTTTGGATATATATCGTTATAGACGTATATAATGTTCCTACCGAGACTTGGGGACCGACATGCCAGGAATCTTGTAAAATATTACATCCCAGATGTTAGGTTGCTTTAGGTTAGGATATACAACGTTATAGACGTATATAATGTCCGCATCGAGAAGCAGGCGACGACACGCCAGGAATGTTGTAAAATATTACATTCGACATGTTAGGTCGCCTTAGGCTAGGATATATAACGTTATAGACGTATACAATGTTCCCACCGAGAAGTACGGGCCTAGACGCCAGGAATGTTGTCAACTATTACATCCGAGGTGTTAGGTTGCCTTAGGTTGGGACATATATCGTTATAGACGTATATAATGTTCCCACCGAGACGTAGGCACCGACATGCCAGGAATGTTGTAAAATATTGCATCCCAAATGTTAGGTTGCGTTAGGTTAGGATATACAACGTTATAGACGTATATAATCTCCCCATCGAGAAGCAGGCGACGACACGCCAGAATGTTGTAAAATATTACATCCGAGATGTTAGGTTGCCTTAGGTTAGGATATACAATGTTATAGATGTATATAATGTCCCCATCGTGAAGTAGGCGACGACACGCCAGGAATGTTGTAAAATATTACATTCGACATCTTAGGTTGCCTTAGGCTAGGATATATAACGTTATAGACGTATATAATGTTCCCACCGAAAAATAGGGGCCGACGCGTCAGGAATGTTGTAAAATATTACACCCGAGATGATAGGTTCCCTTAGGTTAGGATATACAACGTTTTAGACGTATAGTATGTTCCCACCGAGATGTAGGGACCGACATGCCAGGAATGTTGTAAAATATTACATCCGAGATGTTAGGTTGCGTTAGGTTAGGATATACAAAGTTATAGACGTATATAATATCCCCATCGAGAAGCAGGCGACGACACGCCAGAATGTTGTAAAATATTACATTCGACATCTTAGGTTGCCTTAGGCTAGGATATATAGCGTTATAGACGTATATAATGTTCCCACCTAAAAATAGGGGCCCATGAGTCATGAATGTTGTAAAATATTACACCCGAGATGTTATGTTCCCTTAGGTTAGGATATACAACTTTATAGACGTATAGTATGTTCCCACCGAGATGTAGGGTCCGACATGCCAAGAATGTTGTAAAATATTACATCCGAGATGTTAGGTTGCGTTAGGTTAGGATATACAACGTTATAGACGTATATAATGTCCCCATCTAGAAGCAGGCGACGACACGCCAGGAATGTTGTAAAATATTACATCCGAGATGTTAGGTTCCCTTCGGTTTGGATATATATCGTTATAGACGTATATAATGTTCCTACCGAGACTTGGGAGCGACATGCCAGGAATCTTGTAAAATATTACATCCCAGATGTTAGGTTGCGTTAGGTTAGGATATGTAACGTTATAGACGTATATAATGTTCCCACCGAAAAGTAGGAGCCGAAGCGCCAGGAATGTTGTAAAATATGACACCCGAGATGTTAGTTTCCCTTAAGTTTGGATATATATCGTTATAGACGTATATAACGTTCCCTCCGAGACGTAGGGACCGACATGCCAGTAATGTTGGAAAATATTACATCCCAGATGTTAGATTGCGTTAGGTTAGGATATACAACGTTATAGACGTATATAATGTCCCCATCGAGAAGCAGACGACGACACGCCAGGTATGTTGTAAAATATTACATCCGAGATGTTATGTTGCCTTACGTTAGGATATATAACGTTATAGACGTATATAATGTTCGCA
Source organism: Xylocopa violacea (assembly GCA_963969225.1). Lineage (NCBI taxonomy): Eukaryota > Metazoa > Arthropoda > Insecta > Hymenoptera > Apidae > Xylocopa > Xylocopa violacea. Next base: position 3,350,968 of record CAXAJV010000857.1, read on the forward strand.
CCGAGAAGTACGAGCCGACACGCCAGGAACGTCGTAAACTATTACGGTAGAGATTTTAGGTTGCCTTAGGTTATGATATATAACGTTATAGACGTATATAATATTCCCACCGAGAAATAGGGGCCGACGCGTCAGGAATGTTGTAAAATATTAAACCCGAGATGTTAGGTTGCCTTAGGCTAGGATATATAACGTTATAGACGTATATAATATTCCCACCGAGAAATAGGGGCCGACATGCCAGGAATGTTGTAAAATATTACATCCCAGATGTTAGGTTGCGTTAGGTTAGGATATACAACGTTATAGACGTATATAATGTTCCCACCGAAAAGTAGGAGCCGAAGCGCCAGGAATGTTATAAAATATTACATCCGAGATGTTAGTTTCCCTTAAGTTTGGATATATATCGTTATAGACGTATATAATGTTCGCACCGAGAAGTACGAGCCGACACGCCAGGAATGTTGTAAACTGTTACGGTAGAGATTTTAGGTTGCCTTAGGTTATGATATATAACGTTATGGACGTATATAATGTTCCCACCGAGAAATAGGGGCCGACGCGTCAGGAATGTTGTAAAATATTAAACTCGAGATGTTAGGTTGCCTTAGGCTAGGATATATAACGTTATAGACGTATATAATATTCCCACCGAGAAATAGGGGCCGATATGCCAGGAATGTTGTAAAATATTACATCCCAGATGTTAGGTTGCGTTGGGTTAGGATATACAACGTTATAGACGTATATAATGTTCCCACCGAAAAGTAGGAGCCGAAGCACCAGGAATGTTGTAAAATATTACATCCGAGATGTTAGTTTCCCTTAAGTTTGGATATATATCGTTATAAATGTATATAATGTCCAGATCGAGACGTGGGGACTGACAAGCCAGAATGTTGTAAAATATTACATCCGAGATGTTATGTTGCCTTACGTTAGGATATATAACGTTATAGACGTATATAATGTTCGCACCGAGAAGTACGAGCCGACACGCCAGGAATGTTGTAAACTATTACGGTAGAGATTTTAGGTTGCCTTAGGTTATGATATATAACGTTATAGACGTATATAATGTCCCCATCGTGAAGTAGGCGACGACACGCCAGGAATGTTGTAAAATATTACATTCGACATCTTAGGTTGCCTTAGGCTAGGATATATAACGTTATAGACGTATATAATGTTCCCACCGAAAAATAGGGGCCGACGCGTCAGGAATGTTGTAAAATATTACACCCGAGATGATAGGTTCCCTTAGGTTAGGATATACAACGTTTTAGACGTATAGTATGTTCCCACCGAGATGTAGGGACCGACATGCCAGGAATGTTGTAAAATATTACATCCGAGATGTTAGGTTGCGTTAGGTTAGGATATACAAAGTTATAGACGTATATAATATCCCCATCGAGAAGCAGGCGACGACACGCCAGAATGTTGTAAAATATTACATTCGACATCTTAGGTTGCCTTAGGCTAGGATATATAGCGTTATAGACGTATATAATGTTCCCACCTAAAAATAGGGGCCCATGAGTCATGAATGTTGTAAAATATTACACCCGAGATGTTATGTTCCCTTAGGTTAGGATATACAACTTTATAGACGTATAGTATGTTCCCACCGAGATGTAGGGTCCGACATGCCAAGAATGTTGTAAAATATTACATCCGAGATGTTAGGTTGCGTTAGGTTAGGATATACAACGTTATAGACGTATATAATGTCCCCATCTAGAAGCAGGCGACGACACGCCAGGAATGTTGTAAAATATTACATCCGAGATGTTAGGTTCCCTTCGGTTTGGATATATATCGTTATAGACGTATATAATGTTCCTACCGAGACTTGGGGACCGACATGCCAGGAATCTTGTAAAATATTACATCCCAGATGTTAGGTTGCTTTAGGTTAGGATATACAACGTTAAAGACGTATATAATGTCCCCATCGAGAAGCAGGCGACGACAGGCCAGGAATGTTGTAAAATATTACATCCGAGATGTTATGTTGCCTTACGTTAGGATATATAACGTTATAGACGTATATAATTTTCGCACCGAGAAGTACGAGCCGACACGCCAGGAACGTCGTAAACTATTACGGTAGAGATTTTAGGTTGCCTTAGGTTATGATATATAACGTTATAGACGTATATAATGTTCCCACCGAGAGATAGGGGCCGACGCGTCAGGAATGTTGTAAAATATTAAACCCGAGATGTTAGGTTGCCTTAGGCTAGGATATATAACGTTATAGACGTATATAATATTCCCACCGAGAAATAGGGGCCGACATGCTAGGAATGTTGTAAAATATTACATCCCAGATGTTAGGTTGCGTTAGGTTAGGATATACAACGTTATAGACGTATATAATTTCCCCATCGAGAAGCAGGCGACGACACGCCAGGAATGTTGTAAAATATAACATCCGAGATGTTATGTTGCCTTACGTTAGGATATGTAACGTTATAGACGTATATAATGTTCCCACCGAAAAGTAGGAGCCGAAGCACCAGGAATGTTGTAAAATATTACATCCGAGATGTTAGTTTCCCTTAAGTTTGGATATATATCGTTATAAATGTATATAATGTCCAGATCGAGACGTGGGGACTGACAAGCCAGAATGTTGTAAAATATTACATCCGAGATGTTAGGTTGCCTTAGGTTAGGATATACAATGTTATAGACGTATATAATGACCCCATCGAGAAGCAGGCGACCACACGCCAGGAATGTTGTAAAATATAACATCCGAGATGTTATGTTGCCTTACGTTAGGATATGTAACGTTATAGACGTATATAATGTTCCCACCGAAAAGTAGGAGCCGAAGCGCCAGGAATGTTGTAAAATATGACACCCGAGATGTTAGTTTCCCTTAAGTTTGGATATATATCGTTATAGACGTATATAACGTTCCCTCCGAGACGTAGGGACCGACATGCCAGTAATGTTGGAAAATATTACATCCCAGATGTTAGATTGCGTTAGGTTAGGATATACAACGTTATAGACGTATATAATGTCCCCATCGAGAAGCAGACGACGACACGCCAGGTATGTTGTAAAATATTACATCCGAGATGTTATGTTGCCTTACGTTAGGATATATAACGTTATAGACGTATATAATGTTCGCACCGAGAAGTACGAGCCGACACGCCAGGAACGTCGTAAACTATTACGGTAGAGATTTTAGGTTGCCTTAGGTTATGATATATAACGTTATAGACGTATATAATATTCCCACCGAGAAATAGGGGCCGACGCGTCAGGAATGTTGTAAAATATTAAACCCGAGATGTTAGGTTGCCTTAGGCTAGGATATATAACGTTATAGACGTATATAATATTCCCACCGAGAAATAGGGGCCGACATGCCAGGAATGTTGTAAAATATTACATCCCAGATGTTAGGTTGCGTTAGGTTAGGATATACAACGTTATAGACGTATATAATGTTCCCACCGAAAAGTAGGAGCCGAAGCGCCAGGAATGTTATAAAATATTACATCCGAGATGTTAGTTTCCCTTAAGTTTGGATATATATCGTTATAGACGTATATAATGTTCGCACCGAGAAGTACGAGCCGACACGCCAGGAATGTTGTAAACTGTTACGGTAGAGATTTTAGGTTGCCTTAGGTTATGATATATAACGTTATGGACGTATATAATGTTCCCACCGAGAAATAGGGGCCGACGCGTCAGGAATGTTGTAAAATATTAAACTCGAGATGTTAGGTTGCCTTAGGCTAGGATATATAACGTTATAGACGTATATAATATTCCCACCGAGAAATAGGGGCCGATATGCCAGGAATGTTGTAAAATATTACATCCCAGATGTTAGGTTGCGTTAGGTTAGGATATACAACGTTATAGACGTATATAATGTTCCCACCGAAAAGTAGGAGCCGAAGCACCAGGAATGTTGTAAAATATTACATCCGAGATGTTAGTTTCCCTTAAGTTTGGATATATATCGTTATAAATGTATATAATGTCCAGATCGAGACGTGGGGACTGACAAGCCAGAATGTTGTAAAATATTACATCCGAGATGTTATGTTGCCTTACGTTAGGTTATATAACGTTATAGACGTATATAATGTTCGCACCGAGAAGTACGAGCCGACACGCCAGGAATGTTGTAAACTATTACGGTAGAGATTTTAGGTTGCCTTAGGTTATGATATATAACGTTATAGACGTATATAATGTCCCCATCGAGAAGCAGGAGACGACACGCCAGGAATGTTGTAAAATATAACATCCGCGATGTTATGTTGCCTTACGTTAGGATATGTAACGTTATAGACGTATATAATGTTCCCACCGAAAAGTAGGAGCCGAAGAGCCAGGAATGTTGTAAAATATTACATCCGAGATGTTAGGTTGCGTTAGGTTAGGATATACAACGTTATAGACGTATATAATGTTCGCACCGAGAAGTACGAGCCGACACGCCAGGAATGTTGTAAAATATTACATCCGAGATGTTAGATTGCTTAGGCTAGGATATACAACGTTATAGACGTATATAATGTCCCCATCGAGAAGCAGGCGACGACACGCCAGGAATGTTGTAAAATATAACATCCGAGATGTTATGTTGCCTTACGTTAGGATATGTAACGTTATAGACGTATATAATGTTCCCACCGAAAAGTAGGAGCCGAAGCGCCAGGAATGTTGCAAAATATTACATCCGAGATGTTAGTTTCCCTTAAGTTTGGATATATATCGTTATAAATGTATATAATGTCCAGATCGAGACGTGGGGACTGACAAGCCAGAATGTTGTAAAATATTACATCCGAGATGTTAGGTTGCCTTAGGTTAGGATATACAATGTTATAGACGTATATAATGACCCCATCGAGAAGCAGGCGACCACACGACAGGAATGTTGTAAAATATAACATCCGAGATGTTATGTTGCCTTACGTTAGGATATGTAACGTTATAGACGTATATAATGTTCCCACCGAAAAGTAGGAGCCGAAGCGCCAGGAATGTTGTAAAATATGACACCCGAGAAGTTAGTTTCCCTTAAGTGTGGATATATATGGTTATAGACGTATATAACGTTCCCTCCGAGACGTAGGGACCGACATGCCAGGAATGTTGGAAAATATTACATCCCAGATGTTAGATTGCGTTAGGTTAGGATATACAACGTTATAGACGTATATAATGTCCCCATCGAGAAGCAGGCGACGACACGCCAGGTATGTTGTAAAATATTACATCCGAGATGTTATGTTGCCTTACGTTAGGATATATAACGTTATAGACGTATATAATGTTCGCACCGAGAAGTACGAGCCGACTCGCCAGGAATGTTGTAAACTATTACGGTAGAGATTTTAGGTTGCCTTAGGTTATGATATATAACGTTATAGACGTATATAATGTTCCCACCGAGAAATAGGGGCCGACGCGTCAGGAATGTTGTAAAATATTAAACTCGAGATGTTAGGTTGCCTTAGGCTAGGATATATAACGTTATAGACGTATATAATATTCCCACCGAGAAATAGGGGCCGACATGCCAGGAATGCTGTAAAATATTACATCCCAGATGTTAGGTTGCGTTAGGTTCGGATATACAACGTTATGGACGTATATAATGTCCCCATCGAGAAGCAGGCGACGACACGCCAGGAATGTTGTAAAATATTACATCCGAAATGTTATGTTGCCTTACGTTAGGATATGTAACGTTATAGACGTATATAGTGTTCGCACCGAGAAGTACGAGCCGACACGCCAGGAATGTTGTAAACTGTTACGGTAGAGATTTTAGGTTGCCTTAGGTTATGATATATAACATTATAGACGTATATAATGTTCCCACCGAGAAATAGGGGCCGACGCGTCAGGAATGTTGTAAAATATTAAACTCGAGATGTTAGGTTGCCTTAGGCTAGGATATATAACGTTATAGACGTATATAATATTCCCACCGAGAAATAGGGGCCGACATGCCAGGAATGTTGTAAAATATTACATCCCAGATGTTAGGTTGCGTTAGGTTAGGATATACAACGTTATAGACGTATATAATGTTCCCACTGAAAAGTAGGAGCCGAAGCGCCAGGAATGTTATAAAATATTACATCCGAGATGTTAGTTTCCCTTAAGTTTGGATATATATCGTTATAGACGTATATAATGTTCGCACCGAGAAGTACGAGCCGACACGCCAGGAATGTTGCAAACTGTTACGGTAGAGATTTTAGGTTGCCTTAGGTTATGATATATAACGTTATGGACGTATATAATGTTCCCACCGAGAAATAGGGGCCGACGCGTCAGGAATGTTGTAAAATATGACACCCGAGAAGTTAGTTTCCCTTAAGTGTGGATATATATGGTTATAGACGTATATAACGTTCCCTCCGAGACGTAGGGACCGACATGCCAGGAATGTTGGAAAATATTACATCCCAGATGTTAGATTGCGTTAGGTTAGGATATACAACGTTATAGACGTATATAATGTCCCCATCGAGAAGCAGGCGACGACACGCCAGGTATGTTGTAAAATATTACATCCGAGATGTTATGTTGCCTTACGTTAGGATATATAACGTTATAAACGTATATAATGTTCGCACCGAGAAGTACGAGCCGACACGCCAGGAATGTTGTAAACTATTACGGTAGAGATTTTAGGTTGCCTTAGGTTATGATATATAACGTTATAGACGTATATAATGTTCCCACCGAGAAATAGGGGCCGACGCGTCAGGAATGTTGTAAAATATTAAACCCGAGATGTTAGGTTGCCTTAGGCTAGGATATATAACGTTATAGACGTATATAATATTCCCACCGAGAAATAGGGGCCGACATGCCAGGAATGTTGTAAAATATTACATCCCAGATGTTAGGTTGCGTTAGGTTCGGATATACAACGTTATGGACGTATATAATGTCCCCATCGAGAAGCAGGCGACGACACGCCAGGAATGTTGTAAAATATTACATCCGAGATGTTATGTTGTCTTACGTTAGGATATGTAACGTTATAGACGTATATAGTGTTCCCACCGAAAAGTAGGAGCCGAAGAGCCAGGAATGTTGTAAAATATTACATCCGAGATGTTAGGTTGCGTTAGGTTAGGATATACAACGTTATAGACGTATATAATGTTCGCACCGAGAAGTACGAGCCGACACGCCAGGAATGTTGTAAAATATTACATCCGAGATGTTAGATTGCTGAGGCTAGGATATACAACGTTATAGACGTATACAATGTCCCCATCGAGAAGCAGGCGACGACACGCCAGGAATGTTGTAAAATATAACATCCGAGATGTTATGTTGCCTTACGTTAGGATATGTAACGTTATAGACGTATATAATGTTCCCACCGAAAAGTAGGAGCCGAAGCGCCAGGAATGTTGCAAAATATTACATCCGAGACGTTAGTTTCCCTTAAGTTTGGATATATATCGTTATAAATGTATATAATGTCCAGATCGAGACGTGGGGACTGACAAGCCGGAATGTTGTAAAATATTACATCCGAGATGTTAGGTTGCGTTAGGTTAGGATATACAACGTTATAGACGTATATAATGTTCCCACCGAAAAGTAGGAGCCGAAGCGCCAGGAATGTTATAAAATATTACATCCGAGATGTTAGTTTCCCTTAAGTTTGGATATATATCGTTATAGACGTATATAATGTTCGCACCGAGAAGTACGAGCCGACACGCCAGGAATGTTGTAAACTGTTACGGTAGAGATTTTAGGTTGCCTTAGGTTATGATATATAACGTTATGGACGTATATAATGTTCCCACCGAGAAATAGGGGCCGACGCGTCAGGAATGTTGTAAAATATTAAACTCGAGATGTTAGGTTGCCTTAGGCTAGGATATATAACGTTATAGACGTATATAATATTCCCACCGAGAAATAGGGGCCGATATGCCAGGAATGTTGTAAAATATTACATCCCAGATGTTAGGTTGCGTTAGGTTAGGATATACAACGTTATAGACGTATATAATGTTCCCACCGAAAAGTAGGAGCCGAAGCACCAGGAATGTTGTAAAATATTACATCCGAGATGTTAGTTTCCCTTAAGTTTGGATATATATCGTTATAAATGTATATAATGTCCAGATCGAGACGTGGGGACTGACAAGCCAGAATGTTGTAAAATATTACATCCGAGATGTTATGTTGCCTTACGTTAGGATATATAACGTTATAGACGTATATAATGTTCGCACCGAGAAGTACGAGCCGACACGCCAGGAATGTTGTAAACTATTACGGTAGAGATTTTAGGTTGCCTTAGGTTATGATATATAACGTTATAGACGTATATAATGTCCCCATCGAGAAGCAGGAGACGACACGCCAGGAATGTTGTAAAATATAACATCCGCGATGTTATGTTGCCTTACGTTAGGATATGTAACGTTATAGACGTATATAATGTTCCCACCGAAAAGTAGGAGCCGAAGAGCCAGGAATGTTGTAAAATATTACATCCGAGATGTTAGGTTGCGTTAGGTTAGGATATACAACGTTATAGACGTATATAATGTTCGCACCGAGAAGTACGAGCCGACACGCCAGGAATGTTGTAAAATATTACATCCGAGATGTTAGATTGCTTAGGCTAGGATATACAACGTTATAGACGTATATAATGTCCCCATCGAGAAGCAGGCGACGACACGCCAGGAATGTTGTAAAATATAACATCCGAGATGTTATGTTGCCTTACGTTAGGATATGTAACGTTATAGACGTATATAATGTTCCCACCGAAAAGTAGGAGCCGAAGCGCCAGGAATGTTGCAAAATATTACATCCGAGATGTTAGTTTCCCTTAAGTTTGGATATATATCGTTATAAATGTATATAATGTCCAGATCGAGACGTGGGGACTGACAAGCCAGAATGTTGTAAAATATTACATCCGAGATGTTAGGTTGCCTTAGGTTAGGATATACAATGTTATAGACGTATATAATGACCCCATCGAGAAGCAGGCGACCACACGACAGGAATGTTGTAAAATATAACATCCGAGATGTTATGTTGCCTTACGTTAGGATATGTAACGTTATAGACGTATATAATGTTCCCACCGAAAAGTAGGAGCCGAAGCGCCAGGAATGTTGTAAAATATGACACCCGAGAAGTTAGTTTCCCTTAAGTGTGGATATATATGGTTATAGACGTATATAACGTTCCCTCCGAGACGTAGGGACCGACATGCCAGGAATGTTGGAAAATATTACATCCCAGATGTTAGATTGCGTTAGGTTAGGATATACAACGTTATAGACGTATATAATGTCCCCATCGAGAAGCAGGCGACGACACGCCAGGAATGTTGTAAAATATTACATCCGAGATGTTATGTTGCCTTACGTTAGGATATATAACGTTATAGACGTATATAATGTTCGCACCGAGAAGTACGAGCCGACTCGCCAGGAATGTTGTAAACTATTACGGTAGAGATTTTAGGTTGCCTTAGGTTATGATATATAACGTTATAGACGTATATAATGTTCCCACCGAGAAATAGGGGCCGACGCGTCAGGAATGTTGTAAAATATTAAACTCGAGATGTTAGGTTGCCTTAGGCTAGGATATATAACGTTATAGACGTATATAATATTCCCACCGAGAAATAGGGGCCGACATGCCAGGAATGCTGTAAAATATTACATCCCAGATGTTAGGTTGCGTTAGGTTCGGATATACAACGTTATGGACGTATATAATGTCCCCATCGAGAAGCAGGCGACGACACGCCAGGAATGTTGTAAAATATTACATCCGAAATGTTATGTTGCCTTACGTTAGGATATGTAACGTTATAGACGTATATAGTGTTCGCACCGAGAAGTACGAGCCGACACGCCAGGAATGTTGTAAACTGTTACGGTAGAGATTTTAGGTTGCCTTAGGTTATGATATATAACATTATAGACGTATATAATGTTCCCACCGAGAAATAGGGGCCGACGCGTCAGGAATGTTGTAAAATATTAAACTCGAGATGTTAGGTTGCCTTAGGCTAGGATATATAACGTTATAGACGTATATAATATTCCCACCGAGAAATAGGGGCCGACATGCCAGGAATGTTGTAAAATATTACATCCCAGATGTTAGGTTGCGTTAGGTTAGGATATACAACGTTATAGACGTATATAATGTTCCCACTGAAAAGTAGGAGCCGAAGCGCCAGGAATGTTATAAAATATTACATCCGAGATGTTAGTTTCCCTTAAGTTTGGATATATATCGTTATAGACGTATATAATGTTCGCACCGAGAAGTACGAGCCGACACGCCAGGAATGTTGCAAACTGTTACGGTAGAGATTTTAGGTTGCCTTAGGTTATGATATATAACGTTATGGACGTATATAATGTTCCCACCGAGAAATAGGGGCCGACGCGTCAGGAATGTTGTAAAATATGACACCCGAGAAGTTAGTTTCCCTTAAGTGTGGATATATATGGTTATAGACGTATATAACGTTCCCTCCGAGACGTAGGGACCGACATGCCAGGAATGTTGGAAAATATTACATCCCAGATGTTAGATTGCGTTAGGTTAGGATATACAACGTTATAGACGTATATAATGTCCCCATCGAGAAGCAGGCGACGACACGCCAGGTATGTTGTAAAATATTACATCCGAGATGTTATGTTGCCTTACGTTAGGATATATAACGTTATAAACGTATATAATGTTCGCACCGAGAAGTACGAGCCGACACGCCAGGAATGTTGTAAACTATTACGGTAGAGATTTTAGGTTGCCTTAGGTTATGATATATAACGTTATAGACGTATATAATGTTCCCACCGAGAAATAGGGGCCGACGCGTCAGGAATGTTGTAAAATATTAAACCCGAGATGTTAGGTTGCCTTAGGCTAGGATATATAACGTTATAGACGTATATAATATTCCCACCGAGAAATAGGGGCCGACATGCCAGGAATGTTGTAAAATATTACATCCCAGATGTTAGGTTGCGTTAGGTTCGGATATACAACGTTATGGACGTATATAATGTCCCCATCGAGAAGCAGGCGACGACACGCCAGGAATGTTGTAAAATATTACATCCGAGATGTTATGTTGTCTTACGTTAGGATATGTAACGTTATAGACGTATATAGTGTTCCCACCGAAAAGTAGGAGCCGAAGAGCCAGGAATGTTGTAAAATATTACATCCGAGATGTTAGGTTGCGTTAGGTTAGGATATACAACGTTATAGACGTATATAATGTTCGCACCGAGAAGTACGAGCCGACACGCCAGGAATGTTGTAAAATATTACATCCGAGATGTTAGATTGCTGAGGCTAGGATATACAACGTTATAGACGTATACAATGTCCCCATCGAGAAGCAGGCGACGACACGCCAGGAATGTTGTAAAATATAACATCCGAGATGTTATGTTGCCTTACGTTAGGATATGTAACGTTATAGACGTATATAATGTTCCCACCGAAAAGTAGGAGCCGAAGCGCCAGGAATGTTGCAAAATATTACATCCGAGACGTTAGTTTCCCTTAAGTTTGGATATATATCGTTATAAATGTATATAATGTCCAGATCGAGACGTGGGGACTGACAAGCCGGAATGTTGTAAAATATTACATCCGAGATGTTAGGTTGCCTTAGGTTAGGATATACAATGTTATAGACGTATATAATGACCCCATCGAGAAGCAGGCGACCACACGACAGGAATGTTGTAAAATATAACATCCGAGATGTTATGTTGCCTTACGTTAGGATATGTAACGTTATAGACGTATATAATGTTCCCACCGAAAAGTAGGAGCCGAAGCGCCAGGAATGTTGTAAAATATGACACCCGAGAAGTTAGTTTCCCTTAAGTGTGGATATATATGGTTATAGACGTATATAACGTTCCCTCCGAGACGTAGGGACCGACATGCCAGGAATGTTGGAAAATATTACATCCCAGATGTTAGATTGCGTTAGGTTAGGATATACAACGTTATAGACGTATATAATGTCCCCATCGAGAAGCAGGCGACGACACGCCAGGTATGTTGTAAAATATTACATCCGAGATGTTATGTTGCCTTACGTTAGGATATATAACGTTATAGACGTATATAATGTTCGCACCGAGAAGTACGAGCCGACTCGCCAGGAATGTTGTAAACTATTACGGTAGAGATTTTAGGTTGCCTTAGGTTATGATATATAACGTTATAGACGTATATAATGTTCTCACCGAGAAATAGGGGCCGACGCGTCAGGAATGTTGTAAAATATTAAACTCGAGATGTTAGGTTGCCTTAGGCTAGGATATATAACGTTATAGACGTATATAATATTCCCACCGAGAAATAGGGGCCGACATGCCAGGAATGCTGTAAAATATTACATCCCAGATGTTAGGTTGCGTTAGGTTCGGATATACAACGTTATGGACGTATATAATGTCCCCATCGAGAAGCAGGCGACGACACGCCAGGAATGTTGTAAAATATTACATCCGAAATGTTATGTTGCCTTACGTTAGGATATGTAACGTTATAGACGTATATAGTGTTCGCACCGAGAAGGACGAGCCGACACGCCAGGAATGTTGTAAACTGTTAGGGTAGAGATTTTAGGTTGCCTTAGGTTATGATATATAACGTTATAGACGTATATAATGTTCCCACCGAGAAATAGGGGCCGACGCGTCAGGAATGTTGTAAAATATTAAACTCGAGATGTTAGGTTGCCTTAGGCTAGGATATATAACGTTATAGACGTATATAATATTCCCACCGAGAAATAGGGGCCGACATGCCAGGAATGTTGTAAAATATTACATCCCAGATGTTAGGTTGCGTTAGGTTAGGATATACAACGTTATAGACGTATATAATGTTCCCACCGAAAAGTAGGAGCCGAAGCTCCAGGAATGTTATAAAATATTACATCCGAGATGTTAGTTTCCCTTAAGTTTGGATATATATCGTTATAGACGTATATAATGTTCGCACCGAGAAGTACGAGCCGACACGCCAGGAATGTTGCAAACTGTTACGGTAGAGATTTTAGGTTGCCTTAGGTTATGATATATAACGTTATGGACGTATATAATGTTCCCACCGAGAAATAGGGGCCGACGCGTCAGGAATGTTGTAAAATATGACACCCGAGAAGTTAGTTTCCCTTAAGTGTGGATATATATGGTTATAGACGTATATAACGTTCCCTCCGAGACGTAGGGACCGACATGCCAGGAATGTTGGAAAATATTACATCCCAGATGTTAGATTGCGTTAGGTTAGGATATACAACGTTATAGACGTATATAATGTCCCCATCGAGAAGCAGGCGACGACACGCCAGGTATGTTGTAAAATATTACATCCGAGATGTTATGTTGCCTTACGTTAGGATATATAACGTTATAGACGTATATAATGTTCGCACCGAGAAGTACGAGCCGACACGCCAGGAATGTTGTAAACTATTACGGTAGAGATTTTAGGTTGCCTTAGGTTATGATATATAACGTTATAGACGTATATAATGTTCCCACCGAGAAATAGGGGCCGACGCGTCAGGAATGTTGTAAAATATTAAACCCGAGATGTTAGGTTGCCTTAGGCTAGGATATATAACGTTATAGACGTATATAATATTCCCACCGAGAAATAGGGGCCGACATGCCAGGAATGTTGTAAAATATTACATCCCAGATGTTAGGTTGCGTTAGGTTCGGATATACAACGTTATGGACGTATATAATGTCCCCATCGAGAAGCAGGCGACGACACGCCAGGAATGTTGTAAAATATTACATCCGAGATGTTATGTTGTCTTACGTTAGGATATGTAACGTTATAGACGTATATAGTGTTCCCACCTAAAAGTAGGAGCCGAAGCGCCAGGAATGTTGTAAAATATTACATCCGAGATGTTATGTTGCCTTACGTTAGTATATATAACGTTATAGACGTATATAATGTTCCCTCCGAGACGTAGGGACCGACATGCCAGGAATGTTGGAAAATATTACATCCCAGATGTTAGATTGCGTTAGGTTAGGATATACAACGTTATAGACGTATATAATGTCCCCATCGAGAAGCAGGCGACGACACGCCAGGAATGTTGTAAAATATTACATCCGAGATGTTAGATTGCTTAGGCTAGGATATACAACGTTATAGACGTATATAATGTCCCCATCGAGAAGCAGGCGACGACACGCCAGGAATGTTGTAAAATATAACATCCGAGATGTTATGTTGCCTTACGTTAGGATATGTAACGTTATAGACGTATATAATGTTCCCACCGAAAAGTAGGAGCCGAAGCGCCAGGAATGTTGTAAAATATGACACCCGAGAAGTTAGTTTCCCTTAAGTGTGGATATATATGGTTATAGACGTATATAACGTTCCCTCCGAGACGTAGGGACCGACATGCCAGGAATGTTGTAAAATATTACATCCCAGATGTTAGGTTGCGTTAGGTTCGGATACACAACGTTATGGACGTATATAATGTCCCCATCGAGAAGCAGGCTACGACACGCCAGGAATGTTGTAAAATATTACATCCGAAATGTTATGTTGCCTTACGTTAGGATATGTAACGTTATAGACGTATATAGTGTTCGCACCGAGAAGTACGAGCCGACACGCCAGGAATGTTGTAAACTGTTACGGTAGAGATTTTAGGTTGCCTTAGGTTATGATATATAACGTTATAGACGTATATAATGTTCCCACCGAGAAATAGGGGCCGACGCGTCAGGAATGTTGTAAAATATTAAACCCGAGATGTTAGGTTGCCTTAGGCTAGGATATATAACGTTATAGACGTATATAATATTCCCACCGAGAAATAGGGGCCGACATGCCAGGAATGTTTTAAAATATTACATCCCAGATGTTAGGTTGCGTTAGGTTCGGATATACAACGTTATGGACGTATATAATGTCCCCATCGAGAAGCAGGCGACGACACTCCAGGAATGTTGTAAAATATTACATCCGAAATGTTATGTTGCCTTACGTTAGGATATGTAACGTTATAGACGTATATAGTGTTCGCACCGAGAAGTACGAGCCGACACGCCAGGAATGTTGTAAACT
Source organism: Xylocopa violacea (assembly GCA_963969225.1). NCBI lineage: Eukaryota > Metazoa > Arthropoda > Insecta > Hymenoptera > Apidae > Xylocopa > Xylocopa violacea. The sequence goes on from CAXAJV010000857.1 coordinate 3,366,145, forward strand.
GTTACGGTAGAGATTTTAGGTTGCCTTAGGTTATGATATATAACGTTATAGACGTATATAATGTTCCCACCGAGAAATAGGGGCCGACGCGTCAGGAATGTTGTAAAATATTAAACTCGAGATGTTAGGTTGCCTTAGGCTAGGATATATAACGTTATAGACGTATATAATATTCCCACCGAGAAATAGGGGCCGACATGCCAGGAATGTTGTAAAATATTACATCCCAGATGTTAGGTTGCGTTAGGTTAGGATATACAACGTTATAGACGTATATAATGTTCCCACCGAAAAGTAGGAGCCGAAGCGCCAGTAATGTTATAAAATATTACATCCGAGATGTTAGTTTCCCTTAAGTTTGGATATATATCGTTATAGACGTATACAATGTCCAGATCGAGACGTGGGGACCGACAAGCCAGAATGTTGTAAAATATTACATCCGAGATGTTAGGTTGCGTTAGGTTAGGATATACAACGTTATAGACGTATATAATGTTCGCACCGAGAAGTACGAGCCGACACGCCAGGAATGTTGTAAAATATTACATCCGAGATGTTAGATTGCGTAGGCTAGGATATACAACGTTATAGACGTATATAATGTCCCCATCGAGAAGCAGGCGACGACACGCCAGGAATGTTGTAAAATATAACATCCGAGATGTTATGTTGCCTTACGTTAGGATATGTAACGTTATAGACGTATATAATGTTCCCACCGAAAAGTAGGAGCCGAAGCGCCAGGAATGTTGCAAAATATTACATCCGAGATGTTAGTTTCCCTTAAGTTTGGATATATATCGTTATAAATGTATATAATGTCCAGATCGAGACGTGGGGACTGACAAGCCAGAATTTTGTAAAATATTACATCCCAGATGTTAGGTTGCGTTAGGTTCGGATATACAACGTTATGGACGTATATAATGTCCCCATCGAGAAGCAGGCGACGACACGCCAGGAATGTTGTAAAATATTACATCCGAGATGTTATGTTGCCTTACGTTAGGATATGTAACGTTATAGACGTATATAGTGTTCCCACCGAAAAGTAGGAGCCGAAGCGCCAGGAATGTGGTAAAATATTACATCCGAGATGTTAGGTTGCGCTAGGTTAGGATATACAACGTTATAGACGTATATAATGTCCCCATCGAGAAGCAGGCGACGACACGCCAGGAATGATGAAAAATATTATATCCGAGATGTTATGTTGCCTTACGTTAGGATATATAACGTTATAGACGTATATAATGTTCGCACCGAGAAGTACGAGCCGACACGCCAGGAATGTTGTAAACTATTACGGTAGAGATTTTAGGTTGCCTTAGGTTATGATATATAACGTTATAGACGTATATAATGTTACCACCGAGAAATAGGGGCCGAAGCGACAGGAATGTTGTAAAATATGACATCCGAGATGTTAGTTTCCCTTAAGTTTGGATATATATCGTTATAGACGTATATAACATTCCCACCGAGACGTAGGGACCGACATGCCAGGAATGTTGTAAAATATTACATCCGAGATGTTAGATTGCTTAGGCTAGGATATACAACGTTATAGACGTATATAATGTCCCCATCGAGAAGCAGGCGACGACACGCCAGGAATGTTGTAAAATATAACATCCGAGATGTTATGTTGCCTTACGTTAGGATATGTAACGTTATAGACGTATATAATGTTCCCACCGAAAAGTAGGAGCCGAAGCGCCAGGAATGTTGTAAAATATTACATCCGAGATGTTAGTTTCCCTTAAGTTTGGATATATATCGTTATAAATGTATATAATGTCCAGATCGAGACGTGGGGACTGACAAGCCAGAATGTTGTAAAATATTACATCCAAGATGTTAGGTTGCCTTAGGTTAGGATATACAATGTTATAGACGTATATAATGACCCCATCGAGAAGCAGGCGACCACACGTCAGGAATGTTGTAAAATATAACATCCGAGATGTTATGTTTCCTTACGTTAGGATATGTAACGTTATAGACGTATATAATGTTCCCACCTAAAAGTAGGAGCCGAAGCGCCAGGAATGTTGTAAAATATGACACCCGAGATGTTAGTTTCCCTTAAGTTTGGATATATATCGTTATAGACGTATTTAACGTTCCCTCCGAGACGTAGGGACCGACATGCCAGGAATGTTGGAAAATATTACATCCCAGATGTTAGATTGCGTTAGGTTAGGATATACAACGTTATAGACGTATATAATGTCCCCATCGAGAAGCAGGCGACGACACGCCAGGAATGTTGTAAAATATTACATCCGAGATGTTAGATTGCTTAGGCTAGGATATACAACGTTATAGACGTATATAATGTCCCCATCGAGAAGCAGGCGACGACACGCCAGGAATGTTGTAAAATATAACATCCGAGATGTTATGTTGCCTTACCTTAGGATATGTAACGTTATAGACGTATATAATGTTCCCACCGAAAAGTAGGAGCCGAAGCGCCAGGAATGTTGTAAAATATGACACCCGAGAAGTTAGTTTCCCTTAAGTGTGGATATATATCGTTATAGACGTATATAACGTTCCCACCGAGACGTAGGGACCGACATGCCAGGAATGTTGTAAGATATTACATCCCAGATGTTAGGTTGCGTTAGGTTAGGATATACAACGTTATAGACGTATATAATGTCCCCATCGAGAAGCAGGCGACGACACGCCAGGAATGTTGTAAAATATTACATCCGAGATGTTATGTTGCCTTACGTTAGGATATGTAACGTTATAGACGTATATAATGTTCCCACCGAAAAGTAGGAGCCGAAGCGCCAGGAATGTTGTAAAATATTACATCCGAGATGTTAGGTTGCGTTAGGATAGGATATACAACGTTATAGACGTATATAATGTCCCCATCGAGAAGCAGGCGACGACACGCCAGGAATGTTGTAAAATATTTTATCCGAGATGTTATGTTGCCTTACGTTAGGATATATAACGTTATAGACGTATATAATGTTCGCACCGAGAAGTACGAGCCGACACGCCAGGAATGTTGTAAACTATTACGGTAGAGATTTTAGGTTGCCTTAGGTTATGATATATAACGTTATAGACGTATATAATGTTACCACCGAGAAATAGGGGCCGAAGCGCCAGGAATGTTGTAAAATATGACATCCGAGATGTTAGTTTCCCTTAAGTTTGGATATATATCGTTATAGACGTATATAACATTCCCACCGAGACGTAGGGACCGACATGCCAGGAATGTTGTAAAATATTACATCCGAGATGTTAGGTTGCGTTAGGTTAGGATATACAACATTATAGACGTATATAATGTCCCCATCGAGAAGCAGGCGACGACACGCCAGGAATGTTGTAAAATATTATATCCGAGATGTTATGTTGCCTTACGTTAGGATATATAACGTTATAGACGTATATAATGTTCGCACCGAGAAGTACGAGCCAACACGCCAGGAATGTTGTAAACTATTACGGTAGAGATTTTAGTTTGCCATAGGTTATGATGTATAACGTTATAGACGTATATAATGTTCCCACCGAGAAATAGGGGCCGACGCGTCAGGAATGTTGTAAAATATTAAACTCGAGATGTTAGGTTGCCTTAGGCTAGGATATATAACGTTATAGACGTATATAATATTCCCACCGAGAAATAGGGGCCGACATGCCAGGAATGTTGTAAAATATTACATCCCAGATGTTAGGATGCGTTAGGTTAGGATATACAACGTTATAGACGTATATAATGTCCCCATCGAGAAGCAGGCGACGACACGCCAGGAATGTTGTAAAATATTACATCCGAGATGTTATGTTGCCTTACGTTAGGATATGTAACGTTATAGGCGTATATAATGTTCCCACCGAAAAGTAGGAGCCGAAGCGCCAGGAATGATGTAAAATATTACATCCGAGATGTAGGTTTCCCTTAAGTTTGGATATATATCGTTATAGACGTATATAATGTGCAGATCGAGACGTGGGGACCGACAAGCCAGAATGTTGTAAAATATTACATCCGAGATGTTAGGTTGCCTTAGGTTAGGATATACAACGTTATAGACGTATATAATGACCCCATCGAGGAGCAGGCGACGACACGCCAGGAATGTTGTAAAATATAACATCCGAGATGTTATGTTGCCTTATGTTAGGATATGTAACGTTATAGACGTATATAATGTTCCCACCGAAAAGTGGGAGCCGAATCGCCAGGAATGTTGTAAAATATTACATCCGAGATGTTAGTTTCCCTTAAGTTTGGATATATGTCGTTATAGACGTATATAACGTTCCCACCGAGACGTAGGGACCGACATGCCAGGAACGTTGTAAAATATTACATCCCAGATGTTAGGTTGCGTTAGGTTAGGATATACAACGTTATAGACGTATATAATGTCCCCATCGAGAAGCAGGCGACGACACGCCAGGAATGTTGTAAAATATAACATCCGAGATGTAATGTTGCCTTACGTTAGGATATGTAACGTTATAGACGTATATAATGTTCCCACCGAAAAGTAGGAGCCGAAGCGCCAGGAATGTTGTAAAATATTACATCCGAGATGTTAGTTTCCCTTAAGTTTGGATATATGTCGTTATAGACGTATATAACGTTCCCAACGAGACGTAGGGACCGACATGCCAGGAATGTTGTAAAATATTACATCCCAGATGTTAGGTTGCGTTAGGTTAGGATATACAACGTTATAGAGGTATATAATGTCCCCATCGAGAAGCAGGCAACGACACGCCAGGAATGTTGTAAAATATTATATCCGAGATGTTATGTAGCGTTACGTTAGGATATATAACGTTATAGACGTATATAATGTTCCCACCGGGAAGTACGAGCCGACACGCCAGGAATGTTGTAAAATATTACATCCGAGATGTTAGATTGCTTAGGCTAGGATATACAACGTTATAGACGTATATAATGTCCCCATCGAGAAGCAGGCGACGACACGCCAGGAATGTTGTAAAATATAACATCCGAGATGTTATGTTGCCTTACGTTAGGATATGTAACGTTATAGACGTATATAATGTTCCCACCGAATAGTAGGAGCCGAAGCGCCAGGAATGTTGTAAAATATTACATCCGAGATGTTAGGTTGCGTTAGGTTAGGATATACAACGTTATAGACGTATATAATGTCCCCATCGAGAAGCAGGCGACGACACGCCAGGAATGTTGTAAAATATTATATCGGAGATGTTATGTTGCCTTACGTTAGGATGTATAACGTTATAGACGTATATAATGTTCGCACCGAGAAGTACGAGCCGACACGTCAGGAATGTTGTAAACTATTACGGTAGAGATTTTAGGTTGCCTTAGGTTATGATATATAACGTTATAGACGTATATAATGTTCCCACCGAGAAATAGGGGCCGACGCGTCAGGAATGTTGTAAAATATTAAACCCGCGATGTTAGGTTTCGTTAGGTTAGGATATACAACGTTATAGACGTATATAATGTCCCCATCGAGAAGCAGGCGACGACACGCCAGGAATGTTGTAAAATATTACATCCGAGATGTTAGATTGCTTAGGCTAGGATATACAACGTTATAGACGTATATAATGTGCCCATCGAGAAGCAGGCGACGACACGCCAGGAATGTTGTAAAATATAACATCCGAGATGTTATGTTGCCTTACGTTAGGATATGTAACGTTATAGACGTATATAATGTTCCCACCGAAAAGTAGGAGCCGAAGCGCCAGGAATGTTGTAAAATATTACATCCGAGATGTTAGTTTCCCTTAAGTTTGGATATATATCGTTATAGACGTATATAATGTGCAGATCGAGACGTGGGTACCGACAAGCCAGAATGTTGTAAAATATTACATCCGAGATGTTAGGTTGCGTTAGATTAGGATATACAACGTTATAGACGTATATAATGTCCCCATCGAGAAACAGGCGACGACACGTCAGGAATGTTGTAAAATATAACATCCGAGATGTTATGTTTCCTTACGTTAGGATATGTAACGTTATAGACGTATATAATGTTCCCACCGAAAAGTAGGAGCCGAAGCGTCAGGAATGTTGTAAAATATGACACCCGAGATGTTAGTTTCCCTTAAGTTTGGATATATATCGTTATAGACGTATATAACGTTCCCTCCGAGACGTAGGGACCGACATGCCAGGAATGTTGGAAAATATTACATCCCAGATGTTAGATTGCGTTACGTTAGGATATACAACGTTATAGACGTATATAATGTCCCCATCGAGAAGCAGGCGACGACACGCCAGGAATGTTGTAAAATATTACATCCGAGATGTTAGATTGCTTAGGCTAGGATATACAACGTTATAGACGTATATAATGTCCCCATCGAGAAGCAGGCGACGACACGCCAGGAATGTTGTAAAATATAACATCCGAGATGTTATGTTGCCTTACGTTAGGATATGTAACGTTATAGACGTATATAGTGTTCCCACCGAAAAGTAGGAGCCGAAGCGCCAGGAATGTTGTAAAATATTACATCCGAGATGTTAGGTTGCGTTAGGTTAGGATATACAACGTTATAGACGTATATAATGTTCCCACCGAAAAGTAGGAGCCGAAGCGCCAGGAATGTTATAAAATATTACATCCGAGATGTTAGTTTCCCTTAAGTTTGGATATATATCGTTATAGACGTATACAATGTCCAGATCGAGACGTGGGGACCGACAAGCCAGAATGTTGTAAAATATTACATCCGAGATGTTAGGTTGCGTTAGGTTAGGATATACAACGTTATAGACGTATATAATGTTCGCACCGAGAAGTACGAGCCGACACGCCAGGAATGTTGTAAAATATTACATCCGAGATGTTAGATTGCTTAGGCTAGGATATACAACGTTATAGACGTATATAATGTCCCCATCGAGAAGCAGGCGACGACACGCCAGGAATGTTGTAAAATATAACATCCGAGATGTTATGTTGCCTTACGTTAGGATATGTAACGTTATAGACGTATATAATGTTCCCACCGAAAAGTAGGAGCCGAAGCGCCAGGAATGTTGTAAAATATTACATCCGAGATGTTAGGTTGCGTTAGGTTATGATATACAACGTTATAGACGTATATAATGTCCCCATCGAGAAGCAGGCGACGACACGCCAGGAATGTTGTAAAATATTATATCCGAGATGTTATGTTGCCCTACGTTAGGATATATAACGTTATAGACGTATATAATGTTCGCACCGAGAAGTACGAGCCAACACGCCAGGAATGTTGTAAACTATTACGGTAGAGATTTTAGTTTGCCATAGGTTATGATGTATAACGTTATAGACGTATATAATGTTCCCACCGAGAAATAGGGGCCGACGCGTCAGGAATGTTGTAAAATATTAAACTCGAGATGTTAGGTTGCCTTAGGCTAGGATATATAACGTTATAGACGTATATAATATTCCCACCGAGAAATAGGGGCCGACATGCCAGGAATGTTGTAAAATATTACATCCCAGATGTTAGGATGCGTTAGGTTAGGATATACAACGTTATAGACGTATATAATGTCCCCATCGAGAAGCAGGCGACGACACGCCAGGAATGTTGTAAAATATTACATCCGAGATGTTATGTTGCCTTACGTTAGGATATGTAACGTTATAGGCGTATATAATGTTCCCACCGAAAAGTAGGAGCCGAAGCGCCAGGAATGATGTAAAATATTACATCCGAGATGTAGGTTTCCCTTAAGTTTGGATATATATCGTTATAGACGTATATAATGTGCAGATCGAGACGTGGGGACCGACAAGCCAGAATGTTGTAAAATATTACATCCGAGATGTTAGGTTGCCTTAGGTTAGGATATACAACGTTATAGACGTATATAATGACCCCATCGAGGAGCAGGCGACGACACGCCAGGAATGTTGTAAAATATAACATCCGAGATGTTATGTTGCCTTATGTTAGGATATGTAACGTTATAGACGTATATAATGTTCCCACCGAAAAGTGGGAGCCGAATCGCCAGGAATGTTGTAAAATATTACATCCGAGATGTTAGTTTCCCTTAAGTTTGGATATATGTCGTTATAGACGTATATAACGTTCCCACCGAGACGTAGGGACCGACATGCCAGGAACGTTGTAAAATATTACATCCCAGATGTTAGGTTGCGTTAGGTTAGGATATACAACGTTATAGACGTATATAATGTCCCCATCGAGAAGCAGGCGACGACACGCCAGGAATGTTGTAAAATATAACATCCGAGATGTAATGTTGCCTTACGTTAGGATATGTAACATTATAGACGTATATAATGTTCCCACCGAAAAGTAGGAGCCGAAGCGCCAGGAATGTTGTAAAATATTACATCCGAGATGTTAGTTTCCCTTAAGTTTGGATATATGTCGTTATAGACGTATATAACGTTCCCAACGAGACGTAGGGACCGACATGCCAGGAATGTTGTAAAATATTACATCCCAGATGTTAGGTTGCGTTAGGTTAGGATATACAACGTTATAGAGGTATATAATGTCCCCATCGAGAAGCAGGCAACGACACGCCAGGAATGTTGTAAAATATTATATCCGAGATGTTATGTAGCGTTACGTTAGGATATATAACGTTATAGACGTATATAATGTTCCCACCGGGAAGTACGAGCCGACACGCCAGGAATGTTGTAAAATATTACATCCGAGATGTTAGATTGCTTAGGCTAGGATATACAACGTTATAGACGTATATAATGTCCCCATCGAGAAGCAGGCGACGACACGCCAGGAATGTTGTAAAATATAACATCCGAGATGTTATGTTGCCTTACGTTAGGATATGTAACGTTATAGACGTATATAATGTTCCCACCGAAAAGTAGGAGCTGAAGCGCCAGGAATGTTGTAAAATATTACATCCGAGATGTTAGGTTGCGTTAGGTTAGGATATACAACGTTATAGACGTATATAATGTCCCCATCGAGAAGCAGGCGACGACACGCCAGGAATGTTGTAAAATATTATATCGGAGATGTTATGTTGCCTTACGTTAGGATGTATAACGTTATAGACGTATATAATGTTCGCACCGAGAAGTACGAGCCGACACGTCAGGAATGTTGTAAACTATTACGGTAGAGATTTTAGGTTGCCTTAGGTTATGATATATAACGTTATAGACGTATATAATGTTACCACCGAGAAATAGGGGCCGAAGCGCCAGGAATGTTGTAAAATATGACATCCGAGATGTTAGTTTCCCTTAAGTTTGGATATATATCGTTATAGACGTATATAACATTCCCACCGAGACGTATGGACCGACATGCCAGGAATGTTGTAAAATATTACATCCGAGATGTTAGGTTGCGTTAGGTTAGGATATACAACATTATAGACGTATATAATGTCCCCATCGAGAAGCAGGCGACGACACGCCAGGAATGTTGTAAAATATTATATCCGAGATGTTATGTTGCCTTACGTTAGGATATATAACGTTATAGACGTATATAATGTTCCCACCGAAAAGTAGGAGCCGAAGCGCCAGGAATGTTATAAAATATTACATCCGAGATGTTAGTTTCCCTTAAGTTTGGATATATATCGTTATAGACGTATACAATGTCCAGATCGAGACGTGGGGACCGACAAGCCAGAATGTTGTAAAATATTACATCCGAGATGTTAGGTTGCGTTAGGTTAGGATATACAACGTTATAGACGTATATAATGTTCGCACCGAGAAGTACGAGCCGACACGCCAGGAATGTTGTAAAATATTACATCCGAGATGTTAGATTGCTTAGGCTAGGATATACAACGTTATAGACGTATATAATGTCCCCATCGAGAAGCAGGCGACGACACGCCAGGAACGTTGTAAAATATTATATCCGAGATGTTATGTTGCCTTACGTTAGGATATATAACGTTATAGACGTATATAATGTTCGCACCGAGAAGTACGAGCCAACACGCCAGGAATGTTGTAAACTATTACGGTAGAGATTTTAGTTTGCCATAGGTTATGATGTATAACGTTATAGACGTATATAATGTTCCCACCGAGAAATAGGGGCCGACGCGTCAGGAATGTTGTAAAATATTAAACTCGAGATGTTAGGTTGCCTTAGGCTAGGATATATAACGTTATAGACGTATATAATATTCCCACCGAGAAATAGGGGCCGACATGCCAGGAATGTTGTAAAATATTACATCGCAGATGTTAGGATGCGTTAGGTTAGGATATACAACGTTATAGACGTATATAATGTCCCCATCGAGAAGCAGGCGACGACACGCCAGGAATGTTGTAAAATATTACATCCGAGATGTTATGTTGCCTTACGTTAGGATATGTAACGTTATAGGCGTATATAATGTTCCCACCGAAAAGTAGGAGCCGAAGCGCCAGGAATGATGTAAAATATTACATCCGAGATGTAGGTTTCCCTTAAGTTTGGATATATATCGTTATAGACGTATATAATGTGCAGATCGAGACGTGGGGACCGACAAGCCAGAATGTTGTAAAATATTACATCCGAGATGTTAGGTTGCCTTAGGTTAGGATATACAACGTTATAGACGTATATAATGACCCCATCGAGGAGCAGGCGACGACACGCCAGGAATGTTGTAAAATATAACATCCGAGATGTTATGTTGCCTTATGTTAGGATATGTAACGTTATAGACGTATATAATGTTCCCACCGAAAAGTGGGAGCCGAATCGCCAGGAATGTTGTAAAATATTACATCCGAGATGTTAGTTTCCCTTAAGTTTGGATATATGTCGTTATAGACGTATATAACGTTCCCACCGAGACGTAGGGACCGACATGCCAGGAACGTTGTAAAATATTACATCCCAGATGTTAGGTTGCGTTAGGTTAGGATATACAACGTTATAGACGTATATAATGTCCCCATCGAGAAGCAGGCGACGACACGCCAGGAATGTTGTAAAATATAACATCCGAGATGTAATGTTGCCTTACGTTAGGATATGTAACGTTATAGACGTATATAATGTTCCCACCGAAAAGTAGGAGCCGAAGCGCCAGGAATGTTGTAAAATATTACATCCGAGATGTTAGTTTCCCTTAAGTTTGGATATATGTCGTTATAGACGTATATAACGTTCCCAACGAGACGTAGGGACCGACATGCCAGGAATGTTGTAAAATATTACATCCCAGATGTTAGGTTGCGTTAGGTTAGGATATACAACGTTATAGAGGTATATAATGTCCCCATCGAGAAGCAGGCAACGACACGCCAGGAATGTTGTAAAATATTATATCCGAGATGTTATGTAGCGTTACGTTAGGATATATAACGTTATAGACGTATATAATGTTCCCACCGGGAAGTACGAGCCGACACGCCAGGAATGTTGTAAACTATTACGGTAGAGATTTTAGGTTGCCTTAGGTTATGATATATAACGTTATAGACGTATATAATGTTCCCACCGAGAAATAGGGGCCGACGCGTCAGGAATGTTGTAAAATATTAAACCCGCGATGTTAGGTTGCGTTAGGTTAGGATATACAACGTTATAGACGTATATAATGTCCCCATCGAGAAGCAGGCGACGACACGCCAGGAATGTTGTAAAATATTACATCCGAGATGTTAGATTGCCTTACGTTAGGATATGTAACGTTATAGACGTATATAATGTCCCCATCGAGAAGCAGGCGACGACACGCCAGGAATGTTGTAAAATATAACATCCGAGATGTTATGTTGCCTTACGTTAGGATATGTAACGTTATAGACGTATATAATGTTCCCGCCGAAAAGTAGGAGCCAAAGCGCCAGGAATGTTGTAAAATATTACATCCGAGATGTTAGTTTCCCTTAAGTTTGGATATATATCGTTATAGACGTATATAATGTGCAGATCGAGACGTGGGGACCGACAAGCCAGAATGTTGTAAAATATTACATCCGAGATGTTAGGTTGCGTTAGATTAGGATATACAACGTTATAGACGTATATAATGTCCCCATCGAGAAACAGGCGACGACACGTCTGGAATGTTGTAAAATATAACATCCGAGATGTTATGTTTCCTTACGTTAGGATATGTAACGTTATAGACGTATATAATGTTCCCACCGAAAAGTAGGAGCCGAAGCGCCAGGAATGTTGTAAAATATGACACCCGAGATGTTAGTTTCCCTTAAGTTTGGATATATATCGTTATAGACGTATATAACGTTCCCTCCGAGACGTAGGGACCGACATGCCAGGCATGTTGGAAAATATTACATCCCAGATGTTAGATTGCGTCACGTTAGGATATACAACGTTATAGACGTATATAATGTCCCCATCGAGAAGCAGGCGACGACACGCCAGGAATGTTGTAAAATATTACATCCGAGATGTTAGATTGCTTAGGCTAGGATATACAACGTTATAGACGTATATAATGTCCCCATCGAGAAGCAGGCGACGACACGCCAGGAATGTTGTAAAATATAACATCCGAGATGTTATGTTGCCTTACGTTAGGATATGTAACGTTATAGACGTATATAGTGTTCCCACCGAAAAGTAGGAGCCGAAGCGCCAGGAATGTTGTAAAATATTACATCCGAGATGTTAGGTTGCGTTAGGTTAGGATATACAACGTTATAGACGTATATAATGTTCCCACCGAAAAGTAGGAGCCAAAGCGCCAGGAATGTTCTAAAATATTACATCCGAGATGTTAGTTTCCCTTAAGTTTGGATATATATCGTTATAGACGTATACAATGTCCAGATCGAGACGTGGGGACCGACAAGCCAGAATGTTGTAAAATATTACATCCGAGATGTTAGGTTGCGTTAGGTTAGGATATACAACGTTATAGACGTATATAATGTTCGCACCGAGAAGTACGAGCCGACACGCCAGGAATGTTGTAAAATATTACATCCGAGATGTTAGATTGCTTAGGCTAGGATATACAACGTTATAGACGTATATAATGTCCCCATCGAGAAGCAGGCGACGACACGCCAGGAATGTTGTAAAATATAACATCCGAGATGTTATGTTGCCTTACGTTAGGATATGTAACGTTATAGACGTATATAATGTTCCCACCGAAAAGTAGGAGCCGAAGCGCCAGGAATGTTGTAAAATATGACACCCGAGAAGTTAGTTTCCCTTAAGTGTGGATATATATCGTTATAGACGTATATAACGTTCCCACCGAGACGTAGGGACCGACATGCCAGGAATGTTGTAAGATATTACATCCCAGATGTTAGGTTGCGTTAGGTTAGGATATACAACGTTATAGACGTATATAATGTCCCCATCGAGAAGCAGGCGACGACACGCCAGGAATGTTGTAAAATATTATATCCGAGATGTTATGTTGCCTTACGTTAGGATATATAACGTTATAGACGTATATAATGTTCGCACCGAGAAGTACGAGCCGACACGCCAGGAATGTTGTAAACTATTACGGTAGAGATTTTAGGTTGCCTTAGGTTATGATATATAACGTTATAGACGTATATAATGTTACCACCGAGAAATAGGGGCCGAAGCGCCAGGAATGTTGTAAAATATGACATCCGAGATGTTAGTTTCCCTTAAGTTTGGATATATATCGTTATAGACGTATATAACATTCCCACCGAGACGTAGGGACCGACATGCCAGGAATGTTGTAAAATATTACATCCGAGATGTTAGGTTGCGTTAGGTTAGGATATATAACGTTATAGACGTATATAATGTTCGCACCGAGAAGTACGAGCCAACACGCCAGGAATGTTGTAAAATATTACATACCAGATGTTAGGTTACGTTAGGTTAGGATATACAACGTTATAGACGTATATAATGTCCCCATCGAGAAGCAGGCGACGACACGCCAGGAATGTTGTAAAATATTATATCCGAGATGTTATGTTGCCTTACGTTAGGATATATAACGTTATAGACGTATATAATGTTCGCACCGAGAAATACGAGCCGACATGCCAGGAATGTTGTAAAATATTACGGAAGAGATGTTAGATTGCTTAGGCTAGGATATACAACGTTATAGACGTATATAATGTCCCCATCGAGAAGCAGGCGACGACACGCCAGGAATGTTGTAAAATATAACATCCGAGATGTTATGTTGCCTTACGTTAGGATATGTAACGTTATAGACGTATATAATGTTCCCACCGAAAAGTAGGAGCCGAAGCGCCAGGAATGTTGTAAAATATGACACCCGAGAAGTTAGTTTCCCTTAAGTGTGGATATATATCGTTATAGACGTATATAACGTTCCCACCGAGACGTAGGGACCGACATGCCAGGAATGTTGTAAGATATTACATCCCAGATGTTAGGTTGCGTTAGGTTAGGATATACAACGTTATAGACGTATATAATGTCCCCATCGAGAAGCAGGCGACGACACGCCAGGAATGTTGTAAAATATTATATCCGAGATGTTATGTTGCCTTACGTTAGGATATATAACGTTATAGACGTATATAATGTTCGCACCGAGAAGTACGAGCCGACACGCCAGGAATGTTGTAAACTATTACGGTAGAGATTTTAGTTTGCCATAGGTTATGATGTATAACGTTATAGACGTATATAATGTTCCCACCGAGAAATAGGGGCCGACGCGTCAGGAATGTTGTAAAATATTAAACTCGAGATGTTAGGTTGCCTTAGGCTAGGATATATAACGTTATAGACGTATATAATATTCCCACCGAGAAATAGGGGCCGACATGCCAGGAATGTTGTAAAATATTACATCCCAGATGTTAGGATGCGTTAGGTTAGGATATACAACGTTATAGACGTATATAATGGCCCTATCGAGAAGCAGGCGACGACACGCCAGGAATGTTGTAAAATATTACATCCGAGATGTTATGTTGCCTTACGTTAGGATATGTAACGTTATAGGCGTATATAATGTTCCCACCGAAAAGTAGGAGCCGAAGCGCCAGGAATGATGTAAAATATTACATCCGAGATGTAGGTTTCCCTTAAGTTTGGATATATATCGTTATAGACGTATATAATGTGCAGATCGAGACGTGGGGACCGACAAGCCAGAATGTTGTAAAATATTACATCCGAGATGTTAGGTTGCCTTAGGTTAGGATATACAACGTTATAGACGTATATAATGACCCCATCGAGGAGTAGGCGACGACACGCCAGGAATGTTGGAAAATATAACATCCGAGATGTTATGTTGCCTTATGTTAGGATATGTAACGTTATAGACGTATATAATGTTCCCACCGAAAAGTGGGAGCCGAATCGCCAGGAATGTTGTAAAATATTACATCCGAGATGTTAGTTTCCCTTAAGTTTGGATATATGTCGTTATAGACGTATATAACGTTCCCACCGAGACGTAGGGACCGACATGCCAGAAACGTTGTAAAATATTACATCCCAGATGTTAGGTTGCGTTAGGTTAGGATATACAACGTTATAGACGTATATAATGTCCCCATCGAGAAGCAGGCGACGACACGCCAGGAATGTTGTAAAATATTATATCCGAGATGTTATGTTGCCTTACGTTAGGATATATAACGTTATAGACGTATATAATGTTCGCACCGAGAAGTACGAGCCGACACGCCAGGAATGTTGTAAACTATTACGGTAGAGATTTTAGGTTGCCTTAGGTTATGATATATAACGTTATAGACGTATATAATGTTACCACCGAGAAATAGGGGCCGAAGCGCCAGGAATGTTGTAAAATATGACATCCGGGATGTTAGTTTCCCTTAAGTTTGGATATATATCGTTATAGACGTATATAACGTTCCCACCGAGACGTAGGGACCGACATGCCAGGAATGTTGTAAAATATTACATCCGAGATGTTAGATTGCTTAGGCTAGGATATACAACGTTATAGACGTATATACTGTCCCCATCGAGAAGCAGGCGACGACACGCCAGGAATGTTGTAAAATATAACATCCGAGATGTTATGTTGCCTTACGTTAGGATATGTAACGTTATAGACATATATAATGTTCCCACCGAAAAGTAGGAGCCGAATCGCCAGGAATGTTGTAAACTATTACGGTAGAGATGTTATGTTGCCTTACGTTAGGATATGTAACGTTATAGACGTATATAATGTTCCCACCGAAAAGTAGGAGCCGAAGCGCCAGGAATGTTATAAACTATTACGGTAGAGATTTTAGGTTGCCTTAGGTTATGATATATAACGTTATAGACGTATATAACGTTCCCACCGAGACGTAGGGACCGACATGCCAGGAATGTTGTAAAATATTACATCCCAGATGTTAGGTTGCGTTAGGTTAGGATATACAACGTTATAGACATATATAATGTTGCCACCGAGAAATAGGGGCCGACGCGTCAGGAATGTTGTAAAATATTAAACCCGAGATGTTAGGTTGCCTTAGGCTAGGATATATAACGTTATAGACGTATATAATATTCCCACCGAGAAATAGGGGCCGACATGCCAGGAATGTTGTAAAATATTACATCCCAGATGTTAGGTTACGTTAGGTTAGGATATACAACGTTATAGACGTATATAATGTCCCCATCGAGAAGCAGGCGACGACACGCCAGGAATGTTGTAAAATATTATATGCGAGATGTTATGTTGCCTTACGTTAGGATATATAACGTTATAGACGTATATAATGTTCACACCGAGAAGTACGAGCCGACACGCCAGGAATGTTGTAAACTATTACGGTAGAGATTTTAGGTTGCCTTAGGTTATGATATATAACTTTATAGACGTATATAATGTTCCCACCGAGAAATAGGGGCCGACGCGTTAGGAATGTTGCAAAATATTAAACCCGCGATGCTAGGTTGCGTTAGGTTAGGATATACAACGTTATAGACGTATATAATGTTCCCACCGAGAAATAGGGGCCGACGCGTCAGGAATGTTGTAAAATATTAAACTCGAGATGTTAGGTTGCCTTAGGCTAGGATATATAACGTTATAGACGTATATAATATTCCCACCGAGAAATAGGGGCCGACATGCCAGGAATGTTGTAAAATATTACATCCCAGATGTTAGGATGCGTTAGGTAAGGATATACAACGTTATAGACGTATATAATGTCCCTATCGAGAAGCAGGCGACGACACGCCAGGAATGTTGTAAAATATTACATCCGAGATGTTATGTTGCCTTACGTGAGGATATGTAACGTTATAGGCGTATATAATGTTCCCACCGAAAAGTAGGAGCCGAAGCGCCAGGAATGATGTAAAATATTACATCCGAGATGTAGGTTTCCCTTAAGTTTGGATATATATCGTTATAGACGTATATAATGTGCAGATCGAGACGTGGGGACCGACAAGCCAGAATGTTGTAAAATATTACATCCGAGATGTTAGGTTGCCTTAGGTTAGGATATACAACGTTATAGACGTATATAATGACCCCATCGAGGAGCAGGCGACGACACGCCAGGAATGTTGTAAAATATAACATCCGAGATGTTATGTTGCCTTACGTTAGGATATATAACGTTATAGACGTATATAATGTTCGCACCGAGAAGTACGAGCCGACACGCCAGGAATGTTGTAAACTATTACGGTAGAGATTTTAGGTTGCCTTAGATTATGATATATAACGCTATAGACGTTTATAATGTTACCACCGAGAAATAGGGGCCGAAGCGCCAGGAACGTTGTAAAATATGATATCCGAGATGTTAGTTTCCCTTAAGTTTGGATATATATCGTTATAGACGTATATAACGTTCCCACCGAGACGTAGGGACCGACATGCCAGGAATGTTGTAAAATATTTCATCCCAGATGTTAGGTTGCGTTAGGTTAGGATATACAACGTTATAGACGTATATAATGTCCCCATCGAGAAGCAGGCGACGACACGCCAGGAATGTTGTAAAATATTACATCCGAGATGTTATGTTGCCTTACGTTAGGATATATAACGTTATAGACGTATATAATGTTCGCACCGAGAAGTACGAACCGACACGCCAGGAATGTTGTAAACTATTACGGTAGAAATTTTAGGTTGCCTTAGGTTATGATATATAACGTTATAGACGTATATAATGTTCCCACCGAGAAATAGGGGCCGACGCGTCAGGAATGTTGTAAAATATTAAACTCGAGATGTTAGGTTGCCTTAGGCTAGGATATACAACGTTATAGACGTATATAATGTTCCCACCGAGAAATAGGGGCCGACATGCCAGGAATGTTGTAAAATATTACATCCCAGATGTTAGGATGCGTTAGGTAAGGATATACAACGTTATAGACGTATATAATGTCCCTATCGAGAAGCAGGCGACGACACGCCAGGAATGTTGTAAAATATTATATCCGAGATGTTATGTTGCCTTACGTTAGGATATGTAACGTTATAGGCGTATATAATGTTCCCACCGAAAAGTAGGAGCCGAAGCGCCAGGAATGATGTAAAATATTACATCCGAGAGGTAGGTTTCCCTTAAGTTTGGATATATATCGTTATAGACGTATATAATGTGCAGATCGAGACGTGGGGACCGACAAGCCAGAATGTTGTAAAATATTACATCCGAGATGTTAGGTTGCCTTAGGTTAGGATATACAACGTTATAGACGTATATAATGACCCCATCGAGGAGCAGGCGACGACACGCCAGGAATGTTGTAAAATATAACATCCGAGATGTTATGTTGCCTTACGTTAGGATATATAACGTTATAGACGTATATAATGTTCGCACCGAGAAGTACGAGCCGACACGCCAGGAATGTTGTAAACTATTACGGTAGAGATTTTAGGTTGCCTTAGGTTATGATATATAACGTTATAGACGTATATAACGTTCCCACCGAGACGTAGGGACCGACATGCCAGGAATGTTGTAAAATATTACATCCCAGATGTTAGGTTGCGTTAGGTTAGGATATACAACGTTATAGACATATATAATGTTGCCACCGAGAAATAGGGGCCGACGCGTCAGGAATGTTGTAAAATATTAAACCCGAGATGTTAGGTTGCCTTAGGCTAGGATATATAACGTTATAGACGTATATAATATTCCCACCGGGAAATAGGGGCCGACATGCCAGGAATGTTGTAAAATATTACATCCCAGATGTTAGGTTACGTTAGGTTAGGATATACAACGTTATAGACGTATATAATGTCCCCATCGAGAAGCAGGCGACGACACGCCAGGAATGTTGTAAAATATTATATCCGAGATGTTATGTTGCCTTACGTTAGGATATATAACGTTATAGACGTATATAATGTTCACACCGAGAAGTACGAGCCGACACGCCAGGAATGTTGTAAACTATTACGGTAGAGATTTTAGGTTGCCTTAGGTTATGATATATAACTTTATAGACGTATATAATGTTCCCACCGAGAAATAGGGGCCGACGCGTTAGGAATGTTGCAAAATATTAAACCCGCGATGCTAGGTTGCGTTAGGTTAGGATATACAACGTTATAGACGTATATAATGTTCCCACCGAGAAATAGGGGCCGACGCGTCAGGAATGTTGTAAAATATTAAACTCGAGATGTTAGGTTGCCTTAGGCTAGGATATATAACGTTATAGACGTATATAATATTCCCACCGAGAAATAGGGGCCGACATGCCAGGAATGTTGTAAAATATTACATCCCAGATGTTAGGATGCGTTAGGTAAGGATATACAACGTTATAGACGTATATAATGTCCCTATCGAGAAGCAGGCGACGACACGCCAGGAATGTTGTAAAATATTACATCCGAGATGTTATGTTGCCTTACGTGAGGATATGTAACGTTATAGGCGTATATAATGTTCCCACCGAAAAGTAGGAGCCGAAGCGCCAGGAATGATGTAAAATATTACATCCGAGATGTAGGTTTCCCTTAAGTTTGGATATATATCGTTATAGACGTATATAATGTGCAGATCGAGACGTGGGGACCGACAAGCCAGAATGTTGTAAAATATTACATCCGAGATGTTAGGTTGCCTTAGGTTAGGATATACAACGTTATAGACGTATATAATGACCCCATCGAGGAGCAGGCGACGACACGCCAGGAATGTTGTAAAATATAACATCCGAGATGTTATGTTGCCTTACGTTAGGATATATAACGTTATAGACGTATATAATGTTCGCACCGAGAAGTACGAGCCGACACGCCAGGAATGTTGTAAACTATTACGGTAGAGATTTTAGGTTGCCTTAGATTATGATATATAACGCTATAGACGTATATAATGTTACCACCGAGAAATAGGGGCCGAAGCGCCAGGAACGTTGTAAAATATGATATCCGAGATGTTAGTTTCCCTTAAGTTTGGATATATATCGTTATAGACGTATATAACGTTCCCACCGAGACGTAGGGACCGACATGCCAGGAATGTTGTAAAATATTTCATCCCAGATGTTAGGTTGCGTTAGGTTAGGATATACAACGTTATAGACGTATATAATGTCCCCATCGAGAAGCAGGCGACGACACGCCAGGAATGTTGTAAAATATTACATCCGAGATGTTATGTTGCCTTACGTTAGGATATATAACGTTATAGACGTATATAATGTTCGCACCGAGAAGTACGAACCGACACGCCAGGAATGTTGTAAACTATTACGGTAGAAATTTTAGGTTGCCTTAGGTTATGATATATAACGTTATAGACGTATATAATGTTCCCACCGAGAAATAGGGGCCGACGCGTCAGGAATGTTGTAAAATATTAAACTCGAGATGTTAGGTTGCCTTAGGCTAGGATATACAACGTTATAGACGTATATAATGTTCCCACCGAGAAATAGGGGCCGACATGCCAGGAATGTTGTAAAATATTACATCCCAGATGTTAGGATGCGTTAGGTAAGGATATACAACGTTATAGACGTATATAATGTCCCTATCGAGAAGCAGGCGACGACACGCCAGGAATGTTGTAAAATATTATATCCGAGATGTTATGTTGCCTTACGTTAGGATATGTAACGTTATAGGCGTATATAATGTTCCCACCGAAAAGTAGGAGCCGAAGCGCCAGGAATGATGTAAAATATTACATCCGAGAGGTAGGTTTCCCTTAAGTTTGGATATATATCGTTATAGACGTATATAATGTGCAGATCGAGACGTGGGGACCGACAAGCCAGAATGTTGTAAAATATTACATCCGAGATGTTAGGTTGCCTTAGGTTAGGATATACAACGTTATAGACGTATATAATGACCCCATCGAGGAGCAGGCGACGACACGCCAGGAATGTTGTAAAATATAACATCCGAGATGTTATGTTGCCTTACGTTAGGATATATAACGTTATAGACGTATATAATGTTCGCACCGAGAAGTACGAGCCGACACGCCAGGAATGTTGTAAACTATTACGGTAGAGATTTTAGGTTGCCTTAGGTTATGATATATAACGTTATAGACGTATATAATGTTACCACCGAGAAATAGGGGCCGAAGCGCCAGGAACGTTGTAAAATATGATATCCGAGATGTTAGTTTCCCTTAAGTTTGGATATATATCGTTATAGACGTATATAACGTTCCCACCGAGACGTAGGGACCGACATGCCAGGAATGTTGTAAAATATTTCATCCCAGATGTTAGGTTGCGTTAGGTTAGGATATACAACGTTATAGACGTATATAATGTCCCCATCGAGAAGCAGGCGACGACACGCCAGGAATGTTGTAAAATATTACATCCGAGATGTTATGTTGCCTTACGTTAAGATATATAACGTTATAGACGTATATAATGTTCGCACCGAGAAGTACGAACCGACACGCCAGGAATGTTGTAAACTATTACGGTAGAAATTTTAGGTTGCCTTAGGTTATGATATATAACGTTATAGACGTATATAATGTTCCCACCGAGAAATAGGGGCCGACGCGTCAGGAATGTTGTAAAATATTAAACTCGAGATGTTAGGTTGCCTTAGGCTAGGATATATAACGTTATAGACGTATATAATATTCCCACCGAGAAATAGGGGCCGACATGCCAGGAATGTTGTAAAATATTACATACCAGATGTTAGGTTACGTTAGGTTAGGATATACAACGTTATAGACGTATATAATGTCCCCATCGAGAAGCAGGCGACGACACGCCAGGAATGTTGTAAAATATTATATCCGAGATGTTATGTTGCCTTACGTTAGGATATATAACGTTATAGACTTATATAATGTTCGCACCGAGAAATACGAGCCGACACGCCAGGAATGTTGTAAACTATTACGGAAGAGATTTTAGGTTGCCTTAGGTTATGATATATAACGTTATAGACGTATATAATGTTACCACCGAGAAATAGGGGCCGAAGCGCCAGGAATGTTGTAAAATATGACATCCGGGATGTTAGTTTCCCTTAAGTTTGGATATATATCGTTATAGACGTATATAACGTTCCCCCCGAGACGTAGGGACCGACACGCCAGGAATGTTGGAAAATATTACATGCCAGATGTTAGATTGCGTTAGGTTAGGATATACAACGTTATAGACGTATATAATGTTCCCACCGAGAAATAGGGGCCGACGCGTCAGGAATGTTGTAAAATATTAAACCCGCGATGTTAGGTTGCGTTAGGTTAGGATATACAACGTTATAGACGTATGTAATATTCCCACCGAGAAACAGGGGCCCACATGCCAGGAATGTTGTAAAATATTACATCCCAGATGTTAGGTTGCGTTAGGTTAGGATATACAACGTTATAGACGTATATAATGTTCGCACCGAAAAGTAGGAGCCGAAGCGCCAGGAATGTTATAATATATTACATCCGAGATGTTAGTTTCCCTTAAGTTTGGATATATATCGTTATAGACGTATATAATGTCCAGATCGACACGTGGGGACCGACAAGCCAGAATGTTGTAAAATATTACATCCGAGATGTTAGGTTGCGTTAGGTTAGGATATACAACGTTATAGACGTAATTAATGTCCCCATCGAGAAGCAGGCGACGACACGCCAGGAATGTTGTAAAATATTATATCCGAGATGTTATGTTGCCTTACGTTAGGATATATAACGTTATAGACGTATATAATGTTCGCACCGAGAAGTACGAGCCGACACGCCAGGAATGTTGTAAACTATTACGGTAGAGATTTTAGGTTGCCTTAGGTTATGATATATAACGTTATAGACGCATATAATGTTCCCACCGAGAAATAGGGGCCGACGCGTCAGGAATGTTGTAAAATATTAAACCCGAGATGTTAGGTTGCCTTAGGCTAGGATATATAACGTTATAGACGTATATAATATTCCCACCGAGAAATAGGGGCCGATATGCCAGGAATGTTGTAAAATATTACATCCCAGATGTTAGGTTGCGTTAGGTTAGGATATACAATGTTATAGACGTATATAATGTCCCCATCGAGAAGCAGGCGGCGACACGCCAGGAATGTTGTAAAATATTACATCCGAGATGTTATGTTGCCTTACGTTAGGATATGTAACGTTATAGACGTATATAATGTTCCCACTGAAAAGTAGGAGCCGAAGCGCCAGGAATGTTGTAAAATATGACACCCGAGATGTTAGTTTCCCTTAAGTTTGGATATATATCGTTATAGACGTATATAACGTTCCCCCCGAGACGTAGGGACCGACATGCCAGGAATGTTGGAAAATATTACATCCCAGATGTCAGATTGCGTTAGGTTAGGATATACAACGTTATAGACGTATATAATGACCCCATCGAGGAGCAGGCGACGACACGCCAGGAATGTTGTAAAATATAACATCCGAGATGTTATGTTGCCTTACGTTAGGATATATAACGTTATAGACGTATATAATGTTCGCACCGAGAAGTACGAGCCGACACGCCAGGAATGTTGTAAACTATTACGGTAGAGATTTTAGGTTGCCTTAGGTTATGATATATAACGTTATAGACGTATATAATGTCACCACCGAGAAATAGGGGCCGAAGCGCCAGGAACGTTGTAAAATATGATATCCGAGATGTTAGTTTCCCTTAAGTTTGGATATATATCGTTATAGACGTATATAACGTTCCCACCGAGACGTAGGGACCGACATGCCAGGAATGTTGTAAAATATTTCATCCCAGATGTTAGGTTGCGTTAGGTTAGGATATACAACGTTATAGACGTATATAATGTCCCCATCGAGAAGCAGGCGACGACACGCCAGGAATGTTGTAAAATATTACATCCGAGATGTTATGTTGCCTTACGTTAAGATATATAACGTTATAGACGTATATAATGTTCGCACCGAGAAGTACGAACCGACACGCCAGGAATGTTGTAAACTATTACGGTAGAAATTTTAGGTTGCCTTAGGTTATGATATATAACGTTATAGACGTATATAATGTTCCCACCGAGAAATAGGGGCCGACGCGTCAGGAATGTTGTAAAATATTAAACTCGAGATGTTAGGTTGCCTTAGGCTAGGATATATAACGTTATAGACGTATATAATATTCCCACCGAGAAATAGGGGTCGACATGCCAGGAATGTTGTAAAATATTACATACCAGATGTTAGGTTACGTTAGGTTAGGATATACAACGTTATAGACGTATATAATGTCCCCATCGAGAAGCAGGCGACGACACGCCAGGAATGTTGTAAAATATTATATCCGAGATGTTATGTTGCCTTACGTTAGGATATATAACGTTATAGACTTATATAATGTTCGCACCGAGAAATACGAGCCGACACGCCAGGAATGTTGTAAACTATTACGGAAGAGATTTTAGGTTGCCTTAGGTTATGATATATAACGTTATAGACGTATATAATGTTACCACCGAGAAATAGGGGCCGAAGCGCCAGGAATGTTGTAAAATATGACATCCGGGATGTTAGTTTCCCTTAAGTTTGGATATATATCGTTATAGACGTATATAACGTTCCCCCCGAGACGTAGGGACCGACACGCCAGGAATGTTGGAAAATATTACATGCCAGATGTTAGATTGCGTTAGGTTAGGATATACAACGTTATAGACGTATATAATGTTCCCACCGAGAAATAGGGGCCGACGCGTCAGGAATGTTGTAAAATATTAAACCCGCGATGTTAGGTTGCGTTAGGTTAGGATATACAACGTTATAGACGTATGTAATATTCCCACCGAGAAACAGGGGCCCACATGCCAGGAATGTTGTAAAATATTACATCCCAGATGTTAGGTTGCGTTAGGTTAGGATATACAACGTTATAGACGTATATAATGTTCGCACCGAAAAGTAGGAGCCGAAGCGCCAGGAATGTTATAATATATTACATCCGAGATGTTAGTTTCCCTTAAGTTTGGATATATATCGTTATAGACGTATATAATGTCCAGATCGACACGTGGGGACCGACAAGCCAGAATGTTGTAAAATATTACATCCGAGATGTTAGGTTGCGTTAGGTTAGGATATACAACGTTATAGACGTAATTAATGTCCCCATCGAGAAGCAGGCGACGACACGCCAGGAATGTTGTAAAATATTATATCCGAGATGTTATGTTGCCTTACGTTAGGATATATAACGTTATAGACGTATATAATGTTCGCACCGAGAAGTACGAGCCGACACGCCAGGAATGTTGTAAACTATTACGGTAGAGATTTTAGGTTGCCTTAGGTTATGATATATAACGTTATAGACGCATATAATGTTCCCACCGAGAAATAGGGGCCGACGCGTCAGGAATGTTGTAAAATATTAAACCCGAGATGTTAGGTTGCCTTAGGCTAGGATATATAACGTTATAGACGTATATAATATTCCCACCGAGAAATAGGGGCCGACATGCCAGGAATGTTGTAAAATATTACATCCCAGATGTTAGGTTGCGTTAGGTTAGGATATACAATGTTATAGACGTATATAATGTCCCCATCGAGAAGCAGGCGGCGACACGCCAGGAATGTTGTAAAATATTACATCCGAGATGTTATGTTGCCTTACGTTAGGATATGTAACGTTATAGACGTATATAATGTTCCCACTGAAAAGTAGGAGCCGAAGCGCCAGGAATGTTGTAAAATATGACACCCGAGGTGTTAGTTTCCCTTAAGTTTGGATATATATCGTTATAGACGTATATAACGTTCCCCCCGAGACGTAGGGACCGACATGCCAGGAATGTTGGAAAATATTACATCCCAGATGTTAGATTGCGTTAGGTTAGGATATACAACGTTATAGACGTATATAATGTCCCCATCGAGAAGCAGGCGACGACACGCCAGGTATGTTGTAAAATATTACATCCGAGATGTTATGTTGCCTTACGTTAGGATATATAACGTTATAGACGTATATAATGTTCGCACCGAGAAGTACGAGCCGACACGCCAGGAATGTTGTAAACTATTATGGTAGAGATTTTAGGTTGCCTTAGGATATGCTATATAACGTTATAGACGTATATAATGTTCCCACCGAGAAATAGGGGCCGACGCGTCAGGAATGTTGTAAAATAATACACCCGAGATGTTAGGTTCCCTTAGGTTAGGATATACAACGTTATAGATGTATTTAATGTCCCCATCGAGAAGTAGGGGACGACACGCCAGGAATGCTGTAAAATATTACATCCGAGATGTTAGGTTGCGTTAGGTTAGGATATATATCGTTATAGACGTATATAATGTTCCCAGCGAGACGTAGGGACTGACATGCCAGGAATGTTGTAAAATATTACATCCTAGATGTTAGGTTGCATTAGGTTAGGATATACAACGTTATAGACGTATATAATGTCCCCATCGAGAAGCAGGCGACGACACGACAGGAACGTTGTAAAATATTACATTCGACATGTTAGGTCGCCTTAGGCTAGAATGTATATCGTTATAGACGTATACAATGTTTCCACCTAGAAGTAGGGACCGACATGCCAGGAATGTAGTAAAATATTACATACGAGATGTTAGGTTGCCTTAGGTTAGGATATACAAGGTTATAGATGTATATAATGTTCCCATCGAGAAGTAAGCGACGAGACGCCAGAAATGTTGTAAAATATTACATTCGACATGTTAGGTTGCCTTAGGCTAGGATATCTAACGTTATAGACGTATATAATGTTCCCACCGAAAAATAGGGTCCGACGCGTCAGGAATGTTGTAAAATATTACACCCGAAATGTTAGGTTCCCTTAGGTTAGGATATACAACGTTATAGACGTATAGAATGATCCCACGGAGATGTAGGGACCGGCATGCCAGGAATGTTGTAAAATATTACATCCGAGATGTTAGGCTGCCCTAGGTTAGGACATATATCATTATAGACGTATACAATGTTTCCCCCGAGAAGTAGGGACCGACATTCCAGGAATGTTGTAATATATTACATCCGAGATGTTAGGCTGCCTTAGGTTGGGATATACAAGGTTCTAGATGTATATAATGTCCCCATCGACAAGTAGGCGACGACACGCCAGGAATGTTGT
The DNA here is from genome assembly GCA_963969225.1 of Xylocopa violacea. NCBI lineage: Eukaryota > Metazoa > Arthropoda > Insecta > Hymenoptera > Apidae > Xylocopa > Xylocopa violacea. The sequence continues at coordinate 3,393,686 of CAXAJV010000857.1, forward strand.
AAAATATTACATTCGCCATGTTAGGTTGCCTTACACTAGGATATATAACGTTATAGACTTATATAGTGTTCCCACCGAATAATAGGGGCTGACGCGTCACGAATGTCGTAAAATATTAAACCCGAGATGTTGGGTTCCCTTAGGTTAGGATATACAACGTTATAGACGTATAGAATGTTCCCACCGAGATGTAGGGACCGACCTGCCAGGAATGTTGTAAAACATTACGTCCGAGATGTTAGGTTGCCCTAGGTTAGGATATATATCGTTATAGACGTATACAATGTTTCCCCCGAGAAGTAGGGACCGACATGCCAGGAATGTTGTAAAATATTACATCCGAGATGTTAGGCTGCCTTAGGTTGGGCTATACAAGGTTATAGATGTATATAATGTCCCCATCGAGAAGTAGGCGACGACACGCCAGGAATGTTGTAAAATATTACATTCGCCATGTTAGGTTCAATTCGGTTTGGATATATATCGTTATAGACGTATATAATGTTCCTACCGAGACTTGGGGACCGACATGCCAGGAATCTTGTATAATATTACATCCCAGATGTTAGGTTGCTTTAGGTTAGGATATACAACGATATAGACGTATATAATGTCCCCATCGAGAAGCAGGCGACGACACGCCAGGAATGTTGTAAAATATTACATTCGACATGTTAGGTCGCCTTCGGCTAGGATATATAACGTTATAGACGTATATAATGTTCCCACCGAAAAATAGGTGCCGACGCGTCAGGAATATTGTAAAATATTACACCCGAGATGTTAGGTTCCCTTAGGTTAGGATATACAACGTTATAGACGTATAGTATGTTCCCACCGAGATGTAGGGACCGACATGCCAGGAATGTTGTAAAATATTACATGCGAGATGTTAGGCTGCCTTAGGTTAGGATATACAAGGTTATAGATGTATATAATGTCCCCATCGAGAAGTAGGCGACGACACGCCAGGAATGTTGTAAAGTATTGCATTCGACATGTTAGGTTGCCTTAGACTAGGATATATAACGTTATAGACGTATATAATGTTCCCACCGAAAAATAGGGGCCGACGCGTCAGGAATGTTGTAAAATATTACATTCGACATGCTAGGTCGCCTTAGGCTAGGATATATAACGTTATAGACGTACACAATGTTCCCACCGAGAAGTACGGGCCTACACGCCAGGAATGTTGTCAACTATTACATCCGAGATGTTAGGTTCCCTTAGGTTAGGATATACAACGTTATATACGTATAGTAAGTTCCCACCGAGATGTAGGGACCGACATGCCAGGAATGTTGTAAAATATTACATCCGAGATGTTAGGCTGCCTTAGGTTAGGATATACAAGGTTATAGATGTATATAGTGTCCCCATCGAGAAGTAGGCGACGACACGCCAGGAATGTTGTAAAGTATTACTTTCGACATGTTAGGTCGCCTTAGGCTAGAATGTATATCGTTATAGACGTATACAATGTTTCCACCTAGAAGTAGGGACCGACATGCCAGGAATATAGTAAAATATTACATACGAGATGTTAGGTTGCCTTAGGTTAGGATATACAAGGTTATAGATGTATATAATGTTCCCATCGAGAAGTAAGCGACGAGACGCCAGAAATGTTGTAAAATATTACATTCGACATGTTAGGTTGCCTTAGGCTAGGATATCTAACGTTATAGACGTATATAATGTTCCCACCGAAAAATAGGGTCCGACGCGTCAGGAATGTTGTAAAATATTACACCCGAAATGTTAGGTTCCCTTACGTTAGGATATACAACGTTATAGACGTATAGAATGATCCAACGGAGATGTAGGGACCGGCATGCCAGGAATGTTGTAAAATATTACATCCGAGATGTTAGGCTGCCCTAGGTTAGGACATATATCATTATAGACGTATACAATGTTTCCCCCGAGAAGTAGGGACCGACATTCCAGGAATGTTGTAAAATATTACATCCGAGATGTTAGGCTGCCTTAGGTTGGGATATACAAGGTTCTAGATGTATATAATGTCCCCATCGACAAGTAGGCGACGACACGCCAGGAATGTTGTAAAATATTACATTCGCCATGTTAGGTTGCCTTACACTAGGATATATAACGTTATAGACTTATATAGTGTTCCCACCGAATAATAGGGGCTGACGCGTCACGAATGTCGTAAAATATTAAACCCGAGATGTTGGGTTCCCTTAGGTTAGGATATACAACGTTATAGACGTATAGAATGTTCCCACCGAGATGTAGGGACCGACCTGCCAGGAATGTTGTAAAACATTACGTCCGAGATGTTAGGTTGCCCTAGGTTAGGATATATATCGTTATAGACGTATACAATGTTTCCCCCGAGAAGTAGGGACCGACATGCCAGGAATGTTGTAAAATATTACATCCGAGATGTTAGGCTGCCTTAGGTTGGGCTATACAAGGTTATAGATGTATATGATGTCCCCATCGAGAAGTAGGCGACGACACGCCAGGAATGTTGTAAAATATTACATTCGCCATGTTAGGTTCAATTCGGTTTGGATATATATCGTTATAGACGTATATAATGTTCCTACCGAGACTTGGGGACCGACATGCCAGGAATCTTGTATAATATTACATCCCAGATGTTAGGTTGCTTTAGGTTAGGATATACAACGATATAGACGTATATAATGTCCCCATCGAGAAGCAGGCGACGACACGCCAGGAATGTTGTAAAATATTACATTTGACATGTTAGGTCGCCTTCGGCTAGGATATATAACGTTATAGACGTATATAATGTTCCCACCGAAAAATAGGTGCCGACGCGTCAGGAATATTGTAAAATATTACACCCGAGATGTTAGGTTCCCTTAGGTTAGGATATACAACGTTATAGACGTATAGTATGTTCCCACCGAGATGTAGGGACCGACATGCCAGGAATGTTGTAAAATATTACATCCGAGATATTAGGTTGCGTTAGGTTAGGATATACAACGTTATAGACTTATATAATGTCCCCATGGAGAAGCAGGCGACGACACTCCAGGAATGTTGTAAAATATTACATCCCAGATGTTAGGTTGCGTTAGGTTAGGATATACAACGTTATAGAGGTATATAATGTCCCCATCGAGAAGCAGGCAACGACACGCCAGGAATGTTGTAAAATATTATATCCGAGATGTTATGTAGCGTTACGTTAGGATATATAACGTTATAGACGTATATAATGTTCCCACCGGGAAGTACGAGCCGACACGCCAGGAATGTTGTAAACTATTACGGTAGAGATTTTAGGTTGCCTTAGGTTATGATATATAACGTTATAGACGTATATAATGTTCCCACCGAGAAATAGGGGCCGACGCGTCAGGAATGTTGTAAAATATTAAACCCGCGATGTTAGGTTGCGTTAGGTTAGGATATACAACGTTATAGACGTATATAACGTTCCCTCCGAGACGTAGGGACCGACATGCCAGGAATGTTGGAAAATATTACATCCCAGATGTTAGATTGCGTCACGTTAGGATATACAACGTTATAGACGTATATAATGTCCCCATCGAGAAGCAGGCGACGACACGCCAGGAATGTTGTAAAATATTACATCCGAGATGTTAGATTGCTTAGGCTAGGATATACAACGTTATAGACGTATATAATGTCCCCATCGAGAAGCAGGCGACGACACGCCAGGAATGTTGTAAAATATAACATCCGAGATGTTATGTTGCCTTACGTTAGGATATGTAACGTTATAGACGTATATAGTGTTCCCACCGAAAAGTAGGAGCCGAAGCGCCAGGAATGTTGTAAAATATTACATCCGAGATGTTAGGTTGCGTTAGGTTAGGATATACAACGTTATAGACGTATATAATGTTCCCACCGAAAAGTAGGAGCCAAAGCGCCAGGAATGTTCTAAAATATTACATCCGAGATGTTAGTTTCCCTTAAGTTTGGATATATATCGTTATAGACGTATACAATGTCCAGATCGAGACGTGGGGACCGACAAGCCAGAATGTTGTAAAATATTACATCCGAGATGTTAGGTTGCGTTAGGTTAGGATATACAACGTTATAGACGTATATAATGTTCGCACCGAGAAGTACGAGCCGACACGCCAGGAATGTTGTAAAATATTACATCCGAGATGTTAGATTGCTTAGGCTAGGATATACAACGTTATAGACGTATATAATGTCCCCATCGAGAAGCAGGCGACGACACGCCAGGAATGTTGTAAAATATAACATCCGAGATGTTATGTTGCCTTACGTTAGGATATGTAACGTTATAGACGTATATAATGTTCCCACCGAAAAGTAGGAGCCGAAGCGCCAGGAATGTTGTAAAATATGACACCCGAGAAGTTAGTTTCCCTTAAGTGTGGATATATATCGTTATAGACGTATATAACGTTCCCACCGAGACGTAGGGACCGACATGCCAGGAATGTTGTAAGATATTACATCCCAGATGTTAGGTTGCGTTAGGTTAGGATATACAACGTTATAGACGTATATAATGTCCCCATCGAGAAGCAGGCGACGACACGCCAGGAATGTTGTAAAATATTATATCCGAGATGTTATGTTGCCTTACGTTAGGATATATAACGTTATAGACGTATATAATGTTCGCACCGAGAAGTACGAGCCGACACGCCAGGAATGTTGTAAACTATTACGGTAGAGATTTTAGGTTGCCTTAGGTTATGATATATAACGTTATAGACGTATATAATGTTACCACCGAGAAATAGGGGCCGAAGCGCCAGGAATGTTGTAAAATATGACATCCGAGATGTTAGTTTCCCTTAAGTTTGGATATATATCGTTATAGACGTATATAACATTCCCACCGAGACGTAGGGACCGACATGCCAGGAATGTTGTAAAATATTACATCCGAGATGTTAGGTTGCGTTAGGTTAGGATATATAACGTTATAGACGTATATAATGTTCGCACCGAGAAGTACGAGCCAACACGCCAGGAATGTTGTAAAATATTACATACCAGATGTTAGGTTACGTTAGGTTAGGATATACAACGTTATAGACGTATATAATGTCCCCATCGAGAAGCAGGCGACGACACGCCAGGAATGTTGTAAAATATTATATCCGAGATGTTATGTTGCCTTACGTTAGGATATATAACGTTATAGACGTATATAATGTTCGCACCGAGAAATACGAGCCGACATGCCAGGAATGTTGTAAAATATTACGGAAGAGATGTTAGATTGCTTAGGCTAGGATATACAACGTTATAGACGTATATAATGTCCCCATCGAGAAGCAGGCGACGACACGCCAGGAATGTTGTAAAATATAACATCCGAGATGTTATGTTGCCTTACGTTAGGATATGTAACGTTATAGACGTATATAATGTTCCCACCGAAAAGTAGGAGCCGAAGCGCCAGGAATGTTGTAAAATATGACACCCGAGAAGTTAGTTTCCCTTAAGTGTGGATATATATCGTTATAGACGTATATAACGTTCCCACCGAGACGTAGGGACCGACATGCCAGGAATGTTGTAAGATATTACATCCCAGATGTTAGGTTGCGTTAGGTTAGGATATACAACGTTATAGACGTATATAATGTCCCCATCGAGAAGCAGGCGACGACACGCCAGGAATGTTGTAAAATATTATATCCGAGATGTTATGTTGCCTTACGTTAGGATATATAACGTTATAGACGTATATAATGTTCGCACCGAGAAGTACGAGCCGACACGCCAGGAATGTTGTAAACTATTACGGTAGAGATTTTAGTTTGCCATAGGTTATGATGTATAACGTTATAGACGTATATAATGTTCCCACCGAGAAATAGGGGCCGACGCGTCAGGAATGTTGTAAAATATTAAACTCGAGATGTTAGGTTGCCTTAGGCTAGGATATATAACGTTATAGACGTATATAATATTCCCACCGAGAAATAGGGGCCGACATGCCAGGAATGTTGTAAAATATTACATCCCAGATGTTAGGATGCGTTAGGTTAGGATATACAACGTTATAGACGTATATAATGTCCCTATCGAGAAGCAGGCGACGACACGCCAGGAATGTTGTAAAATATTACATCCGAGATGTTATGTTGCCTTACGTTAGGATATGTAACGTTATAGGCGTATATAATGTTCCCACCGAAAAGTAGGAGCCGAAGCGCCAGGAATGATGTAAAATATTACATCCGAGATGTAGGTTTCCCTTAAGTTTGGATATATATCGTTATAGACGTATATAATGTGCAGATCGAGACGTGGGGACCGACAAGCCAGAATGTTGTAAAATATTACATCCGAGATGTTAGGTTGCCTTAGGTTAGGATATACAACGTTATAGACGTATATAATGACCCCATCGAGGAGTAGGCGACGACACGCCAGGAATGTTGGAAAATATAACATCCGAGATGTTATGTTGCCTTATGTTAGGATATGTAACGTTATAGACGTATATAATGTTCCCACCGAAAAGTGGGAGCCGAATCGCCAGGAATGTTGTAAAATATTACATCCGAGATGTTAGTTTCCCTTAAGTTTGGATATATGTCGTTATAGACGTATATAACGTTCCCACCGAGACGTAGGGACCGACATGCCAGAAACGTTGTAAAATATTACATCCCAGATGTTAGGTTGCGTTAGGTTAGGATATACAACGTTATAGACGTATATAATGTCCCCATCGAGAAGCAGGCGACGACACGCCAGGAATGTTGTAAAATATTATATCCGAGATGTTATGTTGCCTTACGTTAGGATATATAACGTTATAGACGTATATAATGTTCGCACCGAGAAGTACGAGCCGACACGCCAGGAATGTTGTAAACTATTACGGTAGAGATGTTATGTTGCCTTACGTTAGGATATGTAACGTTATAGACGTATATAATGTTCCCACCGAAAAGTAGGAGCCGAAGCGCCAGGAATGTTATAAACTATTACGGTAGAGATTTTAGGTTGCCTTAGGTTATGATATATAACGTTATAGACGTATATAACGTTCCCACCGAGACGTAGGGACCGACATGCCAGGAATGTTGTAAAATATTACATCCCAGATGTTAGGTTGTGTTAGGTTAGGATATACAACGTTATAGACATATATAATGTTGCCACCGAGAAATAGGGGCCGACGCGTCAGGAATGTTGTAAAATATTAAACCCGAGATGTTAGGTTGCCTTAGGCTAGGATATATAACGTTATAGACGTATATAATATTCCCACCGAGAAATAGGGGCCGACATGCCAGGAATGTTGTAAAATATTACATCCCAGATGTTAGGTTACGTTAGGTTAGGATATACAACGTTATAGACGTATATAATGTCCCCATCGAGAAGCAGGCGACGACACGCCAGGAATGTTGTAAAATATTATATCCGAGATGTTATGTTGCCTTACGTTAGGATATATAACGTTATAGACGTATATAATGTTCACACCGAGAAGTACGAGCCGACACGCCAGGAATGTTGTAAACTATTACGGTAGAGATTTTAGGTTGCCTTAGGTTATGATATATAACTTTATAGACGTATATAATGTTCCCACCGAGAAATAGGGGCCGACGCGTTAGGAATGTTGCAAAATATTAAACCCGCGATGCTAGGTTGCGTTAGGTTAGGATATACAACGTTATAGACGTATATAATGTTCCCACCGAGAAATAGGGGCCGACGCGTCAGGAATGTTGTAAAATATTAAACTCGAGATGTTAGGTTGCCTTAGGCTAGGATATATAACGTTATAGACGTATATAATATTCCCACCGAGAAATAGGGGCCGACATGCCAGGAATGTTGTAAAATATTACATCCCAGATGTTAGGATGCGTTAGGTAAGGATATACAACGTTATAGACGTATATAATGTCCCTATCGAGAAGCAGGCGACGACACGCCAGGAATGTTGTAAAATATTACATCCGAGATGTTATGTTGCCTTACGTGAGGATATGTAACGTTATAGGCGTATATAATGTTCCCACCGAAAAGTAGGAGCCGAAGCGCCAGGAATGATGTAAAATATTACATCCGAGATGTAGGTTTCCCTTAAGTTTGGATATATATCGTTATAGACGTATATAATGTGCAGATCGAGACGTGGGGACCGACAAGCCAGAATGTTGTAAAATATTACATCCGAGATGTTAGGTTGCCTTAGGTTAGGATATACAACGTTATAGACGTATATAATGACCCCATCGAGGAGCAGGCGACGACACGCCAGGAATGTTGTAAAATATAACATCCGAGATGTTATGTTGCCTTACGTTAGGATATATAACGTTATAGACGTATATAATGTTCGCACCGAGAAGTACGAGCCGACACGCCAGGAATGTTGTAAACTATTACGGTAGAGATTTTAGGTTGCCTTAGGTTATGATATATAACGCTATAGACGTATATAATGTTACCACCGAGAAATAGGGGCCGAAGCGCCAGGAACGTTGTAAAATATGATATCCGAGATGTTAGTTTCCCTTAAGTTTGGATATATATCGTTATAGACGTATATAACGTTCCCACCGAGACGTAGGGACCGACATGCCAGGAATGTTGTAAAATATTTCATCCCAGATGTTAGGTTGCGTTAGGTTAGGATATACAACGTTATAGACGTATATAATGTCCCCATCGAGAAGCAGGCGACGACACGCCAGGAATGTTGTAAAATATTACATCCGAGATGTTATGTTGCCTTACGTTAGGATATATAACGTTATAGACGTATATAATGTTCGCACCGAGAAGTACGAACCGACACGCCAGGAATGTTGTAAACTATTACGGTAGAAATTTTAGGTTGCCTTAGGTTATGATATATAACGTTATAGACGTATATAATGTTCCCACCGAGAAATAGGGGCCGACGCGTCAGGAATGTTGTAAAATATTAAACTCGAGATGTTAGGTTGCCTTAGGCTAGGATATACAACGTTATAGACGTATATAATGTTCCCACCGAGAAATAGGGGCCGACATGCCAGGAATGTTGTAAAATATTACATCCCAGATGTTAGGATGCGTTAGGTAAGGATATACAACGTTATAGACGTATATAATGTCCCTATCGAGAAGCAGGCGACGACACGCCAGGAATGTTGTAAAATATTATATCCGAGATGTTATGTTGCCTTACGTTAGGATATGTAACGTTATAGGCGTATATAATGTTCCCACCGAAAAGTAGGAGCCGAAGCGCCAGGAATGATGTAAAATATTACATCCGAGAGGTAGGTTTCCCTTACGTTTGGATATATATCGTTATAGACGTATATAATGTGCAGATCGAGACGTGGGGACCGACAAGCCAGAATGTTGTAAAATATTACATCCGAGATGTTAGGTTGCCTTAGGTTAGGATATACAACGTTATAGACGTATATAATGACCCCATCGAGGAGCAGGCGACGACACGCCAGGAATGTTGTAAAATATAACATCCGAGATGTTATGTTGCCTTACGTTAGGATATATAACGTTATAGACGTATATAATGTTCGCACCGAGAAGTACGAGCCGACACGCCAGGAATGTTGTAAACTATTACGGTAGAGATTTTAGGTTGCCTTAGGTTATGATATATAACGTTATAGACGTATATAATGTTACCACCGAGAAATAGGGGCCGAAGCGCCAGGAACGTTGTAAAATATGATATCCGAGATGTTAGTTTCCCTTAAGTTTGGATATATATCGTTATAGACGTATATAACGTTCCCACCGAGACGTAGGGACCGACATGCCAGGAATGTTGTAAAATATTTCATCCCAGATGTTAGGTTGCGTTAGGTTAGGATATACAACGTTATAGACGTATATAATGTCCCCATCGAGAAGCAGGCGACGACACGCCAGGAATGTTGTAAAATATTACATCCGAGATGTTATGTTGCCTTACGTTAAGATATATAACGTTATAGACGTATATAATGTTCGCACCGAGAAGTACGAACCGACACGCCAGGAATGTTGTAAACTATTACGGTAGAGATTTTAGGTTGCCTTAGGTTATGATATATAACGTTATAGACGTATATAATGTTACCACCGAGAAATAGGGGCCGAAGCGCCAGGAATGTTGTAAAATATTACATCCGAGATGTTAGTTTCCCTTAAGTTTGGATATATATCGTTATAGACGTATATAATGTGCAGATCGAGACGTGGGGACCGACAAGCCAGAATGTTGTAAAATATTACATCCGAGATGTTAGGTTGCGTTAGATTAGGATATACAACGTTATAGACGTATATAATGTCCCCATCGAGAAACAGGCGACGACACGTCTGGAATGTTGTAAAATATAACATCCGAGATGTTATGTTTCCTTACGTTAGGATATGTAACGTTATAGACGTATATAATGTTCCCACCGAAAAGTAGGAGCCGAAGCGCCAGGAATGTTGTAAAATATGACACCCGAGATGTTAGTTTCCCTTAAGTTTGGATATATATCGTTATAGACGTATATAACGTTCCCTCCGAGACGTAGGGACCGACATGCCAGGAATGTTGGAAAATATTACATCCCAGATGTTAGATTGCGTCACGTTAGGATATACAACGTTATAGACGTATATAATGTCCCCATCGAGAAGCAGGCGACGACACGCCAGGAATGTTGTAAAATATTACATCCGAGATGTTAGATTGCTTAGGCTAGGATATACAACGTTATAGACGTATATAATGTCCCCATCGAGAAGCAGGCGACGACACGCCAGGAATGTTGTAAAATATAACATCCGAGATGTTATGTTGCCTTACGTTAGGATATGTAACGTTATAGACGTATATAGTGTTCCCACCGAAAAGTAGGAGCCGAAGCGCCAGGAATGTTGTAAAATATTACATCCGAGATGTTAGGTTGCGTTAGGTTAGGATATACAACGTTATAGACGTATATAATGTTCCCACCGAAAAGTAGGAGCCAAAGCGCCAGGAATGTTCTAAAATATTACATCCGAGATGTTAGTTTCCCTTATGTTTGGATATATATCGTTATAGACGTATACAATGTCCAGATCGAGACGTGGGGACCGACAAGCCAGAATGTTGTAAAATATTACATCCGAGATGTTAGGTTGCGTTAGGTTAGGATATACAACGTTATAGACGTATATAATGTTCGCACCGAGAAGTACGAGCCGACACGCCAGGAATGTTGTAAAATATTACATCCGAGATGTTAGATTGCTTAGGCTAGGATATACAACGTTATAGACGTATATAATGTTCCCACCGAAAAGTAGGAGCCGAAGCGCCAGGAATGTTGTAAAATATGACACCCGAGAAGTTAGTTTCCCTTAAGTGTGGATATATATCGTTATAGACGTATATAACGTTCCCACCGAGACGTAGGGACCGACATGCCAGGAATGTTGTAAGATATTACATCCCAGATGTTAGGTTGCGTTAGGTTAGGATATACAACGTTATAGACGTATATAATGTCCCCATCGAGAAGCAGGCGACGACACGCCAGGAATGTTGTAAAATATTATATCCGAGATGTTATGTTGCCTTACGTTAGGATATATAACGTTATAGACGTATATAATGTTCGCACCGAGAAGTACGAGCCGACACGCCAGGAATGTTGTAAACTATTACGGTAGAGATTTTAGGTTGCCTTAGGTTATGATATATAACGTTATAGACGTATATAATGTTACCACCGAGAAATAGGGGCCGAAGCGCCAGGAATGTTGTAAAATATGACATCCGAGATGTTAGTTTCCCTTAAGTTTGGATATATATCGTTATAGACGTATATAACATTCCCACCGAGACGTAGGGACCGACATGCCAGGAATGTTGTAAAATATTACATCCGAGATGTTAGGTTGCGTTAGGTTAGGATATATAACGTTATAGACGTATATAATGTTCGCACCGAGAAGTACGAGCCAACACGCCAGGAATGTTGTAAAATATTACATACCAGATGTTAGGTTACGTTAGGTTAGGATATACAACGTTATAGACGTATATAATGTCCCCATCGAGAAGCAGGCGACGACACGCCAGGAATGTTGTAAAATATTATATCCGAGATGTTATGTTGCCTTACGTTAGGATATATAACGTTATAGACGTATATAATGTTCGCACCGAGAAATACGAGCCGACATGCCAGGAATGTTGTAAAATATTACGGAAGAGATGTTAGATTGCTTAGGCTAGGATATACAACGTTATAGACGTATATAATGTCCCCATCGAGAAGCAGGCGACGACACGCCAGGAATGTTGTAAAATATAACATCCGAGATGTTATGTTGCCTTACGTTAGGATATGTAACGTTATAGACGTATATAATGTTCCCACCGAAAAGTAGGAGCCGAAGCGCCAGGAATGTTGTAAAATATGACACCCGAGAAGTTAGTTTCCCTTAAGTGTGGATATATATCGTTATAGACGTATATAACGTTCCCACCGAGACGTAGGGACCGACATGCCAGGAATGTTGTAAGATATTACATCCCAGATGTTAGGTTGCGTTAGGTTAGGATATACAACGTTATAGACGTATATAATGTCCCCATCGAGAAGCAGGCGACGACACGCCAGGAATGTTGTAAAATATTATATCCGAGATGTTATGTTGCCTTACGTTAGGATATATAACGTTATAGACGTATATAATGTTCGCACCGAGAAGTACGAGCCGACACGCCAGGAATGTTGTAAACTATTACGGTAGAGATTTTAGTTTGCCATAGGTTATGATGTATAACGTTATAGACGTATATAATGTTCCCACCGAGAAATAGGGGCCGACGCGTCAGGAATGTTGTAAAATATTAAACTCGAGATGTTAGGTTGCCTTAGGCTAGGATATATAACGTTATAGACGTATATAATATTCCCACCGAGAAATAGGGGCCGACATGCCAGGAATGTTGTAAAATATTACATCCCAGATGTTAGGATGCGTTAGGTTAGGATATACAACGTTATAGACGTATATAATGTCCCTATCGAGAAGCAGGCGACGACACGCCAGGAATGTTGTAAAATATTACATCCGAGATGTTATGTTGCCTTACGTTAGGATATGTAACGTTATAGGCGTATATAATGTTCCCACCGAAAAGTAGGAGCCGAAGCGCCAGGAATGATGTAAAATATTACATCCGAGATGTAGGTTTCCCTTAAGTTTGGATATATATCGTTATAGACGTATATAATGTGCAGATCGAGACGTGGGGACCGACAAGCCAGAATGTTGTAAAATATTACATCCGAGATGTTAGGTTGCCTTAGGTTAGGATATACAACGTTATAGACGTATATAATGACCCCATCGAGGAGTAGGCGACGACACGCCAGGAATGTTGGAAAATATAACATCCGAGATGTTATGTTGCCTTATGTTAGGATATGTAACGTTATAGACGTATATAATGTTCCCACCGAAAAGTGGGAGCCGAATCGCCAGGAATGTGGTAAAATATTACATCCGAGATGTTAGTTTCCCTTAAGTTTGGATATATGTCGTTATAGACGTATATAACGTTCCCACCGAGACGTAGGGACCGACATGCCAGAAACGTTGTAAAATATTACATCCCAGATGTTAGGTTGCGTTAGGTTAGGATATACAACGTTATAGACGTATATAATGTCCCCATCGAGAAGCAGGCGACGACACGCCAGGAATGTTGTAAAATATTATATCCGAGATGTTATGTTGCCTTACGTTAGGATATATAACGTTATAGACGTATATAATGTTCGCACCGAGAAGTACGAGCCGACACGCCAGGAATGTTGTAAACTATTACGGTAGAGATGTTATGTTGCCTTACGTTAGGATATGTAACGTTATAGACGTATATAATGTTCCCACCGAAAAGTAGGAGCCGAAGCGCCAGGAATGTTATAAACTATTACGGTAGAGATTTTAGGTTGCCTTAGGTTATGATATATATCGTTATAGACGTATATAACGTTCCCACCGAGACGTAGGGACCGACATGCCAGGAATGTTGTAAAATATTACATCCCAGATGTTAGGTTGCGTTAGGTTAGGATATACAACGTTATAGACATATATAATGTTGCCACCGAGAAATAGGGGCCGACGCGTCAGGAATGTTGTAAAATATTAAACCCGAGATGTTAGGTTGCCTTAGGCTAGGATATATAACGTTATAGACGTATATAATATTCCCACCGAGAAATAGGGGCCGACATGCCAGGAATGTTGTAAAATATTACATCCCAGATGTTAGGTTACGTTAGGTTAGGATATACAACGTTATAGACGTATATAATGTCCCCATCGAGAAGCAGGCGACGACACGCCAGGAATGTTGTAAAATATTATATCCGAGATGTTATGTTGCCTTACGTTAGGATATATAACGTTATAGACGTATATAATGTTCACACCGAGAAGTACGAGCCGACACGCCAGGAATGTTGTAAACTATTACGGTAGAGATTTTAGGTTGCCTTAGGTTATGATATATAACTTTATAGACGTATATAATGTTCCCACCGAGAAATAGGGGCCGACGCGTTAGGAATGTTGCAAAATATTAAACCCGCGATGCTAGGTTGCGTTAGGTTAGGATATACAACGTTATAGACGTATATAATGTTCCCACCGAGAAATAGGGGCCGACGCGTCAGGAATGTTGTAAAATATTAAACTCGAGATGTTAGGTTGCCTTAGGCTAGGATATATAACGTTATAGACGTATATAATATTCCCACCGAGAAATAGGGGCCGACATGCCAGGAATGTTGTAAAATATTACATCCCAGATGTTAGGATGCGTTAGGTAAGGATATACAACGTTATAGACGTATATAATGTCCCTATCGAGAAGCAGGCGACGACACGCCAGGAATGTTGTAAAATATTACATCCGAGATGTTATGTTGCCTTACGTGAGGATATGTAACGTTATAGGCGTATATAATGTTCCCACCGAAAAGTAGGAGCCGAAGCGCCAGGAATGATGTAAAATATTACATCCGTGATGTAGGTTTCCCTTAAGTTTGGATATATATCGTTATAGACGTATATAATGTGCAGATCGAGACGTGGGGACCGACAAGCCAGAATGTTGTAAAATATTACATCCGAGATGTTAGGTTGCCTTAGGTTAGGATATACAACGTTATAGACGTATATAATGACCCCATCGAGGAGCAGGCGACGACACGCCAGGAATGTTGTAAAATATAACATCCGAGATGTTATGTTGCCTTACGTTAGGATATATAACGTTATAGACGTATATAATGTTCGCACCGAGAAGTACGAGCCGACACGCCAGGAATGTTGTAAACTATTACGGTAGAGATTTTAGGTTGCCTTAGGTTATGATATATAACGCTATAGACGTATATAATGTTACCACCGAGAAATAGGGGCCGAAGCGCCAGGAACGTTGTAAAATATGATATCCGAGATGTTAGTTTCCCTTAAGTTTGGATATATATCGTTATAGACGTATATAACGTTCCCACCGAGACGTAGGGACCGACATGCCAGGAATGTTGTAAAATATTTCATCCCAGATGTTAGGTTGCGTTAGGTTAGGATATACAACGTTATAGACGTATATAATGTCCCCATCGAGAAGCAGGCGACGACACGCCAGGAATGTTGTAAAATATTACATCCGAGATGTTATGTTGCCTTACGTTAGGATATATAACGTTATAGACGTATATAATGTTCGCACCGAGAAGTACGAACCGACACGCCAGGAATGTTGTAAACAATTACGGTAGAAATTTTAGGTTGCCTTAGGTTATGATATATAACGTTATAGACGTATATAATGTTCCCACCGAGAAATAGGGGCCGACGCGTCAGGAATGTTGTAAAATATTAAACTCGAGATGTTAGGTTGCCTTAGGCTAGGATATACAACGTTATAGACGTATATAATGTTCCCACCGAGAAATAGGGGCCGACATGCCAGGAATGTTGTAAAATATTACATCCCAGATGTTAGGATGCGTTAGGTAAGGATATACAACGTTATAGACGTATATAATGTCCCTATCGAGAAGCAGGCGACGACACGCCAGGAATGTTGTAAAATATTATATCCGAGATGTTATGTTGCCTTACGTTAGGATATGTAACGTTATAGGCGTATATAATGTTCCCACCGAAAAGTAGGAGCCGAAGCGCCAGGAATGATGTAAAATATTACATCCGAGAGGTAAGTTTCCCTTAAGTTTGGATATATATCGTTATAGACGTATATAATGTGCAGATCGAGACGTGGGGACCGACAAGCCAGAATGTTGTAAAATATTACATCCGAGATGTTAGGTTGCCTTAGGTTAGGATATACAACGTTATAGACGTATATAATGACCCCATCGAGGAGCAGGCGACGACACGCCAGGAATGTTGTAAAATATAACATCCGAGATGTTATGTTGCCTTACGTTAGGATATATAACGTTATAGACGTATATAATGTTCGCACCGAGAAGTACGAGCCGACACGCCAGGAATGTTGTAAACTATTACGGTAGAGATTTTAGGTTGCCTTAGGTTATGATATATAACGTTATAGACGTATATAATGTTACCACCGAGAAATAGGGGCCGAAGCGCCAGGAACGTTGTAAAATATGATATCCGAGATGTTAGTTTCCCTTAAGTTTGGATATATATCGTTATAGACGTATATAACGTTCCCACCGAGACGTAGGGACCGACATGCCAGGAATGTTGTAAAATATTTCATCCCAGATGTTAGGTTGCGTTAGGTTAGGATATACAACGTTATAGACGTATATAATGTCCCCATCGAGAAGCAGGCGACGACACGCCAGGAATGTTGTAAAATATTACATCCGAGATGTTATGTTGCCTTACGTTAAGATATATAACGTTATAGACGTATATAATGTTCGCACCGAGAAGTACGAACCGACACGCCAGGAATGTTGTAAACTATTACGGTAGAAATTTTAGGTTGCCTTAGGTTATGATATATAACGTTATAGACGTATATAATGTTCCCACCGAGAAATAGGGGCCGACGCGTCAGGAATGTTGTAAAATATTAAACTCGAGATGTTAGGTTGCCTTAGGCTAGGATATATAACGTTATAGACGTATATAATATTCCCACCGAGAAATAGGGGCCGACATGCCAGGAATGTTGTAAAATATTACATACCAGATGTTAGGTTACGTTAGGTTAGGATATACAACGTTATAGACGTATATAATGTCCCCATCGAGAAGCAGGCGACGACACGCCAGGAATGTTGTAAAATATTATATCCGAGATGTTATGTTGCCTTACGTTAGGATATATAACGTTATAGACGTATATAATGTTCGCACCGAGAAATACGAGCCGACACGCCAGGAATGTTGTAAACTATTACGGAAGAGATTTTAGGTTGCCTTAGGTTATGATATATAACGTTATAGACGTATATAATGTTACCACCGAGAAATAGGGGCCGAAGCGCCAGGAATGTTGTAAAATATGACATCCGGGATGTTAGTTTCCCTTAAGTTTGGATATATATCGTTATAGACGTATATAACGTTCCCCCCGAGACGTAGGGACCGACACGCCAGGAATGTTGGAAAATATTACATCCCAGATGTTAGATTGCGTTAGGTTAGGATATACAACGTTATAGACGTATATAATGTTCCCACCGAGAAATAGGGGCCGACGCGTCAGGAATGTTGTAAAATATTAAACCCGCGATGTTAGGTTGCGTTAGGTTAGGATATACAACGTTATAGACGTATGTAATATTCCCACCGAGAAACAGGGGCCCACATGCCAGGAATGTTGTAAAATATTACATCCCAGATGTTAGGTTGCGTTAGGTTAGGATATACAACGTTATAGACGTATATAATGTTCGCACCGAAAAGTAGGAGCCGAAGCGCCAGGAATGTTATAATATATTACATCCGAGATGTTAGTTTCCCTTAAGTTTGGATATATATCGTTATAGACGTATATAATGTCCAGATCGACACGTGGGGACCGACAAGCCAGAATGTTGTAAAATATTACATCCGAGATGTTAGGTTGCGTTAGGTTAGGATATACAACGTTATAGACGTAATTAATGTCCCCATCGAGAAGCAGGCGACGACACGCCAGGAATGTTGTAAAATATTATATCCGAGATGTTATGTTGCCTTACGTTAGGATATATAACGTTATAGACGTATATAATGTTCGCACCGAGAAGTACGAGCCGACACGCCAGGAATGTTGTAAACTATTACGGTAGAGATTTTAGGTTGCCTTAGGTTATGATATATAACGTTATAGACGCATATAATGTTCCCACCGAGAAATAGGGGCCGACGCGTCAGGAATGTTGTAAAATATTAAACCCGAGATGTTAGGTTGCCTTAGGCTAGGATATATAACGTTATAGACGTATATAATATTCCCACCGAGAAATAGGGGCCGATATGCCAGGAATGTTGTAAAATATTACATCCCAGATGTTAGGTTGCGTTAGGTTAGGATATACAATGTTATAGACGTATATAATGTCCCCATCGAGAAGCAGGCGGCGACACGCCAGGAATGTTGTAAAATATTACATCCGAGATGTTATGTTGCCTTACGTTAGGATATGTAACGTTATAGACGTATATAATGTTCCCACTGAAAAGTAGGAGCCGAAGCGCCAGGAATGTTGTAAAATATGACACCCGAGATGTTAGTTTCCCTTAAGTTTGGATATATATCGTTATAGACGTATATAACGTTCCCCCCGAGACGTAGGGACCGACATGCCAGGAATGTTGGAAAATATTACATCCCAGATGTTAGATTGCGTTAGGTTAGGATATACAACGTTATAGACGTATATAATGACCCCATCGAGGAGCAGGCGACGACACGCCAGGAATGTTGTAAAATATAACATCCGAGATGTTATGTTGCCTTACGTTAGGATATATAACGTTATAGACGTATATAATGTTCGCACCGAGAAGTACGAGCCGACACGCCAGGAATGTTGTAAACTATTACGGTAGAGATTTTAGGTTGCCTTAGGTTATGATATATAACGTTATAGACGTATATAATGTTACCACCGAGAAATAGGGGCCGAAGCGCCAGGAACGTTGTAAAATATGATATCCGAGATGTTAGTTTCCCTTAAGTTTGGATATATATCGTTATAGACGTATATAACGTTCCCACCGAGACGTAGGGACCGACATGCCAGGAATGTTGTAAAATATTTCATCCCAGATGTTAGGTTGCGTTAGGTTAGGATATACAACGTTATAGACGTATATAATGTCCCCATCGAGAAGCAGGCGACGACACGCCAGGAATGTTGTAAAATATTACATCCGAGATGTTATGTTGCCTTACGTTAAGATATATAACGTTATAGACGTATATAATGTTCGCACGGAGAAGTACGAACCGACACGCCAGGAATGTTGTAAACTATTACGGTAGAAATTTTAGGTTGCCTTAGGTTATGATATATAACGTTATAGACGTATATAATGTTCCCACCGAGAAATAGGGGCCGACGCGTCAGGAATGTTGTAAAATATTAAACTCGAGATGTTAGGTTGCCTTAGGCTAGGATATATAACGTTATAGACGTATATAATATTCCCACCGAGAAATAGGGGCCGACATGCCAGGAATGTTGTAAAATATTACATACCAGATGTTAGGTTACGTTAGGTTAGGATATACAACGTTATAGACGTATATAATGTCCCCATCGAGAAGCAGGCGACGACACGCCAGGAATGTTGTAAAATATTATATCCGAGATGTTATGTTGCCTTACGTTAGGATATATAACGTTATAGACGTATATAATGTTCGCACCGAGAAATACGAGCCGACACGCCAGGAATGTTGTAAACTATTACGGAAGAGATTTTAGGTTGCCTTAGGTTATGATATATAACGTTATAGACGTATATAATGTTACCACCGAGAAATAGGGGCCGAAGCGCCAGGAATGTTGTAAAATATGACATCCGGGATGTTAGTTTCCCTTAAGTTTGGATATATATCGTTATAGACGTATATAACGTTCCCCCCGAGACGTAGGGACCGACACGCCAGGAATGTTGGAAAATATTACATGCCAGATGTTAGATTGCGTTAGGTTAGGATATACAACGTTATAGACGTATATAATGTTCCCACCGAGAAATAGGGGCCGACGCGTCAGGAATGTTGTAAAATATTAAACCCGCGATGTTAGGTTGCGTTAGGTTAGGATATACAACGTTATAGACGTATGTAATATTCCCACCGAGAAACAGGGGCCCACATGCCAGGAATGTTGTAAAATATTACATCCCAGATGTTAGGTTGCGTTAGGTTAGGATATACAACGTTATAGACGTATATAATGTTCGCACCGAAAAGTAGGAGCCGAAGCGCCAGGAATGTTATAATATATTACATCCGAGATGTTAGTTTCCCTTAAGTTTGGATATATATCGTTATAGACGTATATAATGTCCAGATCGACACGTGGGGACCGACAAGCCAGAATGTTGTAAAATATTACATCCGAGATGTTAGGTTGCGTTAGGTTAGGATATACAACGTTATAGACGTAATTAATGTCCCCATCGAGAAGCAGGCGACGACACGCCAGGAATGTTGTAAAATATTATATCCGAGATGTTATGTTGCCTTACGTTAGGATATATAACGTTATAGACGTATATAATGTTCGCACCGAGAAGTACGAGCCGACACGCCAGGAATGTTGTAAACTATTACGGTAGAGATTTTAGGTTGCCTTAGGTTATGATATATAACGTTATAGACGCATATAATGTTCCCACCGAGAAATAGGGGCCGACGCGTCAGGAATGTTGTAAAATATTAAACCCGAGATGTTAGGTTGCCTTAGGCTAGGATATATAACGTTATAGACGTATATAATATTCCCACCGAGAAATAGGGGCCGACATGCCAGGAATGTTGTAAAATATTACATCCCAGATGTTAGGTTGCGTTAGGTTAGGATATACAATGTTATAGACGTATATAATGTCCCCATCGAGAAGCAGGCGGCGACACGCCAGGAATGTTGTAAAATATTACATCCGAGATGTTATGTTGCCTTACGTTAGGATATGTAACGTTATAGACGTATATAATGTTCCCACTGAAAAGTAGGAGCCGAAGCGCCAGGAATGTTGTAAAATATGACACCCGAGATGTTAGTTTCCCTTAAGTTTGGATATATATCGTTATAGACGTATATAACGTTCCCCCCGAGACGTAGGGACCGACATGCCAGGAATGTTGGAAAATATTACATCCCAGATGTTAGATTGCGTTAGGTTAGGATATACAACGTTATAGACGTATATAATGTCCCCATCGAGAAGCAGGCGACGACACGCCAGGTATGTTGTAAAATATTACATCCGAGATGTTATGTTGCCTTACGTTAGGATATATAACGTTATAGACGTATATAATGTTCGCACCGAGAAGTACGAGCCGACACGCCAGGAATGTTGTAAACTATTATGGTAGAGATTTTAGGTTGCCTTAGGATATGCTATATAACGTTATAGACGTATATAATGTTCCCACCGAGAAATAGGGGCCGACGCGTCAGGAATGTTGTAAAATATTAAACCCGAGATGTTAGGTTGCCTTAGGCTAGGATATATAACGTTATAGACGTATATAATATTCCCACCGAGAAATAGGGGCCGACATGCCAGGAATGTTGTAAAATATTAAACCCGAGATGTTAGGTTGCCTTAGGCTAGGATATATAACGTTATAGACGTATATAATGTTCCCACCGAGAAATAGGGGCCGACGCGTCAGGAATGTTGTAAAATAATACACCCGAGATGTTAGGTTCCCTTAGGTTAGGATATACAACGTTATAGATGTATTTAATGTCCCCATCGAGAAGTAGGGGACGACACGCCAGGAATGCTGTAAAATATTACATCCGAGATGTTAGGTTGCGTTAGGTTAGGATATATATCGTTATAGACGTATATAATGTTCCCAGCGAGACGTAGGGACTGACATGCCAGGAATGTTGTAAAATATTACATCCTAGATGTTAGGTTGCATTAGGTTAGGATATACAACGTTATAGACGTATATAATGTCCCCATCGAGAAGCAGGCGACGACACGACAGGAACGTTGTAAAATATTACATTCGACATGTTAGGTCGCCTTAGGCTAGAATGTATATCGTTATAGACGTATACAATGTTTCCACCTAGAAGTAGGGACCGACATGCCAGGAATGTAGTAAAATATTACATACGAGATGTTAGGTTGCCTTAGGTTAGGATATACAAGGTTATAGATGTATATAATGTTCCCATCGAGAAGTAAGCGACGAGACGCCAGAAATGTTGTAAAATATTACATTCGACATGTTAGGTTGCCTTAGGCTAGGATATCTAACGTTATAGACGTATATAATGTTCCCACCGAAAAATAGGGTCCGACGCGTCAGGAATGTTGTAAAATATTACACCCGAAATGTTAGGTTCCCTTAGGTTAGGATATACAACGTTATAGACGTATAGAATGATCCCACGGAGATGTAGGGACCGGCATGCCAGGAATGTTGTAAAATATTACATCCGAGATGTTAGGCTGCCCTAGGTTAGGACATATATCATTATAGACGTATACAATGTTTCCCCCGAGAAGTAGGGACCGACATTCCAGGAATGTTGTAAAATATTACATCCGAGATGTTAGGCTGCCTTAGGTTGGGATATACAAGGTTCTAGATGTATATAATGTCCCCATCGACAAGTAGGCGACGACACGCCAGGAATGTTGTAAAATATTACATTCGCCATGTTAGGTTGCCTTACACTAGGATATATAACGTTATAGACTTATATAGTGTTCCCACCGAATAATAGGGGCTGACGCGTCACGAATGTCGTAAAATATTAAACCCGAGATGTTGGGTTCCCTTAGGTTAGGATATACAACGTTATAGACGTATAGAATGTTCCCACCGAGATGTAGGGACCGACCTGCCAGGAATGTTGTAAAACATTACGTCCGAGATGTTAGGTTGCCCTAGGTTAGGATATATATCGTTATAGACGTATACAATGTTTCCCCCGAGAAGTAGGGACCGACATGCCAGGAATGTTGTAAAATATTACATCCGAGATGTTAGGCTGCCTTAGGTTGGGCTATACAAGGTTATAGATGTATATAATGTCCCCATCGAGAAGTAGGCGACGACACGCCAGGAATGTTGTAAAATATTACATTCGCCATGTTAGGTTCAATTCGGTTTGGATATATATCGTTATAGACGTATATAATGTTCCTACCGAGACTTGGGGACCGACATGCCAGGAATCTTGTATAATATTACATCCCAGATGTTAGGTTGCTTTAGGTTAGGATATACAACGATATAGACGTATATAATGTCCCCATCGAGAAGCAGGCGACGACACGCCAGGAATGTTGTAAAATATTACATTCGACATGTTAGGTCGCCTTCGGCTAGGATATATAACGTTATAGACGTATATAATGTTCCCACCGAAAAATAGGTGCCGACGCGTCAGGAATATTGTAAAATATTACACCCGAGATGTTAGGTTCCCTTAGGTTAGGATATACAACGTTATAGACGTATAGTATGTTCCCACCGAGATGTAGGGACCGACATGCCAGGAATGTTGTAAAATATTACATGCGAGATGTTAGGCTGCCTTAGGTTAGGATATACAAGGTTATAGATGTATATAATGTCCCCATCGAGAAGTAGGCGACGACACGCCAGGAATGTTGTAAAGTATTGCATTCGACATGTTAGGTTGCCTTAGACTAGGATATATAACGTTATAGACGTATATAATGTTCCCACCGAAAAATAGGGGCCGACGCGTCAGGAATGTTGTAAAATATTACATTCGACATGCTAGGTCGCCTTAGGCTAGGATATATAACGTTATAGACGTACACAATGTTCCCACCGAGAAGTACGGGCCTACACGCCAGGAATGTTGTCAACTATTACATCCGAGATGTTAGGTTCCCTTAGGTTAGGATATACAACGTTATATACGTATAGTAAGTTCCCACCGAGATGTAGGGACCGACATGCCAGGAATGTTGTAAAATATTACATCCGAGATGTTATGTTGCCTTACGTTAGGATATGTAACGTTATAGACGTATATAATGTTCCCACTGAAAAGTAGGAGCCGAAGCGCCAGGAATGTTGTAAAATATGACACCCGAGATGTTAGTTTCCCTTAAGTTTGGATATATATCGTTATAGACGTATATAACGTTCCCCCCGAGACGTAGGGACCGACATGCCAGGAATGTTGGAAAATATTACATCCCAGATGTTAGATTGCGTTAGGTTAGGATATACAACGTTATAGACGTATATAATGTCCCCATCGAGAAGCAGGCGACGACACGCCAGGTATGTTGTAAAATATTACATCCGAGATGTTATGTTGCCTTACGTTAGGATATATAACGTTATAGACGTATATAATGTTCGCACCGAGAAGTACGAGCCGACACGCCAGGAATGTTGTAAACTATTATGGTAGAGATTTTAGGTTGCCTTAGGATATGCTATATAACGTTATAGACGTATATAATGTTCCCACCGAGAAATAGGGGCCGACGCGTCAGGAATGTTGTAAAATATTAAACCCGAGATGTTAGGTTGCCTTAGGCTAGGATATATAACGTTATAGACGTATATAATATTCCCACCGAGAAATAGGGGCCGACATGCCAGGAATGTTGTAAAATATTACATCCCAGATGTTAGGTTGCGTTAGGTTAGGATATACAATGTTATAGACGTATATAATGTCCCCATCGAGAAGCAGGCGGCGACACGCCAGGAATGTTGTAAAATATTACATCCGAGATGTTATGTTGCCTTACGTTAGGATATGTAACGTTATAGACGTATATAATGTTCCCACTGAAAAGTAGGAGCCGAAGCGCCAGGAATGTTGTAAAATATGACACCCGAGATGTTAGTTTCCCTTAAGTTTGGATATATATCGTTATAGACGTATATAACGTTCCCCCCGAGACGTAGGGACCGACATGCCAGGAATGTTGGAAAATATTACATCCCAGATGTTAGATTGCGTTAGGTTAGGATATACAACGTTATAGACGTATATAATGTCCCCATCGAGAAGCAGGCGACGACACGCCAGGTATGTTGTAAAATATTACATTCGACATGTTAGGTTGCCTTAGGCTAGGATATCTAACGTTATAGACGTATATAATGTTCCCACCGAAAAATAGGGTCCGACGCGTCAGGAATGTTGTAAAATATTACACCCGAAATGTTAGGTTCCCTTAGGTTAGGATATACAACGTTATAGACGTATAGAATGATCCCACGGAGATGTAGGGACCGGCATGCCAGGAATGTTGTAAAATATTACATCCGAGATGTTAGGCTGCCCTAGGTTAGGACATATATCATTATAGACGTATACAATGTTTCCCCCGAGAAGTAGGGACCGACATTCCAGGAATGTTGTAAAATATTACATCCGAGATGTTAGGCTGCCTTAGGTTGGGATATACAAGGTTCTAGATGTATATAATATCCCCATCGACAAGTAGGCGACGACACGCCAGGAATGTTGTAAAATATTACATTCGCCATGTTAGGTTGCCTTACACTAGGATATATAACGTTATAGACTTATATAGTGTTCCCACCGAATAATAGGGGCTGACGCGTCACGAATGTCGTAAAATATTAAACCCGAGATGTTGGGTTCCCTTAGGTTAGGATATACAACGTTATAGACGTATAGAATGTTCCCACCGAGATGTAGGGACCGACCTGCCAGGAATGTTGTAAAACATTACGTCCGAGATGTTAGGTTGCCCTAGGTTAGGATATATATCGTTATAGACGTATACAATGTTTCCCCCGAGAAGTAGGGACCGACATGCCAGGAATGTTGTAAAATATTACATCCGAGATGTTAGGCTGCCTTAGGTTGGGCTATACAAGGTTATAGATGTATATAATGTCCCCATCGAGAAGTAGGCGACGACACGCCAGGAATGTTGTAAAATATTACATTCGCCATGTTAGGTTCAATTCGGTTTGGATATATATCGTTATAGACGTATATAATGTTCCTACCGAGACTTGGGGACCGACATGCCAGGAATCTTGTATAATATTACATCCCAGATGTTAGGTTGCTTTAGGTTAGGATATACAACGATATAGACGTATATAATGTCCCCATCGAGAAGCAGGCGACGACACGCCAGGAATGTTGTAAAATATTACATTCGACATGTTAGGTCGCCTTCGGCTAGGATATATAACGTTATAGACGTATATAATGTTCCCACCGAAAAATAGGTGCCGACGCGTCAGGAATATTGTAAAATATTACACCCGAGATGTTAGGTTCCCTTAGGTTAGGATATACAACGTTATAGACGTATAGTATGTTCCCACCGAGATGTAGGGACCGACATGCCAGGAATGTTGTAAAATATTACATGCGAGATGTTAGGCTGCCTTAGGTTAGGATATACAAGGTTATAGATGTATATAATGTCCCCATCGAGAAGTAGGCGACGACACGCCAGGAATGTTGTAAAGTATTGCATTCGACATGTTAGGTTGCCTTAGACTAGGATATATAACGTTATAGACGTATATAATGTTCCCACCGAAAAATAGGGGCCGACGCGTCAGGAATGTTGTAAAATATTACATTCGACATGCTAGGTCGCCTTAGGCTAGGATATATAACGTTATAGACGTACACAATGTTCCCACCGAGAAGTACGGGCCTACACGCCAGGAATGTTGTCAACTATTACATCCGAGATGTTAGGTTCCCTTAGGTTAGGATATACAACGTTATATACGTATAGTAAGTTCCCACCGAGATGTAGGGACCGACATGCCAGGAATGTTGTAAAATATTACATCCGAGATGTTATGTTGCCTTACGTTAGGATATGTAACGTTATAGACGTATATAATGTTCCCACTGAAAAGTAGGAGCCGAAGCGCCAGGAATGTTGTAAAATATGACACCCGAGATGTTAGTTTCCCTTAAGTTTGGATATATATCGTTATAGACGTATATAACGTTCCCCCCGAGACGTAGGGACCGACATGCCAGGAATGTTGGAAAATATTACATCCCAGATGTTAGATTGCGTTAGGTTAGGATATACAACGTTATAGACGTATATAATGTCCCCATCGAGAAGCAGGCGACGACACGCCAGGTATGTTGTAAAATATTACATCCGAGATGTTATGTTGCCTTACGTTAGGATATATAACGTTATAGACGTATATAATGTTCGCACCGAGAAGTACGAGCCGACACGCCAGGAATGTTGTAAACTATTATGGTAGAGATTTTAGGTTGCCTTAGGATATGCTATATAACGTTATAGACGTATATAATGTTCCCACCGAGAAATAGGGGCCGACGCGTCAGGAATGTTGTAAAATATTAAACCCGAGATGTTAGGTTGCCTTAGGCTAGGATATATAACGTTATAGACGTATATAATATTCCCACCGAGAAATAGGGGCCGACATGCCAGGAATGTTGTAAAATATTAAACCCGAGATGTTAGGTTGCCTTAGGCTAGGATATATAACGTTATAGACGTATATAATGTTCCCACCGAGAAATAGGGGCCGACGCGTCAGGAATGTTGTAAAATAATACACCCGAGATGTTAGGTTCCCTTAGGTTAGGATATACAACGTTATAGATGTATTTAATGTCCCCATCGAGAAGTAGGGGACGACACGCCAGGAATGCTGTAAAATATTACATCCGAGATGTTAGGTTGCGTTAGGTTAGGATATATATCGTTATAGACGTATATAATGTTCCCAGCGAGACGTAGGGACTGACATGCCAGGAATGTTGTAAAATATTACATCCTAGATGTTAGGTTGCATTAGGTTAGGATATACAACGTTATAGACGTATATAATGTCCCCATCGAGAAGCAGGCGACGACACGACAGGAACGTTGTAAAATATTACATTCGACATGTTAGGTCGCCTTAGGCTAGAATGTATATCGTTATAGACGTATACAATGTTTCCACCTAGAAGTAGGGACCGACATGCCAGGAATGTAGTAAAATATTACATACGAGATGTTAGGTTGCCTTAGGTTAGGATATACAAGGTTATAGATGTATATAATGTTCCCATCGAGAAGTAAGCGACGAGACGCCAGAAATGTTGTAAAATATTACATTCGACATGTTAGGTTGCCTTAGGCTAGGATATCTAACGTTATAGACGTATATAATGTTCCCACCGAAAAATAGGGTCCGACGCGTCAGGAATGTTGTAAAATATTACACCCGAAATGTTAGGTTCCCTTAGGTTAGGATATACAACGTTATAGACGTATAGAATGATCCCACGGAGATGTAGGGACCGGCATGCCAGGAATGTTGTAAAATATTACATCCGAGATGTTAGGCTGCCCTAGGTTAGGACATATATCATTATAGACGTATACAATGTTTCCCCCGAGAAGTAGGGACCGACATTCCAGGAATGTTGTAAAATATTACATCCGAGATGTTAGGCTGCCTTAGGTTGGGATATACAAGGTTCTAGATGTATATAATGTCCCCATCGACAAGTAGGCGACGACACGCCAGGAATGTTGTAAAATATTACATTCGCCATGTTAGGTTGCCTTACACTAGGATATATAACGTTATAGACTTATATAGTGTTCCCACCGAATAATAGGGGCTGACGCGTCACGAATGTCGTAAAATATTAAACCCGAGATGTTGGGTTCCCTTAGGTTAGGATATACAACGTTATAGACGTATAGAATGTTCCCACCGAGATGTAGGGACCGACCTGCCAGGAATGTTGTAAAACATTACGTCCGAGATGTTAGGTTGCCCTAGGTTAGGATATATATCGTTATAGACGTATACAATGTTTCCCCCGAGAAGTAGGGACCGACATGCCAGGAATGTTGTAAAATATTACATCCGAGATGTTAGGCTGCCTTAGGTTGGGCTATACAAGGTTATAGATGTATATAATGTCCCCATCGAGAAGTAGGCGACGACACGCCAGGAATGTTGTAAAATATTACATTCGCCATGTTAGGTTCAATTCGGTTTGGATATATATCGTTATAGACGTATATAATGTTCCTACCGAGACTTGGGGACCGACATGCCAGGAATCTTGTATAATATTACATCCCAGATGTTAGGTTGCTTTAGGTTAGGATATACAACGATATAGACGTATATAATGTCCCCATCGAGAAGCAGGCGACGACACGCCAGGAATGTTGTAAAATATTACATTTGACATGTTAGGTCGCCTTCGGCTAGGATATATAACGTTATAGACGTATATAATGTTCCCACCGAAAAATAGGTGCCGACGCGTCAGGAATATTGTAAAATATTACACCCGAGATGTTAGGTTCCCTTAGGTTAGGATATACAACGTTATAGACGTATAGTATGTTCCCACCGAGATGTAGGGACCGACATGCCAGGAATGTTGTAAAATATTACATCCGAGATATTAGGTTGCGTTAGGTTAGGATATACAACGTTATAGACTTATATAATGTCCCCATGGAGAAGCAGGCGACGACACTCCAGGAATGTTGTAAAATATTACATCCCAGATGTTAGGTTGCGTTAGGTAAGGATATACAACGTTATAGACGTATATTATGTCCCCGTCGAGAAGCAGGCGACGACACGCCAGGAATGTTGTAAAATAATACATCCCAGATGTTAGGTTGCGTTAGGTTAGGATATACAACGTTATAGACGTATATTATGTCCCCATCGAGAAGCAGGCGACGACACGCCAGGAATGTTGTAAAATATTACATCCGACATGTTAGGTTCCCTTCGGTTTGGATATATATCGTTATAGACGTATATAATGTTCCTACCGAGACTTGGGGACCGACATGCCAGGAATCTTGTATAATATTACATCCCAGATGTTAGGTTGCTTTGGGTTAGGATACACAACGTTATAGACGTATATAATGTCCCCATCGAGAAGTAGGCGACGACACGCCAGGAATGTTGTAAAGTATTACATTCGACATGTTAGGTTGCCTTAGACTAGGATATATAACGTTATAGACGTATATAATGTTCCCACCGAAAAATAGGGGCCGACGCGTCAGGAATGTTGTAAAATATTACACTCGACATGTTAGGTTGCCTTAGACTAGGATATATAACGTTATAGACGTATATAATGTTCCCACCGAAAAATAGGGGCCGACGCGTCAGGAATGTTGTAAAATATTACATTCGACATGTTAGGTGGCCTTAGGCTAGGATATATAACGTTATAGACGTATATAATGTTCCCACCGCGAAGTACGGGCGGATACGCCAGGAATGTTGTCAACTATTATATCCGAGATGTTAGGTTGCCCTACGTTAGGATATATAATGTTATAGACGTATATAATGTCCCCATCCAGAAGTAGGCGACGACACGCCGGGAATATTACATCCCAGATGTTAGGTTGCGTTAGGTTAGGATACACAACGTTATAGACGTATATAATGTTCCCATCGAGAAGCAGGCGACGACACGCCAGGAATGATGTAAAATATTAAATTCGATATGTTAGGTCGCCTTAGGCTAGGATATATAACGTTATAGACATATACAATGTTCACACCGAGAAGTTCGGGCCTACACGCCAGGAATGTTGTCAACTATTACATCCGATATGTTAGGTTGCCTTAGGTTAGGATATATATAGTTATAGACGTATATAATTTTCCCACCGAGACGTAGGCACCGACATGCAAGGAATGTTGTAAAATATTACATCCCAGATGTTAGGTTGCGTTAGGTAAGGATATACAACGTTATAGACGTATATTATGTCCCCGTCGAGAAGCAGGCGACGACACGCCAGGAATGTTGTAAAATATTACATCCGACATGTTAGGTTCCCTTCGGTTTGGATATATATCGTTATAGACGTATATAATGTTCCCACCGAAAAATAGGGGCCGACGCGTCAGGAATGTTGTAAAATATTACATTCGACATGTTAGGTGGCCTTAGGTTAGGATATATAACGTTATAGACGTATATAATGTTCCCACCGAGAAGTACGGGCGGACACGCCAGGAATGTTGTAAAGTATTACATTCAACATGTTAGGTTGCCTTAGACTAGGATATATAACGTTATAGACGTATATAATGTTCCCACCGAAAAATAGGGGCCGACGCGTCAGGAATGTTGTAAAATATTACATTCGACATGTTAGGTTGCCTTAGAATAGGATATACAACGTTATAGACGTATATAATGTTCCCACCGAAAAATAGGGGCCGACGCGTCAGGAATGTTGTAAAATATTACATTCGACATGCTAGGTCGCCTTAGGCTAGGATATATAACGTTATAGACGTACACAATGTTCCCACCGAGAAGCAGGCGACGACACGCCAGGAATGATGTAAAATATTAAATTCGATATGTTAGGTCGCCTTAGGCTAGGATATATAACGTTATAGACATATACAATGTTCACACCGAGAAGTTCGGGCCTACACGCCAGGAATGTTGTCAACTATTACATCCGATATGTTAGGTTGCCTTAGGTTAGGATATATATAGTTATAGACGTATATAATTTTCCCACCGAGACGTAGGCACCGACATGCAAGGAATGTTGTAAAATATTACATCCGAGATGTTAGGTTGCGTTAGGTTAGGATATATAACGTTATAGACGTATATAATGTTCGCACCGAGAAGTACGAGCCAACACGCCAGGAATGTTGTAAACTATTACGGTAGAGATTTTAGTTTGCCATAGGTTATGATGTATAACGTTATAGACGTATATAATGTTCCCACCGAGAAATAGGGGCCGACGCGTCAGGAATGTTGTAAAATATTAAACTCGAGATGTTAGGTTGCCTTAGGCTAGGATATATAACGTTATAGACGTATATAATATTCCCACCGAGAAATAGGGGCCGACATGCCAGGAATGTTGTAAAATATTACATCCCAGATGTTAGGATGCGTTAGGTTAGGATATACAACGTTATAGACGTATATAATGTCCCTATCGAGAAGCAGGCGACGACACGCCAGGAATGTTGTAAAATATTACATCCGAGATGTTATGTTGCCTTACGTTAGGATATGTAACGTTATAGGCGTATATAATGTTCCCACCGAAAAGTAGGAGCCGAAGCGCCAGGAATGATGTAAAATATTACATCCGAGATGTAGGTTTCCCTTAAGTTTGGATATATATCGTTATAGACGTATATAATGTGCAGATCGAGACGTGGGGACCGACAAGCCAGAATGTTGTAAAATATTACATCCGAGATGTTAGGTTGCCTTAGGTTAGGATATACAACGTTATAGACGTATATAATGACCCCATCGAGGAGTAGGCGACGACACGCCAGGAATGTTGGAAAATATAACATCCGAGATGTTATGTTGCCTTATGTTAGGATATGTAACGTTATAGACGTATATAATGTTCCCACCGAAAAGTGGGAGCCGAATCGCCAGGAATGTTGTAAAATATTACATCCGAGATGTTAGTTTCCCTTAAGTTTGGATATATGTCGTTATAGACGTATATAACGTTCCCACCGAGACGTAGGGACCGACATGCCAGAAACGTTGTAAAATATTACATCCCAGATGTTAGGTTGCGTTAGGTTAGGATATACAACGTTATAGACGTATATAATGTCCCCATCGAGAAGCAGGCGACGACACGCCAGGAATGTTGTAAAATATTATATCCGAGATGTTATGTTGCCTTACGTTAGGATATATAACGTTATAGACGTATATAATGTTCACACCGAGAAGTACGAGCCGACACGCCAGGAATGTTGTAAACTATTACGGTAGAGATTTTAGGTTGCCTTAGGTTATGATATATAACTTTATAGACGTATATAATGTTCCCACCGAGAAATAGGGGCCGACGCGTTAGGAATGTTGTAAAATATTAAACCCGCGATGCTAGGTTGCGTTAGGTTAGGATATACAACGTTATAGACGTATATAATGTTCCCACCGAGAAATAGGGGCCGACGCGTCAGGAATGTTGTAAAATATTAAACTCGAGATGTTAGGTTGCCTTAGGCTAGGATATATAACGTTATAGACGTATATAATATTCCCACCGAGAAATAGGGGCCGACATGCCAGGAATGTTGTAAAATATTACATCCCAGATGTTAGGATGCGTTAGGTAAGGATATACAACGTTATAGACGTATATAATGTCCCTATCGAGAAGCAGGCGACGACACGCCAGGAATGTTGTAAAATATTACATCCGAGATGTTATGTTGCCTTACGTTAGGATATGTAACGTTATAGGCGTATATAATGTTCCCACCGAAAAGTAGGAGCCGAAGCGCCAGGAATGATGTAAAATATTACATCCGAGATGTAGGTTTCCCTTAAGTTTGGATATATATCGTTATAGACGTATATAATGTGCAGATCGAGACGTGGGGACCGACAAGCCAGAATGTTGTAAAATATTACATCCGAGATGTTAGGTTGCCTTAGGTTAGGATATACAACGTTATAGGCGTATATAATGACCCCATCGAGGAGCAGGCGACGACACGCCAGGAATGTTGTAAAATATAACATCCGAGATGTTATGTTGCCTTACGTTAGGATATATAACGTTATAGACGTATATAATGTTCGCACCGAGAAGTACGAGCCGACACGCCAGGAATGTTGTAAACTATTACGGTAGAGATTTTAGGTTGCCTTAGGTTATGATATATAACGTTATAGACGTATATAATGTTACCACCGAGAAATAGGGGCCGAAGCGCCAGGAACGTTGTAAAATATGATATCCGAGATGTTAGTTTCCCTTAAGTTTGGATATATATCGTTATAGACGTATATAACGTTCCCACCGAGACGTAGGGACCGACATGCCAGGAATGTTGTAAAATATTTCATCCCAGATGTTAGGTTGCGTTAGGTTAGGATATACAACGTTATAGACGTATATAATGTCCCCATCGAGAAGCAGGCGACGACACGCCAGGAATGTTGTAAAATATTACATCCGAGATGTTATGTTGCCTTACGTTAGGATATATAACGTTATAGACGTATATAATGTTCGCACCGAGAAGTACGAACCGACACGCCAGGAATGTTGTAAACTATTACGGTAGAAATTTTAGGTTGCCTTAGGTTATGATATATAACGTTATAGACGTATATAATGTTCCCACCGAGAAATAGGGGCCGACGCGTCAGGAATGTTGTAAAATATTAAACTCGAGATGTTAGGTTGCCTTAGGCTAGGATATATAACGTTATAGACGTATATAATATTCCCACCGAGAAATAGGGGCCGACATGCCAGGAATGTTGTAAAATATTACATCCCAGATGTTAGGTTACGTTAGGTTAGGATATACAACGTTATAGACGTATATAATGTCCCCATCGAGAAGCAGGCGACGACACGCCAGGAATGTTGTAAAATATTATATCCGAGATGTTATGTTGCCTTACGTTAGGATATATAACGTTATAGACGTATATAATGTTCACACCGAGAAGTACGAGCCGACACGCCAGGAATGTTGTAAACTATTACGGTAGAGATTTTAGGTTGCCTTAGGTTATGATATATAACTTTATAGACGTATATAATGTTCCCACCGAGAAATAGGGGCCGACGCGTTAGGAATGTTGTAAAATATTAAACCCGCGATGCTAGGTTGCGTTAGGTTAGGATATACAACGTTATAGACGTATATAATGTCCCCATCGAGAAGCAGGCGACGACACGCCAGGTATGTTGTAAAATATTACATCCGAGATGTTATGTTGCCTTACGTTAGGATATATAACGTTATAGACGTATATAATGTTCGCACCGAGAAGTACGAGCCGACACGCCAGAAATGTTGTAAACTATTATGGTAGAGATTTTAGGTTGCCTTAGGATATGATATATAACGTTATAGACGTATATAATGTTCCCACCGAGAAATAGGGGCCGACGCGTCAGGAATGTTGTAAAATATTAAACCCGAGATGTTAGGTTGCCTTAGGCTAGGATATATAACGTTATAGACGTATATAATATTCCCACCGAGAAATAGGGGCCGACATGCCAGGAATGTTGTAAAATATTAAACCCGAGATGTTAGGTTGCCTTAGGCTAGGATATATAACGTTATAGACGTATATAATGTTCCCACCGAGAAATAGGGGCCGACGCGTCAGGAATGTTGTAAAATAATACACCCGAGATGTTAGGTTCCCTTAGGTTAGGATATACAACGTTATAGATGTATTTAATGTCCCCATCGAGAAGTAGGGGACGACACGCCAGGAATGCTGTAAAATATTACATCCGAGATGTTAGGTTGCGTTAGGTTAGGATATATATCGTTATAGACGTATATAATGTTCCCAGCGAGACGTAGGGACTGACATGCCAGGAATGTTGTAAAATATTACATCCTAGATGTTAGGTTGCATTAGGTTAGGTTATACAACGTTATAGACGTATATAATGTCCCCATCGAGAAGCAGGCGACGACACGACAGGAACGTTGTAAAATATTACATTCGACATGTTAGGTCGCCTTAGGCTAGAATGTATATCGTTATAGACGTATACAATGTTTCCACCTAGAAGTAGGGACCGACATGCCAGGAATGTAGTAAAATATTACATACGAGATGTTAGGTTGCCTTAGGTTAGGATATACAAGGTTATAGATGTA
The DNA here is from genome assembly GCA_963969225.1 of Xylocopa violacea. Taxonomy (NCBI): domain Eukaryota; kingdom Metazoa; phylum Arthropoda; class Insecta; order Hymenoptera; family Apidae; genus Xylocopa; species Xylocopa violacea. The sequence goes on from CAXAJV010000857.1 coordinate 3,429,579, forward strand.
TATAATGTTCCCATCGAGAAGTAAGCGACGAGACGCCAGAAATGTTGTAAAATATTACATTGGACATGTTAGGTTGCCTTAGGCTAGGATATCTAACGTTATAGACGTATATAATGTTCCCACCGAAAAATAGGGTCCGACGCGTCAGGAATGTTGTAAAATATTACACCCGAAATGTTAGGTTCCCTTAGGTTAGGATATACAACGTTATAGACGTATAGAATGATCCCACGGAGATGTAGGGACCGGCATGCCAGGAATGTTGTAAAATATTACATCCGAGATGTTAGGCTGCCCTAGGTTAGGACATATATCATTATAGACGTATACAATGTTTCCCCCGAGAAGTAGGGACCGACATTCCAGGAATGTTGTAAAATATTACATCCGAGATGTTAGGCTGCCTTAGGTGGGGATATACAAGGTTCTAGATGTATATAATGTCCCCATCGACAAGTAGGCGACGACACGCCAGGAATGTTGTAAAATATTACATTCGCCATGTTAGGTTGCCTTACACTAGGATATATAACGTTATAGACTTATATAGTGTTCCCACCGAATAATAGGGGCTGACGCGTCACGAATGTCGTAAAATATTAAACCCGAGATGTTGGGTTCCCTTAGGTTAGGATATACAACGTCATAGACGTATAGAATGTTCCCACCGAGATGTAGGGACCGACCTGCCAGGAATGTTGTAAAACATTACGTCCGAGATGTTAGGTTGCCCTAGGTTAGGATATATATCGTTATAGACGTATACAATGTTTCCCCCGAGAAGTAGGGACCGACATGCCAGGAATGTTGTAAAATATTACATCCGAGATGTTAGGCTGCCTTAGGTTGGGCTATACAAGGTTATAGATGTATATAATGTCCCCATCGAGAAGTAGGCGACGACACGCCAGGAATGTTGTAAAATATTACATTCGCCATGTTAGGTTCAATTCGGTTTGGATATATATCGTTATAGACGTATATAATGTTCCTACCGAGACTTGTGGACCGACATGCCAGGAATCTTGTATAATATTACATCCCAGATGTTAGGTTGCTTTAGGTTAGGATATACAACGATATAGACGTATATAATGTCCCCATCGAGAAGCAGGCGACGACACGCCAGGAATGTTGTAAAATATTACATCCGACATGTTAGGTTCCCTTCGGTTTGGATATATATCGTTATAGACGTATATAATGTTCCCACCGAAAAATAGGGGCCGACGCGTCAGGAATGTTGTAAAATATTACATTCGACATGTTAGGTGGCCTTAGGTTAGGATATATAACGTTATAGACGTATATAATGTTCCCACCGAGAAGTACGGGCGGACACGCCAGGAATGTTGTAAAGTATTACATTCAACATGTTAGGTTGCCTTAGACTAGGATATATAACGTTATAGACGTATATAATGTTCCCACCGAAAAATAGGGGCCGACGCGTCAGGAATGTTGTAAAATATTACATTCGACATGTTAGGTTGCCTTAGAATAGGATATACAACGTTATAGACGTATATAATGTTCCCACCGAAAAATAGGGGCCGACGCGTCAGGAATGTTGTAAAATATTACATTCGACATGCTAGGTCGCCTTAGGCTAGGATATATAACGTTATAGACGTACACAATGTTCCCACCGAGAAGCAGGCGACGACACGCCAGGAATGATGTAAAATATTAAATTCGATATGTTAGGTCGCCTTAGGCTAGGATATATAACGTTATAGACATATACAATGTTCACACCGAGAAGTTCGGGCCTACACGCCAGGAATGTTGTCAACTATTACATCCGATATGTTAGGTTGCCTTAGGTTAGGATATATATAGTTATAGACGTATATAATTTTCCCACCGAGACGTAGGCACCGACATGCAAGGAATGTTGTAAAATATTACATCCGAGATGTTAGGTTGCGTTAGGTTAGGATATATAACGTTATAGACGTATATAATGTTCGCACCGAGAAGTACGAGCCAACACGCCAGGAATGTTGTAAACTATTACGGTAGAGATTTTAGTTTGCCATAGGTTATGATGTATAACGTTATAGACGTATATAATGTTCCCACCGAGAAATAGGGGCCGACGCGTCAGGAATGTTGTAAAATATTAAACTCGAGATGTTAGGTTGCCTTAGGCTAGGATATATAACGTTATAGACGTATATAATATTCCCACCGAGAAATAGGGGCCGACATGCCAGGAATGTTGTAAAATATTACATCCCAGATGTTAGGATGCGTTAGGTTAGGATATACAACGTTATAGACGTATATAATGTCCCTATCGAGAAGCAGGCGACGACACGCCAGGAATGTTGTAAAATATTACATCCGAGATGTTATGTTGCCTTACGTTAGGATATGTAACGTTATAGGCGTATATAATGTTCCCACCGAAAAGTAGGAGCCGAAGCGCCAGGAATGATGTAAAATATTACATCCGAGATGTAGGTTTCCCTTAAGTTTGGATATATATCGTTATAGACGTATATAATGTGCAGATCGAGACGTGGGGACCGACAAGCCAGAATGTTGTAAAATATTACATCCGAGATGTTAGGTTGCCTTAGGTTAGGATATACAACGTTATAGACGTATATAATGACCCCATCGAGGAGTAGGCGACGACACGCCAGGAATGTTGGAAAATATAACATCCGAGATGTTATGTTGCCTTATGTTAGGATATGTAACGTTATAGACGTATATAATGTTCCCACCGAAAAGTGGGAGCCGAATCGCCAGGAATGTTGTAAAATATTACATCCGAGATGTTAGTTTCCCTTAAGTTTGGATATATGTCGTTATAGACGTATATAACGTTCCCACCGAGACGTAGGGACCGACATGCCAGAAACGTTGTAAAATATTACATCCCAGATGTTAGGTTGCGTTAGGTTAGGATATACAACGTTATAGACGTATATAATGTCCCCATCGAGAAGCAGGCGACGACACGCCAGGAATGTTGTAAAATATTATATCCGAGATGTTATGTTGCCTTACGTTAGGATATATAACGTTATAGACGTATATAATGTTCACACCGAGAAGTACGAGCCGACACGCCAGGAATGTTGTAAACTATTACGGTAGAGATTTTAGGTTGCCTTAGGTTATGATATATAACTTTATAGACGTATATAATGTTCCCACCGAGAAATAGGGGCCGACGCGTTAGGAATGTTGTAAAATATTAAACCCGCGATGCTAGGTTGCGTTAGGTTAGGATATACAACGTTATAGACGTATATAATGTTCCCACCGAGAAATAGGGGCCGACGCGTCAGGAATGTTGTAAAATATTAAACTCGAGATGTTAGGTTGCCTTAGGCTAGGATATATAACGTTATAGACGTATATAATATTCCCACCGAGAAATAGGGGCCGACATGCCAGGAATGTTGTAAAATATTACATCCCAGATGTTAGGATGCGTTAGGTAAGGATATACAACGTTATAGACGTATATAATGTCCCTATCGAGAAGCAGGCGACGACACGCCAGGAATGTTGTAAAATATTACATCCGAGATGTTATGTTGCCTTACGTTAGGATATGTAACGTTATAGGCGTATATAATGTTCCCACCGAAAAGTAGGAGCCGAAGCGCCAGGAATGATGTAAAATATTACATCCGAGATGTAGGTTTCCCTTAAGTTTGGATATATATCGTTATAGACGTATATAATGTGCAGATCGAGACGTGGGGACCGACAAGCCAGAATGTTGTAAAATATTACATCCGAGATGTTAGGTTGCCTTAGGTTAGGATATACAACGTTATAGGCGTATATAATGACCCCATCGAGGAGCAGGCGACGACACGCCAGGAATGTTGTAAAATATAACATCCGAGATGTTATGTTGCCTTACGTTAGGATATATAACGTTATAGACGTATATAATGTTCGCACCGAGAAGTACGAGCCGACACGCCAGGAATGTTGTAAACTATTACGGTAGAGATTTTAGGTTGCCTTAGGTTATGATATATAACGTTATAGACGTATATAATGTTACCACCGAGAAATAGGGGCCGAAGCGCCAGGAACGTTGTAAAATATGATATCCGAGATGTTAGTTTCCCTTAAGTTTGGATATATATCGTTATAGACGTATATAACGTTCCCACCGAGACGTAGGGACCGACATGCCAGGAATGTTGTAAAATATTTCATCCCAGATGTTAGGTTGCGTTAGGTTAGGATATACAACGTTATAGACGTATATAATGTCCCCATCGAGAAGCAGGCGACGACACGCCAGGAATGTTGTAAAATATTACATCCGAGATGTTATGTTGCCTTACGTTAGGATATATAACGTTATAGACGTATATAATGTTCGCACCGAGAAGTACGAACCGACACGCCAGGAATGTTGTAAACTATTACGGTAGAAATTTTAGGTTGCCTTAGGTTATGATATATAACGTTATAGACGTATATAATGTTCCCACCGAGAAATAGGGGCCGACGCGTCAGGAATGTTGTAAAATATTAAACTCGAGATGTTAGGTTGCCTTAGGCTAGGATATATAACGTTATAGACGTATATAATATTCCCACCGAGAAATAGGGGCCGACATGCCAGGAATGTTGTAAAATATTACATCCCAGATGTTAGGTTACGTTAGGTTAGGATATACAACGTTATAGACGTATATAATGTCCCCATCGAGAAGCAGGCGACGACACGCCAGGAATGTTGTAAAATATTATATCCGAGATGTTATGTTGCCTTACGTTAGGATATATAACGTTATAGACGTATATAATGTTCACACCGAGAAGTACGAGCCGACACGCCAGGAATGTTGTAAACTATTACGGTAGAGATTTTAGGTTGCCTTAGGTTATGATATATAACTTTATAGACGTATATAATGTTCCCACCGAGAAATAGGGGCCGACGCGTTAGGAATGTTGTAAAATATTAAACCCGCGATGCTAGGTTGCGTTAGGTTAGGATATACAACGTTATAGACGTATATAATGTCCCCATCGAGAAGCAGGCGACGACACGCCAGGTATGTTGTAAAATATTACATCCGAGATGTTATGTTGCCTTACGTTAGGATATATAACGTTATAGACGTATATAATGTTCGCACCGAGAAGTACGAGCCGACACGCCAGAAATGTTGTAAACTATTATGGTAGAGATTTTAGGTTGCCTTAGGATATGATATATAACGTTATAGACGTATATAATGTTCCCACCGAGAAATAGGGGCCGACGCGTCAGGAATGTTGTAAAATATTAAACCCGAGATGTTAGGTTGCCTTAGGCTAGGATATATAACGTTATAGACGTATATAATATTCCCACCGAGAAATAGGGGCCGACATGCCAGGAATGTTGTAAAATATTAAACCCGAGATGTTAGGTTGCCTTAGGCTAGGATATATAACGTTATAGACGTATATAATGTTCCCACCGAGAAATAGGGGCCGACGCGTCAGGAATGTTGTAAAATAATACACCCGAGATGTTAGGTTCCCTTAGGTTAGGATATACAACGTTATAGATGTATTTAATGTCCCCATCGAGAAGTAGGGGACGACACGCCAGGAATGCTGTAAAATATTACATCCGAGATGTTAGGTTGCGTTAGGTTAGGATATATATCGTTATAGACGTATATAATGTTCCCAGCGAGACGTAGGGACTGACATGCCAGGAATGTTGTAAAATATTACATCCTAGATGTTAGGTTGCATTAGGTTAGGTTATACAACGTTATAGACGTATATAATGTCCCCATCGAGAAGCAGGCGACGACACGACAGGAACGTTGTAAAATATTACATTCGACATGTTAGGTCGCCTTAGGCTAGAATGTATATCGTTATAGACGTATACAATGTTTCCACCTAGAAGTAGGGACCGACATGCCAGGAATGTAGTAAAATATTACATACGAGATGTTAGGTTGCCTTAGGTTAGGATATACAAGGTTATAGATGTATATAATGTTCCCATCGAGAAGTAAGCGACGAGACGCCAGAAATGTTGTAAAATATTACATTGGACATGTTAGGTTGCCTTAGGCTAGGATATCTAACGTTATAGACGTATATAATGTTCCCACCGAAAAATAGGGTCCGACGCGTCAGGAATGTTGTAAAATATTACACCCGAAATGTTAGGTTCCCTTAGGTTAGGATATACAACGTTATAGACGTATAGAATGATCCCACGGAGATGTAGGGACCGGCATGCCAGGAATGTTGTAAAATATTACATCCGAGATGTTAGGCTGCCCTAGGTTAGGACATATATCATTATAGACGTATACAATGTTTCCCCCGAGAAGTAGGGACCGACATTCCAGGAATGTTGTAAAATATTACATCCGAGATGTTAGGCTGCCTTAGGTGGGGATATACAAGGTTCTAGATGTATATAATGTCCCCATCGACAAGTAGGCGACGACACGCCAGGAATGTTGTAAAATATTACATTCGCCATGTTAGGTTGCCTTACACTAGGATATATAACGTTATAGACTTATATAGTGTTCCCACCGAATAATAGGGGCTGACGCGTCACGAATGTCGTAAAATATTAAACCCGAGATGTTGGGTTCCCTTAGGTTAGGATATACAACGTCATAGACGTATAGAATGTTCCCACCGAGATGTAGGGACCGACCTGCCAGGAATGTTGTAAAACATTACGTCCGAGATGTTAGGTTGCCCTAGGTTAGGATATATATCGTTATAGACGTATACAATGTTTCCCCCGAGAAGTAGGGACCGACATGCCAGGAATGTTGTAAAATATTACATCCGAGATGTTAGGCTGCCTTAGGTTGGGCTATACAAGGTTATAGATGTATATAATGTCCCCATCGAGAAGTAGGCGACGACACGCCAGGAATGTTGTAAAATATTACATTCGCCATGTTAGGTTCAATTCGGTTTGGATATATATCGTTATAGACGTATATAATGTTCCTACCGAGACTTGTGGACCGACATGCCAGGAATCTTGTATAATATTACATCCCAGATGTTAGGTTGCTTTAGGTTAGGATATACAACGATATAGACGTATATAATGTCCCCATCGAGAAGCAGGCGACGACACGCCAGGAATGTTGTAAAATATTACATTCGACATGTTAGGTCGCCTTCGGCTAGGATATATAACGTTATAGACGTATATAATGTTCCCACCGAAAAATAGGTGCCGACGCGTCAGGAATATTGTAAAATATTACACCCGAGATGTTAGGTTCCCTTAGGTTAGGATATACAACGTTATAGACGTATAGTATGTTCCCACCGAGATGTAGGGACCGACATGCCAGGAATGTTGTAAAATATTACATGCGAGATGTTAGGCTGCCTTAGGTTAGGATATACAAGGTTATAGATGTATATAATGTCCCCATCGAGAAGTAGGCGACGACACGCCAGGAATGTTGTAAAGTATTGCATTCGACATGTTAGGTTGCCTTAGACTAGGATATATAACGTTATAGACGTATATAATGTTCCCACCGAAAAATAGGGGCCGACGCGTCAGGAATGTTGTAAAATATTACATTCGACATGCTAGGTCGCCTTAGGCTAGGATATATAACGTTATAGACGTACACAATGTTCGCACCGAGAAGTACGAGCCGACACGCCAGGAATGTTGTAAACTATTACGGTAGAGATTTTAGGTTGCCTTAGGTTATGATATATAACGTTATAGACGCATATAATGTTCCCACCGAGAAATAGGGGCCGACGCGTCAGGAATGTTGTAAAATATTAAACCCGAGATGTTAGGTTGCCTTAGGCTAGGATATATAACGTTATAGACGTATATAATATTCCCACCGAGAAATAGGGGCCGACATGCCAGGAATGTTGTAAAATATTACATCCCAGATGTTAGGTTGCGTTAGGTTAGGATATACAATGTTATAGACGTATATAATGTCCCCATCGAGAAGCAGGCGGCGACACGCCAGGAATGTTGTAAAATATTACATCCGAGATGTTATGTTGCCTTACGTTAGGATATATAACGTTATAGACGTATATAATGTTCGCACCGAGAAGTACGAGCCGACACACCAGGAATGTTGTAAACTATTATGGTAGAGATTTTAGGTTGCCTTAGGATATGATATATAACGTTATAGACGTATATAATGTTCCCACCGAGAAATAGGGGCCGACGCGTCAGGAATGTTGTAAAATATTAAACCCGAGATGTTAGGTTGCCTTAGGATAGGATATATAACGTTATAGACGTATATAATATTCCCACCGAGAAATAGGGGCCAACATGCCAGGAATGTTGTAAAATATTAAACCCGAGATGTTAGGTTGCCTTACACTAGGATATATAACGTTATAGACTTATATAGTGTTCCCACCGAATAATAGGGGCTGACGCGTCAGGAATGTCGTAAAATATTAAACCCGAGATGTTGGGTTCCCTTAGGTTAGGATATACAACGTTATAGACGTATAGAACGTTCCCACCGAGATGTAGGGACCGACCTGCCAGGAATGTTGTAAAACATTACGTCCGAGATGTTAGGTTGCCCTAGGTTAGGATATATATCGTTATAGACGTATACAATGTTTCCCCCGAGAAGTAGGGACCGACATGCCAGGAATGTTGTAAAATATTACATCCGAGATGTTAGGCTGCCTTAGGTTGGGCTATACAAGGTTATACATGTATATAATGTCCCCATCGAGAAGTAGGCGACGACACGCCAGGAATGTTGTAAAATATTACATTCGCCATGTTAGGTTCAATTCGGTTTGGATATATATCGTTATAGACGTATATAATGTTCCTACCGAGACTTGGGGACCGACATGCCAGGAATCTTGTATAATATTACATCCCAGATGTTAGGTTGCTTTAGGTTAGGATATACAACGATATAGACGTATATAATGTCCCCATCGAGAAGCAGGCGACGACACGCCAGGAATGTTGTAAAATATTACATTCGACATGTTAGGTCGCCTTCGGCTAGGATATATAACGTTATAGACGTATATAATGTTCCCACCGAAAAATAGGTGCCGACGCGTCAGGAATATTGTAAAATATTACACCCGAGATGTTAGGTTCCCTTAGGTTAGGATATACAACGTTATAGACGTATAGTATGTTCCCACCGAGATGTAGGGACCGACATGCCAGGAATGTTGTAAAATATTACATGCGAGATGTTAGGCTGCCTTAGGTTAGGATATACAAGGTTATAGATGTATATAATGTCCCCATCGAGAAGTAGGCGACGACACGCCAGGAATGTTGTAAAGTATTGCATTCGACATGTTAGGTTGCCTTAGACTAGGATATATAACGTTATAGACGTATATAATGTTCCCACCGAAAAATAGGGGCCGACGCGTCAGGAATGTTGTAAAATATTACATTCGACATGCTAGGTCGCCTTAGGCTAGGATATATAACGTTATAGACGTACACAATGTTCGCACCGAGAAGTACGAGCCGACACGCCAGGAATGTTGTAAACTATTACGGTAGAGATTTTAGGTTGCCTTAGGTTATGATATATAACGTTATAGACGCATATAATGTTCCCACCGAGAAATAGGGGCCGACGCGTCAGGAATGTTGTAAAATATTAAACCCGAGATGTTAGGTTGCCTTAGGCTAGGATATATAACGTTATAGACGTATATAATATTCCCACCGAGAAATAGGGGCCGACATGCCAGGAATGTTGTAAAATATTACATCCCAGATGTTAGGTTGCGTTAGGTTAGGATATACAATGTTATAGACGTATATAATGTCCCCATCGAGAAGCAGGCGGCGACACGCCAGGAATGTTGTAAAATATTACATCCGAGATGTTATGTTGCCTTACGTTAGGATATATAACGTTATAGACGTATATAATGTTCGCACCGAGAAGTACGAGCCGACACACCAGGAATGTTGTAAACTATTATGGTAGAGATTTTAGGTTGCCTTAGGATATGATATATAACGTTATAGACGTATATAATGTTCCCACCGAGAAATAGGGGCCGACGCGTCAGGAATGTTGTAAAATATTAAACCCGGGATGTTAGGTTGCCTTAGGATAGGATATATAACGTTATAGACGTATATAATATTCCCACCGAGAAATAGGGGCCAACATGCCAGGAATGTTGTAAAATATTAAACCCGAGATGTTAGGTTGCCTTACACTAGGATATATAACGTTATAGACTTATATAGTGTTCCCACCGAATAATAGGGGCTGACGCGTCAGGAATGTCGTAAAATATTAAACCCGAGATGTTGGGTTCCCTTAGGTTAGGATATACAACGTTATAGACGTATAGAACGTTCCCACCGAGATGTAGGGACCGACCTGCCAGGAATGTTGTAAAACATTACGTCCGAGATGTTAGGTTGCCCTAGGTTAGGATATATATCGTTATAGACGTATACAATGTTTCCCCCGAGAAGTAGGGACCGACATGCCAGGAATGTTGTAAAATATTACATCCGAGATGTTAGGCTGCCTTAGGTTGGGCTATACAAGGTTATACATGTATATAATGTCCCCATCGAGAAGTAGGCGACGACACGCCAGGAATGTTGTAAAATATTACATTCGCCATGTTAGGTTCAATTCGGTTTGGATATATATCGTTATAGACGTATATAATGTTCCTACCGAGACTTGGGGACCGACATGCCAGGAATCTTGTATAATATTACATCCCAGATGTTAGGTTGCTTTAGGTTAGGATATACAACGATATAGACGTATATAATGTCCCCATCGAGAAGCAGGCGACGACACGCCAGGAATGTTGTAAAATATTACATTCGACATGTTAGGTCGCCTTCGGCTAGGATATATAACGTTATAGACGTATATAATGTTCCCACCGAAAAATAGGTGCCGACGCGTCAGGAATATTGTAAAATATTACACCCGAGATGTTAGGTTCCCTTAGGTTAGGATATACAACGTTATAGACGTATAGTATGTTCCCACCGAGATGTAGGGACCGACATGCCAGGAATGTTGTAAAATATTACATGCGAGATGTTAGGCTGCCTTAGGTTAGGATATACAAGGTTATAGATGTATATAATGTCCCCATCGAGAAGTAGGCGACGACACGCCAGGAATGTTGTAAAGTATTGCATTCGACATGTTAGGTTGCCTTAGACTAGGATATATAACGTTATAGACGTATATAATGTTCCCACCGAAAAATAGGGGCCGACGTGTCAGGAATGTTGTAAAATATTACATTCGACATGCTAGGTCGCCTTAGGCTAGGATATATAACGTTATAGACGTACACAATGTTCCCACCGAGAAGTACGGGCCTACACGCCAGGAATGTTGTAAACTATTACGGTAGAAATTTTAGGTTGCCTTAGGTTATGATATATAACGTTATAGGCGTATATAATGTTCCCACCGAGAAATAGGGGCCGACGCGTCAGGAATGTTGTAAAATATTAAACTCGAGATGTTAGGTTGCCTTAGGCTAGGATATATAACGTTATAGACGTATATAATATTCCCACCGAGAAATAGGGGCCGACATGCCAGGAATGTTGTAAAATATTACATACCAGATGTTAGGTTACGTTAGGTTAGGATATACAACGTTATAGACGTATATAATGTCCCCATCGAGAAGCAGGCGACGACACGCCAGGAATGTTGTAAAATATTATATCCGAGATGTTATGTTGCCTTACGTTAGGATATATAACGTTATAGACGTATATAATGTTCGCACCGAGAAATACGAGCCGACACGCCAGGAATGTTGTAAACTATTACGGAAGAGATTTTAGGTTGCCTTAGGTTATGATATATAACGTTATAGACGTATATAATGTTCCCACCGAGAAATAGGGGCCGACGCGTCAGGAATGTTGTAAAATATTAAACCCGAGATGTTAGGTTGCCTTAGGCTAGGATATATAACGTTATAGACGTATATAATATTCCCACCGAGAAATAGGGGCCGACATGCCAGGAATGTTGTAAAATATTAAACCCGAGATGTTAGGTTGCCTTAGGCTAGGATATATAACGTTATAGACGTATATAATGTTCCCACCGAGAAATAGGGGCCGACGCGTCAGGAATGTTGTAAAATAATACACCCGAGATGTTAGGTTCCCTTAGGTTAGGATATACAACGTTATAGATGTATTTAATGTCCCCATCGAGAAGTAGGGGACGACACGCCAGGAATGCTGTAAAATATTACATCCGAGATGTTAGGTTGCGTTAGGTTAGGATATATATCGTTATAGACGTATATAATGTTCACAGCGAGACGTAGGGACTGACATGCCAGGAATGTTGTAAAATATTACATCCTAGATGTTAGGTTGCATTAGGTTAGGATATACAACGTTATAGACGTATATAATGTCCCCATCGAGAAGCAGGCGACGACACGACAGGAACGTTGTAAAATATTACATTCGACATGTTAGGTCGCCTTAGGCTGGAATGTATATCGTTATAGACGTATACAATGTTTCCACCTAGAAGTAGGGACCGACATGCCAGGAATGTAGTAAAATATTACATACGAGATGTTAGGTTGCCTTAGGTTAGGATATACAAGGTTATAGATGTATATAATGTTCCCATCGAGAAGTAAGCGACGAGACGCCAGAAATGTTGTAAAATATTACATTCGACATGTTAGGTTGCCTTAGGCTAGGATATCTAACGTTATAGACGTATATAATGTTCCCACCGAAAAATAGGGTCCGACGCGTCAGGAATGTTGTAAAATATTACACCCGAAATGTTAGGTTCCCTTAGGTTAGGATATACAACGTTATAGACGTATAGAATGATCCAACGGAGATGTAGGGACCGGCATGCCAGGAATGTTGTAAAATATTACATCCGAGATGTTAGGCTGCCCTAGGTTAGGACATATATCATTATAGACGTATACAATGTTTCCCCCGAGAAGTAGGGACCGACATTCCAGGAATGTTGTAAAATATTACATCCGAGATGTTAGGCTGCCTTAGGTTGGGATATACAAGGTTCTAGATGTATATAATGTCCCCATCGACAAGTAGGCGACGACACGCCAGGAATGTTGTAAAATATTACATTCGCCATGTTAGGTTGCCTTACACTAGGATATATAACGTTATAGACTTATATAGTGTTCCCACCGAATAATAGGGGCTGACGCGTCACGAATGTCGTAAAATATTAAACCCGAGATGTTGGGTTCCCTTAGGTTAGGATATACAACGTTATAGACGTATAGAATGTTCCCACCGAGATGTAGGGACCGACCTGCCAGGAATGTTGTAAAACATTACGTCCGAGATGTTAGGTTGCCCTAGGTTAGGATATATATCGTTATAGACGTATACAATGTTTCCCCCGAGAAGTAGGGACCGACATGCCAGGAATGTTGTAAAATATTACATCCGAGATGTTAGGCTGCCTTAGGTTGGGCTATACAAGGTTATAGATGTATATGATGTCCCCATCGAGAAGTAGGCGACGACACGCCAGGAATGTTGTAAAATATTACATTCGCCATGTTAGGTTCAATTCGGTTTGGATATATATCGTTATAGACGTATATAATGTTCCTACCGAGACTTGGGGACCGACATGCCAGGAATCTTGTATAATATTACATCCCAGATGTTAGGTTGCTTTAGGTTAGGATATACAACGATATAGACGTATATAATGTCCCCATCGAGAAGCAGGCGACGACACGCCAGGAATGTTGTAAAATATTACATTCGACATGTTAGGTCGCCTTCGGCTAGGATATATAACGTTATAGACGTATATAATGTTCCCACCGAAAAATAGGTGCCGACGCGTCAGGAATATTGTAAAATATTACACCCGAGATGTTAGGTTCCCTTAGGTTAGGATATACAACGTTATAGACGTATAGTATGTTCCCACCGAGATGTAGGGACCGACATGCCAGGAATGTTGTAAAATATTACATCCGAGATGTTAGGTTGCGTTAGGTTAGGATATACAACGTTATAGACTTATATAATGTCCCCATGGAGAAGCAGGCGACGACACTCCAGGAATGTTGTAAAATATTACATCCCAGATGTTACGTTGCGTTAGGTAAGGATATACAACGTTATAGACGTATATTATGTCCCCGTCGAGAAGCAGGCGACGACACGCCAGGAATGTTGTAAAATAATACATCCCAGATGTTAGGTTGCGTTAGGTTAGGATATACAACGTTATAGACGTATATTATGTCCCCATCGAGAAGCAGGCGACGACACGCCAGGAATGTTGTAAAATATTACATCCGACATGTTAGGTTCCCTTCGGTTTGGATATATATCGTTATAGACGTATATAATGTTCCTACCGAGACTTGGGGACCGACATGCCAGGAATCTTGTATAATATTACATCCCAGATGTTAGGTTGCTTTGGGTTAGGATACACAACGTTATAGACGTATATAATGTCCCCATCGAGAAGTAGGCGACGACACGCCAGGAATGTTGTAAAGTATTACATTCGACATGTTAGGTCGCCTTAGACTACGATATATAACGTTATAGACGTATATAATGTTCCCACCGAAAAATAGGGGCCGACGCGTCAGGAATGTTGTAAAATATTACATTCGACATGTTAGGTTGCCTTAGACTAGGATATATAACGTTATAGACGTATATAATGTTCCCACCGAAAAATAGGGGCCGACGCGTCAGGAATGTTGTAAAATATTACATTCGACATGTTAGGTGGCCTTAGGCTAGGATATATAACGTTATAGACGTATATAATGTTCCCACCGCGAAGTACGGGCGGATACGCCAGGAATGTTGTCAACTTTTACATCCGAGATGTTAGGTTGCCCTACGTTAGGATATATAATGTTATAGACGTATATAATGTCCCCATCCAGAAGTAGGCGACGACACGCCGGGAATATTACATCCCAGATGTTAGGTTGCGTTAGGTTAGGATACACAACGTTATAGACGTATATAATGTTCCCATCGAGAAGCAGGCGACGACACGCCAGGAATGATGTAAAATATTAAATTCGATATGTTAGGTCGCCTTAGGCTAGGATATATAACGTTATAGACATATACAATGTTCACACCGAGAAGTTCGGGCCTACACGCCAGGAATGTTGTCAACTATTACATCCGATATGTTAGGTTGCCTTAGGTTAGGATATATATAGTTATAGACGTATCTAATTTTCCCACCGAGACGTAGGCACCGACATGCAAGGAATGTTGTAAAATATTACATCCCAGATGTTAGGTTGCGTTAGGTAAGGATATACAACGTTATAGACGTATATTATGTCCCCGTCGAGAAGCAGGCGACGACACGCCAGGAATGTTGTAAAATATTACATCCGACATGTTAGGTTCCCTTCGGTTTGGATATATATCGTTATAGACGTATATAATGTTCCCACCGAAAAATAGGGGCCGACGCGTCAGGAATGTTGTAAAATATTACATTCGACATGTTAGGTGGCCTTAGGTTAGGATATATAACGTTATAGACGTATATAATGTTCCCACCGAGAAGTACGGGCGGACACGCCAGGAATGTTGTAAAGTATTACATTCAACATGTTAGGTTGCCTTAGACTAGGATATATAACGTTATAGACGTATATAATGTTCCCACCGAAAAATAGGGGCCGACGCGTCAGGAATGTTGTAAAATATTACATTCGACATGTTAGGTGGCCTTAGGCTAGGATATATAACGTTATAGACGTATATAATGTTCCCACCGCGAAGTACGGGCGGATACGCCAGGAATGTTGTCAACTATTACATCCGAGATGTTAGGTTGCCCTACGTTAGGATATATAATGTTATAGACGTATATAATGTCCCCATCCAGAAGTAGGCGACGACACGCCGGGAATATTACATCCCAGATGTTAGGTTGCGTTAGGTTAGGATACACAACGTTATAGACGTATATAATGTTCCCATCGAGAAGCAGGCGACGACACGCCAGGAATGATGTAAAATATTAAATTCGATATGTTAGGTCGCCTTAGACTAGGATATATAATGTTATAGACATATACAATGTTCACACCGAGAAGTTCGGGCCTACACGCCAGGAATGTTGTCAACTATTACATCCGATATGTTAGGTTGCCTTAGGTTAGGATATATATAGTTATAGACGTATATAATTTTCCCACCGAGACGTAGGCACCGACATGCAAGGAATGTTGTAAAATATTACATCCGACATGTTAGGTTCCCTTCGGTTTGGATATATATCGTTATAGACGTATATAATGTTCCCACCGAAAAATAGGGGCCGACGCGTCAGGAATGTTGTAAAATATTACATTCGACATGTTAGGTGGCCTTAGGTTAGGATATATAACGTTATAGACGTATATAATGTTCCCACCGAGAAGTACGGGCGGACACGCCAGGAATGTTGTAAAGTATTACATTCAACATGTTAGGTTGCCTTAGACTAGGATATATAACGTTATAGACGTATATAATGTTCCCACCGAAAAATAGGGGCCGACGCGTCAGGAATGTTGTAAAATATTACATTCGACATGTTAGGTGGCCTTAGGCTAGGATATATAACGTTATAGAGGTATATAATGTTCCCACCGAGAAGTACGGGCGGACACGCCAGGAATGTTGTCAACTATTACATCCGAGATGTTAGGTTGCCTTAGGTTAGGATATATAACGTTATAGACGCATATAATCTCCCCATCCAGAAATAGGCGACGACACGCCAGGAATATTACATCCCAGATGTTAGGTTGCGTTAGGTTAGGATACACAACGTTATAGACGTATATAATGTTCCCATCGAGAAGCAGGCGACGACACGCCAGGAATGATGTAAAATATTACATTCGACATGCTAGGTCGCCTTAGGCTAGGATATATAACGTTATAGACGTATACAATGTTCCCACCGAGAAGTACGGGCCTACACGCCAGGAATGTTGTCAACTATTACATCCGAGATGTTAGGTTCCCTTAGGTTAGGATATACAACGTTATATACGTATAGTATGTTCCCACCGAGATGTAGGGACCGACATGCCAGGAATGTTGTAAAATATTACATCCGAGATGTTAGGCTGCCTTAGGTTAGGATATATAAGGTTATAGATGTATATAATGTCCCCATCGAGAAGTAGGCGACGACACGCCAGGAATGTTGTAAAGTATTACATTCGACATGTTAGGCTGCCTTAGACTAGGATATATAACGTTATAGACGTATATAATGTTCCCTCCGAAAAATAGGGGCCGACGCGTCAGGAATGTTTAAAATATTACATTCTACATGTTAGGTGGCCTTAGGTTAGGATATACAACGTTATAGACGTATAGTATGTTCCCACCGAGATGTAGGGACCGACATGCCAGGAATGTTGTAAAATATTACATCCGAGATGTTAGGTTGCGTTAGGTTAGGATATACAACGTTATAGACTTATATAATGTCCCCATGGAGAAGCAGGCGACGACACGCCAGGAATGTTATAAAATATTACATCCGAGATGTTAGGTTGCCTTAGGTTAGAATATACAAGGTTATAGATGTATATAATGACCCTATCCAGAAGTAGGCGACGACACTCCAGGAATGTTGTAAAATATTACATCCCAGATGTTAGGTTGCGTTAGGTAAGGATATACAACGTTATAGACGTATATTATGTCCCCGTCGAGAAGCAGGCGACGACACGCCAGGAATGTTCTAAAATAATACATCCCAGATGTTAGGTTGCGTTAGGTTAGGATATACAACGTTATAGAGGTATATAATCTCCCCATCGAGAAGCAGTCGACGACACGCCACAATGTTGTAAAATATTACATCCGCGATGTTAGGTTGCCTTAGGTTAGGATATACAATGTTATAGATGTATATAATGTCCCCATCGAGAAGTAGGCGACGACACGCCAGGAATGTTGTAAAATTTTACATTCGACATGTTAGGTTGCCTTAGGCTAGAATATATAACGTTATAGACGTATATAATGTTCCCACCGAAAAATAGGGGTCGACGCGTCAGGAATGTTGTAAAATATTACACCCGAGATGTTAGGTTGCCTTAGGCTAGGATATATAACGTTATAGACGTATATAATATTCCCACCGAGAAATAGGGGCCGACATGCCAGGAATGTTGTAAAATATTAAACCCGAGATGTTAGGTTGCCTTAGGCTAGGATATATAACGTTATAGACGTATATAATGTTCCCACCGAGAAATAGGGGCCGACGCGTCAGGAATGTTGTAAAATAATACACCCGAAATGTTAGGTTCCCTTAGGTTAGGATATACAACGTTATAGATGTATTTAATGTCCCCATCGAGAAGTAGGGGACGACACGCCAGGAATGCTGTAAAATATTACATCCGAGATGTTAGGTTGCGTTAGGTTAGGATATATATCGTTATAGACGTATATAATGTTCCCAGCGAGACGTAGGGACTGACATGCCAGGAATGTTGTAAAATATTACATCCTAGATGTTAGGTTGCATTAGGTTAGGATATACAACGTTATAGACGTATATAATGTCCTCATCGAGAAGCAGGCGACGACACGACAGGAACGTTGTAAAATATTACATTCGACATGTTAGGTCGCCTTAGGCTAGAATGTATATCGTTATAGACGTATACAATGTTTCCACCTAGAAGTAGGGACCGACATGCCAGGAATGTAGTAAAATATTACATACGAGATGTTAGGTTGCTTTAGGTTAGGATATACAAGGTTATAGATGTATATAATGTTCCCATCGAGAAGTAAGCGACGAGACGCCAGAAATGTTGTAAAATATTACATTCGACATGTTAGGTTGCCTTAGGCTAGGATATCTAAGGTTATAGACGTATATAATGTTCCCACCGAAAAATAGGGTCCGACGCGTCAGGAATGTTGTAAAATATTACACCCGAAATGTTAGGTTCCCTTAGGTTAGGATATACAACGTTATAGACGTATAGAATGATCCCACGGAGATGTAGGGACCGGCATGCCAGGAATGTTGTAAAATATTACATCCGAGATGTTAGGCTGCCCTAGGTTAGGACATATATCATTATAGACGTATACAATGTTTCCCCCGAGAAGTAGGGACCGACATTCCAGGAATGTTGTAAAATATTACATCCGAGATGTTAGGCTGCCTTAGGTTGGGATATACAAGGTTCTAGATGTATATAATGTCCCCATCGACAAGTAGGCGACGACAAGCCAGGAATGTTGTAAAATATTAAATTCGCCATGTTAGGTTGCCTTACACTAGGATATATAACGTTATAGACTTATATAGTGTTCCCACCGAATAATAGGGGCTGACGCGTCACGAATGTCGTAAAATATTAAACCCGAGATGTTGGGTTCCCTTAGGTTAGGATATACAACGTTATAGACGTATAGAATGTTCCCACCGAGATGTAGGGACCGACCTGCCAGGAATGTTGTAAAACATTACGTCCGAGATGTTAGGTTGCCCTAGGTTAGGATATATATCGTTATAGACGTATACAATGTTTCCCCCGAGAAGTAGGGACCGCCATGCCAGGAATGTTGTAAAATATTACATCCGAGATGTTAGGCTGCCTTAGGTTGGGCTATACAAGGTTATAGATGTATATAATGTCCCCATCGAGAAGTAGGCGACGACACGCCAGGAATGTTGTAAAATATTACATTCGCCATGTTAGGTTCAATTCGGTTTGGATATATATCGTTATAGACGTATATAATGTTCCTACCGAGACTTGGGGACCGACATGCCAGGAATCTTGTATAATATTACATCCCAGATGTTAGGTTGCTTTAGGTTAGGATATACAACGATATAGACGTATATAATGTCCCCATCGAGAAGCAGGCGACGACACGCCAGGAATGTTGTAAAATATTACATTCGACATGTTAGGTCGCCTTCGGCTAGGATATATAACGTTATAGACGTATATAATGTTCCCACCGAAAAATAGGTGCCGACGCGTCAGGAATTTTGTAAAATATTACACCCGAGATGTTAGGTTCCCTTAGGTTAGGATATACAACGTTATAGACGTATAGTATGTTCCCACCGAGATGTAGGGACCGACATGCCAGGAATGTTGTAAAATATTACATGCGAGATGTTAGGCTGCCTTAGGTTAGGATATACAAGGTTATAGATGTATATAATGTCCCCATCGAGAAGTAGGCGACGACACGCCAGGAATGTTGTAAAGTATTGCATTCGACATGTTAGGTTGCCTTAGACTAGGATATATAACGTTATAGACGTATATAATGTTCCCACCGAAAAATAGGGGCCGACGCGTCAGGAATGTTGTAAAATATTACATTCGACATGCTAGGTCGCCTTAGGCTAGGATATATAACGTTATAGACATACACAATGTTCCCACCGAGAAGTACGGGCCTACACGCCAGGAATGTTGTCAACTATTACATCCGAGATGTTAGGTTCCCTTAGGTTAGGATATACAACGTTATATACGTATAGTAAGTTCCCACCGAGATGTAGGGACCGACATGCCAGGAATGTTGTAAAATATTACATCCGAGATGTTAGGCTGCCTTAGGTTAGGATATACAAGGTTATAGATGTATATAGTGTCCCCATCGAGAAGTAGGCGACGACACGCCAGGAATGTTGTAAAGTATTACTTTCGACATGTTAGGTCGCCTTAGGCTAGAATGTATATCGTTATAGACGTATACAATGTTTCCACCTAGAAGTAGGGACCGACATGCCAGGAATGTAGTAAAATATTACATACGAGATGTTGGGTTGCCTTAGGTTAGGATATACAAGGTTATAGATGTATATAATGTTCCCATCGAGAAGTAAGCGACGAGACGCCAGAAATGTTGTAAAATATTACATTCGACATGTTAGGTTGCCTTAGGCTAGGATATCTAACGTTATAGACGTATATAATGTTCCCACCGAAAAATAGGGTCCGACGCGTCAGGAATGTTGTAAAATATTACACCCGAAATGTTAGGTTCCCTTAGGTTAGGATATACAACGTTATAGACGTATAGAATGATCCAACGGAGATGTAGGGACCGGCATGCCAGGAATGTTGTAAAATATTACATCCGAGATGTTAGGCTGCCCTAGGTTAGGACATATATCATTATAGACGTATACAATGTTTCCCCCGAGAAGTAGGGACCGACATTCCAGGAATGTTGTAAAATATTACATCCGAGATGTTAGGCTGCCTTAGGTTGGGATATACAAGGTTCTAGATGTATATAATGTCCCCATCGACAAGTAGGCGACGACACGCCAGGAATGTTGTAAAATATTACATTCGCCATGTTAGGTTGCCTTACACTAGGATATATAACGTTATAGATTTATATAGTGTTCCCACCGAATAATAGGGGCTGACGCGTCACGAATGTCGTAAAATATTAAACCCGAGATGTTGGGTTCCCTTAGGTTAGGATATACAACGTTATAGACGTATAGAATGTTCCCACCGAGATGTAGGGACCGACCTGCCAGGAATGTTGTAAAACATTACGTCCGAGATGTTAGGTTGCCCTAGGTTAGGATATATATCGTTATAGACGTATACAATGTTTCCCCCGAGAAGTAGGGACCGACATGCCAGGAATGTTGTAAAATATTACATCCGAGATGTTAGGCTGCCTTAGGTTGGGCTATACAAGGTTATAGATGTATATAATGTCCCCATCGAGAAGTAGGCGACGACACGCCAGGAATGTTGTAAAATATTACATTCGCCATGTTAGGTTCAATTCGGTTTGGATATATATCGTTATAGACGTATATAATGTTCCTACCGAGACTTGGGGACCGACATGCCAGGAATCTTGTATAATATTACATCCCAGATGTTAGGTTGCTTTAGGTTAGGATATACAACGATATAGACGTATATAATGTCCCCATCGAGAAGCAGGCGACGACACGCCAGGAATGTTGTAAAATATTACATTCGACATGTTAGGTCGCCTTCGGCTAGGATATATAACGTTATAGACGTATATAATGTTCCCACCGAAAAATAGGTGCCGACGCGTCAGGAATATTGTAAAATATTACACCCGAGATGTTAGGTTCCCTTAGGATAGGGTATACAACGTTATAGACGTATAGTATGTTCCCACCGAGATGTAGGGACCGACATGCCAGGAATGTTGTAAAATATTACATCCGAGATGTTAGGTTGCGTTAGGTTAGGATATACAACGTTATAGACTTATATAATGTCCCCATGGAGAAGCAGGCGACGACACTCCAGGAATGTTGTAAAATATTACATCCCAGATGTTAGGTTGCGTTAGGTAAGGATATACAACGTTATAGACGTATATTATGTCCCCGTCGAGAAGCAGGCGACGACACGCCAGGAATGTTGTAAAATAATACATCCCAGATGTTAGGTTGCGTTAGGTTAGGATATACAACGTTATAGACGTATATTATGTCCCCATCGAGAAGCAGGCGACGACACGCCAGGAATGTTGTAAAATATTACATCCGACATGTTAGGTTCCCTTCGGTTTGGATATATATCGTTATAGACGTATATAATGTTCCTACCGAGACTTGGGGACCGACATGCCAGGAATCTTGTATAATATTACATCCCAGATGTTAGGTTGCTTTGGGTTAGGATACACAACGTTATAGACGTATATAATGTCCCCATCGAGAAGTAGGCGACGACACGCCAGGAATGTTGTAAAGTATTACATTCGACATGTTAGGTCGCCTTAGACTACGATATATAACGTTATAGACGTATATAATGTTCCCACCGAAAAATAGAGGCCGACGCGTCAGGAATGTTGTAAAATATTACATTCGACATGTTAGGTTGCCTTAGACTAGGATATATAACGTTATAGACGTATATAATGTTCCCACCGAAAAATAGGGGCCGACGCGTCAGGAATGTTGTAAAATATTACATTCGACATGTTAGGTGGCCTTAGGCTAGGATATATAACGTTATAGAGGTATATAATGTTCCCACCGAGAAGTACGGGCGGACACGCCAGGAATGTTGTCAACTATTACATCCGAGATGTTAGGTTGCCTTAGGTTAGGATATATAACGTTATAGACTCATATAATCTCCCCATCCAGAAGTAGGCGACGACACGCCAGGAATATTACATCCCAGATGTTAGGTTGCGTTAGGTTAGGATACACAACGTTATAGACGTATATAATGTTCCCATCGAGAAGCAGGCGACGACACGCCAGGAATGATGTAAAATATTACATTCGACATGCTAGGTCGCCTTAGGCTAGGATATATAACGTTATAGACGTATACAATGTTCCCACCGAGAAGTACGGGCCTACACGCCAGGAATGTTGTCAACTATTACATCCGAGATGTTAGGTTCCCTTAGGTTAGGATATACAACGTTATATACGTATAGTATGTTCCCACCGAGATGTAGGGACCGACATGCCAGGAATGTTGTAAAATATTACATCCGAGATGTTAGGCTGCCTTAGGCTAGGATATATAACGTTATAGACGTATATAATGTTCCCACCGAAAAATAGGGGCCGACGCGTCAGGAATATTGTAAAATATTACACCCGAGATGTTAGGTTCCCTTAGGTTAGGATATACAACGTTATAGACGTATAGTATGATCCCACCGAGATGTAGGGACCGACATGCCAGGAATGTTGTAAAATATTACATCCGAGATGTTAGGCTGCCGTATGTTAGGATATACAAGGTTATAGATGTATATAATGTCCCCATCGAGAAGTAGGCGACGACAGGCCAGGAATGTTGTAAAGTATTACATTCGACATGTTATGTGGCCTTAGGCTAGGTTATATAACGTTATAGACGTATATAATGTTCCCACCGAGAAGTACGGGCGGACACGCCAGGAATGTTGTCAACTATTACATCCGAGATGTTAGGTTGCCTTAGGTTGGGATATATAACGTTATAGACGTATATAATCTCCCCATCCAGAAGTAGGCGACGACACGCCAGGAATATTACATCCCAGATGTTAGGTTCCGTTAGGTTAGGATATACAAGGTTATAGATGTATATAATGTCCCCATCGAGAAGTAGTCGACGACACGCCAGGAATGTTGTAAAATATTACATCCCAGATGTTAGGTTGCGTTAGGTTAGTATATACAACGTTATAGACGTATATTATGTCCCCATCGAGAAGCAGGCGACGACACGCCAGGAATGTTGTAAAATATTACATCCGAGATGTTAGGCTGGCTTAGGTTAGGATATACAAGGTTATTGATGTATATAATGTCCCCATCGAGAAGTAGGCGACGACACGCCAGGAATATTACATCCCAGATGTTAGGTTGCGTTAGGTTAGGATACACAACGTTATAGACGTATATAATGTTCCCATCGAGAAGTAGGCGACGACACGCCAAGAATGTTGTAAAATATTACATCCCAGATGTTAGGTTGCGTTAGGTTAGGATATACAACGTTATAGACGTATATTATGTCCCCATCGAGAAGCAGGCGACGACACGCCAGGAATGTTGTAAAATATTACACCCGAGATGTTAGGTTCCCTTAGGTTAGTATATACAACGTTATAGACGTATAGTATGTTCCCACCGAGATGTAGGGACCGACATGCCAGGAATGTTGTAAAATATTACATCCTAGATGTTAGGTTGCATTAGGTTAGGATATACAACGTTATAGACGTATATAATGTCCCCATCGAGAAGCAGGCGACGACACGACAGGAACGTTGTAAAATATTACATTCGACATGTTAGGTCGCCTTAGGCTAGAATGTATATCGTTATAGACGTATACAATGTTTCCACCTAGAAGTAGGGACCGACATGCCAGGAATGTAGTAAAATATTACATACGAGATGTTAGGTTGCCTTAGGTTAGGATATACAAGGTTATAGATGTATATAATGTTCCCATCGAGAAGTAAGCGACGAGACGCCAGAAATGTTGTAAAATATTACGTTCGACATGTTAGGTTGCCTTAGGCTAGGATATCTAAGGTTATAGACGTATATAATGTTCCCACCGAAAAATAGGGTCCGACGCGTCAGGAATGTTGTAAAATATTACACCCGAAATGTTAGGTTCCCTTAGGTTAGGATATACAACGTTATAGACGTATAGAATGATCCCACGGAGATGTAGGGACCGGCATGCCAGGAATGTTGTAAAATATTACATCCGAGATGTTAGGCTGCCCTAGGTTAGGACATATATCATTATAGACGTATACAATGTTTCCCCCGAGAAGTAGGGACCGACATTCCAGGAATGTTGTAAAATATTACATCCGAGATGTTAGGCTGCCTTAGGTTGGGATATACAAGGTTCTAGATGTATATAATGTCCCCATCGACAAGTAGGCGACGACACGCCAGGAATGTTGTAAAATATTACATTCGCCATGTTAGGTTCAATTCGGTTTGGATATATATCGTTATAGACGTATATAATGTTCCTACCGAGACTTGGGGACCGACATGCCAGGAATCTTGTATAATATTACATCCCAGATGTTAGGTTGCTTTAGGTTAGGATATACAACGATATAGACGTATATAATGTCCCCATCGAGAAGCAGGCGACGACACGCCAGGAATGTTGTAAAATATTACATTCGACATGTTAGGTCGCCTTCGGCTAGGATATATAACGTTATAGACGTATATAATGTTCCCACCGAAAAATAGGTGCCGACGCGTCAGGAATATTGTAAAATATTACACCCGAGATGTTAGGTTCCCTTAGGTTAGGATATACAACGTTATAGACGTATAGTATGTTCCCACCGAGATGTAGGGACCGACATGCCAGGAATGTTGTAAAATATTACATGCGAGATGTTAGGCTGCCTTAGGTTAGGATATACAAGGTTATAGATGTATATAATGTCCCCATCGAGAAGTAGGCGACGACACGCCAGGAATGTTGTAAAGTATTGCATTCGACATGTTAGGTTGCCTTAGACTAGGATATATAACGTTATAGACGTATATAATGTTCCCACCGAAAAATAGGGGCCGACGCGTCAGGAATGTTGTAAAATATTACATTCGACATGCTAGGTCGCCTTAGGCTAGGATATATAACGTTATAGACATACACAATGTTCCCACCGAGAAGTACGGGCCTACACGCCAGGAATGTTGTCAACTATTACATCCGAGATGTTAGGTTCCCTTAGGTTAGGATATACAACGTTATATACGTATAGTAAGTTCCCACCGAGATGTAGGGACCGACATGCCAGGAATGTTGTAAAATATTACATCCGAGATGTTAGGCTGCCTTAGGTTAGGATATACAAGGTTATAGATGTATATAGTGTCCCCATCGAGAAGTAGGCGACGACACGCCAGGAATGTTGTAAAGTATTACTTTCGACATGTTAGGTCGCCTTAGGCTAGAATGTATATCGTTATAGACGTATACAATGTTTCCACCTAGAAGTAGGGACCGACATGCCAGGAATGTAGTAAAATATTACATACGAGATGTTGGGTTGCCTTAGGTTAGGATATACAAGGTTATAGATGTATATAATGTTCCCATCGAGAAGTAAGCGACGAGACGCCAGAAATGTTGTAAAATATTACATTCGACATGTTAGGTTGCCTTAGGCTAGGATATCTAACGTTATAGGCGTATATAATGTTCCCACCGAAAAATAGGGTCCGACGCGTCAGGAATGTTGTAAAATATTACACCCGAAATGTTAGGTTCCCTTAGGTTAGGATATACAACGTTATAGACGTATAGAATGATCCAACGGAGATGTAGGGACGGGCATGCCAGGAATGTTGTAAAATATTACATCCGAGATGTTAGGCTGCCCTAGGTTAGGACATATATCATTATAGACGTATACAATGTTTCCCCCGAGAAGTAGGGACCGACATTCCAGGAATGTTGTAAAATATTACATCCGAGATGTTAGGCTGCCTTAGGTTGGGATATACAAGGTTCTAGATGTATATAATGTCCCCATCGACAAGTAGGCGACGACACGCCAGGAATGTTGTAAAATATTACATTCGCCATGTTAGGTTGCCTTACACTAGGATATATAACGTTATAGACTTATATAGTGTTCCCACCGAATAATAGGGGCTGACGCGTCACGAATGTCGTAAAATATTAAACCCGAGATGTTGGGTTCCCTTAGGTTAGGATATACAACGTTATAGACGTATAGAATGTTGTGAATCTTGTATAATATTACATCCCAGATGTTAGGTTGCTTTGGGTTAGGATACACAACGTTATAGACGTATATAATGTTCCCACCGAGAAGTACGGGCGGACACGCCAGGAATGTTGTAAAGTATTACATTCAACATGTTAGGTTGCCTTAGACTAGGATATATAACGTTATAGACGTATATAATGTTCCCACCGAAAAATAGGGGCCGACGCGTCAGGAATGTTGTAAAATATTACATTCGACATGTTAGGTGGCCTTAGGCTAGGATATATAACGTTATAGAGGTATATAATGTTCCCACCGAGAAGTACGGGCGGACACGCCAGGAATGTTGTCAACTATTACATCCGAGATGTTAGGTTGCCTTAGGTTAGGATATATAACGTTATAGACGCATATAATCTCCCCATCCAGAAGTAGGCGACGACACGCCAGGAATATTACATCCCAGATGTTAGGTTGCGTTAGGTTAGGATACACAACGTTATAGACGTATATAATGTTCCCATCGAGAAGCAGGCGACGACACGCCAGGAATGATGTAAAATATTACATTCGACATGCTAGGTCGCCTTAGGCTAGGATATATAACGTTATAGACGTATACAATGTTCCCACCGAGAAGTACGGGCCTACACGCCAGGAATGTTGTCAACTATTACATCCGAGATGTTAGGTTCCCTTAGGTTAGGATATACAACGTTATATACGTATAGTATGTTCCCACCGAGATGTAGGGACCGACATGCCAGGAATGTTGTAAAATATTACATCCGAGATGTTAGGCTGCCTTAGGCTAGGATATATAACGTTATAGACGTATATAATGTTCCCACCGAAAAATAGGGGCCGACGCGTCAGGAATATTGTAAAATATTACACCCGAGATGTTAGGTTCCCTTAGGTTAGGATATACAACGTTATAGACGTATAGTATGATCCCACCGAGATGTAGGGACCGACATGCCAGGAATGTTGTAAAATATTACATCCGAGATGTTAGGCTGCCTTAGGTTAGGATATACAAGGTTATAGATGTATATAATGTCCCCATCGAGAAGTAGGCGACGACAGGCCAGGAATGTTGTAAAGTATTACATTCGACATGTTATGTGGCCTTAGGCTAGGTTATATAACGTTATAGACGTATATAATGTTCCCACCGAGAAGTACGGGCGGACACGCCAGGAATGTTGTCAACTATTACATCCGAGATGTTAGGTTGCCTTAGGTTGGGATATATAACGTTATAGACGTATATAATCTCCCCATCCAGAAGTAGGCGACGACACGCCAGGAATATTACATCCCAGATGTTAGGTTCCGTTAGGTTAGGATATACAAGGTTATAGATGTATATAATGTCCCCATCGAGAAGTAGTCGACGACACGCCAGGAATGTTGTAAAATATTACATCCCAGATGTTAGGTTGCGTTAGGTTAGTATATACAACGTTATAGACGTATATTATGTCCCCATCGAGAAGCAGGCGACGACACGCCAGGAATGTTGTAAAATATTACATCCGAGATGTTAGGCTGGCTTAGGTTAGGATATACAAGGTTATTGATGTATACAATGTCCCCATCGAGAAGTAGGCGACGACACGCCAGGAATATTACATCCCAGATGTTAGGTTGCGTTAGGTTAGGATACACAACGTTATAGACGTATATAATGTTCCCATCGAGAAGTAGGCGACGACACGCCAAGAATGTTGTAAAATATTACATCCCAGATGTTAGGTTGCGTTAGGTTAGGATATACAACGTTATAGACGTATATTATGTCCCCATCGAGAAGCAGGCGACGACACGCCAGGAATGTTGTAAAATATTACATCCGAGATGTTAGGCTGCCTTAGGTTAGGATATACAAGGTTATAGATGTATATAATGTCCCCATCGAGAAGTAGGCGACGACACGCCAGGAATGTTGCAAAGTATTACATTCGACATGTTAGGTCGCCTTAGGCTAGGATATATAACGTTATAGACGTATACAATGTTCTCACCGAGAAGTACGGGCCTACACGCCAGGAATGTTTTCAACTATTACATCCGAGATGTTAGGTTCCCTTAGGTTAGGATATACAACGTTATATACGTATAGTATGTTCCCACCGAGATGTAGGGACCGACATGCCAGGAATGTTGTAAAATATTACATCCGAGATGTTAGGCTGCCTTAGGTTAGGATATACAAGGTTATAGATGTATATAATGTCCCCATCGAGAAGTAGGCGACGACACGCCAGGAATGTTGTAAAGTATTACATTCGACATGTTAGGCTGCCTTAGACTAGGATATATAACGTTATAGACGTATATAATGTTCCCTCCGAAAAATAGGGGCCGACGCGTCAGGAATGTTTAAAATATTACATTCTACATGTTAGGTGGCCTTAGGTTAGGATATACAACGTTATAGACGTATAGTATGTTCCCACCGAGATGTAGGGACCGACATGCCAGGAATGTTGTAAAATATTACATCCGAGATGTTAGGTTGCGTTAGGTAAGGATATACAACGTTATAGACGTATATTATGTCCCCGTCGAGAAGCAGGCGACGACACGCCAGGAATGTTGTAAAATATTACATCCGAGATGATAGGTTGCCTTAGGTTAGGATATACAATGTTATAGATGTATATAATGACCCTATCCAGAAGTAGGCGACGACACTCCAGGAGTGTTGTAAAATATTACATCCCAGATGTTAGGTTGCGTTAGGTAAGGATATACAACGTTATAGACGTATATTATGTCCCCATCGAGAAGCAGGCGACGACACGCCAGGAATGTTGTAAAATATTACATCCCAGATGTTAGGTTGCGTTATGTTAGGATACACAACGTTATAGACGTATATAATGTCCCCATCGAGAAGTAGGCGACGACACGCCAGGAATGTTGTAAAGTATTACATTCGACATGTTAGGTTGCCTTAGACTAGGATATATAACGTTATAGACGTATATAATGTTCCCACCGAAAAATAGGGGCCGACGCGTCAGGAATGTTGTAAAATATTACATTCGAAATGTTAGGTGGCCTTAGGTTAGGATATATAACGTTATAGACGTATATAACGTTCCCACCGAGAAGTACGGGCGGACACGCCAGGAATGTTGTCAACTATTACATCCGAGATGTTAGGTTGCCTTAGGTTAGGATATATAACGTTATAGACGCATATAATCTCCCCATCCAGAAGTAGGCGACGACACGCCAGGAATATTACATCCCAGATGTTAGGTTGCGTTATGTTAGGATACACAACGTTATAGACGTATATAATGTTCCCATCGAGAAGCAGGCGACGACACGCCAGGAATGATGTAAAATATTACATTCGACATGCTAGGTCGCCTTAGGCTAGGATATATAACGTTATAGTCGTATACAATGTTCCCACCGAGAAGTACGGGCCTACACGCCAGGAATGTTGTCAACTATTACATCCGAGATGTTAGGTTCCCTTAGGTTGGGATATACAACGTTATATACGTATAGTATGTTCCCACCGAGATGTAGGGACCGACATGCCAGGAATGTTGTAAAATATTACATCCGAGATGTTAGGCTGCCTTAGGTTAGGATATACAAAGGTTATAGATGTATATAATGTCCCCATCGAGAAGTAGGCGACGACACGCCAGGAATGTTGTAAAGTATTACATTCGACATGTTAGGTTGCCTTAGACTAGGATATATAACATTATAGACGTATATAATGTTCCCATCGAGAAGCAGGCGACGACACGCCAGGAATGATGTAAAATATTACATTCGACATGCTAGGTCGCCTTAGGCTAGGATATATAACGTTATAGACGTATACAATGTTCCCACCGAGAAGTACGGGCCTACACGCCAGGAATGTTGTCAACTATTACATCCGAGATGTTAGGTTCCCTTAGGTTGGGATATACAACGTTATATACGTATAGTATGTTCCCACCGAGATGTAGGGACCGACATGCCAGGAATGTTGTAAAATATTACATCCGAGATGTTAGGCTGCCTTAGGTTAGGATATACAAAGGTTATAGATGTATATAATGTCCCCATCGAGAAGTAGGCGACGACACGCCAGGAATGTTGTAAAGTATTACATTCGACATGTTAGGTTGCCTTAGACTAGGATATATAACGTTATAGACGTATATAATGTTCCCACCGAAAAATAGGGGCCGACGCGTCAGGAATGTTGTAAAATATTACATTCGACATGTTAGGTGGCCTTAGGCTAGGATATATAACGTTATAGACGTATATAATGTTCCCACCGCGAAGTACGAGCGGATACGCCAGGAATGTTGTCAACTATTACATCCGATATGTTAGGTTGCCTTAGGTTAGGATATATATCGTTATAGACGTATATAATTTTCCCACCGAGACGTAGGCACCGACATGCAAGGAATGTTGTAAAATATTACATCCCAAATGTTAGGTTGCGTTAGGTTAGGATATACAACGTTATAGAGGTATATAATCTCCCCATCGAGAAGTAGGCGACGACACGCCAGGAATGTTGTAAAATTTTACATTCGACATGTTAGGTTGCCTTAGGCTAGAATATATAACGTTATAGACGTATATAATGTTCCCACCGAAAAATAGGGGTCGACGCGTCAGGAATGTTGGAAAATATTACACCCGAGATGTTAGGTTCCCTTAGGTTAGGATATACAACGTTATAGACGTGTAGTATGTTCCCACCGAGATGTAGGGACCGACATGCCAGGAATGTTGTAAAATATTACATCCGAGATGTTAGGCTGCCTTAGGTTAGGATATACAAGGTTATAGATGTATATAATGTCCCCATCGAGAAGTAGGCGACGACACGCCAGGAATGTTGTAAAGTATTACATTCGACATGTTAGGTCGCCTTAGGCTAGGATATATAACGTTATAGACGTATACAATGTTCTCACCGAGAAGTACGGGCCTACACGCCAGGAATGTTTTCAACTATTACATCCGAGATGTTAGGTTCCCTTAGGTTAGGATATACAACGTTATAGACGTATAGCATGTTCCCACCGAGATGTAGGGACCGACATGCCAGGAATGTTGTAAAATATTACATCCGAGATGTTAGGCTGCCTTAGGTTAGGATATACAAGGTTATAGATGTATATAATGTCCCCATCGAGAAGTAGGCGACGACACGCCAGGAATGTTGTAAAGTATTACATTCGACATGTTAGGCTGCCTTAGACTAGGATATATAACGTTATAGACGTATATAATGTTCCCTCCGAAAAATAGGGGCCGACGCGTCAGGATTGTTGTAAAATATTACATTCGACATGTTAGGTGGCCTTAGGCTAGGATATATAACGTTATAGACGTATACAATGTTCCCACCGAGAAGTACGGGCCTACACGCCAGGATTGTTGTCAACTATTACATCCGAGATGTTAGGTTGCCTTTGGTTAGGATATACACCGTTATAGACGTATACAATGTTTCCACCGAGAAGTAGGGACCGACATGCCAGGAATGTTATAAAATATTACATCCGAGATGATAGGTTGCCTTAGGTTAGGATATACAATGTTATAGATGTATATAATGACCCTATCCAGAAGTAGGCGACGACACTCCAGGAGTGTTGTAAAATATTACATCCCAGATGTTAGGTTGCGTTAGGTAAGGATATACAACGTTATAGACGTATATTATGTCCCCATCGAGAAGCAGGCGACCACACGCCAGGAATGTTGTAAAATATTACATCCCAGATGTTAGGTTGCGTTATGTTAGAATACACAACGTTATAGACGTATATAATGTCCCCATCGAGAAGTAGGCGACGACACGCCAGGAATGTTGTAAAATATTACATCCGAGATGTTAGGCAGCCTTAGGTTAGGATATACAAGATTATAGATGTATATAATGTCCCCGTCGAGAAGTAGGCGACGACACGCCAGGAATGTTGTAAAGTATTACATTCGACATGTTAGGTCGCCTTAGGCTAGGATATATAACGTTATAGACGTATACAATGTTCTCACCCAGAAGTACGGGCCTACACGCCAGGAATGTTTTCAACTATTACATCCGAGATGTTAGGTTCCCTTAGGTTAGGATATACAACGTTATATACGTATAGTATGTTCCCACCGAGATGTAGGGACCGACATGCCAGGAATGTTGTAAAATATTACATCCGAGATGTTAGGCTGCCTTAGGTTAGGATATACAAGGTTATAGATGTATATAATGTCCCCATCGAGAAGTAGGCGACGACACGCCAGGAATGTTGTAAAGTATTACATTCGACATGTTAGGCTGCCTTAGACTAGGATATATAACGTTATAGACGCATATAATGTTCCCTCCGAAAAATAGGGGCCGACGCGTCAGGATTGTTGTAAAATATTACATTCGACATGTTAGGTGGCCTTAGGCTAGGATATATAACGTTATAGACGTATACAATGTTCCCACCGAGAAGTACGGGCCTACACGCCAGGATTGTTGTCAACTATTACATCCGAGATGTTAGGTTGCCTTAGGTTAGGATATACACCGTTATAGACGTATACAATGTTTCCACCGAGAAGTAGGGACCGACATGCCAGGAATGTTATAAAATATTACATCCGAGATGATAGGTTGCCTTAGGTTAGGATATACAATGTTATAGATGTATATAATGACCCTATCCAGAAGTAGGCGACGACACTCCAGGAGTGTTGTAAAATATTACATCCCAGATGTTAGGTTGCGTTAGGTAAGGATATACAACGTTATAGACGTATATTATGTCCCCGTCGAGAAGCAGGCGACGACACGCCAGGAATGTTGTAAAATAATACATCCCAGATGTTAGGTTGCGTTAGGTTAGGATATACAACGTTATAGACGTATATTATGTCCCCATCGAGAAGCAGGCGACGACACGCCAGGAATGTTGTAAAATATTACATCCGACATGTTAGGTTCCCTTCGGTTTGGATATATATCGTTATAGACGTATATAATGTTCCTACCGAGACTTGGGTACCGACATGCCAGGAATCTTGTATAATATTACATCCCAGATGTTAGGTTGCTTTGGGTTAGGATACACAACGTTATAGACGTATATAATGTCCCAATCGAGAAGTAGGCGACGACACGCCAGCAATGTTGTAAAGTATTACATTCGACATGTTAGGTTGCCTTAGACTAGGATATTTAACGTTATAGACGTATATAATGTTCCCACCGCGAAGTACGGGCGGACACGCCAGGAATGTTGTAAAGTATTACATTCAACATGTTAGGTTGCCTTAGACTAGGATATATAACGTTATAGACGTATATAATGTTCCCACCGAAAAATAGGGGCCGACGCGTCAGGAATGTTGTAAAATATTACATTCGACATGTTAGGTGGCCTTAGGCTAGGATATATAACGTTATAGAGGTATATAATGTTCCCACCGAGAAGTACGGGCGGACACGCCAGGAATGTTGTCAACTATTACATCCGAGATGTTAGGTTGCCTTAGGTTAGGATATATAACGTTATAGACGCATATAATCTCCCCATCCAGAAGTAGGCGACGACACGCCAGGAATATTACATCCCAGATGTTAGGTTGCGTTAGGTTAGGATACACAACGTTATAGACGTATATAATGTTCCCATCGAGAAGCAGGCGACGACACGCCAGGAATGTTGTAAAGTATTACATTCGACATGTTAGGCTGCCTTAGACTAGGATATATAACGTTATAGACGTATATAATGTTCCCTCCGAAAAATAGGGGCCGACGCGTCAGGATTGTTGTAAAATATTACATTCGACATGTTAGGTGGCCTTAGGCTAGGATATATAACGTTATAGACGTATACAATGTTCCCACCGAGAAGTACGGGCCTACACGCCAGGATTGTTGTCAACTATTACATCCGAGATGTTAGGTTGCCTTAGGTTAGGATATACACCGTTATAGACGTATACAATGTTTCCACCGAGAAGTAGGGACCGACATGCCAGGAATGTTATAAAATATTACATCCGAGATGATAGGTTGCCTTAGGTTAGGATATACAATGTTGTAGATGTATATAATGACCCTATCCAGAAGTAGGCGACGACACTCCAGGAGTGTTGTAAAATATTACATCCCAGATGTTAGGTTGCGTTAGGTAAGGATATACAACGTTATAGACGTATATTATGTCCCCATCGAGAAGCAGGCGACCACACGCCAGGAATGTTGTAAAATATTACATCCCAGATGTTAGGTTGCGTTATGTTAGAATACACAACGTTATAGACGTATATAATGTCCCCATCGAGAAGTAGGCGACGACACGCCAGGAATGTTGTAAAGTATTACATTCGACATGTTAGGTTGCCTTAGACTAGGATATATAACGTTATAGACGTATATAATGTTCCCACCGAAAAATAGGGGCCGACGCGTCAGGAATGTTTAAAATATTACATTCTACATGTTAGGTGGCCTTAGGCTAGGATATATAACGTTATAGACGTATATAATGTTCCCACCGAGAAGTACGGGCGGACACGCCAGGAATGATGTAAAATATTAAATTCGACATGCTAGGTCGCCTTAGGCTAGGATATATAACGTTATAGACGTATACAATGTTCCCACCGAGAAGTACGGGCCTACACGCCAGGAATGTTGTAAAATTTTACATTCGACATGTTAGGTTGCCTTAGGCTAGAATATATAACGTTATAGACATATATAATGTTCCCACCGAAAAATAGGGGTGGACGCGTCAGGAATGTTGGAAAATATTACACCCGAGATGTTAGGTTCCCTTAGGTTAGGATATACAACGTTATAGACGTATAGTATGTTCCCACCGAGATGTAGGGACCGACATGCCAGGAATGTTGTAAAATATTACATCCGAGATGTTAGGCTGCGTTAGGTTAGGATATACAACGTTATAGACTTATATAATGTCCCCGTGGAGAAGCAGGCGACGACACGCCAGGAATGTTATAAAATATTACATCCGAGATGTTAGGTTGCCTTAGGTTAGAATATACAAGGTTATAGATGTATATAATGACCCTATCCAGAAGTAGGCGACGACACTCCAGGAATGTTGTAAAATATTACATCCCAGATGTTAGGTTGCGTTAGGTAAGGATATACAACGTTATAGACGTATATTATGTCCCCGTCGAGAAGCAGGCGACGACACGCCAGGAATGTTGTAAAATAATACATCCCAGACGTTAGGTTGCGTTAGGTTAGGATATACAACGTTATAGACGTATATTATGTCCCCATCGAGAAGCAGGCGACGACACGCCAGGAATGTTGTAAAATATTACATCCGACATGTTAGGTTCCCTTCGGTTTGGATATATATCGTTATAGACGTATATAATGTTCCTACCGAGACTTGGGTACCGACATGCCAGGAATCTTGTATAATATTACATCCCAGATGTTAGGTTGTTTTGGGTTAGGATACACAACGTTATAGACGTATATAATGTCCCCATCGAGAAGTAGGCGACGACACGCCAGCAATGTTGTAAAGTATTACATTCGACATGTTAGGTTGCCTTAGGTTAGGATATACAATGTTATAGATGTATATAATGTCCCCATCGAGAAGTAGGCGACAACACGCCAGGAATGTTGTAAAATTTTACATTCGACATGTTAGGTTGCCTTAGGCTAGAATATATAACGTTATAGACGTATATAATGTTCCCACCGAAAAATAGGGGTCGACGCGTCAGGAATGTTGGAAAATATTACACCCGAGATGTTAGGTTCCCTTAGGTTAGGATATACAACGTTATAGACGTATAGTATGTTGCCACCGAGATGTAGGGACCGACATGCCAGGAATGTTGTAAAATATTACATCCGAGATGTTAGGTTGCGTTAGGTTAGGATATACAACGTTATAGACTTATATAATGTCCCCATGGAGAAGCAGGCGACGACACGCCAGGAATGTTATAAAATATTACATCCGAGATGTTAGGTTGCCTTAGGTTAGAATATACAAGGTTATAGATGTATATAATGACCCTATCCAGAAGTAGGCGACGACACTCCAGGAATGTTATAAAATATTACATCCCAGATGTTAGGTTGCGTTAGGTAAGGATATACAACGTTATAGACGTATATTATGTCCCCGTCGAGAAGCAGGCGACGACACGCCAGGAATGTTGTAAAATAATACATCCCAGATGTTAGGTTGCGTTAGGTTAGGATATACAACGTTATAGACGTATATTATGT
This sequence comes from Xylocopa violacea, assembly GCA_963969225.1. Classification (NCBI taxonomy): domain Eukaryota; kingdom Metazoa; phylum Arthropoda; class Insecta; order Hymenoptera; family Apidae; genus Xylocopa; species Xylocopa violacea. The sequence continues at coordinate 3,467,159 of CAXAJV010000857.1, forward strand.
CCCCATCGAGAAGCAGGCGACGACACGCCAGGAATGTTGTAAAATATTACATCCGACATGTTAGGTTCCCTTCGGTTTGGATATATATCGTTATAGACGTATATAATGTTCCTACCGAGACTTGGGTACCGACATGCCAGGAATCTTGTATAATATTACATCCCAAATGTTAGGTTGCGTTAGGTTAGGATATACAACGTTATAGAGGTATATAATCTCCCCATCGAGAAGCAGTCGACGACACGCCACAATGTTGTAAAATATTACATCCGCGGTGTTAGGTTGCCTTAGGTTAGGATATACAATGTTATAGATGTATATAATGTCCCCATCGAGAAGTAGGCGACGACACGCCAGGAATGTTGTAAAATTTTACATTCGACATGTTAGGTTGCCTTAGGCTAGAATATATAACGTTATAGACGTATATAATGTTCCGACCGAAAAATAGGGGTCGACGCGTCAGGAATGTTGTAAAATATTACACCCGAGATGTTAGGTTGCGTTAGGTAAGGATATACATCGTTATAGACGTATATTATGTCCCCGTCGAGAAGCAGGCGACGACACGCCAGGAATGTTGTAAAATATTGCATCCGAGATGATAGGTTGCCTTAGGTTAGGATATACAATGTTATAGATGTATATAATGACCCTATCCAGAAGTAGGCGACGACACTCCAGGAGTGTTGTAAAATATTACATCCCAGATGTTAGGTTGCGTTAGGTAAGGATATACAACGTTATAGACGTATATTATGTCCCCATCGAGAAGCAGGCGACGACACGCCAGGAATGTTGTAAAATATTACATCCCAGATGTTAGGTTGCGTTATGTTAGGATACACAACGTTATAGACGTATATAATGTCCCCATCGAGAAGTAGGCGACGACACGCCAGGAATGTTGTAAAATTTTACATTCGACATGTTAGGTTGCCTTAGGCTAGAATATATAACGTTATAGACGTATATAATGTTCCCACCGAAAAATAGGGGTCGACGCGTCAGGAATGTTGTAAAATATTACACCCGAGATGTTAGGTTGCGTTAGGTAAGGATATACATCGTTATAGACGTATATTATGTCCCCGTCGAGAAGCAGGCGACGACACGCCAGGAATGTTGTAAAATATTACATCCGAGATGATAGGTTGCCTTAGGTTAGGATATACAATGTTATAGATGTATATAATGACCCTATCCAGAAGTAGGCGACGACACTCCAGGAGTGTTGTAAAATATTACATCCCAGATGTTAGGTTGCGTTAGGTAAGGATATACAACGTTATAGACGTATATTATGTCCCCATCGAGAAGCAGGCGACGACACGCCAGGAATGATGTAAAATATTACATTCGACATGCTAGGTCGCCTTAGGCTAGGATATATAACGTTATAGACGTATACAATGTTCCCACCGAGAAGTACGGGCCTACACGCCAGGAATGTTGTCAACTATTACATCCGAGATGTTAGGTTCCCTTAGGTTGGGATATACAACGTTATATACGTATAGTATGTTCCCACCGAGATGTAGGGACCGACATGCCAGGAATGTTGTAAAATATTACATCCGAGATGTTAGGCTGCCTTAGGTTAGGATATACAAAGGTTATAGATGTATATAATGTCCCCATCGAGAAGTAGGCGACGACACGCCAGGAATGTTGTAAAGTATTACATTCGACATGTTAGGTTGCCTTAGACTAGGATATATAACGTTATAGACGTATATAATGTTCCCACCGAAAAATAGGGGCCGACGCGTCAGGAATGTTGTAAAATATTACATTCGACATGTTAGGTGGCCTTAGGCTAGGATATATAACGTTATAGACGTATATAATGTTCCCACCGCGAAGTACGGGCGGATACGCCAGGAATGTTGTCAACTATTACATCCGATATGTTAGGTTGCCTTAGGTTAGGATATATATCGTTATAGACGTATATAATTTTCCCACCGAGACGTAGGCACCGACATGCAAGGAATGTTGTAAAATATTACATCCCAAATGTTAGGTTGCGTTAGGTTAGTATATACAACGTTATAGAGGTATATAATCTCCCCATCGAAAAGCAGTCGACGACACGCCACAATGTTGTAAAATATTACATCCGAGATGTTAGGTTGCCTTAGGTTAGGATATACAATGTTATAGATGTATATAATGTCCCCATCGAGAAGTAGGCGACGACACGCCAGGAATGTTGTAAAATTTTACATTCGACATGTTAGGTTGCCTTAGGCTAGAATATATAACGTTATAGACGTATATAATGTTCCCAACGAAAAATAGGGGTCGACGCGTCAGGAATGTTGTAAAATATTACACCCGAGATGTTAGGTTGCCTTAGGTTAGAATATACAAGGTTATAGATGTATATAATGACCCTATCCAGAAGTAGGCGACGACACTCCAGGAGTGTTGTAAAATATTACATCCCAGATGTTAGGTTGCGTTAGGGTAGGATATACAACGTTATAGACTTATATAATGTCCCCATGGAGAAGCAGGCGACGACACGCCAAGAATGTTATAAAATATTACATCCGAGATGTTAGGTTGCCTTAGGTTAGAATATACAAGGTTATAGATGTATATAATGACCCTATCCAGAAGTAGGCGACGACACTCCAGGAGTGTTGTAAAATATTACATCCCAGATGTTAGGTTGCGTTAGGTAAGGATATACAACGTAATAGACGTATATTATGTCCCCGTCGAGAAGCAGGCGACGACACGCCAGGAATGTTGTAAAATAATACATCCCAGATGTTAGGTTGCGTTAGGTTAGGATATACAACGTTATAGACGTATATTATGTCCCCATCGAGAAGCAGGCGACGACACGCCAGGAATGTTGTAAAGTATTACATTCGACATGTTAGGTTGCCTTAGACTAGGATATATAACGTTATAGACGTATATAATGTTCCCACCGAAAAATAGGGGCCGACGCGTCAGGAATGTTGTAAAATATTACATTCGAAATGTTAGGTGGCCTTAGGTTAGGATATATAACGTTATAGACGTATATAACGTTCCCACCGAGAAGTACGGGCGGACACGCCAGGAATGTTGTCAACTATTACATCCGAGATGTTAGGTTGCCTTAGGTTAGGATATATAACGTTATAGACGCATATAATCTCCCCATCCAAAAGTAGGCGACGACACGCCAGGAATATTACATCCCAGATGTTAGGTTGCGTTAGGTTAGGATACACAACGTTATAGACGTATATAATGTTCCCATCGAGAAGCAGGCGACGACACGCCAGGAATGTTGTAAAGTATTACATTCGACATGTTAGGCTGCCTTAGACTAGGATATATAACGTTATAGACGTATATAATGTTCCCTCCGAAAAATAGGGGCCGACGCGTCAGGATTGTTGTAAAATATTACATTCGACATGTTAGGTGGCCTTAGGCTAGGATATATAACGTTATAGACGTATACAATGTTCCCACCGAGAAGTACGGGCCTACACGCCAGGATTGTTGTCAACTATTACATCCGAGATGTTAGGTTGCCTTAGGTTAGGATATACACCGTTATAGACGTATACAATGTTTCCACCGAGAAGTAGGGACCGACATGCCAGGAATGTTATAAAATATTACATCCGAGATGATAGGTTGCCTTAGGTTAGGATATACAATGTTGTAGATGTATATAATGACCCTATCCAGAAGTAGGCGACGACACTCCAGGAGTGTTGTAAAATATTACATCCCAGATGTTAGGTTGCGTTAGGTAAGGATATACAACGTTATAGACGTATATTATGTCCCCATCGAGAAGCAGGCGACCACACGCCAGGAATGTTGTAAAATATTACATCCCAGATGTTAGGTTGCGTTATGTTAGAATACACAACGTTATAGACGTATATAATGTCCCCATCGAGAAGTAGGCGACGACACGCCAGGAATGTTGTAAAGTATTACATTCGACATGTTAGGTTGCCTTAGACTAGGATATATAACGTTATAGACGTATATAATGTTCCCACCGAAAAATAGGGGCCGACGCGTCAGGAATGTTTAAAATATTACATTCTACATGTTAGGTGGCCTTAGGCTAGGATATATAACGTTATAGACGTATATAATGTTCCCACCGAGAAGTACGGGCGGACACGCCAGGAATGATGTAAAATATTAAATTCGACATGCTAGGTCGCCTTAGGCTAGGATATATAACGTTATAGACGTATACAATGTTCCCACCGAGAAGTACGGGCCTACACGCCAGGAATGTTGTAAAATTTTACATTCGACATGTTAGGTTGCCTTAGGCTAGAATATATAACGTTATAGACATATATAATGTTCCCACCGAAAAATAGGGGTGGACGCGTCAGGAATGTTGGAAAATATTACACCCGAGATGTTAGGTTCCCTTAGGTTAGGATATACAACGTTATAGACGTATAGTATGTTCCCACCGAGATGTAGGGACCGACATGCCAGGAATGTTGTAAAATATTACATCCGAGATGTTAGGCTGCGTTAGGTTAGGATATACAACGTTATAGACTTATATAATGTCCCCGTGGAGAAGCAGGCGACGACACGCCAGGAATGTTATAAAATATTACATCCGAGATGTTAGGTTGCCTTAGGTTAGAATATACAAGGTTATAGATGTATATAATGACCCTATCCAGAAGTAGGCGACGACACTCCAGGAATGTTGTAAAATATTACATCCCAGATGTTAGGTTGCGTTAGGTAAGGATATACAACGTTATAGACGTATATTATGTCCCCGTCGAGAAGCAGGCGACGACACGCCAGGAATGTTGTAAAATAATACATCCCAGACGTTAGGTTGCGTTAGGTTAGGATATACAACGTTATAGACGTATATTATGTCCCCATCGAGAAGCAGGCGACGACACGCCAGGAATGTTGTAAAATATTACATCCGACATGTTAGGTTCCCTTCGGTTTGGATATATATCGTTATAGACGTATATAATGTTCCTACCGAGACTTGGGTACCGACATGCCAGGAATCTTGTATAATATTACATCCCAGATGTTAGGTTGTTTTGGGTTAGGATACACAACGTTATAGACGTATATAATGTCCCCATCGAGAAGTAGGCGACGACACGCCAGCAATGTTGTAAAGTATTACATTCGACATGTTAGGTTGCCTTAGGTTAGGATATACAATGTTATAGATGTATATAATGTCCCCATCGAGAAGTAGGCGACGACACGCCAGGAATGTTGTAAAATTTTACATTCGACATGTTAGGTTGCCTTAGGCTAGAATATATAACGTTATAGACGTATATAATGTTCCCACCGAAAAATAGGGGTCGACGCGTCAGGAATGTTGGAAAATATTACACCCGAGATGTTAGGTTCCCTTAGGTTAGGATATACAACGTTATAGACGTATAGTATGTTGCCACCGAGATGTAGGGACCGACATGCCAGGAATGTTGTAAAATATTACATCCGAGATGTTAGGTTGCGTTAGGTTAGGATATACAACGTTATAGACTTATATAATGTCCCCATGGAGAAGCAGGCGACGACACGCCAGGAATGTTATAAAATATTACATCCGAGATGTTAGGTTGCCTTAGGTTAGAATATACAAGGTTATAGATGTATATAATGACCCTATCCAGAAGTAGGCGACGACACTCCAGGAATGTTATAAAATATTACATCCCAGATGTTAGGTTGCGTTAGGTAAGGATATACAACGTTATAGACGTATATTATGTCCCCGTCGAGAAGCAGGCGACGACACGCCAGGAATGTTGTAAAATAATACATCCCAGATGTTAGGTTGCGTTAGGTTAGGATATACAACGTTATAGACGTATATTATGTCCCCATCGAGAAGCAGGCGACGACACGCCAGGAATGTTGTAAAATATTACATCCGACATGTTAGGTTCCCTTCGGTTTGGATATATATCGTTATAGACGTATATAATGTTCCTACCGAGACTTGGGTACCGACATGCCAGGAATCTTGTATAATATTACATCCCAAATGTTAGGTTGCGTTAGGTTAGGATATACAACGTTATAGAGGTATATAATCTCCCCATCGAGAAGCAGTCGACGACACGCCACAATGTTGTAAAATATTACATCCGCGATGTTAGGTTGCCTTAGGTTAGGATATACAATGTTATAGATGTATATAATGTCCCCATCGAGAAGTAGGCGACGACACGCCAGGAATGTTGTAAAATTTTACATTCGACATGTTAGGTTGCCTTAGGCTAGAATATATAACGTTATAGACGTATATAATGTTCCGACCGAAAAATAGGGGTCGACGCGTCAGGAATGTTGTAAAATATTACACCCGAGATGTTAGGTTGCGTTAGGTAAGGATATACATCGTTATAGACGTATATTATGTCCCCGTCGAGAAGCAGGCGACGACACGCCAGGAATGTTGTAAAATATTGCATCCGAGATGATAGGTTGCCTTAGGTTAGGATATACAATGTTATAGATGTATATAATGACCCTATCCAGAAGTAGGCGACGACACTCCAGGAGTGTTGTAAAATATTACATCCCAGATGTTAGGTTGCGTTAGGTAAGGATATACAACGTTATAGACGTATATTATGTCCCCATCGAGAAGCAGGCGACGACACGCCAGGAATGTTGTAAAATATTACATCCCAGATGTTAGGTTGCGTTATGTTAGGATACACAACGTTATAGACGTATATAATGTCCCCATCGAGAAGTAGGCGACGACACGCCAGGAATGTTGTAAAATTTTACATTCGACATGTTAGGTTGCCTTAGGCTAGAATATATAACGTTATAGACGTATATAATGTTCCCACCGAAAAATAGGGGTCGACGCGTCAGGAATGTTGTAAAATATTACACCCGAGATGTTAGGTTGCGTTAGGTAAGGATATACATCGTTATAGACGTATATTATGTCCCCGTCGAGAAGCAGGCGACGACACGCCAGGAATGTTGTAAAATATTACATCCGAGATGATAGGTTGCCTTAGGTTAGGATATACAATGTTATAGATGTATATAATGACCCTATCCAGAAGTAGGCGACGACACTCCAGGAGTGTTGTAAAATATTACATCCCAGATGTTAGGTTGCGTTAGGTAAGGATATACAACGTTATAGACGTATATTATGTCCCCATCGAGAAGCAGGCGACGACACGCCAGGAATGTTGTAAAATATTACATCCCAGATGTTAGGTTGCGTTATGTTAGGATACACAACGTTATAGACGTATATAATGTCCCCATCGAGAAGTAGGCGACGACACGCCAGGAATGTTGTAAAGTATTACATTCGACATGTTATGTTGCCTTAGACTAGGATATATAACGTTATAGACGTATATAATGTTCCCACCGAAACATAGGGGCCGACGCGTCAGGAATGTTGTAAAATATTACATTCGAAATGTTAGGTGGCCTTAGGTTAGGATATATAACGTTATAGACGTATATAACGTTCCCACCGAGAAGTACGGGCGGACACGCCAGGAATGTTGTCAACTATTACATCCGAGATGTTAGGTTGCCTTAGGTTAGGATATATAACGTTATAGACGCATATAATCTCCCCATCCAAAAGTAGGCGACGACACGCCAGGAATATTACATCCCAGATGTTAGGTTGCGTTATGTTAGGATACACAACGTTATAGACGTATATAATGTTCCCATCGAGAAGCAGGCGACGACACGCCAGGAATGATGTAAAATATTACATTCGACATGCTAGGTCGCCTTAGGCTAGGATATATAACGTTATAGACGTATACAATGTTCCCACCGAGAAGTACGGGCCTACACGCCAGGAATGTTGTCAACTATTACATCCGAGATGTTAGGTTCCCTTAGGTTGGGATATACAACGTTATATACGTATAGTATGTTCCCACCGAGATGTAGGGACCGACATGCCAGGAATGTTGTAAAATATTACATCCGAGATGTTAGGCTGCCTTAGGTTAGGATATACAAAGGTTATAGATGTATATAATGTCCCCATCGAGAAGTAGGCGACGACACGCCAGGAATGTTGTAAAGTATTACATTCGACATGTTAGGTTGCCTTAGACTAGGATATATAACGTTATAGACGTATATAATGTTCCCACCGAAAAATAGGGGCCGACGCGTCAGGAATGTTGTAAAATATTACATTCGACATGTTAGGTGGCCTTAGGCTAGGATATATAACGTTATAGACGTATATAATGTTCCCACCGCGAAGTACGGGCGGATACGCCAGGAATGTTGTCAACTATTACATCCGATATGTTAGGTTGCCTTAGGTTAGGATATATATCGTTATAGACGTATATAATTTTCCCACCGAGACGTAGGCACCGACATGCAAGGAATGTTGTAAAATATTACATCCCAAATGTTAGGTTGCGTTAGGTTAGTATATACAACGTTATAGAGGTATATAATCTCCCCATCGAGAAGCAGTCGACGACACGCCACAATGTTGTAAAATATTACATCCGAGATGTTAGGTTGCCTTAGGTTAGGATATACAATGTTATAGATGTATATAATGTCCCCATCGAGAAGTAGGCGACGACACGCCAGGAATGTTGTAAAATTTTACATTCGACATGTTAGGTTGCCTTAGGCTAGAATATATAACGTTATAGACGTATATAATGTTCCCAACGAAAAATAGGGGTCGACGCGTCAGGAATGTTGTAAAATATTACACCCGAGATGTTAGGTTGCGTTAGGTAAGGATATACAACGTTATAGACGTATATTATGTCCCCGTCGAGAAGCAGGCGACGACACGCCAGGAATGTTGTAAAATATTACATCCGAGATGTTAGGTTGCGTTAGGGTAGGATATACAACGTTATAGACTTATATAATGTCCCCATGGAGAAGCAGGCGACGACACGCCAGGAATGTTATAAAATATTACATCCGAGATGTTAGGTTGCCTTAGGTTAGAATATACAAGGTTATAGATGTATATAATGACCCTATCCAGAAGTAGGCGACGACACTCCAGGAGTGTTGTAAAATATTACATCCCAGATGTTAGGTTGCGTTAGGTAAGGATATACAACGTAATAGACGTATATTATGTCCCCGTCGAGAAGCAGGCGACGACACGCCAGGAATGTTGTAAAATAATACATCCCAGAGGTTAGGTTGCGTTAGGTTAGGATATACAACGTTATAGACGTATATTATGTCCCCATCGAGAAGCAGGCGACGACACGCCAGGAATGTTGTAAAGTATTACATTCGACATGTTAGGTTGCCTTAGACTAGGATATATAACGTTATAGACGTATATAATGTTCCCACCGAAAAATAGGGGCCGACGCGTCAGGAATGTTGTAAAATATTACATTCGAAATGTTAGGTGGCCTTAGGTTAGGATATATAACGTTATAGACGTATATAACGTTCCCACCGAGAAGTACGGGCGGACACGCCAGGAATGTTGTCAACTATTACATCCGAGATGTTAGGTTGCCTTAGGTTAGGATATAAAACGTTATAGACGCATATAATCTCCCCATCCAAAAGTAGGCGACGACACGCCAGGAATATTACATCCCAGATGTTAGGTTGCGTTATGTTAGGATACACAACGTTATAGACGTATATAATGTTCCCATCGAGAAGCAGGCGACGACACGCCAGGAATGATGTAAAATATTACATTCGACATGCTAGGTCGCCTTAGGCTAGGATATATAACGTTATAGACGTATACAATGTTCCCACCGAGAAGTACGGGCCTACACGCCAGGAATGTTGTCAACTATTACATCCGAGATGTTAGGTTCCCTTAGGTTGGGATATACAACGTTATATACGTATAGTATGTTCCCACCGAGATGTAGGGACCGACACGCCAGGAATGTTGTAAAATATTACATCCGAGATGTTAGGTTGCGTTAGGGTAGGATATACAACGTTATAGACTTATATAATGTCCCCATGGAGAAGCAGGCGACGACACGCCAGGAATGTTATAAAATATTACATCCGAGATGTTAGGTTGCCTTAGGTTAGAATATACAAGGTTATAGATGTATATAATGACCCTATCCAGAAGTAGGCGACGACACTCCAGGAGTGTTGTAAAATATTACATCCCAGATGTTAGGTTGCGTTAGGTAAGGATATACAACGTAATAGACGTATATTATGTCCCCGTCGAGAAGCAGGCGACGACACGCCAGGAATGTTGTAAAATAATACATCCCAGATGTTAGGTTGCGTTAGGTTAGGATATACAACGTTATAGACGTATATTATGTCCCCATCGAGAAGCAGGCGACGACACGCCAGGAATGTTGTAAAGTATTACATTCGACATGTTAGGTTGCCTTAGACTAGGATATATAACGTTATAGACGTATATAATGTTCCCACCGAAAAATAGGGGCCGACACGTCAGGAATGTTGTCAACTATTACATCCGAGATGTTAGGTGGCCTTAGGCTAGGATATATAACGTTATAGACGTATATAATGTTCCCACCGAGAAGTACGGGCGGATACGCCAGGAATATTGTCAACTATTACATCCGAGATGTTAGGTTGCCTTACGTTAGGATATATAATGTTATAGACGTATATTATGTCCCCATCCAGAAGTAGGCGACGACACGCCGGGAATATTACATCCCCGATGTTAGGTTGCGTTAGGTTAGGATACACAACGTTATAGACGTATATAATGTTCCCATCGTGAAGCAGGCGACGACACGCCAGGAATGTTGTAAAATATTACATCCGAGATGTTAGGTTCCCTTCGGTTTGGATATATATCGTTATAGACGTATATAATGTTCCTACCGAGACTTGGGGACCGACATGCCAGGAATCTTGTATAATATTACATCCCAGATGTTAGGTTGCTTTAGGTTAGGATATACAACGATATAGACGTATATAATGTCCCCATCGAGAAGCAGGCGACGACACGCCAGGAATGTTGTAAAATATTACATTCGACATGTTAGGTCGCCTTCGGCTAGGATATATAACGTTATAGACGTATATAATGTTCCCACCGAAAAATAGGTGCCGACGCGTCAGGAATATTGTAAAATATTACACCCGAGATGTTAGGTTCCCTTAGGTTAGGATATACAACGTTATAGACGTATAGTATGTTCCCACCGAGATGTAGGGACCGACATGCCAGGAATGTTGTAAAATATTACATCCGAGATGTTAGGTTGCGTTAGGTTAGGATATACAACGTTATAGACTTATATAATGTCCCCATGGAGAAGCAGGCGACGACACTCCAGGAATGTTGTAAAATATTACATCCCAGATGTTACGTTGCGTTAGGTAAGGATATACAACGTTATAGACGTATATTATGTCCCCGTCGAGAAGCAGGCGACGACACGCCAGGAATGTTGTAAAATAATACATCCCAGATGTTAGGTTGCGTTAGGTTAGGATATACAACGTTATAGACGTATATTATGTCCCCATCGAGAAGCAGGCGACGACACGCCAGGAATGTTGTAAAATATTACATCCGACATGTTAGGTTCCCTTCGGTTTGGATATATATCGTTATAGACGTATATAATGTTCCTACCGAGACTTGGGGACCGACATGCCAGGAATCTTGTATAATATTACATCCCAGATGTTAGGTTGCTTTGGGTTAGGATACACAACGTTATAGACGTATATAATGTCCCCATCGAGAAGTAGGCGACGACACGCCAGGAATGTTGTAAAGTATTACATTCGACATGTTAGGTCGCCTTAGACTACGATATATAACGTTATAGACGTATATAATGTTCCCACCGAAAAATAGGGGCCGACGCGTCAGGAATGTTGTAAAATATTACATTCGACATGTTAGGTTGCCTTAGACTAGGATATATAACGTTATAGACGTATATAATGTTCCCACCGAAAAATAGGGGCCGACGCGTCAGGAATGTTGTAAAATATTACATTCGACATGTTAGGTGGCCTTAGGCTAGGATATATAACGTTATAGACGTATATAATGTTCCCACCGCGAAGTACGGGCGGATACGCCAGGAATGTTGTCAACTTTTACATCCGAGATGTTAGGTTGCCCTACGTTAGGATATATAATGTTATAGACGTATATAATGTCCCCATCCAGAAGTAGGCGACGACACGCCGGGAATATTACATCCCAGATGTTAGGTTGCGTTAGGTTAGGATACACAACGTTATAGACGTATATAATGTTCCCATCGAGAAGCAGGCGACGACACGCCAGGAATGATGTAAAATATTAAATTCGATATGTTAGGTCGCCTTAGGCTAGGATATATAACGTTATAGACATATACAATGTTCACACCGAGAAGTTCGGGCCTACACGCCAGGAATGTTGTCAACTATTACATCCGATATGTTAGGTTGCCTTAGGTTAGGATATATATAGTTATAGACGTATATAATTTTCCCACCGAGACGTAGGCACCGACATGCAAGGAATGTTGTAAAATATTACATCCCAGATGTTAGGTTGCGTTAGGTAAGGATATACAACGTTATAGACGTATATTATGTCCCCGTCGAGAAGCAGGCGACGACACGCCAGGAATGTTGTAAAATATTACATCCGACATGTTAGGTTCCCTTCGGTTTGGATATATATCGTTATAGACGTATATAATGTTCCCACCGAAAAATAGGGGCCGACGCGTCAGGAATGTTGTAAAATATTACATTCGACATGTTAGGTGGCCTTAGGTTAGGATATATAACGTTATAGACGTATATAATGTTCCCACCGAGAGGTACGGGCGGACACGCCAGGAATGTTGTAAAGTATTACATTCAACATGTTAGGTTGCCTTAGACTAGGATATATAACGTTATAGACGTATATAATGTTCCCACCGAAAAATAGGGGCCGACGCGTCAGGAATGTTGTAAAATATTACATTCGAAATGTTAGGTGGCCTTAGGTTAGGATATATAACGTTATAGACGTATATAACGTTCCCACCGAGAAGTACGGGCGGACACGCCAGGAATGTTGTCAACTATTACATCCGAGATGTTAGGTTGCCTTAGGTTAGGATATATAACGTTATAGACGCATATAATCTCCCCATCCAAAAGTAGGCGACGACACGCCAGGAATATTACATCCCAGATGTTAGGTTGCGTTATGTTAGGATACACAACGTTATAGACGTATATAATGTTCCCATCGAGAAGCAGGCGACGACACGCCAGGAATGATGTAAAATATTACATTCGACATGCTAGGTCGCCTTAGGCTAGGATATATAACGTTATAGACGTATACAATGTTCCCACCGAGAAGTACGGGCCTACACGCCAGGAATGTTGTCAACTATTACATCCGAGATGTTAGGTTCCCTTAGGTTGGGATATACAACGTTATATACGTATAGTATGTTCCCACCGAGATGTAGGGACCGACATGCCAGGAATGTTGTAAAATATTACATCCGAGATGTTAGGCTGCCTTAGGTTAGGATATACAAAGGTTATAGATGTATATAATGTCCCCATCGAGAAGTAGGCGACGACACGCCAGGAATGTTGTAAAGTATTACATTCGACATGTTAGGTTGCCTTAGACTAGGATATATAACGTTATAGACGTATATAATGTCCCCATCGAGAAGTAGGCGACGACACGCCAGGAATGTTGTAAAATATTACATCCGAGATGTTAGGTTGCGTTAGGGTAGGATATACAACGTTATAGACTTATATAATGTCCCCATGGAGAAGCAGGCGACGACACGCCAGGAATGTTATAAAATATTACATCCGAGATGTTAGGTTGCCTTAGGTTAGAATATACAAGGTTATAGATGTATATAATGACCCTATCCAGAAGTAGGCGACGACACTCCAGGAGTGTTGTAAAATATTACATCCCAGATGTTAGGTTGCGTTAGGTAAGGATATACAACGTAATAGACGTATATTATGTCCCCGTCGAGAAGCAGGCGACGACACGCCAGGAATGTTGTAAAATAATACATCCCAGATGTTAGGTTGCGTTAGGTTAGGATATACAACGTTATAGACGTATATTATGTCCCCATCGAGAAGCAGGCGACGACACGCCAGGAATGTTGTAAAGTATTACATTCGACATGTTAGGTTGCCTTAGACTAGGATATATAACGTTATAGACGTATATAATGTTCCCACCGAAAAATAGGGGCCGACACGTCAGGAATGTTGTCAACTATTACATCCGAGATGTTAGGTGGCCTTAGGCTAGGATATATAACGTTATAGACGTATATAATGTTCCCACCGAGAAGTACGGGCGGATACGCCAGGAATATTGTCAACTATTACATCCGAGATGTTAGGTTGCCTTACGTTAGGATATATAATGTTATAGACGTATATTATGTCCCCATCCAGAAGTAGGCGACGACACGCCGGGAATATTACATCCCCGATGTTAGGTTGCGTTAGGTTAGGATACACAACGTTATAGACGTATATAATGTTCCCATCGTGAAGCAGGCGACGACACGCCAGGAATGTTGTAAAATATTACATCCGAGATGTTAGGTTCCCTTCGGTTTGGATATATATCGTTATAGACGTATATAATGTTCCTACCGAGACTTGGGGACCGACATGCCAGGAATCTTGTATAATATTACATCCCAGATGTTAGGTTGCTTTAGGTTAGGATATACAACGATATAGACGTATATAATGTCCCCATCGAGAAGCAGGCGACGACACGCCAGGAATGTTGTAAAATATTACATTCGACATGTTAGGTCGCCTTCGGCTAGGATATATAACGTTATAGACGTATATAATGTTCCCACCGAAAAATAGGTGCCGACGCGTCAGGAATATTGTAAAATATTACACCCGAGATGTTAGGTTCCCTTAGGTTAGGATATACAACGTTATAGACGTATAGTATGTTCCCACCGAGATGTAGGGACCGACATGCCAGGAATGTTGTAAAATATTACATCCGAGATGTTAGGTTGCGTTAGGTTAGGATATACAACGTTATAGACGTATATTATGTCCCCATCGAGAAGCAGGCGACGACACGCCAGGAATGTTGTAAAATATTACATCCGACATGTTAGGTTCCCTTCGGTTTGGATATATATCGTTATAGACGTATATAATGTTCCTACCGAGACTTGGGGACCGACATGCCAGGAATCTTGTATAATATTACATCCCAGATGTTAGGTTGCTTTGGGTTAGGATACACAACGTTATAGACGTATATAATGTCCCCATCGAGAAGTAGGCGACGACACGCCAGGAATGTTGTAAAGTATTACATTCGACATGTTAGGTCGCCTTAGACTACGATATATAACGTTATAGACGTATATAATGTTCCCACCGAAAAATAGGGGCCGACGCGTCAGGAATGTTGTAAAATATTACATTCGACATGTTAGGTTGCCTTAGACTAGGATATATAACGTTATAGACGTATATAATGTTCCCACCGAAAAATAGGGGCCGACGCGTCAGGAATGTTGTAAAATATTACATTCGACATGTTAGGTGGCCTTAGGCTAGGATATATAACGTTATAGACGTATATAATGTTCCCACCGCGAAGTACGGGCGGATACGCCAGGAATGTTGTCAACTTTTACATCCGAGATGTTAGGTTGCCCTACGTTAGGATATATAATGTTATAGACGTATATAATGTCCCCATCCAGAAGTAGGCGACGACACGCCGGGAAT
This sequence comes from Xylocopa violacea, assembly GCA_963969225.1. Lineage (NCBI taxonomy): Eukaryota > Metazoa > Arthropoda > Insecta > Hymenoptera > Apidae > Xylocopa > Xylocopa violacea. Next base: position 3,482,927 of record CAXAJV010000857.1, read on the forward strand.
ATTACATCCCAGATGTTAGGTTGCGTTAGGTTAGGATACACAACGTTATAGACGTATATAATGTTCCCATCGAGAAGCAGGCGACGACACGCCAGGAATGATGTAAAATATTAAATTCGATATGTTAGGTCGCCTTAGGCTAGGATATATAACGTTATAGACATATACAATGTTCACACCGAGAAGTTCGGGCCTACACGCCAGGAATGTTGTCAACTATTACATCCGATATGTTAGGTTGCCTTAGGTTAGGATATATATAGTTATAGACGTATATAATTTTCCCACCGAGACGTAGGCACCGACATGCAAGGAATGTTGTAAAATATTACATCCCAGATGTTAGGTTGCGTTAGGTAAGGATATACAACGTTATAGACGTATATTATGTCCCCGTCGAGAAGCAGGCGACGACACGCCAGGAATGTTGTAAAATATTACATCCGACATGTTAGGTTCCCTTCGGTTTGGATATATATCGTTATAGACGTATATAATGTTCCCACCGAAAAATAGGGGCCGACGCGTCAGGAATGTTGTAAAATATTACATTCGACATGTTAGGTGGCCTTAGGTTAGGATATATAACGTTATAGACGTATATAATGTTCCCACCGAGAGGTACGGGCGGACACGCCAGGAATGTTGTAAAGTATTACATTCAACATGTTAGGTTGCCTTAGACTAGGATATATAACGTTATAGACGTATATAATGTTCCCACCGAAAAATAGGGGCCGACGCGTCAGGAATGTTGTAAAATATTACATTCGACATGTTAGGTGGCCTTAGGCTAGGATATATAACGTTATAGACGTATATAATGTTCCCACCGCGAAGTACGGGCGGATACGCCAGGAATGTTGTCAACTATTACATCCGAGATGTTAGGTTGCCCTACGTTAGGATATATAATGTTATAGACGTATATAATGTCCCCATCCAGAAGTAGGCGACGACACGCCGGGAATATTACATCCCAGATGTTAGGTTGCGTTAGGTTAGGATACACAACGTTATAGACGTATATAATGTTCCCATCGAGAAGCAGGCGACGACACGCCAGGAATGATGTAAAATATTAAATTCGATATGTTAGGTCGCCTTAGGCTAGGATATATAATGTCATAGACATATACAATGTTCACACCGAGAAGTTCGGGCCTACACGCCAGGAATGTTGTCAACTATTACATCCGATATGTTAGGTTGCCTTAGGTTAGGATATATATAGTTATAGACGTATATAATTTTCCCACCGAGACGTAGGCACCGACATGCAAGGAATGTTGTAAAATATTACATCCCAGATGTTAGGTTGCGTTAGGTAAGGATATACAACGTTATAGACGTATATTATGTCCCCGTCGAGAAGCAGGCGACGACACGCCAGGAATGTTGTAAAATATTACATCCGACATGTTAGGTTCCCTTCGGTTTGGATATATATCGTTATAGACGTATATAATGTTCCCACCGAAAAATAGGGGCCGACGCGTCAGGAATGTTGTAAAATATTACATTCGACATGTTAGGTGGCCTTAGGTAAGGATATATAACGTTATAGACGTATATAATGTTCCCACCGAGAAGTACGGGCGGACACGCCAGGAATGTTGTAAAGTATTACATTCAACATGTTAGGTTGCCTTAGACTAGGATATATAACGTTATAGACGTATATAATGTTCCCACCGAAAAATAGGGGCCGACGCGTCAGGAATGTTGTAAAATATTACATTCGACATGTTAGGTGGCCTTAGGCTAGGATATATAACGTTATAGAGGTATATAATGTTCCCACCGAGAAGTACGGGCGGACACGCCAGGAATGTTGTCAACTATTACATCCGAGATGTTAGGTTGCCTTATGTTAGGATATATAACGTTATAGACGCATATAATCTCCCCATCCAGAAATAGGCGACGACACGCCAGGAATATTACATCCCAGATGTTAGGTTGCGTTAGGTTAGGATACACAACGTTATAGACGTATATAATGTTCCCATCGAGAAGCAGGCGACGACACGCCAGGAATGATGTAAAATATTACATTCGACATGCTAGGTCGCCTTAGGCTAGGATATATAACGTTATAGACGTATACAATGTTCCCACCGAGAAGTACGGGCCTACACGCCAGGAATGTTGTCAACTATTACATCCGAGATGTTAGGTTCCCTTAGGTTAGGATATACAACGTTATATACGTATAGTATGTTCCCACCGAGATGTAGGGACCGACATGCCAGGAATGTTGTAAAATATTACATCCGAGATGTTAGGCTGCCTTAGGTTAGGATATATAAGGTTATAGATGTATATAATGTCCCCATCGAGAAGTAGGCGACGACACGCCAGGAATGTTGTAAAGTATTACATTCGACATGTTAGGCTGCCTTAGACTAGGATATATAACGTTATAGACGTATATAATGTTCCCTCCGAAAAATAGGGGCCGACGCGTCAGGAATGTTTAAAATATTACATTCTACATGTTAGGTGGCCTTAGGTTAGGATATACAACGTTATAGACGTATAGTATGTTCCCACCGAGATGTAGGGACCGACATGCCAGGAATGTTGTAAAATATTACATCCGAGATGTTAGGTTGCGTTAGGTTAGGATATACAACGTTATAGACTTATATAATGTCCCCATGGAGAAGCAGGCGACGACACGCCAGGAATGTTATAAAATATTACATCCGAGATGTTAGGTTGCCTTAGGTTAGAATATACAAGGTTATAGATGTATATAATGACCCTATCCAGAAGTAGGCGACGACACTCCAGGAATGTTGTAAAATATTACATCCCAGATGTTAGGTTGCGTTAGGTAAGGATATACAACGTTATAGACGTATATTATGTCCCCGTCGAGAAGCAGGCGACGACACGCCAGGAATGTTCTAAAATAATACATCCCAGATGTTAGGTTGCGTTAGGTTAGGATATACAACGTTATAGAGGTATATAATCTCCCCATCGAGAAGCAGTCGACGACACGCCACAATGTTGTAAAATATTACATCCGCGATGTTAGGTTGCCTTAGGTTAGGATATACAATGTTATAGATGTATATAATGTCCCCATCGAGAAGTAGGCGACGACACGCCAGGAATGTTGTAAAATTTTACATTCGACATGTTAGGTTGCCTTAGGCTAGAATATATAACGTTATAGACGTATATAATGTTCCCACCGAAAAATAGGGGTCGACGCGTCAGGAATGTTGTAAAATATTACACCCGAGATGTTAGGTTGCCTTAGGCTAGGATATATAACGTTATAGACGTATATAATATTCCCACCGAGAAATAGGGGCCGACATGCCAGGAATGTTGTAAAATATTAAACCCGAGATGTTAGGTTGCCTTAGGCTAGGATATATAACGTTATAGACGTATATAATGTTCCCACCGAGAAATAGGGGCCGACGCGTCAGGAATGTTGTAAAATAATACACCCGAAATGTTAGGTTCCCTTAGGTTAGGATATACAACGTTATAGATGTATTTAATGTCCCCATCGAGAAGTAGGGGACGACACGCCAGGAATGCTGTAAAATATTACATCCGAGATGTTAGGTTGCGTTAGGTTAGGATATATATCGTTATAGACGTATATAATGTTCCCAGCGAGACGTAGGGACTGACATGCCAGGAATGTTGTAAAATATTACATCCTAGATGTTAGGTTGCATTAGGTTAGGATATACAACGTTATAGACGTATATAATGTCCTCATCGAGAAGCAGGCGACGACACGACAGGAACGTTGTAAAATATTACATTCCACATGTTAGGTCGCCTTAGGCTAGAATGTATATCGTTATAGACGTATACAATGTTTCCACCTAGAAGTAGGGACCGACATGCCAGGAATGTAGTAAAATATTACATACGAGATGTTAGGTTGCCTTAGGTTAGGATATACAAGGTTATAGATGTATATAATGTTCCCATCGAGAAGTAAGCGACGAGACGCCAGAAATGTTGTAAAATATTACATTCGACATGTTAGGTTGCCTTAGGCTAGGATATCTAAGGTTATAGACGTATATAATGTTCCCACCGAAAAATAGGGTCCGACGCGTCAGGAATGTTGTAAAATATTACACCCGAAATGTTAGGTTCCCTTAGGTTAGGATATACAACGTTATAGACGTATAGAATGATCCCACGGAGATGTAGGGACCGGCATGCCAGGAATGTTGTAAAATATTACATCCGAGATGTTAGGCTGCCCTAGGTTAGGACATATATCATTATAGACGTATACAATGTTTCCCCCGAGAAGTAGGGACCGACATTCCAGGAATGTTGTAAAATATTACATCCGAGATGTTAGGCTGCCTTAGGTTGGGATATACAAGGTTCTAGATGTATATAATGTCCCCATCGACAAGTAGGCGACGACAAGCCAGGAATGTTGTAAAATATTAAATTCGCCATGTTAGGTTGCCTTACACTAGGATATATAACGTTATAGACTTATATAGTGTTCCCACCGAATAATAGGGGCTGACGCGTCACGAATGTCGTAAAATATTAAACCCGAGATGTTGGGTTCCCTTAGGTTAGGATATACAACGTTATAGACGTATAGAATGTTCCCACCGAGATGTAGGGACCGACCTGCCAGGAATGTTGTAAAACATTACGTCCGAGATGTTAGGTTGCCCTAGGTTAGGATATATATCGTTATAGACGTATACAATGTTTCCCCCGAGAAGTAGGGACCGCCATGCCAGGAATGTTGTAAAATATTACATCCGAGATGTTAGGCTGCCTTAGGTTGGGCTATACAAGGTTATAGATGTATATAATGTCCCCATCGAGAAGTAGGCGACGACACGCCAGGAATGTTGTAAAATATTACATTCGCCATGTTAGGTTCAATTCGGTTTGGATATATATCGTTATAGACGTATATAATGTTCCTACCGAGACTTGGGGACCGACATGCCAGGAATCTTGTATAATATTACATCCCAGATGTTAGGTTGCTTTGGGTTAGGATACACAACGTTATAGACGTATATAATGTCCCCATCGAGAAGTAGGCGACGACACGCCAGGAATGTTGTAAAGTATTACATTCGACATGTTAGGTCGCCTTCGGCTAGGATATATAACGTTATAGACGTATATAATGTTCCCACCGAAAAATAGGTGCCGACGCGTCAGGAATATTGTAAAATATTACACCCGAGATGTTAGGTTCCCTTAGGTTAGGGTATACAACGTTATAGACGTATAGTATGTTCCCACCGAGATGTAGGGACCGACATGCCAGGAATGTTGTAAAATATTACATCCGAGATGTTAGGTTGCGTTAGGTTAGGATATACAACGTTATAGACTTATATAATGTCCCCATGGAGAAGCAGGCGACGACACTCCAGGAATGTTGTAAAATATTACATCCCAGATGTTAGGTTGCGTTAGGTAAGGATATACAACGTTATAGACGTATATTATGTCCCCGCCGAGAAGCAGGCGACGACACGCCAGGAATGTTGTAAAATAATACATCCCAGATGTTAGGTTGCGTTAGGTTAGGATATACAACGTTATAGACGTATATTATGTCCCCATCGAGAAGCAGGCGACGACACGCCAGGAATGTTGTAAAATATTACATCCGACATGTTAGGTTCCCTTCGGTTTGGATATATATCGTTATAGACGTATATAATGTTCCTACCGAGACTTGGGGACCGACATGCCAGGAATCTTGTATAATATTACATCCCAGATGTTAGGTTGCTTTGGGTTAGGATACACAACGTTATAGACGTATATAATGTCCCCATCGAGAAGTAGGCGACGACACGCCAGGAATGTTGTAAAGTATTACATTCGACATGTTAGGTCGCCTTAGACTACGATATATAACGTTATAGACGTATATAATGTTCCCACCGAAAAATAGAGGCCGACGCGTCAGGAATGTTGTAAAATATTACATTCGACATGTTAGGTTGCCTTAGACTAGGATATATAACGTTATAGACGTATATAATGTTCCCACCGAAAAATAGGGGCCGACGCGTCAGGAATGTTGTAAAATATTACATTCGACATGTTAGGTGGCCTTAGGCTAGGATATATAACGTTATAGAGGTATATAATGTTCCCACCGAGAAGTACGGGCGGACACGCCAGGAATGTTGTCAACTATTACATCCGAGATGTTAGGTTGCCTTAGGTTAGGATATATAACGTTATAGACTCATATAATCTCCCCATCCAGAAGTAGGCGACGACACGCCAGGAATATTACATCCCAGATGTTAGGTTGCGTTAGGTTAGGATACACAACGTTATAGACGTATATAATGTTCCCATCGAGAAGCAGGCGACGACACGCCAGGAATGATGTAAAATATTACATTCGACATGCTAGGTCGCCTTAGGCTAGGATATATAACGTTATAGACGTATACAATGTTCCCACCGAGAAGTACGGGCCTACACGCCAGGAATGTTGTCAACTATTACATCCGAGATGTTAGGTTCCCTTAGGTTAGGATATACAACGTTATATACGTATAGTATGTTCCCACCGAGATGTAGGGACCGACATGCCAGGAATGTTGTAAAATATTACATCCGAGATGTTAGGCTGCCTTAGGCTAGGATATATAACGTTATAGACGTATATAATGTTCCCACCGAAAAATAGGGGCCGACGCGTCAGGAATATTGTAAAATATTACACCCGAGATGTTAGGTTCCCTTAGGTTAGGATATACAACGTTATAGACGTATAGTATGATCCCACCGAGATGTAGGGACCGACATGCCAGGAATGTTGTAAAATATTACATCCGAGATGTTAGGCTGCCTTATGTTAGGATATACAAGGTTATAGATGTATATAATGTCCCCATCGAGAAGTAGGCGACGACAGGCCAGGAATGTTGTAAAGTATTACATTCGACATGTTATGTGGCCTTAGGCTAGGTTATATAACGTTATAGACGTATATAATGTTCCCACCGAGAAGTACGGGCGGACACGCCAGGAATGTTGTCAACTATTACATCCGAGATGTTAGGTTGCCTTAGGTTAGGATATATAACGTTATAGACGCATATAATCTCCCCATCCAGAAGTAGGCGACGACACGCCAGGAATATTACATCCCAGATGTTAGGTTGCGTTATGTTAGGATACACAACGTTATAGACGTATATAATGTTCCCATCGAGAAGCAGGCGACGACACGCCAGGAATGATGTAAAATATTACATTCGACATGCTAGGTCGCCTTAGGCTAGGATATATAACGTTATAGACGTATACAATGTTCCCACCGAGAAGTACGGGCCTACACGCCAGGAATGTTGTCAACTATTACATCCGAGATGTTAGGTTCCCTTAGGTTGGGATATACAACGTTATATACGTATAGTATGTTCCCACCGAGATGTAGGGACCGACATGCCAGGAATGTTGTAAAATATTACATCCGAGATGTTAGGCTGCCTTAGGTTAGGATATACAAAGGTTATAGATGTATATAATGTCCCCATCGAGAAGTAGGCGACGACACGCCAGGAATGTTGTAAAGTATTACATTCGACATGTTAGGTTGCCTTAGACTAGGATATATAACGTTATAGACGTATATAATGTTCCCACCGAAAAATAGGGGCCGACGCGTCAGGAATGTTGTAAAATATTACATTCGACATGTTAGGTGGCCTTAGGCTAGGATATATAACGTTATAGACGTATATAATGTTCCCACCGCGAAGTACGAGCGGATACGCCAGGAATGTTGTCAACTATTACATCCGATATGTTAGGTTGCCTTAGGTTAGGATATATATCGTTATAGACGTATATAATTTTCCCACCGAGACGTAGGCACCGACATGCAAGGAATGTTGTAAAATATTACATCCCAAATGTTAGGTTGCGTTAGGTTAGGATATACAACGTTATAGAGGTATATAATCTCCCCATCGAGAAGTAGGCGACGACACGCCAGGAATGTTGTAAAATTTTACATTCGACATGTTAGGTTGCCTTAGGCTAGAATATATAACGTTATAGACGTATATAATGTTCCCACCGAAAAATAGGGGTCGACGCGTCAGGAATGTTGGAAAATATTACACCCGAGATGTTAGGTTCCCTTAGGTTAGGATATACAACGTTATAGACGTGTAGTATGTTCCCACCGAGATGTAGGGACCGACATGCCAGGAATGTTGTAAAATATTACATCCGAGATGTTAGGCTGCCTTAGGTTAGGATATACAAGGTTATAGATGTATATAATGTCCCCATCGAGAAGTAGGCGACGACACGCCAGGAATGTTGTAAAGTATTACATTCGACATGTTAGGTCGCCTTAGGCTAGGATATATAACGTTATAGACGTATACAATGTTCTCACCGAGAAGTACGGGCCTACACGCCAGGAATGTTTTCAACTATTACATCCGAGATGTTAGGTTCCCTTAGGTTAGGATATACAACGTTATAGACGTATAGCATGTTCCCACCGAGATGTAGGGACCGACATGCCAGGAATGTTGTAAAATATTACATCCGAGATGTTAGGCTGCCTTAGGTTAGGATATACAAGGTTATAGATGTATATAATGTCCCCATCGAGAAGTAGGCGACGACACGCCAGGAATGTTGTAAAGTATTACATTCGACATGTTAGGCTGCCTTAGACTAGGATATATAACGTTATAGACGTATATAATGTTCCCTCCGAAAAATAGGGGCCGACGCGTCAGGATTGTTGTAAAATATTACATTCGACATGTTAGGTGGCCTTAGGCTAGGATATATAACGTTATAGACGTATACAATGTTCCCACCGAGAAGTACGGGCCTACACGCCAGGATTGTTGTCAACTATTACATCCGAGATGTTAGGTTGCCTTTGGTTAGGATATACACCGTTATAGACGTATACAATGTTTCCACCGAGAAGTAGGGACCGACATGCCAGGAATGTTATAAAATATTACATCCGAGATGATAGGTTGCCTTAGGTTAGGATATACAACGTTATAGATGTATATAATGACCCTATCCAGAAGTAGGCGACGACACTCCAGGAGTGTTGTAAAATATTACATCCCAGATGTTAGGTTGCGTTAGGTAAGGATATACAACGTTATAGACGTATATTATGTCCCCATCGAGAAGCAGGCGACCACACGCCAGGAATGTTGTAAAATATTACATCCCAGATGTTAGGTTGCGTTATGTTAGAATACACAACGTTATAGACGTATATAATGTCCCCATCGAGAAGTAGGCGACGACACGCCAGGAATGTTGTAAAATATTACATCCGAGATGTTAGGCAGCCTTAGGTTAGGATATACAAGATTATAGATGTATATAATGTCCCCGTCGAGAAGTAGGCGACGACACGCCAGGAATGTTGTAAAGTATTACATTCGACATGTTAGGTCGCCTTAGGCTAGGATATATAACGTTATAGACGTATACAATGTTCTCACCCAGAAGTACGGGCCTACACGCCAGGAATGTTTTCAACTATTACATCCGAGATGTTAGGTTCCCTTAGGTTAGGATATACAACGTTATATACGTATAGTATGTTCCCACCGAGATGTAGGGACCGACATGCCAGGAATGTTGTAAAATATTACATCCGAGATGTTAGGCTGCCTTAGGTTAGGATATACAAGGTTATAGATGTATATAATGTCCCCATCGAGAAGTAGGCGACGACACGCCAGGAATGTTGTAAAGTATTACATTCGACATGTTAGGTTGCCTTAGACTAGGATATATAACGTTATAGACGTATATAATGTTCCCACCGAAAAATAGGGGCCGACGCGTCAGGAATGTTGTAAAATATTACATTCGACATGTTAGGTGGCCTTAGGCTAGGATATATAACGTTATAGACGTATATAATGTTCCCACCGCGAAGTACGAGCGGATACGCCAGGAATGTTGTCAACTATTACATCCGATATGTTAGGTTGCCTTAGGTTAGGATATATATCGTTATAGACGTATATAATTTTCCCACCGAGACGTAGGCACCGACATGCAAGGAATGTTGTAAAATATTACATCCCAAATGTTAGGTTGCGTTAGGTTAGGATATACAACGTTATAGAGGTATATAATCTCCCCATCGAGAAGTAGGCGACGACACGCCAGGAATGTTGTAAAATTTTACATTCGACATGTTAGGTTGCCTTAGGCTAGAATATATAACGTTATAGACGTATATAATGTTCCCACCGAAAAATAGGGGTCGACGCGTCAGGAATGTTGGAAAATATTACACCCGAGATGTTAGGTTCCCTTAGGTTAGGATATACAACGTTATAGACGTGTAGTATGTTCCCACCGAGATGTAGGGACCGACATGCCAGGAATGTTGTAAAATATTACATCCGAGATGTTAGGCTGCCTTAGGTTAGGATATACAAGGTTATAGATGTATATAATGTCCCCATCGAGAAGTAGGCGACGACACGCCAGGAATGTTGTAAAGTATTACATTCGACATGTTAGGTCGCCTTAGGCTAGGATATATAACGTTATAGACGTATACAATGTTCTCACCGAGAAGTACGGGCCTACACGCCAGGAATGTTTTCAACTATTACATCCGAGATGTTAGGTTCCCTTAGGTTAGGATATACAACGTTATAGACGTATAGCATGTTCCCACCGAGATGTAGGGACCGACATGCCAGGAATGTTGTAAAATATTACATCCGAGATGTTAGGCTGCCTTAGGTTAGGATATACAAGGTTATAGATGTATATAATGTCCCCATCGAGAAGTAGGCGACGACACGCCAGGAATGTTGTAAAGTATTACATTCGACATGTTAGGCTGCCTTAGACTAGGATATATAACGTTATAGACGTATATAATGTTCCCTCCGAAAAATAGGGGCCGACGCGTCAGGATTGTTGTAAAATATTACATTCGACATGTTAGGTGGCCTTAGGCTAGGATATATAACGTTATAGACGTATACAATGTTCCCACCGAGAAGTACGGGCCTACACGCCAGGATTGTTGTCAACTATTACATCCGAGATGTTAGGTTGCCTTTGGTTAGGATATACACCGTTATAGACGTATACAATGTTTCCACCGAGAAGTAGGGACCGACATGCCAGGAATGTTATAAAATATTACATCCGAGATGATAGGTTGCCTTAGGTTAGGATATACAATGTTATAGATGTATATAATGACCCTATCCAGAAGTAGGCGACGACACTCCAGGAGTGTTGTAAAATATTACATCCCAGATGTTAGGTTGCGTTAGGTAAGGATATACAACGTTATAGACGTATATTATGTCCCCGTCGAGAAGCAGGCGACGACACGCCAGGAATGTTGTAAAATAATACATCCCAGATGTTAGGTTGCGTTAGGTTAGGATATACAACGTTATAGACGTATATTATGTCCCCATCGAGAAGCAGGCGACGACACGCCAGGAATGTTGTAAAATATTACATCCGACATGTTAGGTTCCCTTCGGTTTGGATATATATCGTTATAGACGTATATAATGTTCCTACCGAGACTTGGGTACCGACATGCCAGGAATCTTGTATAATATTACATCCCAGATGTTAGGTTGCTTTGGGTTAGGATACACAACGTTATAGACGTATATAATGTCCCAATCGAGAAGTAGGCGACGACACGCCAGCAATGTTGTAAAGTATTACATTCGACATGTTAGGTTGCCTTAGACTAGGATATTTAACGTTATAGACGTATATAATGTTCCCACCGCGAAGTACGGGCGGACACGCCAGGAATGTTGTAAAGTATTACATTCAACATGTTAGGTTGCCTTAGACTAGGATATATAACGTTATAGACGTATATAATGTTCCCACCGAAAAATAGGGGCCGACGCGTCAGGAATGTTGTAAAATATTACATTCGACATGTTAGGTGGCCTTAGGCTAGGATATATAACGTTATAGAGGTATATAATGTTCCCACCGAGAAGTACGGGCGGACACGCCAGGAATGTTGTCAACTATTACATCCGAGATGTTAGGTTGCCTTAGGTTAGGATATATAACGTTATAGACGCATATAATCTCCCCATCCAGAAGTAGGCGACGACACGCCAGGAATATTACATCCCAGATGTTAGGTTGCGTTAGGTTAGGATACACAACGTTATAGACGTATATAATGTTCCCATCGAGAAGCAGGCGACGACACGCCAGGAATGTTGTAAAGTATTACATTCGACATGTTAGGCTGCCTTAGACTAGGATATATAACGTTATAGACGTATATAATGTTCCCTCCGAAAAATAGGGGCCGACGCGTCAGGATTGTTGTAAAATATTACATTCGACATGTTAGGTGGCCTTAGGCTAGGATATATAACGTTATAGACGTATACAATGTTCCCACCGAGAAGTACGGGCCTACACGCCAGGATTGTTGTCAACTATTACATCCGAGATGTTAGGTTGCCTTAGGTTAGGATATACACCGTTATAGACGTATACAATGTTTCCACCGAGAAGTAGGGACCGACATGCCAGGAATGTTATAAAATATTACATCCGAGATGATAGGTTGCCTTAGGTTAGGATATACAATGTTGTAGATGTATATAATGACCCTATCCAGAAGTAGGCGACGACACTCCAGGAGTGTTGTAAAATATTACATCCCAGATGTTAGGTTGCGTTAGGTAAGGATATACAACGTTATAGACGTATATTATGTCCCCATCGAGAAGCAGGCGACCACACGCCAGGAATGTTGTAAAATATTACATCCCAGATGTTAGGTTGCGTTATGTTAGAATACACAACGTTATAGACGTATATAATGTCCCCATCGAGAAGTAGGCGACGACACGCCAGGAATGTTGTAAAGTATTACATTCGACATGTTAGGTTGCCTTAGACTAGGATATATAACGTTATAGACGTATATAATGTTCCCACCGAAAAATAGGGGCCGACGCGTCAGGAATGTTTAAAATATTACATTCTACATGTTAGGTGGCCTTAGGCTAGGATATATAACGTTATAGACGTATATAATGTTCCCACCGAGAAGTACGGGCGGACACGCCAGGAATGATGTAAAATATTAAATTCGACATGCTAGGTCGCCTTAGGCTAGGATATATAACGTTATAGACGTATACAATGTTCCCACCGAGAAGTACGGGCCTACACGCCAGGAATGTTGTAAAATTTTACATTCGACATGTTAGGTTGCCTTAGGCTAGAATATATAACGTTATAGACATATATAATGTTCCCACCGAAAAATAGGGGTGGACGCGTCAGGAATGTTGGAAAATATTACACCCGAGATGTTAGGTTCCCTTAGGTTAGGATATACAACGTTATAGACGTATAGTATGTTCCCACCGAGATGTAGGGACCGACATGCCAGGAATGTTGTAAAATATTACATCCGAGATGTTAGGCTGCGTTAGGTTAGGATATACAACGTTATAGACTTATATAATGTCCCCGTGGAGAAGCAGGCGACGACACGCCAGGAATGTTATAAAATATTACATCCGAGATGTTAGGTTGCCTTAGGTTAGAATATACAAGGTTATAGATGTATATAATGACCCTATCCAGAAGTAGGCGACGACACTCCAGGAATGTTGTAAAATATTACATCCCAGATGTTAGGTTGCGTTAGGTAAGGATATACAACGTTATAGACGTATATTATGTCCCCGTCGAGAAGCAGGCGACGACACGCCAGGAATGTTGTAAAATAATACATCCCAGACGTTAGGTTGCGTTAGGTTAGGATATACAACGTTATAGACGTATATTATGTCCCCATCGAGAAGCAGGCGACGACACGCCAGGAATGTTGTAAAATATTACATCCCAGATGTTAGGTTGCGTTATGTTAGGATACACAACGTTATAGACGTATATAATGTCCCCATCGAGAAGTAGGCGACGACACGCCAGGAATGTTGTAAAATTTTACATTCGACATGTTAGGTTGCCTTAGGCTAGAATATATAACGTTATAGACGTATATAATGTTCCCACCGAAAAATAGGGGTCGACGCGTCAGGAATGTTGTAAAATATTACACCCGAGATGTTAGGTTGCGTTAGGTAAGGATATACATCGTTATAGACGTATATTATGTCCCCGTCGAGAAGCAGGCGACGACACGCCAGGAATGTTGTAAAATATTACATCCGAGATGATAGGTTGCCTTAGGTTAGGATATACAATGTTATAGATGTATATAATGACCCTATCCAGAAGTAGGCGACGACACTCCAGGAGTGTTGTAAAATATTACATCCCAGATGTTAGGTTGCGTTAGGTAAGGATATACAACGTTATAGACGTATATTATGTCCCCGTCGAGAAGCAGGCGACGACACGCCAGGAATGTTGTAGAATAATACATCCCAGATGTTAGGTTGCGTTAGGTTAGGATATACAACGTTATAGACGTATATTATGTCCCCATCGAGAAGCAGGCGACGACACGCCAGGAATGTTGTAAAATATTACATCCGACATGTTAGGTTCCCTTCGGTTTGGATATATATCGTTATAGACGTATATAATGTTCCTACCGAGACTTGGGTACCGACATGCCAGGAATCTTGTATAATATTACATCCCAGATGTTAGGTTGCTTTGGGTTAGGATACACAACGTTATAGACGTATATAATGTCCCAATCGAGAAGTAGGCGACGACACGCCAGCAATGTTGTAAAGTATTACATTCGACATGTTAGGTTGCCTTAGACTAGGATATTTAACGTTATAGACGTATATAATGTTCCCACCGCGAAGTACGGGCGGACACGCCAGGAATGTTGTAAAGTATTACATTCAACATGTTAGGTTGCCTTAGACTAGGATATATAACGTTATAGACGTATATAATGTTCCCACCGAAAAATAGGGGCCGACGCGTCAGGAATGTTGTAAAATATTACATTCGACATGTTAGGTGGCCTTAGGCTAGGATATATAACGTTATAGAGGTATATAATGTTCCCACCGAGAAGTACGGGCGGACACGCCAGGAATGTTGTCAACTATTACATCCGAGATGTTAGGTTGCCTTAGGTTAGGATATATAACGTTATAGACGCATATAATCTCCCCATCCAGAAGTAGGCGACGACACGCCAGGAATATTACATCCCAGATGTTAGGTTGCGTTAGGTTAGGATACACAACGTTATAGACGTATATAATGTTCCCATCGAGAAGCAGGCGACGACACGCCAGGAATGTTGTAAAGTATTACATTCGACATGTTAGGCTGCCTTAGACTAGGATATATAACGTTATAGACGTATATAATGTTCCCTCCGAAAAATAGGGGCCGACGCGTCAGGATTGTTGTAAAATATTACATTCGACATGTTAGGTGGCCTTAGGCTAGGATATATAACGTTATAGACGTATACAATGTTCCCACCGAGAAGTACGGGCCTACACGCCAGGATTGTTGTCAACTATTACATCCGAGATGTTAGGTTGCCTTAGGTTAGGATATACACCGTTATAGACGTATACAATGTTTCCACCGAGAAGTAGGGACCGACATGCCAGGAATGTTATAAAATATTACATCCGAGATGATAGGTTGCCTTAGGTTAGGATATACAATGTTGTAGATGTATATAATGACCCTATCCAGAAGTAGGCGACGACACTCCAGGAGTGTTGTAAAATATTACATCCCAGATGTTAGGTTGCGTTAGGTAAGGATATACAACGTTATAGACGTATATTATGTCCCCATCGAGAAGCAGGCGACCACACGCCAGGAATGTTGTAAAATATTACATCCCAGATGTTAGGTTGCGTTATGTTAGAATACACAACGTTATAGACGTATATAATGTCCCCACCGAGAAATAGGCGACGACACGCCAGGAATGTTGTAAAGTATTACATTCGACATGTTAGGTTGCCTTAGACTAGGATATATAACGTTATAGACGTATATAATGTTCCCACCGAAAAATAGGGGCCGACGCGTCAGGAATGTTTAAAATATTACATTCTACATGTTAGGTGGCCTTAGGCTAGGATATATAACGTTATAGACGTATATAATGTTCCCACCGAGAAGTACGGGCGGACACGCCAGGAATGATGTAAAATATTAAATTCGACATGCTAGGTCGCCTTAGGCTAGGATATATAACGTTATAGACGTATACAATGTTCCCACCGAGAAGTACGGGCCTACACGCCAGGAATGTTGTAAAATTTTACATTCGACATGTTAGGTTGCCTTAGGCTAGAATATATAACGTTATAGACATATATAATGTTCCCACCGAAAAATAGGGGTGGACGCGTCAGGAATGTTGGAAAATATTACACCCGAGATGTTAGGTTCCCTTAGGTTAGGATATACAACGTTATAGACGTATAGTATGTTCCCACCGAGATGTAGGGACCGACATGCCAGGAATGTTGTAAAATATTACATCCGAGATGTTAGGCTGCGTTAGGTTAGGATATACAACGTTATAGACTTATATAATGTCCCCGTGGAGAAGCAGGCGACGACACGCCAGGAATGTTATAAAATATTACATCCGAGATGTTAGGTTGCCTTAGGTTAGAATATACAAGGTTATAGATGTATATAATGACCCTATCCAGAAGTAGGCGACGACACTCCAGGAATGTTGTAAAATATTACATCCCAGATGTTAGGTTGCGTTAGGTAAGGATATACAACGTTATAGACGTATATTATGTCCCCGTCGAGAAGCAGGCGACGACACGCCAGGAATGTTGTAAAATAATACATCCCAGACGTTAGGTTGCGTTAGGTTAGGATATACAACGTTATAGACGTATATTATGTCCCCATCGAGAAGCAGGCGACGACACGCCAGGAATGTTGTAAAATATTACATCCGACATGTTAGGTTCCCTTCGGTTTGGATATATATCGTTATAGACGTATATAATGTTCCTACCGAGACTTGGGTACCGACATGCCAGGAATCTTGTATAATATTACATCCCAGATGTTAGGTTGTTTTGGGTTAGGATACACAACGTTATAGACGTATATAATGTCCCCATCGAGAAGTAGGCGACGACACGCCAGCAATGTTGTAAAGTATTACATTCGACATGTTAGGTTGCCTTAGGTTAGGATATACAATGTTATAGATGTATATAATGTCCCCATCGAGAAGTAGGCGACAACACGCCAGGAATGTTGTAAAATTTTACATTCGACATGTTAGGTTGCCTTAGGCTAGAATATATAACGTTATAGACGTATATAATGTTCCCACCGAAAAATAGGGGTCGACGCGTCAGGAATGTTGGAAAATATTACACCCGAGATGTTAGGTTCCCTTAGGTTAGGATATACAACGTTATAGACGTATAGTATGTTGCCACCGAGATGTAGGGACCGACATGCCAGGAATGTTGTAAAATATTACATCCGAGATGTTAGGTTGCGTTAGGTTAGGATATACAACGTTATAGACTTATATAATGTCCCCATGGAGAAGCAGGCGACGACACGCCAGGAATGTTATAAAATATTACATCCGAGATGTTAGGTTGCCTTAGGTTAGAATATACAAGGTTATAGATGTATATAATGACCCTATCCAGAAGTAGGCGACGACACTCCAGGAATGTTATAAAATATTACATCCCAGATGTTAGGTTGCGTTATGTAAGGATATACAACGTTATAGACGTATATTATGTCCCCGTCGAGAAGCAGGCGACGACACGCCAGGAATGTTGTAAAATAATACATCCCAGATGTTAGGTTGCGTTAGGTTAGGATATACAACGTTATAGACGTATATTATGTCCCCATCGAGAAGCAGGCGACGACACGCCAGGAATGTTGTAAAATATTACATCCGACATGTTAGGTTCCCTTCGGTTTGGATATATATCGTTATAGACGTATATAATGTTCCTACCGAGACTTGGGTACCGACATGCCAGGAATCTTGTATAATATTACATCCCAAATGTTAGGTTGCGTTAGGTTAGGATATACAACGTTATAGAGGTATATAATCTCCCCATCGAGAAGCAGTCGACGACACGCCACAATGTTGTAAAATATTACATCCGCGATGTTAGGTTGCCTTAGGTTAGGATATACAATGTTATAGATGTATATAATGTCCCCATCGAGAAGTAGGCGACGACACGCCAGGAATGTTGTAAAATTTTACATTCGACATGTTAGGTTGCCTTAGGCTAGAATATATAACGTTATAGACGTATATAATGTTCCGACCGAAAAATAGGGGTCGACGCGTCAGGAATGTTGTAAAATATTACACCCGAGATGTTAGGTTGCGTTAGGTAAGGATATACATCGTTATAGACGTATATTATGTCCCCGTCGAGAAGCAGGCGACGACACGCCAGGAATGTTGTAAAATATTGCATCCGAGATGATAGGTTGCCTTAGGTTAGGATATACAATGTTATAGATGTATATAATGACCCTATCCAGAAGTAGGCGACGACACTCCAGGAGTGTTGTAAAATATTACATCCCAGATGTTAGGTTGCGTTAGGTAAGGATATACAACGTTATAGACGTATATTATGTCCCCATCGAGAAGCAGGCGACGACACGCCAGGAATGTTGTAAAATATTACATCCCAGATGTTAGGTTGCGTTATGTTAGGATACACAACGTTATAGACGTATATAATGTCCCCATCGAGAAGTAGGCGACGACACGCCAGGAATGTTGTAAAATTTTACATTCGACATGTTAGGTTGCCTTAGGCTAGAATATATAACGTTATAGACGTATATAATGTTCCCACCGAAAAATAGGGGTCGACGCGTCAGGAATGTTGTAAAATATTACACCCGAGATGTTAGGTTGCGTTAGGTAAGGATATACATCGTTATAGACGTATATTATGTCCCCGTCGAGAAGCAGGCGACGACACGCCAGGAATGTTGTAAAATATTACATCCGAGATGATAGGTTGCCTTAGGTTAGGATATACAATGTTATAGATGTATATAATGACCCTATCCAGAAGTAGGCGACGACACTCCAGGAGTGTTGTAAAATATTACATCCCAGATGTTAGGTTGCGTTAGGTAAGGATATACAACGTTATAGACGTATATTATGTCCCCATCGAGAAGCAGGCGACGACACGCCAGGAATGTTGTAAAATATTACATCCCAGATGTTAGGTTGCGTTATGTTAGGATACACAACGTTATAGACGTATATAATGTCCCCATCGAGAAGTAGGCGACGACACGCCAGGAATGTTGTAAAGTATTACATTCGACATGTTAGGTTGCCTTAGACTAGGATATATAACGTTATAGACGTATATAATGTTCCCACCGAAACATAGGGGCCGACGCGTCAGGAATGTTGTAAAATATTACATTCGAAATGTTAGGTGGCCTTAGGTTAGGATATATAACGTTATAGACGTATATAACGTTCCCACCGAGAAGTACGGGCGGACACGCCAGGAATGTTGTCAACTATTACATCCGAGATGTTAGGTTGCCTTAGGTTAGGATATATAACGTTATAGACGCATATAATCTCCCCATCCAAAAGTAGGCGACGACACGCCAGGAATATTACATCCCAGATGTTAGGTTGCGTTATGTTAGGATACACAACGTTATAGACGTATATAATGTTCCCATCGAGAAGCAGGCGACGACACGCCAGGAATGATGTAAAATATTACATTCGACATGCTAGGTCGCCTTAGGCTAGGATATATAACGTTATAGACGTATACAATGTTCCCACCGAGAAGTACGGGCCTACACGCCAGGAATGTTGTCAACTATTACATCCGAGATGTTAGGTTCCCTTATGTTAGGATATACAACGTTATAGACGTATAGTATGTTCCCACCGAGATGTAGGGACCGACATGCCAGGAATGTTGTAAAATATTACATCCGAGATGTTAGGTTACGTTAGGTTAGGATATACAACGTTATAGACGTATAGTATGTTCCCACCGAGATGTAGGGACCGACATGCCAGGAATGTTGTAAAATATTACATCCGAGATGTTACGTTGCGTTAGGTTAGGATATACAACGTTATAGACGTATATAATGTCCCCATGGAGAAGCAGTCGACGATACGCCAGAATGTTGTAAAATATTACATCCGAGATGTTAGGTTGCCTTAGGTTAGGATATACAATGTTATAGATGTATATAATGTCCCCATCGAGAAGTAGGCGACGACACGCCAGGAATGATGTAGAATATTAAATTCGATATGTTAGGTCGCCTTAGGCTAGGATATATAACGTTATAGACGTATACAATGTTCCCACCGAGAAGTTCGGTCCTACACGCCAGGAATGTTGTCAACTATTACATCCGATATGTTAGGTTGCCTTAGGTTAGGATATATATCGTTATAGACGTATATAATGTTCCCACCGAGACGTAGGCACCGACATGCAAGGAATGTTGCAAAATATTACATCCCAGATGTTAGGTTGCCTTAGGTTAGGATATACAACGTTATAGACGTATATAATCTCCCCATCGAGAAGCAGTCGACGACACGCCAGAATGTTGTAAAATATTACATCCGAGATGTTAGGTGGCCTTAGGTTAGGATATACAATGTTATAGATGTATATAATGTCCCCATCGAGAAGTAGGCGACGACACGCCAGGAATGTTGTAAAATTTTACATTCGACATGTTAGGTCGCCTTAGGCTAGGATATATAACGTTATAGACGTATACAATGTTCCCACCGAGAAGTACGGGCCTACACGCCAGGAATGTTGTCAACTATTACATCGGAGGTGTTAGGTTGCCTTACGTTAGGATATATATCGTTATAGACGCATATAATGTTCCCACCGAGACGTAGGCAGCGACATGCAAGGAATGTTGTAAAATATTACATCCCAAATGTTAGTTTGCGTTAGGTTAGGATATACAACGTTATAGACGTATATAATCTCCCCATCGAGAAGCAGTCGACGACACGCCAGAATGTTGTAAAATATTACATTCGACATGCTAGGTCGCCTTAGGCTAGGATATATAACGTTATAGACGTATACAATGTTCCCACCGAGAAGTACGGGCCTACACGCCAGGAATGTTGTCAACTATTACATCCGAGATGTTAGGTTGCCTTAGGTTAGGATATATACCGTTATAGACGTATACAATGTTTCCACCGAGAAGTAGGGACCGACATGCCAGGCATGTTATAAAATATTACATCCGAGATGATAGGTTGCGTTAGGTAAGGATATACAACGTTATAGACGTATATTATGTCCCCATCCAGAAGCAGGCGACGACACGCCAGGAATGTTGTAAAATATTACATCCCAGATGGTAGGTTGCGTTATGTTAGGATATACAACGTTATAGACGTATATTATGTCCCCATCGAGAAGCAGGCGACGACACGCCCGGAATGCTGTAAAATATTACATTCGACATGTTATGTTGCCTTAGGCTAGGATATATAACGTTATAGACGTATATAATGTTCCCATCGAGAAGCAGGCGACGACACGCCAGGAATGATGTAAAATATTACATTCGACATGCTAGGTCGCCTTAGGCTAGGATATATAACGTTACAGACGTATACAATGTTCCCACCGAGAAGTACGGGCCTACACGCCAGGAATGTTTTCAACTATTACATCCGAGATGTTAGGTTCCCTTAGGGTAGTATATACAACGTTATAGACGTATAGTATATTCCCACCGAGATGTAGGGACCGACATGCCAGGAATGCTGTAAAATATTACATCCGAGATGTTAGGCTGCCTTAGGTTAGGATATACAAGGTTATAGATGTATATAATGTCCCCATCGAGAAGTAAGCGACGACACGCCAGGAATGTTGTAAAACTTTACATTCGACATGTTAGGTTGCCTTAGGCTAGAATATATAACGTTATAGACGTATATAACGTTCCCACTGAAAAAAAGGGCCGACGCGTCAGGAATGTTGTAAAATATTACACCCGGGATGTTAGGTTCCCTTAGGTTAGGATATACAACGTTATAGACGTATAGTATGTTCCCACCGAGATGTAGGGACCGACATGCCAGGAATGTTGTAAAATATTACACCCGAGATGTTTGGTTCCCTTAGGTAAGGACATATAACGTTATAGATGTATATAATGTCCCCATCCAGAAGTAGGCGACGACACGCCAGGAATCTTGTAAAATATTACATCCCAGATGTGAGGTTGCTTTAGGTTAGGATATACAACGTTATAGACGTATATAATGTCCCCATCGAGAAGCGGGCGACGACACGCCAGGAATGTTGTAAAATATTACATCCGAGATGTTATGTTGCCTTACGACAGGATATATATCGTTATAGACGTATATAACGTTCCCACCTGAAAGTAGGGGCCGACGCGCCAGGAATGTTGTAAAATATTACATCCGAGATATTAGGTTGCCTTCGTTTAGGATATATACAGCTATAGACGTATATGATGTTTCTTGCGAGAAGTGCGAGCTAACACGCCAGGAATGTTGTCAAATATTACATCCGAGATGTTAGGTTGCGTTAGGTTAGGATATACAACGTTATAGACGTATATAATCTCCCCATCGAGAAGCAGTCGACGACACGCCAGAATGTTGTAAAATATTACATCCGAGATGTTAGGTTGCCTTAGGTTAGGATATACAATGTTATAGATGTATATAATGTCCCCATCGAGAAGTAGGCGACGACACGCCAGGAATGTTGTAAAATTTTACATTCGACATGTTAGGTCGCCTTAGGCTAGGATATATAACGTTATAGACGTATACAATGTTCCCACCGAGAAGTACGGGCCTACACGCCAGGAATGTTGTCAACTATTACATCGGAGGTGTTAGGTTGCCTTACGTTAGGATATATATCGTTATAGACGCATATAATGTTCCCACCGAGACGTAGGCAGCGACATGCAAGGAATGTTGTAAAATATTACATCCCAAATGTTAGTTTGCGTTAGGTTAGGATATACAACGTTATAGACGTATATAATCTCCCCATCGAGAAGCAGTCGACGACACGCCAGAATGTTGTAAAATATTACATTCGACATGCTAGGTCGCCTTAGGCTAGGATATATAACGTTATAGACGTATACAATGTTCCCACCGAGAAGTACGGGCCTACACGCCAGGAATGTTGTCAACTATTACATCCGAGATGTTAGGTTGCCTTAGGTTAGGATATATACCGTTATAGACGTATACAATGTTTCCACCGAGAAGTACGGGCCTACAAGCCAGGAATGTTTTCAACTATTACATCCGAGATGTTAGGTTCCCTTAGGGTAGTATATACAACGTTATAGACGTATAGTATATTCCCACCGAGATGTAGGGACCGACATGCCAGGAATGCTGTAAAATATTACATCTGAGATGTTAGGCTGCCTTAGGTTAGGATATACAAGGTTATAGATGTATATAATGTCCCCATCGAGAAGTAGGCGACGACACGCCAGGAATGTTTAAAATTTTACATTCGACATGTTAGATTGCCTTAGGCTAGAATATATAACGTTATAGACGTATATAATGTTCCCACTGAAAAATAGGTGCCGACGCGTCAGGAATGTTGTAAAATATTACACCCGAGATGTTAGGTTCCCATATGTTAGGATATACAACGTTATAGTCGTATAGTATGTTCCCACCGAGATGTAGGCACCGACATGCAAGGAATGTTGTAAAATATTACATCCCAAATGTTAGGTTGCGTTAGGTTAGGATATACAACGTTATAGACGTATATAATCTCCCCATCGAGAAGCAGTCGACGACACGCCAGAATGTTGTAAAATATTACATCCGAGATGTTAGGTTGCCTTAGGTTAGGATATACAATGTTATAGATGTATATAATGTCCCCATCGAGAAGTAGGCGACGACACGCCAGGAATGTTGTAAAATTTTACATCCGACATGTTAGGTCGCCTTAGGCTAGGATATATAACGTTATAGACGTATACAATGTTCCCACCGAGAAGTACGGGCCTACACGCCAGGAATGTTGTCAACTATTACATCGGAGGTGTTAGGTTGCCTTACGTTAGGATATATATCGTTATAGGCGCATATAATGTTCCCACCGAGACGTAGGCAGCGACATGCAAGGAATGTTGTAAAATATTACATCCCAAACGTTAGTTTGCGTTAGGTTAGGATATACAACGTTATAGACGTATATAATCTCCCCATCGAGAAGCAGTCGACGACACGCCAGAATGTTGTAAAATATTACATTCGACATGCTAGGTCGCCTTAGGCTAGGATATATAACGTTATAGACGTATACAATGTTCCCACCGAGAAGTACGGGCCTACACGCCAGGAATGTTGTCAACTATTACATCCGAGATGTTAGGTTGCCTTAGGTTAGGACATATACCGTTATAGACGTATACAATGTTTCCACCGAGAAGTAGGGACCGACATGCCAGGCATGTTATAAAATATTACATCCGAGATGATAGGTTGCCTTAGGTTAGGATATACAATGTTATAGATGTATATAATGACCCTATCCAGAAGTAGGCGACGACACTCCAGGAATGTTGTAAAATATTACATCCCAAATGTTAGGTTGCGTTAGGTTAGGATATACAACGTTATAGACGTATATAATCTCCCCATCGAGAAGCAGTCGACGACACGCCAGAATGTTGTAAAATATTACATCCGAGATGTTAGGTTGCCTTAGGTTAGGATATACAATGTTATAGATGTATATAATGTCCCCATCGAGAAGTAGGCGACGACACGCCAGGAATGTTGTAAAATTTTACATTCGACATGTTAGGTTGCCTTAGGCTAGAATATATAACGTTATAGACGTATATAATGTTCCCACTGAAAAAAAGGGCCGACGCGTCAGGAATGTTGTAAAATATTACACCCGGGATGTTAGGTTCCCTTAGGTTAGGATATACAACGTTATAGACGTATAGTATGATCCCACCGAGATGTAGGGACCGACATGCCAGGAATGTTGTAAAATATTACACCCGAGATGTTTGGTTCCCTTAGGTTAGGACATATAACGTTATAGATGTATATAATGTCCCCATCCAGAAGTAGGCGACGACACGCCAGGAATGTTGTAAAATATTACATCCGAGATGTTAGGTTGCCTTAGGTTAGGGTATATATCTTTATAGACGTATATAATGTTCCCAATGAGACGTGGGGACAGACATGCCAGGAATCTTGTAAAATATTACATCCCAGATGTGAGGTTGCTTTAGGTTAGGATATACAACGTTATAGACGTATATAATGTCCCCATCGAGAAGCGGGCGACGACACGCCAGGAATGTTGTAAAATATTACATTCGACATGTTAGGTTGCCTTAGGCTAGAATATATAACGTTATAGACGTATACAATGTTCCCACCGAGAAGTACGATCCTACACGCCAGGAATGTTGTCACCTATTACATCCGAGGTGTTAGGTTGCCTTAGGTTAGGATATATATCGTTATAGACGTATATAATGTTCCCACCGAGACGTAGGCACCGACATGCCAGGAATGTTGTAAAATATTACATCCGAGATGTTAGGTTGCCTTAGGTTATTATATATAACGTTATAGACGTATATAATATTCCCACCGAGAAGTAGGGACCGACATGCCAGGAATGTTGTAAAATATTACATCCGAGATGTTACGTTGCCTTAGGTTAGGATATACAACGCTATAGACGTATATAACGTTACCACAGGGAAGTAGGGCCCGGCATGCCAGGAATGTTGTAAAATATTACGGTAGAGATGTTAGGTTGCCCTAGGTTAGGATATATAACGTTGTAGACGCATATAATATTACCACCGAGAACTACGGGCCGAAACGCCAGAGATAATGCAAACTATTGCATTCGAAATGTTAGGTCGCCTCAGGCTAGGATATATAACGTTATAGACGTATATAATGTTCACACCGAGAAATAGGTGCCGACGCGACAGGAATGTTGTAAAATATCACACCCGAGATGTTAGGTTCCCTTAGGTTATGATATACAAAGTTATAGATGTATAGAATGTTCCCACCGAGAAGTAGGGACCGACATGCCAGGAATGTTGTAAAATAATACATTAGATATGTTAGGTTCCCTTAGGTTAGGATATATATCGTTATATACGTATATAATGTTCCCACCGAGAAGTAGGGACCGACATGCCAGGAATGTTGTAAAATATTACATCCCAGATGTTAGGATGCGTTAGGTTAGGTTGTACAACGTTATAGACGTATATAATGTCCCCACCGAGAAGTAGGGACCGATATGCCACGAATGTTGTAAAATATTACATCCGAGATGTTAGGTTGCCTTAGGCTAGGATATATAACGTTATAGACGTATATAATGATCCCGCCGAGTAGCAGGGGCCGTCGCGCCAGGAATGTTGTAAAATATTACATTCAACATGTTAGGTTGCCTTAGGCTAGGATATGTAGCGTTATAGACGTATATAATATTCCAACCGAGATGTAGGCTCCTACACGCCAGGAATGTTGTAAAACATTACATCCGAGGTGTTTTGTTGCCTTAAGTTAGGATATTTAACGTTATAGACGTATGTCATGTTACGACAGAGAAGTGGGGGTCAGCGAGCCAGGAATGTTGTAAAATATTACGTTCAACATGTTAGGTTGCCTTAGGTTAGGATATATAAAGTTATAGACGTATATAAAGTCCCCACCGAATGGAGGCGCCGACGCGCCAGGAATGTTGTAAAATATTACAATCGACATGTTAGGTTGCCTTAGGCTAGGATATATAGCGTTATAGACGTATATAATTTTCCCAGCGAGAAGTAGGGGTCGAACCGCTAGGAATGTAGTAAAATATTACATTCAACATGTTAGGTTGCCTTAGGCTAGGATACATAACGATATAGACATATATTATGTTCCCACCGAGACGTAGGGTCCGACGCGAGAGGAATGTTGTAAAATATTACATTCGACATGGTAGGTTGCCTTAGGCTAGGATATATAGCGTTATAGAGGTATATAAAGTCCCCACCGAGATGTAGGCGCCGTCGCGCCGGGAATGTTGTAAAATATTACATCCGAGGTGTTAAGTTAGCTGAAGTTAGGATATATAGCGTTATAGACGTATATTATGTTCCCACCGAGAAGTAGGCGCCGACGCGCCAGGAATGTTGTAAAATATTACATTCGACATGTTAGGTTGCCTTAGGCTAGGATATGTAGCGTTATAGACGTATATAATGTTCCCACCGAGAAGTAGGGACCGACCCGCTAGGAATGTAGTAAAATCTTACATCCGAGATGTTATGCTGTCTTACGTTAGGATATATAACTTTATAGACGTATATAATGTCCCCATCGAGAAGTAGGCGACGACACGCCAGGAATGTTGCAAAATATTAAATTCGACATGTTAGGTCGCCTTAGGCTAGGATATATAACGCTATAGACGGATATATTGTTCCCACCGAGACGTAGGTACCGACATGCCAGGAATGTTGTAAAATATTACATCCGAGATGTTAGGTTGCCCTAGGTTAGGATATATATCGTTATAGACGTATATAATATCCCCACCGAGACGTAGGGACCGACATGCCAGGAATGTTGTAAAATATTACATCCGAGATGTTACGTTGCCTTAGGCTAGGATATACAACGCTATAGACGTATATAACGTTACCACAGGGAAGTAGGGCCCGGCATGCCAGGAATGTTGTAAAATATTACGGTAGAGATGTTAGGTTGCCCTAGGTTAGGATATATAACGTTGTAGACGCATATAATATTACCACCGAGAACTACGGGCCGAAACGCCAGAGATAATGCAAACTATTGCATTCGAAATGTTAGGTCGCCTCAGGCTAGGATATATAACGTTATAGACGTATATAATGTTCACGCCGAGAAATAGGTGCCGACGCATCAGGAATGTTGTAAAATATCACACCCGAGATGTTAGGTTCCCTTAGGTTATGATATACAAAGTTATAGATGTATAGAATGTTCCCGCCGAGAAGTAGGGACCGACATGCCAGGAATGTTGTAAAATAATACATTAGATATGTTAGGTTCCCTTAGGTTAGGATATATATCGTTATATACGTATATAATGTTCCCACCGAGAAGTAGGGACCGACATGCCAGGAATGTTGTAAAATATTACATCCCAGATGTTAGGTTGCGTTAGGTTAGGATATACAGCGTTATAGACGTATATAATATCCCCACCGAGACGTAGGGACCGACATGCCAGGAATGTTGTAAAATATAACATCCGAGATGTTATGTTGCGTTAAGCTAGGATATATATCGTTATAGACGTATACAATGTTTCCACCGAGAAGTAGGGGCCGACGCGTCAGGAATGTTGTAAAATATTACACCCGAGATGTTAGATTCCCTTAGGTTAGGATATACAACGTTATGGACGTATAGAATTTTCCCACCGAGAAGTAGGGACCGACATGCCAGGAATGTTGTAAAATATTACATCCCAGATGTTAGGATGCGTTAGGTTAGGATATACAACGTTATAGACGTATTTAATGTCCCCACCGAGAAGTAGGGACCGATATGCCACGAATGTTGTAAAATATTACATCCGAGATGTTAGGTTGCCTTAGGCTAGGATATATAACGTTATAGACGTATATAATGATCCCGCCGAGTAGCAGGGGCCGTCGCGCCAGGAATGTTGTAAAATATTACATTCAACATGTTAGGTTGCCTTAGGCTAGGATATATAGCGTTATAGACGTATATAATGATGCCACCGAGAGGTAGGTGCCCACGCGCCAGGAATATTGTAAAATATAACATTCGACATGTTAGGTTGTCTTAGGCTAGGATATATAGCGTTATAGACGTATATAACGTTCCCACCGAGAAGTAGGTGCCGACGCGCCAGGAATGTTGTAAAATATTACATCCGACATGTTAGGTTGCCTTAGGCTATAATATATAGCGCTATAGACGAATATAACGTTCCCACGGAGAAGTAGAGGCCGACGTGCCAGGAATGTAGTACAATATCACGTCCGAGGTGTTAGGTTGCCTTAGGTTAGTATATATAACGGTATTGACTTATGTAATGTTCCCACTGATGAGTAGGGGCAGGGCGCGTCAGGAATGTTGT
Organism: Xylocopa violacea; assembly: GCA_963969225.1. Classification (NCBI taxonomy): domain Eukaryota; kingdom Metazoa; phylum Arthropoda; class Insecta; order Hymenoptera; family Apidae; genus Xylocopa; species Xylocopa violacea. The sequence continues at coordinate 3,512,158 of CAXAJV010000857.1, forward strand.
AAAATATTACATTCGACATGATAGGTTGCCTTAGGCTAGGATATATAGCGTTATAGACGTATATAACGTTCTCACCGAGAAGTAGGGGCCGACGTGCCAGGAATGTAGTAAAATATTACATTCGACATGTTAGGTTGCCTTAGGTTAGGGTATATAACGTTATAGACGTATATAATGTTACCACAGAGAAGAAGGGACCGGCATGCCAGGAATGTTGTAAAATATTACGGTAGAGATGTTAGGTTGCCTTAGGTTAGGATATACAACGTTATAGACGTATATAACGTTCCCACCGAGTAGTACGGGCCGACGCGCAAGGAATGTTGTAAAATATTACATTCGACATGTTAGGTTGCTTTAGGCAAGGTTATATAGCGTTACAGACTTATATAATGTCCCCATCTCGAAGTAGGCGACGTCACGCGAGGAATGTTGTAAGGTATTACATCCCAGATGTTAGGCTGCCTCAGGCTAGGATATATAACGTTATAGACGTATATAATGTTCCTACCGAGAAGTAGGGGCCGACGCGCCAGGAATGTTGGAAAATATTATGCTCGACTTGTTAGGTTGTCTTAGGCTAGGATATATAGCGATTATAGAAGTATGTAACGTTCCCACCGAGAAGTAGGGGCCGGAGCGCCAGGAGTGTAGTAAAATATTACATCCGAGATTTTAGGTTGCCTTAGGTTAGGATATATAACGTTATAGACGTATATAATGTTCCCACCGACAAGTAGGGGCCGAAGCGCCGGGAATGTTGTAAAATATTACATCCGAGATGTTAGGTTGCCTCAGGCTAGGATATATAACGTTATAGACGTATATAATGTTCCCACCGAGGAGTAGGGGCCGACGCGCCAGGAATGTTGGAAAATATTACATTCGACATGTTAGGTTGCCTTAAGCTAGGATATATAGCGTTATGTACGTATATAATATTGCCACCGAGAAGTAACGGCCGACGTGCCAGGAATGTAGTAAAATATTACATCCGAGATGTTAGGTTGCCTTAGGTTAGGATATATAACGTTATAGACGTATATAGTGTTGCCACCGAGAAGTAGGGGCTGATGAGCCAGGAATGTTGTAAAATATTACGTTCGACAAGTTAGGTTGCCTCAGGGTAGGATATATAACGTTATAGACGTATATAATGTTCCCACCGAGAAGTAGGGGCCGACGAGATAGGAATGTTGTAAAATATTACATCCGAGATGTTAGGTTGCCTTAAGGTAGGATATATAGCGTTATAGACGTATATAATGTTCCCACCGACAAGTAGGGGCCGAAGCGCCGGGAATGTTGTAAAATATTACATTCGACATGTTAGGTTGCCTTAGGCTAGGATATATAGCGTTATAGACGTATATAATGTTCCCACCTAGAAGTAGCGGCCGCCGCGCCAGGAATGTTGTAAAATATTACATTCGACACGTTAGGCTGCCTTAGGCTAGGATATATAACGTTATAGACGTATATAATGTTTCCACCGAGAAGTAGCGGCCGTCGCGCCAGGAATGTTGTAAAATATTACATTCGACACGTTAGGTTGCCTTAGGCTAGGATATATAACGTTATAGACGTATATAATGCTTGCACCGAGAAGTTTGGGCCGACGAGCCAGGAATGTTGTAAAATATTACGCTCCACATGTTAGGTTGCCTTAGGCTATGATATATAGCGTTGTAGACGTATATAATGTTCCCACCGAGATGTAGTGGCCGACGTGCCAGGAATGTAGTAAAATATTACATCCGAGAAGTTAGGTTGCCTTAGGCTAGGATATATAACGATATAGACGTATATACTGTTCCCACCGAGAAGTAGGTGCCGACGCGCCAAGAATGTTGTAAAATATTACATCCGAGATGTTAGGTTGCCTCAGGCTAGGATATATAACGTTATAGACGTATCTAATGTTCCCACCGAGAAGTAGGGGCCGACGCGCCAGGAATGTTGGAAAATATTACATTCGACATGTTAGGATTGCCTTAGGCTTGCATATATAGCGTTATAGACGTATATAATGTTCCCATCGAGAGGTAGGGGCCGACGTGCCAGGAATGTAGTAAAATATTACATCCGACATGTTAGGTTGCCTTAGGCTAGGATATATAACGTTATAGACGTATATACTGTTCCCACCGAGAAGTAGGGGCCGACCCGCCAGATATGTTGGAAAATACTACATTCGAGATGTTAAGTTGCCTTAGGATAGGAAATATAACGTTATAGATGTATATAATGTCCGCACCGAGACGTACGGGTAGACACGAACGGGATTCTGTAAAACACTACCAGCGAGGGTCTAGATGGGTCAGGTTAGGTTATATTACGTTATGGTCGTATATAATGTGCCCACCGACAAGTAGGGGCCGACCCGTCAGGAATGTTGGAAAATACTACATCCGAGATGTTAGGTTGCCTTAGGTTAGGATATATAACGTAGTAGACGTATATAATATCCGCGTCGAGATGTACGGGACGACACTAACGGGATTCTGTGAAACATTACCAGCGAGGGTCTAGCTGGGTTAGGTTAGGTTACATTACGTTATAGAAGTATATGTTGTCCCAACCGAGAAGTAGGGGCCGTCCCGCCTGGAATATTGTAAAATACTACATTCGAAATGTTGGGTTGGCATAGGAAAGGAAATATCACGTTATAGACGTATGTAATGCCCGCACGGAGACGTACGGGACCACACGAACGGGATTCTGTAAAACATTACCAGCGAGTGTCGTGATGGGTTAGATTAGGTTATATTACGATATAGACGTATCTAATGTTCCCACCGAGCAGTAGGGGCCGAACCGCCAGAAATGTTGGAAAATACTACATCCGAGATGTTAGGTTGCCTTAGGATAGGATATATAACGTTATAGACGTATATAATGTCCGCGCCGAGATGAACGGGGCGACACCAACGGGATTCTGTGAAACATTACCAGCGAGGGTCCAGCTGGATTAGGTTAGGTTATATTACGTTGTAGACGTATATACTGTTCCCACCGAGAAGTAGGGGCCGACCCGCCAGATATGTTGGAAAATACTACATCCGAGATGTTAGGATGTCTTAGGTTAGAATATATAACGTTATAGACGTATATAATGTCCGTACCGAGACGTACGGGTAGACACGTACGGGATACTGTAAAACATTACCAGCGAGGGTCTAGATGGGTCAGGTTAGGTTATATTACGTTATGGTCGTATATAATGTCCCCACCGAGAAGTAGTGGCCGCCCCGCCTGGAATGTTGTAAAATACAACATTCGATATGTTATGTTGCCGTAGGTTAGGATATATAACGTTATAGACGTATATAATATCCGCGTCGAGATGTACGGGACGACACGAACGGGATTCTGTGAAACATTACCAGCGAGGGTCTAGCTGGGTTAGGTTAGGTTATATTACATTATAGACGTATATAATGTTCCCACCGAGAAGTAGGGGCCGACCCGCCAGAAATGTTGGAAAATACTACATTCGAGATGTTAGGTTGCCTTAGGATAGGAAATATAACGTTATAGACGTATGTAATGTCCGCACCGAGACGTCCGGTACGACACGAACGGGATTCTGCAAAACATTACCAGCGAGGGTCGAGATGGGTTAGGTTAGGATCTATTACGTTATAGACGTATATAATGTTCCCACCGAGAAGTTGGGGCCGACCCGCCAGGAATGTTAGAAAATACTACATCCGAGATGTTAGGATGTCTTAGGTTAGAATATATAACGTTATAGACGTATATAATGTCCGCACCGAGACGTACGGGTAGACACGAACGGGATTCTGTAAACCATTACCAGCGAGGGTCTAGATGGGTTAGCATAGGTTCTATTACGCTATAGAGGTATATAATGTTCCCACCGAGAAGTAGGTTCCGACCCGCCAGAAATGTTGGAAAATACTACATTCGAGATGTTAAGTTGCCTTAGGATAGGAAATATAACGTTATAGACGTATATAATGTCCGCATCGAGACGTACGGGTAGACACGAACGGGATACTGTAAAACATTACCAGCGAGGGTCTAGATGGGTCAGGTTAGGTTATATTACGTTATGGTCGTATATAATGTCCCCACCGAGAAGTAGGGGCCGACAGGCCAGGAATGTTGGAAAATACTACATCCGAGATGTTAAGTTGCCTTAGGTTAGGATATATAACGTAGTAGACGTATATAATATCCGCGTCGAGATGTACGGGACGACACGAACGGGATTCTGTGAAACATTACCAGCGAGGGTCTAGCTGGGTTAGGTTAGGTTACATTACGTTATAAAAGTATATAATGTTCCCACCGAGAAGTAGGGGCCGACCCGCCAGAAATGTTGGGAAATACTACATCCGAGACGTTACGTTGCCTTAGGATAGGATATACAACGTTATAGACGTATATAATGTCCGCGCCGAAATGTACGGGACGACACGAACGGGATTCTGTGAAACATTACCAGCGAGGGTCTAGATGGGTCAGGTTAGGTTATATTACGTTATGGTCGTATATAATGTCCCCACCGAGAAGTAGTGGCCGCCCCGCCTGGAATGTTGTAAAATACAACATTCGATATGTTATGTTGCCGTAGGTTAGGATATATAACGTTATAGACGTATATAATATCCGCGTCGAGATGTACGGGACGACACGAACGGGATTCTGTAAAACATTACCAGCGAGGGTCTAGCTGGGTTAGGTTAGGTTATATTACGTTGTAGACGTATATACTGTTCCCACCGAGAAGTAGGGGCCGACCCGCCAGATATGTTGGAAAATACTACATTCGAGATGTTAAGTTGCCTTAGGATAGGAAATATAACGTTATAGATGTATATAATGTCCGCACCGAGACGTACGGGTAGACACGAACGGGATTCTGTAAAACACTACCAGCGAGGGTCTAGATGGGTCAGGTTAGGTTATATTACGTTATGGTCGTATATAATGTGCCCACCGACAAGTAGGGGCCGACCCGTCAGGAATGTTGGAAAATACTACATCCGAGATGTTAGGTTGCCTTAGGTTAGGATATATAACGTAGTAGACGTATATAATATCCGCGTCGAGATGTACGGGACGACACTAACGGGATTCTGTGAAACATTACCAGCGAGGGTCTAGCTGGGTTAGGTTAGGTTACATTACGTTATAGAAGTATATGTTGTCCCAACCGAGAAGTAGGGGCCGTCCCGCCTGGAATGTTGTAAAATACTACATTCGAAATGTTGGGTTGGCATAGGAAAGGAAATATCACGTTATAGACGTATGTAATGCCCGCACGGAGACGTACGGGACCACACGAACGGGATTCTGTAAAACATTACCAGCGAGTGTCGTGATGGGTTAGGTTAGGTTATATTACGATATAGACGTATCTAATGTTCCCACCGAGCAGTAGGGGCCGAACCGCCAGAAATGTTGGAAAATACTACATCCGAGATGTTAGGTTGCCTTAGGATAGGATATATAACGTTATAGACGTATATAATGTCCGCGCCGAGATGAACGGGGCGACACCAACGGGATTCTGTGAAACATTACCAGCGAGGGTCTAGCTGGATTAGGTTAGGTTATATTACGTTGTAGACGTATATACTGTTCCCACCGAGAAGTAGGGGCCGACCCGCCAGATATGTTGGAAAATACTACATCCGAGATGTTAGGATGTCTTAGGTTAGAATATATAACGTTATAGACGTATATAATGTCCGTACCGAGACGTACGGGTAGACACGTACGGGATACTGTAAAACATTACCAGCGAGGGTCTAGATGGGTCAGGTTAGGTTATATTACGTTATGGTCGTATATAATGTCCCCACCGAGAAGTAGTGGCCGCCCCGCCAGGAATGTTGTAAAATACAACATTCGATATGTTATGTTGCCGTAGGTTAGGATATATAACGTTATAGACGTATATAATATCCGCGTCGAGATGTACGGGACGACACGAACGGGATTCTGTGAAACATTACCAGCGAGGGTCTAGCTGGGTTAGGTTAGGTTATATTACATTATAGACGTATATAATGTTCCCACCGAGAAGTAGGTTCCGACCCGCCAGAAATGTTGGAAAATACTACATTCGAGATGTTAAGTTGCCTTAGGATAGGAAATATAACGTTATAGACGTATATAATGTCCGCATCGAGACGTACGGGTAGACACGAACGGGATACTGTAAAACATTACCAGCGAGGGTCTAGATGGGTCAGGTTAGGTTATATTACGTTATGGTCGTATATAATGTCCCCACCGAGAAGTAGGGGCCGACAGGCCAGGAATGTTGGAAAATACTACATCCGAGATGTTAAGTTGCCTTAGGTTAGGATATATAACGTAGTAGACGTATATAATATCCGCGTCGAGATGTACGGGACGACACGAACGGGATTCTGTGAAACATCACCAGCGAGGGTCTAGCTGGGTTAGGTTAGGTTACATTACGTTATAGAAGTACATAATGTTCCCACCGAGAAGTAGGGGCCGTCCCGCCTGAAATGTTGTAAAATACTACATTCGAAATGTTGGGTTGGCTTAGGAAAGGATATATCACGTTATAGACGTATATAATGTCCGCACCGAGACGTACGGGACCACACGAACGGGATTCTGCAAAACATTACCAGCGAGGGTCGAGATGGGTTAGGTTAGGATCTATTACGTTATAGACGTATATAATGTTCCCACCGAGAAGTTGGGGCCGACCCGCCAGGAATGTTGGAAAATACTACATTCGAGATGTTAGGTTGCCTTAGGGTAGGAAATATAACGTTATAAACGTATATAATGTCCATACCGAGACCTACGAGACGGCACGAACGGGATTCTGTGAAACATTACCAGCGATGGTCTAGCTGGGTTAGGTTAGGTTATATTACGTTATAGACGTATATAATGTTCCCACCGAGAAGTAGGGACCGACAGGCCAGGAATGTTGTAAAATATTACATTCGAGATGTTAGGTTGCCTTAGGTTAGGATATACAACGTTATATACGTATATAATGTCGCCACGGGGAGGTACTGTCCGACACGGCCGGGATTCTATAAAACATTACCAGCAAGGGGTTAGATGGGTTAGGTTAGGTGATAATACGTTGTGGCAGCTACGACTCCGCAGCTTTGTAATTTGTCAAGGGTTCGAGGAACGCCGAAAATTCCTTCGTGACACACAATTGGCTTCCACAGTCCGGCGCGGACCTGGTCGTCGTATGTTCACACTTGGCGACCAGATTTGTGTACTCCTAGCGCTAGCACTCACTGAGTTATGGCATCTTCCGAGGAATCCTTTAGAATCTCCCGATTGTTTTCCAAGGTCCCGTCGCGACTGAGCTTCGTTCAGTCGCGTCCCTAACTTTCTCCTGTCAAGGACCTATTTCCGTTTCCTCGCGTTTTTCCAGGAACGTTTGCTTTCCTTGTCCTCGCTTCCATCTCTGTTCATCTCAGCGTTTCCTTCCTCGTTTAGACCCGTATTTAAGGAGCGACATTTTCGCCCTCGCGACAGTTCGTTTAGAACAGTTCGTTTAGGACAGTTCGTTTAGAACAGTTCGGTTAGAACGGTTCGGTTAGAACAGTCCAGTAGAATCCATCATTGCCACCGAGTCAGACAGTTCGGTTAGAACAGTCGCGCTCGGCCAGACGTCTAGTCGGGCAATTCTCGCGTAATTTGTCCGGGCGGTTAGCCGACTAACATAGCGAAGGGATCGTAGCTCTAGCACCATTCGCCCCACATTGTTGCCGCGACTATCACTATTGTTATTGTTATCGAGATTTGTTATACACGCCGAATCGCGAATGTTATTCGTTGTTTTCGCGATTCGTCAAGTATAAAATTGAAGGCTAGATAGTGTGTAGTTGACTTTTCCCCACGTACTACGCCTCAATTATTTGTGACCCCGACGTGATCGCGTAACGTGTAGTGCGGCAGGGATCCGTCGGATAACGCGAACAGAACATTCAGACAATTTTCAGTGCGGTGCGCGATTGAGTATTCGCCATGGCTACACCAGGCGCGGACAGACAAGGATCCTCCGTGGATCGCGTGGCCGTCTGCTTACCGGTCTTTTACGCGGCGGACCCTGAAATGTGGTTTACGATCGCGGAACGTAGTGTCGAGGCCGCCGGGATAACCACAAAGTCCACTAAATACGGCTACATCCTCGGCGCGCTGCCGACACAGTACTCTATGGAGGTCCGCGACATTATCATGGACCCGCCCGCCGCAGCTCCGTACCAGAAGCTGAGGTCGGCGCTGGTACTCCGCTTAAGCTCGACGCAGGAGCAGAAGACGCGGCGCCTCCTCGAGCACGAGGAGATGGGCGACAGGAAGCCGTCGCAGTTTCTACGACACCTGCGAAACCTGGCGGGAACGGCGGTGACGGACAGCGTCCTGCGGACACTATGGATGGGACGCCTCCCACCCAGTCTGCAGCTAATCCTCGCCCCCATGCGGGACGCAGAATTGAACAAAATCGCGGAAGTGGCGGACGCCGTGTCCGAAGCATACCACGGCAATGCGAGGATCGCCGTGGCTTCCACCCCGACCGGGGTGCCCGGCGGATCCGCACATGGAGCAGGCAGCAGCACCACGAGCAGCATGTACGAGTGCATAAGCCAGTTGAGGGAGGAGATTGCAACTCTCCGGCAGGACCTGCACCGCTCCAGGTCATCGCGACGTGACAACGACCGGGCAAGGTCACCCCGGCGAGCCCGCTCTAACTCAGGTTCCCGACGGCGCCTCGAACTACGAGGAGGTAGGTGTTTCTACCACTGGAAGTTTGGTCCGCAGGCCCACAGGTGTACGCAGCCGTGCAACTGGACCCCGTCGGGAAACGAAACGGGTAGTCGCTGATGACGGCGGACGACACGTGCCCGATAACTCGCCGTCTCTTCGTCACGGACTACGAGACGAAAACGCAATTTTTGGTCGACACTGGCGCCGACCTTTGTGTTATTCCTCGGGCGATGACCCGCGGTCAGCGGGAAAAATCGCAGTATGTCCTTTACGCGGCGAACGGGACCGAAATCCCTACTTACTGGACGGTTACGGTCACTTTAGACCTCGGGCTGCGCCGCGCGTTTACGTGGCGTTTTGTAGTGGCCGATGTGGGCAAACCCATAATTGGGTTTGTTAGATTTTCTATACCACTACGGTTTGTTAGTGGACGTTCGCAATCGTCGTCTGTTGGATCAGACGACGTCGATATCGGTCGCTGGATGGACAGCGAAGCACGCCTCGTCGGTGCCGAGCATCAAAACCGTGCATGGCGGTTCAATGTTCCACGAGGTGTTGCAGAAATTTCCCGAAATAACCCGGCCGGAAGGATCTCCGTCGCAGGCAGCGCACTCGGCGGTTCACTATATCCGCACGACGCCGGGGCCGCCGGTGACCAGCAGACCCCGCCGACTCGCACCTGATCGGCTGAAGGCGGCAAAAAAGGAGTTCGAGACGATGATGCGTTTGGGTATCGTGCGACCATCGGAGAGCAGTTGGGCTTCTCCGTTACACATGGTGCCGAAAAAGGGACAGGACGAGTGGAGACCCTGTGGGGATTACAGGGGTCTCAACGCGCGGACGCTCCCAGACCGATACCCGGTGAAGCACATCGAGGATTTCGCGCAAGCTCTGCATGGTAAGACGATCTTTTCTACCATTGACTTAGTGCGCGCATACAATCAGATTCCTGTGGCTGCAGAAGATGTGCACAAGACCGCGATAACGACACCTTTCGGACTATTCGAATTTCCGTTCATGTCGTTCGGGCTCCGAAACGCGGCACAGACTTTTCAACGGTTCATCGACGAAGTGTTACGCGGTTTGGACTTTTGCTACGCGTACATCGACGACATACTGGTCGCGTCGTCGTCCGAAGAAGAATACCAACATCATTTAGAAGAGCTGTTCAAGCGTCTAAAACAGTATGGCGTGGTGATTAACCCGTCGAAATGCATATTCGGCCAACCAGAGGTGAAGTTTCTGGGCTACCTGGTCAACAGGGAAGGTTCACGGCCGTTGCAGGACAAGGTGGAGGCGATTAGGAAATATCCGCAGCCCACCACAGCTAAACAATTACGACAGTTCCTAGGTATGCTAAACTTTTATAGACGTTTCATAACTAGGGCAGCACAAGTACAGGCGCCCCTAAACGACCTGCTACACGATGGCGTTAAGGGTCGGGCGCCGGTCAATTGGACTCCCAAAGCAGCGGCGGCGTTCGAAGAATGCAAGCGAGGGCTCGCACAGGCCGCGCTGCTGGCCCACCCCAAGGCAGAGGCACTTCTTTCGCTCACTTGCGACGCCTCGGATTTTACGGTGGGAGCCGTGTTGCAACAACGCAACGGCGACGATTGGGAACCGTTGGCCTTCTTCTCCAAGAAGCTCAGCCCCACGGAGAAGAATTACGGGGCATACGATCGAGAACTGTTAGCAGTCTACCTGGCGATTAAGCACTTCCGGCACATGGTGGAGGCTAGGACATTCACGGTCTTTACCGACCACAAGCCCATCATCTATGCGTTTAAGCAGAAGCCGGAAAAGTGCACGCCAAGACAGTTCAGATATTTGGACTTTATAAGCCAGTTCACGACGGACATCCGGCACATCGCGGGAAAGGACAACGTCGTCGCCGACGCCCTATCCAGGGTAGAGACGGTGGACCAGGCTTTGCGCTACGAAGCCCTGGCACAATCGCAGAGCAGCGAAGAAGAGCTGCAAGCATACCTGCGCAGCCACGAGTCCACACTACGTCTGAAGAGGATCCAGCTTCCAGGGACCAGCACCAGCCTTTTCTGCGATGCAGCAACCAACACCATGAGGCCGTTCGTCACCAGGCCGTTCCGGAGAGCGGCGTTCAATTCCATCCATCGCATGGCACATCCTGGTATCAATGCGACGGTCAAACTCGTAACCGAGCGTTACGTTTGGCCGTCCATGAAAAAGGACTGCAGATAGTGGGCTCGAATCTGCATAGAGTGTCAGCGGTGCAAAGTTACACGGCACGTGCAAGCACCGCTGGGTACTTTTACCCGCCTTCGTGGAGGTTCGAGCATGTTCACCTCGATATAGTTGTTTTACCGATTTCCAAACGTTTCAGATACTGTCTCACCTGTATCGACCGGTTCAGCCGTTGGCCCGAGGCAATATACCTGCGCGACCAGGAAGCGGCTACCGTCGCTCGAGCATTTTATGAGGGGTGGATTAGCCGGTTTGGCACGCCCGCACGGATCACGACGGACCAAGGTAGGCAATTTGAGTCACATCTCTTTAAACATTTGACCCAGTTGTCAGGTACGACACACTGGAGGACAACGGCCTACCACCCGGCGGCCAACGGAATGGTGGAGCGGTTCCACCGTCAACTGAAGGCAGCAATCCGCTGCCACGCCAACACCAGGTGGACGGAGGTTCTCCCCACAATCCTGCTGGGCATCCGAGCAGCCTGGCGAGAGGACCTGAAGGCGACATCGGCGGACCTCCTCTACGGCGAGACCCTGCGTTTGCCAGGCGAATTCCTCGCCCCACGTCCGGATGCAGCCGACCAGGATCCAGCGGACTTCGTCCAGCGACTACGCCAGCATTTCCGCAGCGTTACTCCGGCTGCTGGCAGTCATCACGGCACCCGCCGTACCTTCATATTCAAGGACTTGTCGGAAGCGGACTACGTCTTCCTGCGAAACGACGCGGTTAAAGAAATACTCCAGCCGCCATACGACGGACCGTTCAAGGTCCTAACAAGAGGCCCCAAAACGTACACTTTGGAAGTCAGGGGCAAACGGACAACAGTTACCATCGACCGCCTGAAGCCAGCCTACATCATCCAGGATGCGGATGACAGGCCAACGTACCACATGGCTCAAGAGGAACCTCCGCCAGCGACACCCGTCCCGGAGGCAGCACCAAGGACCACGAGATCCGGGAGACGCGTTCGTTTCCCGGATCGTCTACAAATTTCGTGTTTGGATCAATCACTGGCAGGGGGGTGATGTGGCAGCTACGACTCCGCAGCTTTGTAATTTGTCAAGGGTTCGAGGAACGCCGAAAATTCCTTCGTGACACACAATAGGCTTCCACAGTCCGGCGCGGACCTGGTCGTCGTATGTTCACACTTGGCGACCAGATTTGTGCATCTTCCGAGGAATCTCCCGATTGTTTTCCAAGGACCCGTCGCGACTGAGCGTCGTTCAGTCGCGTCCCTAACTTTCTCCTGTCAAGGACCTATTTCCGTTTCCTCGCGTTTTTCCAGGAACGTTTGCTTTCCATGTCCACGCTTCCATCTCTGTTCATCTCAGCGTTTCCTTCCTCGTTTAGACCCGTATTTAAGGAGCGACATTTTCGCCCTCGCGACAGTTCGTTTAGAACAGTTCGTTTAGGACAGTTCGTTTAGAACAGTTCGGTTAGAATGGTTCGGTTAGAACAGTCCACTAGAATCCATCATTGCCACCGAGTCAGACAGTTCGGTTAGAACAGTCGCGCTCGGCCAGACGTCTAGTCGGGCAATTCTCGCGTAATTTGTCAGGGCGGTTAGCCGACTAACATAGCGAAGGGATCGTAGCTCCAGCACCATTCGCCCAACATTGTTGCCGCGACTATCACTATTGTTATTGTTATCGAGATTTGTTATACACGCCGAATCGCGAATGTTATTCGTTGGTTTCGCGATTCGTCAAATATAAAATTGAAGGCTAGATAGTGAGTAGTTGACTTTTCCCCACGTACTACGCCTCAACGTTATAGACGTATATAATGTTCCCACCGAGAAGTAGGGGCCGAGCCGCCAGGAATGTTGGAAAATACTACATCCGAGATGTTAGGCTGCCTTAGGTTAGGATATACAACGCTATAGACGTATATAATGTTCCCACGGAGAGGCACGGGCCGACACAACCGGGATTCTGTAAAACATTACCAGCGAGGGGCTAGATGGGCTAGGTTAGGTTATATTACGTTATAGAAGTATATAAAGTCCCCACCGACATGTAGGCGCCGTCGCGCCAGGAATGTTGTAAAATATTACATCCGAGGTGTTAAGTTATCTGAAGTTAGGATATATAGCGTTATAGACGTATATTATGTTCCCACCGAGAAGTAGGCGCCGACGCGCCAGGAATGTTGTAAAATATTACATTCGACATGTTAGGTTGCCTTAGGCTAGGATATGTAGCGTTATAGACGTATATAATGTTCCCACCGAGAAGTTGGGGCCGACCCGCTAGGAATGTAGTAAAATCTTACATCCGAGATGTTATGCTGTCTTACGTTAGGATATATAACTTTATAGACGTATATAATGTCCCCATCGAGAAGTAGGCGACGACACGCCAGGAATGTTGCAAAATATTAAATTCGACATGTTAGGTCGCCTTAGGCTAGGATATATAACGCTATAGACGGATATATTGTTCCCACCGAGACGTAGGTACCGACATGCCAGGAATGTTGTAAAATATTACATCTGAGATGTTAGGTTGCCCTAGGTTAGGATATATAACGTTGTAGACGCATATAATATTACCACCGAGAACTACGGGCCGAAACGCCAGAGATAATGCAAACTATTGCATTCGAAATGTTAGGTCGCCTCAGGCTAGGATATATAACGTTATAGACGTATATAATGTTCACACCGAGAAATAGGTGCCGACGCGTCAGGAATGTTGTAAAATATCACACCCGAGATGTTAGGTTCCCTTAGGTTATGATATACAAAGTTATAGATGTATAGAATGTTCCCACCGAGAAGTAGGGACCGACATGCCAGGAATGTTGTAAAATAATACATTAGATATGTTAGGTTCCCTTAGGTTGGGATATATATCGTTATATACGTATATAATGTTCCCACCGAGAAGTAGGGACCGACATGCCAGGAATGTTGTAAAATATTACATCCCAGATGTTAGGTTGCGTTAGGTTAGGATATACAACGTTATAGACGTATATAATATCCCCACCGAGACGTAGGGACCGACATGCCAGGAATGTTGTAAAATATTACATCCGAGATGTTATGTTGCGTTAAGCTAGGATATATATCGTTATAGACGTATACAATGTTTCCACCGAGAAGTAGGGGCCGACGCGTCAGGAATGTTGTAAAATATTACACCCGAGATGTTAGGTTCCCTTAGGTTAGGATATACAACGTTATGGACGTATAGAATTTTCCCACCGAGAAGTAGGGACCGACATGCCAGGAATGTTGTAAAATATTACATTCGACATGTTAGGTTGCTTTAGGCAAGGTTATATAGCGTTACAGACTTATATAATGTCCCCATCTCGAAGTAGGCGACGTCACGCGAGGAATGTTGTAAGGTATTACATCCCAGATGTTAGGCTGCCTTAGGCTGGGACATATAACGTTATAGACGTATATAACGTTCCAACCGAGACGTAGGGGCCGACGCGCCAGGAATGTTGTAAAATATTATGCTCGACTTGTTAGGTTGTCTTAGGCTAGGATATATAGCGTTATAGAAGTATGTAACGTTCCCACCGAGAAGTAGGGGCCGGCGCGCCAGGAGTGTAGTAAAATATTACATCCGAGATTTTAGGTTGCCTTAGGTTAGGATATATAACGTTACAGACGTATATAATGTTCCCACGGAATAGTAGGGGCCGACGCGCCACGAATGTTGTAAAACATTACGGTAGAGATGTTAGGTTGCCTTAGGTTAGGATATACAACGTTGTAGACGTATATAACGTTCCCACCGAGAAGTAGGTGCCGACGCGCCAGGAATATTGTAAAATATAGCATTCGACATGTTAGGTTGCCTTAGGCTATGATATACAGCGTTATAGACGTACATAACGTTCCCACCGAGAAGTAGGTGCCGACGCGCCAGGAATGTTGTATAATATTACATTCGACATTTTAGGTTGCCTTAGGATAGCATATATAGCGTTATAGACTTATATAATGTTCCCACCGAGTAGTAGGGGCCGACGCGTCAGGAATGTTGTAAAATATTACACCCGAGATGTTAGGTTCACTTAGGTTAGGATATACAACGTTACAGACGTATAAAATGTTCCCACCGAGACGTAGGGACCGACATGCCAGGAATGTTGTAAAATATTACATCCCAGATGTTAGGTTGCGTTAGGTTAGTATATACAACTTTATAGACGTATATAATGTCCCCATAGAGAAGCAGGCGACGACACGCCAGAATGTAGTAAACTATTACATTCGACATGTTATGTTGCCTTAGGCCTGGATATATAACGATATAGACGTATATAATGTTCCCACCGAGAGTTAGCGGCCGACATGCCACGAATGTTGTAAAATATTACATCCCAGATGTTAGGTTGCGTTAGGTTAGGATATACAACGTTATAGTCGTATATAATGTCCCCATCGGGAAGCGGGCGACGACACGCCAGGAATGTTGTAAAATATTACATCCCAGATGTTAGGTTGCGTTAGGTTAGGATATACATCGTTATAGACGTATATAATGCCCCCATCGAGAAGCAGGCGACGACACGCCAGGAATGTTGTAAAATGTTACATCCGAGATGTTATGCTGCCTTACGTTAGGATATATAACGTTATAGACGTGTATAATGTCCCCATCGAGAAGTAGGCGACGACACGCCACGAATGTTGTAAAATATTAAATTCGACATGTTAGGTCGCCTTAGGTTATGATATATAACGTTATAGACGTATATAATGTTCCCACCGAGAAGTAACGACTGACATGAAAGTAATGTTGTGAAATATTACATCCCAGATGTTTGGTTGCCTTAGGTTAGGATATATAACGTTATAGACGTATATAATGTCCCCATCGGGAAGTAGGGGCCGATGAGCCAGGAATGTTGTAAAATATTACGTTCGACAAGTTAGGTTGCCTCAGGTTAGGATATATAACGTTATAGACGTATATAATGTTCCCACCGAGAAGTAGGGGCCGACGAGACAGGAATGTTGTAAAATATTACATCCGAGATGTTAGGTTGCCTTAAGGTAGGATATATAGCGTTATAGACGTATATAATGTTCCCACCGACAAGTAGGGGCCGAAGCGCCGGGAATGTTGTAAAATATTACATTCGACATGTTAGGTTGCCTTAGGCCAGGATATATAGCGTTATAGACGTATATAATGTTCCCACCTATAGTAGCGGCCGCCGCGCCAGGAATGTTGTAAAATATTACATTCGACACGTTAGGCTGCCTTAGGCTAGGATATATAACGTTATAGACGTATATAATGTTTCCACCGAGAAGTAGCGGCCGTCGCGCCAGGAATGTTGTAAAATATTACGCTCCACATGTTAGGTTGCCTTAGGCTATGATATATAGCGTTGTAGACGTATATAATGTTCCCACCGAGATGTAGTGGCCGACGTGCCAGGAATGTAGTAAAATATTACATCCGAGAAGTTAGATTGCCTTAGGCTAGGATATATAACGATATAGATGTATATTCTGTTCCCACCGAGAAGTAGGTGCCGACGCGCCAAGAATGTTGTAAAATATTACATCCGAGATGTTAGATTGCCTTAAGCTAGGATATATAGCATTACAGAAGTATATAATATTCCCACCGAGAAGTATCGGCCGACGTGCCAGGAATGTAGTAAAATATTACATACGAGATGTTAGGTTGCCTTAGGTTAGGATATATAACGTTATAGACGTATATAGTGTTGCCACCGAGAAGGAGGGGCCGATGAGCCAGGAATGTTGTAGAACATTACGCTCGACATGTTAGGTTACCTTAGGCTAGGATATATAGCGTTATAGACGTATATAATGTCCCCACCGAGAAGTAGGGACCGACGTGCCAGGAATGTAGTAAAATATTACATCCGAGATGTTAGGTTGCATTAGGTTAGGATATATAACGTTATAGACGTATATAGTGTTGCCACCGAGAAGTAGGGGCCGATGAGACAGGAATGTTGTTAAACATTACATCCGAGGTGGCAGGTTGCCTTAGGTTAGGATATATAACGTTATAGACGTATATAGTGTTGCCACCGAGAAGTAGGGGCCGATGAGCCAGGAATGTTGTTAAACATTACATCCGAGGTGTTAGGTTGCCTTAGGTTAGGATATATGACGTTATAGACGTATATAATGTTCCCACCGAGAGGTAGGGGCCGACGTGCCAGGAATGTAGTAAAATATTACATCCGACATGTTAGGTTGCCTTAGGCTAGGATATATAACGTTACAGGCGTATATGATGTCCCCAACGCGAAGTAGGCGCCGTCACGCCAGGAATGCTGTAAAATATTACGGTAGAGAGGTTAGGTTGCCTTAGGTTATGATATATAACCTTGCAGACGTATATAATGTTCTCACCGAGATATAGGGACCGACATGCCAGGAATGTTGTAAGATATTACATCCGAGATGTTAGGTTGCCTTAGGTTAGGATATATAACGTTATAGACGTATATAATGTTCCCACGGAGAACTAAGTGCCGACACACCAGGAATGTTGAAAAATATTACATCCGAGATGTTAGGTCGTCTTACGCTAGTATATAACGTTATAGACGTATATAATATTCCCACCGAGAAATCGGGGCCGACGCGTCAGGAATGTTGTAAAATATTACACCCTAGATGTTAGGTTCCCTTAGGTTAGGATATACAACGTTATAGACGTATAGAATGTTCCTACCGAGGCGTAGGGACCGAGATGACAGGAATGTTGTAAAAGATTACATCACCAGATGTTGGGTTGCGTTAGGTTAGGATATACAACGTTATAGACGTATATAATATCCCCATCGAGAAGCAGGCGACGACACGATAGGAATGTTGTAAAATATTACATCCGAGATGTTAGGTTGCTTTCGGTTAGGATATATAACGTTATAGACGTATATAATGTTCCCACCGAGAAATAGGGGCCCATCGCGTCAGGAATGTTGTAAAATATTACACCCGAGATGTTAGGTTCCCTTAGGTTAGGATATACAACGTTATAGACGTATAGAAAGTTCCCACCGAGATGTAGGGACCGACATGCCAGGAATG
Source organism: Xylocopa violacea (assembly GCA_963969225.1). Lineage (NCBI taxonomy): Eukaryota > Metazoa > Arthropoda > Insecta > Hymenoptera > Apidae > Xylocopa > Xylocopa violacea. Next base: position 3,530,186 of record CAXAJV010000857.1, read on the forward strand.
TTGTAAAATACTACATTCGAGATGTTAGTTTGCCTTAGGTGAGAATATAAAACGTTATAGACGTATATAATGTTCCCACCGAAAAGTAGAGGCCGACCCGCCAGGAATGTTGTAAAATACAACATCCCAGATGTTAGGTTGCCTTAGGTTAGGATATATAACGTTATAGACGCATACAATGTCCCTACCGAGACGAACGAGACGACAGGTACTGGATTCTGTAAAACATTACCAGCGAGCGGCTAGATGGGTTAGGGTAGGTTATATTATGTTATAGACGTATATAATGTTCCCACCGAGAAGTTGGGCCGACACGACGGGGATTCTGTAAAGCAATACCAGCGAGAGTCTAGATGGGTTAGGTTGTGTTATATTACGTTATGGATGTATATAATGTGCCCACCGAGAAGTAGGGGCCGACCCGCCAGGAATTTTGGAAAATACTACATCCGAGATGTTAGGTTGCCTTAGGTTTGGATATATAACGTTATTGACGCATATGATGTCCACACCGAGAAGTACGGGACGACATGACCGGGATTCTATAAAACATTACCAGCGAGGGGCTAGATGGATTAGGTTAGGTTATATTACGTTATTGACGTATATAATGTTCCCACCGAGAAGTGGGGCCGACCTGCTCGGAATGTTGGCAAATACTACATCCGAGATGTTAGGTTGCCTTAGGTTGCCATATATAAAGTTACAGACGTATATAATGTTCCCACTGAGAAGTAGGGGCCGACCCGCCAGGAATGTTGGAAAATACTACATCCGAGATGTTAGGTTACTTAGGTTAGGATATACAACGGTATAGACGTATATAATGTCCCCACCGAGAAGTGGTGCTGACCCGCCAAGAATGTTGTGAAATACTACATTCGAGATGTTAGGTATCCTTATGGTATTATATACAACGTTATAGACGTATATAGGGTCCCCACCGACAAGTACGGGCCGACACGACAAGGATTCTGTAAAACATTACCAGCTAGGGACTAGATGGGTTAGGTTAGGTTATATTACGTTATAGACGTATATAATGTTCCCACCGAGAAGTGGGGCCGTCCCGACAGGAATGTTGTGAAATACTACATTCGAGATGTTAGGTTGCCTTATGGTAATATATACAACGTTATAGACGTATATAATGTGCCCACCGAGGTTTAGGGGCCGACCCGCGAGGAATGTTGGAGAATACTACATCCGAGATGTTAAGTTGCCTTAGGTTAGTATGTATAACGTTATAAACGTATATAATGTCCCCATCGAGAAGTACGGGACGACACGACCGTGATTCTGTAAAACAATACCAGCGAGATGCTAGATGGGTTAGGTTAGGTTATATTACGTTATAGACGTATATAATGTTCCCAGCGAGAAGTGGGGCTGACCCGCCAGGAATGTTGTGAAATACTACATTCGAGATATTAGGTTGCCTTAGGTTAGGATATATAACGTTATAGACGTATATAATGTCCGCACTGTGACGTACGGGGCGACACGAACGGGATTCCGTAAAACATTACCAGCGAGGGTCTAGATGGGTTAGATTAGGTTCTATTACGTTATAGACGTATATAATATTCCCACCGAGAAGTAGGGGCCGACGTGCCAGGAATGTAGTAAAATATTACATCCGAGATGTTAGGTTGCCTTAGGTTAGGATATATAACGTTATAGACGTATATAATGTTCCCACGGAGAACTAAGTGCCGACACACCAGGAATGTTGAAAAATATTACATCAGAGATGTTAGGTCGCCTTACGCTAGTATATAACGTTATAGACGTATATAATGTTCCCACCGAGAAATAGGGGCCGACGCGTCAGGAATGTTGTAAAATATTACACCCGAGATGTTAGGTTCCCTTAGGTTAGGATATACAACGTTATAGACGTATAGAAGGATCCTACCGAGGCGTAGGGACCGAGATGACAGGAATGTTGTAAAAGATTACATCACCAGATGTTAGGTTGCGTTAGGTTAGGATATACAACGTTATAGACGTATATAATGTCCCCATCGAGAAGCAGGCGACGACGTGTCAGGAATGTTGTAAAATATTACACCCGAGATGTTAGGTTCCCTTAGGTTAGGATATATATCGTTATAGACGTATATAATGTTCCCACCGAGAAGTAGGGACCGACAAGCCAGAATGTTGTAAAATATTGCGCTCGACATGTTAGGTTGCCTTAGGTTAGTGAATATAACGTTTTTGACTTATATAATATTGCCGCCGACAGGTACGGGCCGACGTGCCAGTAATGTAGTAAAATATTACTCCCGAGATGCTAGGTTGCCTTAGGTTAGGATATATAACGTTATTGACCTATATAATGTTCCCACCGAGAAGTAGTAGCGGACGCGCCTGGAATGTTGTAAAATATTCCATTCGACATGTTAGGATTGCCTTAGGCTAGGATATATAACCTTATATACGTATATAATGTTACCACAGAGAAGTAGGGACCGAAGCGCCGGGAATGTTGTAAAATATTACATTCGGCATGTTAGGTTGCCTTAGGTTGGGGTATATAACGTTATAGACGTATATACTGTTCCCACCGAGAAGTAGGTGCCGCCGCGCCAGGAATGTAGTAAAATATTACATCCGAGATGTTAGGTTGCCTTACGTTAGGATATATAACGTTATTGACTTATATAATGTTCCCACCGAGAAGTAGGGGCCGACGCGCCAGGAATGTTGTAAAATATTACATTCGACATGTTAGGTTGCCTTAGGCTAGGATATGTAACATTATAGACGTATATAATGTTCCCACCGAGAAGTAGGGGCCACGTGCCAGGAATGTGGTGATATATTACATTCGACATGTTAGGTTGCCTTAGGTTAGGATATATAACGTTATAGATGTATATATTGTTCCCACCGAGAAGTAGCGGCCGACGTGCCAGAAATGTAGTAAAATATTACATCCTCATGTTAGGTTGCCTTAGGTTAGGATATATAACGTTACAGACGTATATAGTGTTGCCACCGAGAAGTAGGGGCCGATGAGCCAGGAATGTTGTAAAATATTGCGTTCGACAAGTTAGGTTGCCTCAGGTTAGGATATATAACGTTATAGACGTATATAATGTGCCCACCGAGAAGTAGGGGCCAACCCGACAGAAATGTTGGAAAATAATACATCCGAGATGTTAGGTTGCCTTACGTTAGGATATATAACGTTATAGACGAATATAGTGTCCCCACCGAGAAGTACAGGCCGACACGACCGGGATTCTGTAAAACATTACCAGCGAGGGTATAGGTGGGTTAGGTTAGGATCTATTACGTTATAGACGTATATAATGTTCCCACCGAGAAGTAGCGGCCGACCCGCCATGAATGTTGGAAACTACTACATCCGAGATGTTAGGATGCCTTAGGTTAGGATATATAACAATATAGACGCATATAATGTCCGCACAGAGACGTACGGGGCCACACGAACGAGATTCTGTAAAACATTACCAGCGAAGGTCTAGATGTGTTAGGTTAGGTTTCATTACGTTAAAAAAGTATATAATGTTCCCACCGAGAAGTAGGGGCCGACCCCCCAGAAATGTTGGAAAATACTACATTCGAGAGGTTAGGTTGCCTTAGGATAGGAAAAATAACGTTATAAACGTATATAATGTCCGCACCGAGAAGTAGGGCACGACACGAACGGGATTCTGTAAAACATTTCCAGCGAGGTTCTAGATGGGTTAGGTTAGGATCTATTACGTTATAGACGTATATAATGTTCCCACCAAGAAGTAGCGGCCGACCCGCCTGGAATGTAGTAAAATACAACGTTCGAGATGTTAGGTTGCCTTAGGTTAGGATATATAACGATACAGACGCATATAATGTCCGCACAGAGACGTAGGGTGCGACACGAACGAGATTCTGTAAAACATTACCAGCGAGGGTCTAGATGGGTTAGGTTAGGTTACATTACGTTATAAAAGTATATAATGTTCCCACCGAGAAGTAGGGGCCGACCCGACAGAAATGTTGTGAAATACTACATTCGAGATGTTAAGTTGTCTTAGGTTAGGATATATAACGTAGTAGACGTACATAATGTCCCCACCGAGAAGTACGGGCCGACACGCCCGGGATTCTGTAAAATATTACCACCGAGGGTCTAGATGGATTAGGTTAGGTTCTATTACGTTATAGACGTATCTAATGTTCCCACCGAGAAGTAGGGACCGACCCGCCAGGAATGTTGGAAAATACTACATACGAGAGATTAGGATGCCTTAGGTTAGGATATATAACGTTATAGACGTATATAATGTCCGCACCGAGACGTACGGGTAGACACGGAACGGGATTCTGTAAAACACTACCAGCGAGGGTCTAGATGTGTCAGGTTAGGTTATATTACGTTATAGACGTATATAATGTTCCCACCGAGAAGTAGGGGCCGACCACGCCAGGAATGTTGGAAAATACTACATCCGAAACGTTAGGTTGCCTTATGTAGGTTTACACAACGTTATAGACGTATATAATGTTCCCACCGGGACGTACGGAACGACACGAACGGGATTTTGTAAAACATTATGACCGAGTCGCAAAATGGGATAGGTTAGGTTATATTACGACATAGACGTATATAATGCTCCCACTCAGAAGTAGGGGCCGACCCGCCTCGAGTGTTGTAAAATTCAACATTCGAGATGTTAGGTTGACCTAGGTTAGGATGTATAACGTTGCAGACGTATATAGTGTCCCCACCGAGAAGTACGGGCCTACACAACCGGGATTCTGTAAAACATTACCAGCGACGGGCTGAATGGGTCAGGTTAGGTTATATTACGTTATAGACGTATATAATGTGCCCACCGTGAAGTAGGGGCCGACGGGTCAGGAATCTTGTAAAATATTACACCTGAGATGTTAGGTTCCCTTAGGTTAGGATATACAACGTTATAGACGTATAGAATGTTCAAACCGAGAAGTAGGGTCCGACGTGCCAGGAATTTTGTAAAATATTACATCCCAGATGTTAGGTTCCCTTAGGTTAGGATATATTTCGGTATAGACGTATATAATGTTCCCACCGAGACGTAGGGACCGACATGCCAGGAATGTTGTAAAATATTACATCCCAGATGTTAGGTTGCGTTAGGTCAGGATATACAACGTTATAGACGTATATAATGTTCCGAGCGAGACGTAGGGACTGACATGCCAGGAATGTAGTAAAATATTACATACTAGATGTTAGGTTGCTTAGGCTAGGATATATATCGTTATAGACGTATACAATGTTCCCACCGAGAAATAGGGGCCGACGCGTCAGGAATGTTGTTGAATATTACACCCGAAATGTTAGGTTCCCTTTGGTTAGAATATATATAGTTATAGACGTATGTAGTGTCCCCATCGAGAAGCAGGCGACGACACGCCAGGAATGTTGTAAAATATATCATTCGACATGTTAGGTTGCCTTAGGCTAGGATATATAACGTTATAGACGTATGTAATGTTACCACCGAGAAGTACGGGCCGACACGCCAGGAATGTTATCAACTATTACATCCGACATGTTACGTCGCCTTAGGCTAGGATATATAACGTTATAGACGTATAAAGTGTTCCCACCGAGAAATAGGGGCCGACGCGTCAGGAATGTTGTAAAATATTACACCCGAGATGTTAGGTTCCCTTAGGTTAGGATATGCAACGTTATAGACGTATAGAATGTTCCCACCGAGACGTAGGGACCGACATGCCAGGAATGTTGTAAAATATTACATCCCAGATGTTAGGTTGCGTTAGGTTAGGATATACAACGTTATAGACGTATATAATGTCCCCATCGAGAAGCAGGCGACGACACGCCAGGAATGTTGTAAAATATTACATCCCAGATGTTAGGTTCCCTTAGGTTAGGATATATATCGCTATTGACGTATATAATGTTCCCACCGAGACGTAGGGACCGACATGCCAGGAATGTTTAAAATATTACATCCCAAATGTTAGGTTGCGTTAGGTTAGGACATACAACGTTATAGACGTATATAATGTCCCCATCGAGAAGCAGGCGACGACACGCCAGGAATGTTGTAAAATATTACATCCCAGATGCTAGGTTTCGTTAGGTTAGGATATACAACGTTATAGACGTATATAATGTCCCCCTCGAGAAGCAGGCGACAACACGCCAGGAATGATGTAATATATTACATCCGAGATGTTATGTTGCCTTACGTTAGGACATATAACGTTATAGACGTATATAATGTTCCCACCGAAAAATAGGAGCCGACGCGCCAGGAATGTTGTAAAATATTACATCCGAGATATTAAGTTGCCTTAGGTTAGAATATATAACGTTATAGACGTATATAATGTCCGCACCGGGACGTACGGGCCGACACGACCGGGATTCTGTACAACATTATCACCGAGGAGCAAGATGGATTAGGTTAGGTTATATTACGTTATAGACGCAAATAATGTTCCCACCGAGAGGTGGGGCCGACCCGCCAGGAATGTTGTGAAATACTACATTCTACAAGTTAGGTTCCCTTAGGTTATGATATACAACGTTATAGACGTATAGAATGTTCCCACCGAGAAGTAGGGACGTACATGCCAGGAATGTTGTAAAATATTACATCCGAGATGTTAGGTTGCCTTAGGTTAGGATATACAACGTTATAGATGTATATAATGTCCCCATCGAGAAGTAGGCGACGACACGCCAGGAATGTGGTAAAATATTACATTCTACAAGTTAGGTTCCCTTAGGTTATGATATACAACGTTATAGACGTATAGAATGTTCCCACCGAGAAATAGGGGCCGACGCGTCAGCAATGTTGTAAAATATTACATTCGACATGTTAGGTTCCCTTAGGTTAGGATATACAACGTTATAGACGTATAGATTGTTCCCACCGAGAAGTACGGACCGACATGCCAGGAATGTTGTAAAATATTACATCCCAGATGTTAGGTTGCGTTAGGTCAGGATATACAACGTTATAGACGTATATAATGTTCCGAGCGAGACGTAGGGACTGACATGCCAGGAATGTAGTAAAATATTACATACTAGATGTTAGGTTGCTTAGGCTAGGATATATATCGTTATAGACGTATACAATGTTCCCACCGAGAAATAGGGGCCGACGCGTCAGGAATGTTGTAGAATATTACACCCGAAATGTTAGGTTCCCTTTGGTTAGAATATATATAGTTATAGACGTATGTAGTGTCCCCATCGAGAAGCAGGCGACGACACGCCAGGAATGTTGTAAAATATATCATTCGACATGTTAGGTTGCCTTAGGCTAGGATATATAACGTTATAGACGTATGTAATGTTACCACCGAGAAGTACGGGCCGACACGCCAGGAATGTTATCAACTATTACATCCGACATGTTACGTCGCCTTAGGCTAGGATATATAACGTTATAGACGTATAAAGTGTTCCCACCGAGAAATAGGGGCCGACGCGTCAGGAATGTTGTAAAATATTACACCCGAGATGTTAGGTTCCCTTAGGTTAGGATATGCAACGTTATAGACGTATAGAATGTTCCCACCGAGACGTAGGGACCGACATGCCAGGAATGTTGTAAAATATTACATCCCAGATGTTAGGTTGCGTTAGGTTAGGATATACAACGTTATAGACGTATATAATGTCCCCATCGAGAAGCAGGCGACGACACGCCAGGAATGTTGTAAAATATTACATCCCAGATGTTAGGTTCCCTTAGGTTAGGATATATATCGCTATTGACGTATATAATGTTCCCACCGAGACGTAGGGACCGACATGCCAGGAATGTTTAAAATATTACATCCCAAATGTTAGGTTGCGTTAGGTTAGGACATACAACGTTATAGACGTATATAATGTCCCCATCGAGAAGCAGGCGACGACACGCCAGGAATGTTGTAAAATATTACATCCCAGATGCTAGGTTTCGTTAGGTTAGGATATACAACGTTATAGACGTATATAATGTCCCCCTCGAGAAGCAGGCGACAACACGCCAGGAATGATGTAATATATTACATCCGAGATGTTATGTTGCCTTACGTTAGGACATATAACGTTATAGACGTATATAATGTTCGCACCGAAAAATAGGAGCCGACGCGCCAGGAATGTTGTAAAATATTACATCCGAGATATTAAGTTGCCTTAGGTTAGAATATATAACGTTATAGACGTATATAATGTCCGCACCGGGACGTACGGGCCGACACGACCGGGATTCTGTACAACATTATCACCGAGGAGCAAGATGGATTAGGTTAGGTTATATTACGTTATAGACGCAAATAATGTTCCCACCGAGAGGTGGGGCCGACCCGCCAGGAATGTTGTGAAATACTACATTCTACAAGTTAGGTTCCCTTAGGTTATGATATACAACGTTATAGACGTATAGAATGTTCCCACCGAGAAGTAGGGACCTACATGCCAGGAATGTTGTAAAATATTACATCCGAGATGTTAGGCTGCCTTAGGTTAGGATATACAACGTTATAGATGTATATAATGTCCCCATCGAGAAGTAGGCGACGACACGCCAGGAATGTGGTAAAATATTACATTCTACAAGTTAGGTTCCCTTAGGTTATGATATACAACGTTATAGACGTATAGAATGTTCCCACCGAGAAATAGGGGCCGACGCGTCAGCAATGTTGTAAAATATTACATTCGACATGTTAGGTTCCCTTAGGTTAGGATATACAACGTTATAGACGTATAGATTGTTCCCACCGAGAAGTACGGACCGACATGCCAGGAATGTTGTAAAATATTACATCCGAGATGTTAGGTTGCCTTAGGTTAGGATATACAACGTTGTAGATGTATATAATGTCCCCATCGAGATGTAGGCGACGAAACGCCAGGAATGTTGTAAAATATTACATTCTACATGTTGGGTTGCCTTAGGCTAGGATATATATCGTTATAGACGTATACATTGTTTCCACCGAGAAGTAGGGACCGACATGCCAGGAATGTTGTAAAATATTACGTCCGAGATGTTAGGTTGCTTTAGGTTATGATATATATCGTTATAGACGTATATAATGTTAACACCGAGACGTGGGGACCGACATGCCAGGAATGTTGTAAAATAGTACATCCCAGATGTTAGGTTGCGTTAGGTTAGTATATACAAGGTTATAGACGAATATAATGTTCACATCGAGAAGTAGGCGACGACACGCCAGGAATGTTGTAAAATATTACACCCGAGATGTTAGATTCCCTTAGGTTAGGATATATGACGTTATAGATGTATATAATGTCCCCACCCAGAAGTAGGCGACGACACGCCAGGAATGTTGTAAAATATTACATCAGAGATGTTAGGTTGCGTTACGTTAGAATATACAACGTTATAGACGTATATAATGTCCCCATCGAGAAGCAGGCGGCGACACGCCAGAATGTTGTAAAATATTACATCCGAGATGTTAGGTTGCCTTAGGTTAGGATATACAACGTTATAGATGTATATAATGTCCCCATCGAGAAGTAGGCGACGACACGCCAGGAATGTTGTAAAATATTACACCCGAGATGTTAGATTCCCTTAGGTTAGGATATATGACGTTATAGATGTATATAATGTCCCCACCCAGAAGTAGGCGACGACACGCCAGGAATGTTGTAAAATATTACATCAGAGATGTTAGGTTGCGTTACGTTAGAATATACAACGTTATAGACGTATATAATGTCCCCGTCGAGAAGCAGGCGACGACACGACAGGAATGTTGTAAAATATTACATTCGACATGTTAGGTTGCTTTAGGCTAGGTTATATATCGTTCTAGACGTATACAATGTTCCCACCGAGAAGTAGGGACCGACATTCCAGGAATGTTGTAAAATATTACATCCGAGATGTTAGGTTGCCTTAGGTTAGGATATACAACGTTATAGATGTATATAATGTCCCCATCGAGAAGTAGGCGACGACACGCCAGGAATGTTGTAAAATATTACATTCGACATGTTGGGTTGCCTTAGGCTAGGATATATATCGTTATAGACGTATACATTGTTTCCACCGACAAGTAGGGACCGACATGCCAGGAATGTTGTAAAATATTACATCCCAGATGTTAGGGTGCGTTAGGTTAGGATATACAACGTTCTAGACGTACATTAAGTCCCCATCGAGAAGCAGGCGACGACACGCCAGGAATGTTGTAAAATATAACATCCGAGATGTTATGTTGCCATACGTTAGGATATGTAACGTTATAGACGTATATAATGTTCCCACCGAAAAGTAGCAGCCGAAGCGCCAGGAATGTTGTAAAATATTACATCCGAGATGTTAGGTTGCCTTAGGTTAGGATATATATCGTTATAGACCTATATAATGTTCCCACCGAGACGTAGGGACCGACATGCCAGGAATGTTGTAAAATATTACATCCCAGATGTTAGGTTGCGTTAGGTTAGAATATACAACGTTATAGACGTATATAATGTCCCCATCGAGAAGCAGGCGGCGACACGACAGGAATGTTGTAAAATATTACATTCGACATGTTAGGTTGCCTTATGCTAGGATATATATCGTTATAGACGTATACAATGTTCCCACCGAGAAGTAGGGACCGACATGACAGGAATGTTGTGAAATATTACATCCGAGATGTTAGGTTGCCTTAGGTTAGGATATACAACGTTATAGATGTATATAATGTTCCCATAGAGAAGTAGGCGACGACACGCCAGGAATGTTGTAAAATATTACATTCTACAAGTGAGGTTGCCTTAGGCTAGGATATACAACGTTATAGACGTATATAATGTACCCACGGAGACGTAGGGACCGACATGCCAGGAATGTTGTAAAATATTACATCCCAGATGTTAGGTTGCGTTAGGTTAGTATATACAAGGTTATAGACGTATATAATGTTCCCATCGAGAAGCAGGCGACGACACGCCAGAATGTTGTAAAATATTACATCCGAGATGTTAGGTTGCCTTAGGTTAGGATATACAACGTTATAGATGTATATAATATCCCCATCGAGAAGTAGGCGACGACACGCCAGGAATGTTGTAAAATATTACACCCGAGATGTTAGGTTCCCTTAGGTTAGGATATATGACGTTATAGATGTATATAATGTTCCCATAGAGAAGTAGGCGACGACACGCCAGGAATGTTGTAAAATATTACATTCTACAAGTTAGGTTGCCTTAGGCTAGGATATATAACGTTATAGACGTATATAATGTTCCCATCGAGAAGTAGGCGACGACACGCCAGGAATGTTGTAAAATATTACACCCGAGATGTTAGGTTCCCTTAGGTTAGGATATATGACGATATAGATGTATATAATGTCCCCATCCAGAAGTAAGCGACGACACGCCAGGAATGTTGTAAAATATTACATCCCAGATGGTAGGTTGCGTTAGGTTAGAATATACAACGTTATAGACGTATATAATGTCCCCATGGAGAAGCAGGCGACGACACGACAGGAATGTTGTAAAATATTACATTCGACATGTTAGGTTGCCTTAGGCTAGAATATATATCGTTATAGACGTATACAATGTTCCCACCGAGAAGTAGGGACCGACATGCCAGGAATGTTGTAAAATATTACATTCGAGATGTTAGGTTCCCTTAGGTTAGGATATACAACGTTATAGATGTATATAATGTCCCCATCGAGAAGTAGGCGACGACACGCCAGGAATGTTGTAAAATATTACATTCTACATGTTGGGTTGCTTTAGGCTAGGATATATATCGTTATAGACGTATACATTGTTTCCACCGAGAAGAAGGGACCGACATGCCAGGAATGTTGTAAAATATTACATCCGAGATGTAAGGTTCCCTTAGGTTAGGATATATATCGTTATAGACGTATATAACGTTCCCACCGAGACGTAGGGACCGACATGCCAGGAATGTTGTAAAATATTACATCCCAGATGATAGGTTGCGTTAGGTTAGGATATACAACGTTCTAGACGTACATAAAGTCCCCATCGAGAAGCAGGCGACGACACGCCAGGAATGTTGTAAAATATAACATTCGAGATGTTATTTTGCCATACGTTAGGACATGTAACGTTATAGACGTATATAATGTTCACACCGAAAAGTAGCAGCCGAAGCACCAGGAATGTTGTAAAATATTACATCCGAGATGTTAGGTTGCCTTAGGTTAGGATATATATCGTTAAGGACGTATATAATGTTCCCACCGAGACGTAGGGACCGACATGCCAGGAATGTTTTAAAATGTTACATCCCAGATGTTAGGTTGCGTTAGGTTAGGATATACAACGTTATAGACGTATATAATGTACCCACGGAGACGTAGGGTCCGACATGCCAGGAATGTTGTAAAATATTATATCCCAGATGTTAGGTTGCGTTAGGTTAGTATATACAAGGTTATAGACGTATATAATGTCCCCGTCGAGAAGTAGGCGACGACACGCCAGAATGTTGTAAAATATTACATCCGAGATGTTAGGTTGCCTTAGGTTAGGATATACAACGTTATAGATGTATATAATGTCCCCAACGAGAAGTAGGCGACGACACGCCAGGAATGTTGTAAAATATTACACCCGAGATGTTAGGTTCCCTTAGGTTAGGGTATATGACGTTATAGATGTATATAATGTTCACACCGAAAAGTGGCAGCCGAAGCGCCAGGAATGTTGTAAAATATTACACCCGAGATGTTAGGTTCCCTTAGGTTAGGATATATGACGTTATAGATGTATATAATGTCCCCATCCAGAAGTAGGCGACGACACGCCAGGAATGTTGTAAAATATTACATCCCAGATGTTAGGTTGCGTTAGCTTAGAATATACAACGTTATAGACGTATATAATGTCCCCATCGAGAAGCAGGCGACGACACGACAGGAATGTTGTAAAATATTACATTCGACATGTTAGGTTGCCTTAGGCTAGGATATATATCGTTATAGACGTATACAATGTTCCCACCGAGAAGTAGGGCCCGACATGCCAGGAATGTTGTAAAATATTACATCCGAGATGTTAGGTTGCCTTAGGTTAGGATATTCAACGTTATAGATGTATATAATGTCCCCATCGAGAAGTAGGCGACGACACGCCAGGAATGTTGTAAAATATTACATTTGACATGTTAGGTTGCCTTAGGCTAGAATATATATCGTTATAGACGTATACAATGTTCCCACCGAGAAGTAGGGACCGACATGTCAGGGATCTTGTAAAATATTACATCCCAGATGTTAGGTTGCTTTAGGTTAGGATATTCAACGTTATAGACGTATATAATGTCCCCATCGAGAAGCGGGCGACGACCCACCAGGAATGTTGTAAAATAGTACATCCGAGATGTTATGTTGCCTTACGACAGGATATATAACGTTACAGATGTATATGATGTTCCCACCGAGAAGTACGCGCTCACACGCCAGAAATGTTGTCAAATATTACATCCGAGATGTCAGGTTGCCTTAGGCTAGTATATATAACGTTGTAAGCGTATATAATGTTACCACCGTGAACTACGGGCCGACACGTCAGGAATGATGTAAAATATTACATTCGACATGTTAGGTCGCCTTAGGCTAGGATATATATCGCTATAAACGTATATGATGTTCCCACCGAGAAGTGCGGGTTAACACGCCAGGAATGTTGTAAAATATTACATTCGACATGTTAGGTTGCCTTAAGCTAGGATATATAGCTTTATAGACGTATATAATATTCCCACAGAGAAGTAGGTGCCGACGCGCCAGGTATGTTGTAAAATATTACTCCCGAGATGTTAGGTTCCCTTAGGTTAGGATATATGACGTTATAGATGTATATAATGTCCCCATCCAGAAGTAGGCGACGACACGCCAGGAATGTTGTAAAATATTACATTCTACATGTTGGGTTGCCTTAGGCTAGGATATATATCGTTATAGACGTACACATTGTTTCCACCGAGAAGTAGGGACCGACATGCCAGGAATGTTGTAAAATATTACATTTGACATGTTAGGTTGCCTTAGGCTAGAATATATATCGTTATAGACGTATACAATGTTCCCACCGAGAAGTAGGGACCGACATGCCAGGAATGTTGTAAAATATTACATCCGAGATGTTAGGTTGCCTTAGGTTAGGATATTCAACGTTATAGATGTATATAATGTCCCCATCGAGAAGTAGGCGACGACACGCCAGGAATGTTGTAAAATATTACATTTGACATGTTAGGTTGCCTTAGGCTAGAATATATATCGTTATAGACGTATACAATGTTCCCACCGAGAAGTAGGGACCGACATGTCAGGGATCTTGTAAAATATTACATCCCAGATGTTAGGTTGCTTTAGGTTAGGATATTCAACGTTATAGACGTATATAATGTCCCCATCGAGAAGCGGGCGACGACCCACCAGGAATGTTGTAAAATAGTACATCCGAGATGTTATGTTGCCTTACGACAGGATATATAACGTTACAGATGTATATGATGTTCCCTCCGAGAAGTACGCGCTCACACGCCAGAAATGTTGTCAAATATTACATCCGAGATGTCAGGTTGCCTTAGGCTAGTATATATAACGTTGTAAGCGTATATAATGTTACCACCGTGAACTACGGGCCGACACGTCAGGAATGATGTAAAATATTACATTCGACATGTTAGGTTGCCTTAAGCTAGGATATATAGCTTTATAGACGTATATAATATTCCCACAGAGAAGTAGGTGCCGACGCGCCAGGTATGTTGTAAAATATTACAGTCAACATGTTAGGTTGCCAGTGGCTAGGATATATAGCGTTATAGACGTATACAATGTTCCCACCGAGAAGTAGGGGCCGACGTGCCAGGAATGTAGTAAAATGTTACATCCGAAATGTTAGGTTGCCTTACGTTAGGATATATATCGTTAATGACTTATATAATGTTACCGCCGATAGGTACGGGCCGACGTGCCAGGAATGTAGTAAAATATTACTCCCGAGATGCTAGGTTGCCTTAGGTTAGGATATATAACGTTATTGACCTATATAATGTTCCCACCGAGAAGTAGTAGCGGACGCGCCTGGAATGTTGTAAAATATTACATTCGACATGCTAGGCTTGCCTTAGGCTAGGATATATAACCTTATAGACGTATATAATGGTACCACAGAGAAGTAGGGACTGAAGCGCCGGGAATGTTGTAAAATATTACATTCGGCATGTTAGGTTGCCTTAGGTTAGGATATATAACGTTTTAGACGTATATACTGTTCCCACCGAGAAATAGGTGCCGCCGCGCCAGGAATGTAGTAAAATATTACATCCGAGATGTTAGGTTGCATTAGGTTAGGATATATAACGTTATAGACGTATATAATGTTACCATAGAGAACTAGGCACTTGCATGCCAGGAATGTTGTAAATTATTACGGTAGAGATGATAGGTTGCCTTAGTTTAGGATATATTACGTTATTGACTTATATAATGTTCCCACCGTAAGTAGGGGCCGACGCGCCAGGAATGTTGTAAAATATTACATTCGACATGTTAGGTTGCCTTAAGCTAGGATATGTAGCTTTATAGACGTATATAATATTCCCACCGAGAAGTAGGTGCCGAAGCGCCTGGAATGTTGTAAAATATTACGCTCTACATGTTAGGTTACCCTAGGCTAGGATATATAGCGTTATAGACGTATATAATGTTCCCACCGAGAAGTGGGGGCCGACTAGGTAGGAATGTTATAAAATATTGCATTCGAAAGATTAGGTTGCCTTAGGCTAGGAGATATAGCGTTATAGACGTATATAATGTTCCCACTGAGGAGTAGGGCCCGACGTGCCAGGAATGTAGTTAAGTATTACATCCGAGATGTTAGGTTGCCTTAGGTTAGGATATATAACGTTATTGACATATATATTGTTCCCAACGAGAAGTAGGTGCCGACGCGCCAGGTATGTTGTAAAATATTACATTCGACATGTCAGGTTGCCTTAGGCTAGGATATATAGCGTTATAGACGTATATAATGTTCCCACCGAGGAGTAGGGGCCGACGTGCCAGGAATATAGTAAAATATTACACCCGATATGTTAGGTTGCCATAGGCTAGGATATATAACGTTATAGACGTATATAATGTTACCACAGAGATATAGGTACTTGAATGCCAGGAATGTTGCAAAATTGTACGGTAGAGATGTTAGGTTGCCTTAGGTTAGGATATATAGCGTTATAGACGTATATAATGTTCCAACCGAGAAATAGGGGCCGACGCGTCAGGAATGTTGTAAAATATTACACCCGAAATGTTAGGTTCCCTTAGGTTAGGATATACAACGTTATAGACGTATAGAATGTTCCCACCAAGATGTAGGGACCGACATGCCAGGAATGTTGTAAAATATGACATCCGAGTTGTTAGGTTGCTTTAGGTTAGGATATATATCGTTATAGACTTATATAATGTTACCACCGTGAACTACGGGCCGACACGTCAGGAATGATGTAAAATATTACATTCGACATGTTAGGTTGCCTTAGGATAGGATAAATGACGTTATAGACGTATATAATATTCCCACCGAGAAATAGGGGCCGACGCGTCAGGAATGTTGTAAAATATTACACCCGAGATGTTAGGTTCCCTTAGGATAGGATATACGACGTTATAGACGTATAGAATGTTCCCACCGAGATGTAGGGACCGACATGCCAGGAATGTTGTCAAATATTACATCCGAGATGTTAGGTTGCCTTAGGTTAGGATATACAAAGTTATAGATGTATATAATGTCCTCATCCAGAAGTAGGCGACGACACGCCAGGAGTGTTGTAAAATATTAGATTTGACATGTTAGGTTTCCTTAGGCTAGGATATATAATGTTATACACGCATATAATGTTATCACCGAGAACTACGGGCCGACACGCCAGGAATGATGTAAAATATTACATTCGACATGGTAGGTCGCCTTAGTCTAGGATATATAACGTTATAGACATATATAATGTTCCCACCGAGAAATAGGGGCCGACGCGTCAGGAATGTTGTAAAATATTACACCCGAGATGTTCGGTTGCCTTAGGCTAGGATATCTAACCTTATAGACGTATATAATGTCCCCATCGGGAAGTAGGCGCCGTCACGCCAGGAATGCTGTAAAATATTACTGTAGAGAGGTTAGATTGCCTTAGGCTAGGATATATAACGTCATAGACGTATATAATATTCCCACCGAGAAATAGGGGTCGACGCGTCAGGAATGTTGTGAAATACCACATTCGAGATGTTAGGTTGCCTTCGGGTGGGATATACAATGTTATAGACGTATATAACGTCCCCATCGAGAAGTATGAACCAACCCGAACGGGATTCTGTAAAACATTACCGCCGAGGGGCTAGATGGGTTAGATTAGGTTATATTACGTTATGGACGTATATAATGTTCCCACCGAGAAGTAGGGTCCAACCCGCCAGGAATGTTGTAAAATACTACATCCGAGATGTTAGGTTGCCTTAGGTTAGAATATATAACGTTCTAGACGCATATAATTTCCCCACCGAGAAGTACGGGCCGACACGACCGGGATTCTGTAAAACATTGCCAGCGAAGGGCTAGATGGGTTAGGTTAGGTTATATTACGTTATAGACGTATATAATGTTCCCACCGAGAAGCAGGGGCCCACCCGCCAGGTATTTTGGAAAATACTATATCCGAGATGTTAGGTTGCCTTTGGTTAGCATATATAACGTTATAGACGCATACAATGTCCCCACCGAGACGTACGGGACGACACGAACTGGATTCTGTAAAACATTACCAGCGAGGGCCTAGATGGGTTAGGTTAGGTAATATTACGTTGTAGACGTACATAATGTACCCAACGAGAAGTAGGGGCCGACACGCCAGTAATTTTGGAAATTACTACATCCGAGATGTTAGATAGCCTTAGGTTAGGATATATAACGTTATAGACGCATACAATGTTCCCACCGAGATGCACGGGACGACACGAACTGGATTCTGTAAAACATTACCAGCGAGGGGCTAAATGGGTTAGGTTAGGTTATATTGCGATATGAACGTATATAATGTGTCCACCGAGAAGTAGGTGCCGACCCGCCTGGAATGTTGTAAAACACTACGTTAGAGATGTTAGGTTGCGTTAGGTTAGGGTATATAACGTTATAGACGTATATAATGACCGCACCGTGACGTACGGCGGACACGAACGGGATTCTGTGAAACATTACCAGCGAGGGTCTAGGTGGGTAAGGTTAGGTTATATTACGATATAGACTTATATAATGTTCCCACCGAGAAGTAGGGGCCGACCCGCCAGGAATGTTGTAAAATACTACATCCGAGATGTTAGGTTGCCTTAGGTTAGGATATATAACGTTATAGACGCATACAATGTTCCCACCGAGACGTACGGGACGACACGAACTGGATTCTGAAAAACATTACCAGCGAGGGGCTAAATGGGTTAGGTTAGGTTATACTACGTTGTAGACCTATATAATGTTCCCACCGAGAAGAAGGGGCCGACCCGCCAGGAATGTTGTAAACTACTACATCCGAGATGTTAGGTTGCCTTAGGTTAGGATATATAACGTTATAGACGCATACAATGTTCCCACAGAGACGCACGGGACGACACGAACTGGATTCTGTATAACATTACCAGCGAGGGGTTAAATGGGTTAGGTTAGGTTATATTGCGATATAGACGTATATAATGTGTCCACCGAGAAGTAGGTGCCGACCCGCCTGGAATGTTGTAAAACACTACGTTAGAGATGTTAGGTTGCGTTAGGTTAGGGTATATAACGTTATAGACGTATATAATGACCGCACCGTGACGTACGGCGGACACGAACGGGATTCTGTGAAACATTACCAGCGAGGGTCTAGATGGGTTAGGTTAGGTTATATTACGATATAGACTTATATAATGTTCCCACCGAGAAGTAGGTACCGCCACGCCAGAAATGTTGTAAAATACTACATCCGATATGTTAGGTTGCCTTAGGTTAGGATATACAACGTTATAGATGTATATAATGTCCCCATCGAGAAGTAGGCAACGACACGCCAGGAATGTTGTCAAATATTACATCCGAGATGTCAGGTTGCCTTAGGCTAGTATATATAACGTTGTAGGCGTATATAACGTTACCACCTTGCACTACGGGCCGACACGTCAGGAATGTTGTAAAATATTACATTCGACATGTTAGGTTGCCTTAGGCTAGCATATATAACGTTATAGACGTATATAATGTTCCCACCGAGAAATAGGGGCCGACACGTCAGGAATGATGTAAAATATTACATTCGACTTGCTAGGTCGCCTTAGGCTAGGATATATATCGCTATAGACGTATATGATGTTCCCACCGAGAAGTGCGGGTTAACACGCCAGGAATGTTGTAAAATATTACACCCGCGATGTTAGGTTCCCTTAGGTTAGGATATATAACGTTATAGATGTATGTAATGTCCCCATACAGAAGTAGGCGACGACACGCCAGGAATGTTGTAAAATATTACATTCTACATGTTGGGTTGCCTTAGGCTAGGATATATGTCGTTATAGACGTATACATTGTTCCCACCGAGAAGTAGGGCCCGACATGCCAGGAATGTTGTAAAATATTACATCCGAGATGTTAGGTTGCCTTAGGTTAGGATATACAACGTTATAGATGTATATAATGTCCCCATCGAGAAGTAGGCAACGACACGCCAGGAATGTTGTAAAATATTACACCCGAGATGTTAGGTTCCCTTAGGTTAGGATATATGACGTTATAGATGTATATAATGTCCCCATCCAGAAGTAGGCGACGACACGCCAGGAATGTTGTAAAATATTACATCCCAGATGTTAGGTTGCGTTAGGTTAGAATATACAACGTTATAGACGTATATAATGTACCCATCGAGAAGCAGGCGACGACACGACAGGAATGTTGTAAAATATTACATTCGACATGTTAGGTTG
The DNA here is from genome assembly GCA_963969225.1 of Xylocopa violacea. Classification (NCBI taxonomy): domain Eukaryota; kingdom Metazoa; phylum Arthropoda; class Insecta; order Hymenoptera; family Apidae; genus Xylocopa; species Xylocopa violacea. Next base: position 3,550,232 of record CAXAJV010000857.1, read on the forward strand.
CCAGTGGCTAGGATATATAGCGTTATAGACGTATACAATGTTCCCACCGAGAAGTAGGGGCCGACGTGCCAGGAATGTAGTAAAATGTTACATCCGAAATGTTAGGTTGCCTTACGTTAGGATATATATCGTTAATGACTTATATAATGTTACCGCCGATAGGTACGGGCCGACGTGCCAGGAATGTAGTAAAATATTACTCCCGAGATGCTAGGTTGCCTTAGGTTAGGATATATAACGTTATTGACCTATATAATGTTCCCACCGAGAAGTAGTAGCGGACGCGCCTGGAATGTTGTAAAATATTACATTCGACATGCTAGGCTTGCCTTAGGCTAGGATATATAACCTTATAGACGTATATAATGGTACCACAGAGAAGTAGGGACCGACATGCCAGGAATGTTGTAAAATATTACATCCGAGGTGTTAGGTTGCATTAGGTTAGGATATACAACGTTATAGATGTATATAATGTTCGCATAGAGAAGTAGGCGACGACACGCCAGGAATGTTGTAAAATATTACATTCTACAAGTTAGGTTGCCTTAGGCTAGGATATATAACGTTATAGACGTATATAATGTTCCCACCGAGAAATAGGGACTGACGCGTCAGGAATGTTCTAAAATATTACACCCGAGATGTTAGGTTCCCTTAGGTTAGGATATACAACGTTATAGACGTATAGAATGTCCCCATCGAGAAGCAGGCGACGACACGATAGGAATGTTGTAAAATATTACACCCGAGATGTTAGGTTCCCTTAGGTTAGGATATACAACGTTATAGACGTATATAATGTACCCATCGAGAAGCAGGCGACGACACGACAGGAATGTTGTAAAATATTACATTCGACATGTTAGGTTGCCTTAGGCTAGGATATATATCGTTATAGACGTATACAATGTTCCCACCGAGAAGTAGGGCCCGACATGCCAGGAATGTTGTAAAATATTACATCCGAGATGTAAGGTTCCCTTAGATTAGGATATATATCGTTATAGACGTATATAACGTTCCCACCGAGACGTAGGGCCCGACATGCCAGGAATGTTGTAAAATATTACATCCCAGATGTTAGGTTGCATTAGGTTAGGATATACAACTTTATAGACGTATATAAAGTCCCCATCGAGAAGCAGGCGAGGACTCGTCAGGAATGTTGTAAAATATAACATCCGAGATGTTATGTTGCCATACGTTAGGATATGTAACGTTATAGACGTATATAATGTTCCCACCGAAAAGTAGCAGCCGAAGCGCCAGGAATGTTGTAAAATATTACATCCGAGATGTTAGGTTGCCTTAGGTTAGGATATATATCGTTATAGACGTATATAATGTTCCCACCGAGACGTAGGGACCGACATGCCAGGAATGTTGTAAAATATTACATCCGAGATGCTAGGTTGCTTTAGGTTATGATTTATATCGTTATAGACGTATATAATGTTCCCACCGAGACGTGGGGACCGACATGCCAGGGATCTTGTAAAATATTACATCCCAGATGTTAGGTTGCTTTAGGTTAGGATATTCAACGTTATAGACGTATATAATGTCCCCATCTAGAACCGGGCGACGACCCACCAGGAATGTTGTAAAATATTATATCCGAGATGTTATGTTGCCTTACGACAGGATATATAACGTTATAGACGTATATGATGTTCCCACCGAGAAGTACGCGCTAACACGCCAGGAATGTTGTCAAATATTACATCCGAGATGTCAGGTTGCCTTTGGCTAGTATATATAACGTTGTAGGCGTATATAATGTTACCACCTTGCACTACGGGCCGACACGTCAGGAATGTTGTAAAATATTACATTCGACATGTTAGGTTGCCTTAGGCTAGCATATATAACGTTATAGACGTATATAATGTTCCCACCGAGAAATAGGGGCCGACACGTCAGGAATGATGTAAAATATTACATTCGACTTGCTAGGTCGCCTTAGGCTAGGATATATATCGCTATAGACGTATATGATGTTCCCACCGAGATGTGCGGGTTAACACGCCAGGAATGTTGTCAAATATTACATCCGAGATGTTAGGTTGCCTTAGGTTAGGATATATATCGTTATAGACGTATATAATGTTCCCACCGAGACGTAGGGACCGACATGCCATGAATGTTTTAAAATATTACATCCCAGACGTTAGGTTGCGTTAGGTTAGGATATACAACGTCACAGACGTATATAATGTACCCACGGAGACGTAGGTACCGACGCGTCAGGAATGTTCTAAAATATTACACCCGAGATGTTAGGTTCCCTTAGGTTAGGATGTACAACGTTATAGACGTATATAATGATCCCACCGAGAAGTAGGTGCCGACGCTCCAGGAATGTTGTAAAATATTACATTCGACATGTTAGGTTGCCTTAAGCTAGGATATATAGCGTTATAGACGTATATAGTGTTCCCACCGAGAAGTGGGGGCCGGCGCACCAGGAATGTAGTAAAATACTACACCCGAGATGTTAGGTTGCCTTAGGTTAGGATATATATCGTTATAGACGTATATAATGTTCCCACCGAGACGTAGGGACCGACATGCCAGGAAAGTTTTAAAATATTACATCCGAGATGTTAGGTTCCCTTAGGTTAGGATATACAACGTTATAGACATATAGTATGCTCCCACCGAGAAGTAGGGACCGACATGCCAGGAATGTTGTAAAATATTACATCCGAGGTGTTAGGTTGCATTAGGTTAGGATATACAACGTTATAGATGTATATAATGTTCGCATAGAGAAGTAGGCGATGACACGCCAGGAATGTTGTAAAATATTACATTCGACATGTTAGGTTGCCTTAGGCTAGCATATATAACGCTATAGACGTATATAATGTTCCCACCGAGAAATAGGGGCCGACACGTCAGGAATGATGTAAAATATTACATTCGACTTGCTAGGTCGCCTTAGGCTAGGATATATATCGCTATAGACGTATATGATGTTCCCACCGAGAAGTGCGGGTTAACACGCCAGGAATGTTGTCAAATATTACATCCGAGATGTTAGGTTGCCTTAGGTTAGGATATATATCGTTATAGACGTATATAATGTTCCCACCGAGACGTAGGGACCGACATGCCATGAATGTTTTAAAATATTACATCCCAGACGTTAGGTTGCGTTAGGTTAGGATATACAACGTCACAGACGTATATAATGTACCCACGGAGACGTAGGGACCGACATGCCAGAAATGTTGTAAAATATTACATCCCAGATGTTAGGTTGCCTTAGGTTAGGATATACAACGTTATAGATGTATATAGTGTCCCCATCGAGAAGTAGGCGACGACACGCCAGGAATGTTGTAAAATATTACATTCGACGAGTTAGGTTGCCTTAGGCTAGGATATATAACGTTATAGACGTATATAATGTTCCCACCGAGAAATAGGGACCGACGCGTCAGGAATGTTCTAAAATATTACACCCGAGATGTTAGGTTCCCCTAGGTTAGGATATATAACGTTATAGACGTATTTAATGTTCCCACCGAGAAGTAGGGACCTACATGCCAGGAATGTTGTAAAATATTAAATCCGAGATGTTAGGTTGCCTTAGGTTAGGGTATATATCGTTACAGACGTATATAATGTTCCCACCGAGACCTAGTGACCGACATGCCAGGAATGTTGTAAAATATTACATCCGAGATGTTAGGTTGCCTTAGGTTAGGATATATATCGTTATAGACGTATATAATAATCCCACCGAGACGCAGGGACCGACATGCCAGGAAAGTTTTAAAATATTACATCCGAGATGTTAGGTTCCCTTAGGTTAGGATATACAACGTTATAGACATATAGTATGCTCCCACCGAGAAGTAGGGACCGACATGCCAGGAATGTTGTAAAATATTACATCCGAGGTGTTAGGTTGCATTAGGTTAGGATATACAACGTTATAGATGTATAGAATGTCCCCATCGAGAAGCAGGCGACGACACGACAGGAATGTTGTAAAATATTACACCCGAGATGTTAGGTTCCCTTAGGTTAGGATATACAACGTTATAGACGTATATAATGTACCCATCGAGAAGCAGGCGACGACACGACAGGAATGTTGTAAAATATTACATTCGACATGTTAGGTTGCCTTAGGCTAGGATATATATCGTTATAGACGTATACAATGTTCCCACCGAGACGTAGGGACCGACATGCCAGGAATGTTGTAAAATATTACATCCCAGATGTTAGGTTGCATTAGGTTAGGATATACAACTTTATAGACGTATATAAAGTCCCCATCGAGAAGCAGGCGAGGACTCGGCAGGAATGTTGTAAAATATAACATCCGAGATGTTATGTTGCCATACGTTAGGATATGTAACGTTATAGACGTATATAATGTTCCCACCGAAAAGTAGGGACCTACATGCCAGGAATGTTGTAAAATATTAAATCCGAGATGTTAGGTTGCCTTAGGTTAGGGTATATATCGTTACAGACGTATATAATGTTCCCACCGAGACCTAGTGACCGACATGCCAGGAATGTTGTAAAATATTACATCCGAGTTGTTAGGTTGCCTTAGGTTAGGATATATATCGTTATAGACGTATATAATGTTCCCACCGAGACGTAGGGACCGACATGCCAGGAATGTTGTAAAATATTACATCCGAGATGCTAGGTTGCTTTAGGTTATGATTTATATCGTTATAGACGTATATAATGTTCCCACCGAGACGTGGGGACCGACATGCCAGGGATCTTGTAAAATATTACATCCCAGATGTTAGGTTGCTTTAGGTTAGGATATTCAACGTTATAGACGTATATAATGTCCCCATCTAGAAGCGGGCGACGACCCACCAGGAATGTTGTAAAATATTATATCCGAGATGTTATGTTGCCTTACGACAGGATATATAACGTTATAGACGTATATGATGTTCCCACCGAGAAGTACGCGCTAACACGCCAGGAATGTTGTCAAATATTACATCCGAGATGTCAGGTTGCCTTAGGCTAGTATATATAACGTTGTAGGCGTATATAATTTTACCACCTTGCACTACGGGCCGACACGTCAGGAATGTTGTAAAATATTACATTCGACATGTTAGGTTGCCTTAGGCTAGCATATATAACGTTATAGACGTATATAATGTTCCCACCGAGAAATAGGGGCCGACACGTCAGGAATGATGTAAAATATTACATTCGACTTGCTAGGTCGCCTTAGGCTAGGATATATATCGCTATAGACGTATATGATGTTCCCACCGAGAAGTGCGGGTTAACACGCCAGGAATGTTGTCAAATATTACATACGAGATGTTAGGTTGCCTTAGGTTAGGATATATATCGTTATAGACGTATATAATGTTCCCACCGAGACGTAGGGACCGACATGCCAGGAATGTTTTAAAATATTACATCCCAGACGTTAGGTTGCGTTAGGTTAGGATATACAACGTCACAGACGTATATAATGTACCCACGGAGACGTAGGGACCGACATGCCAGAAATGTTGTAAAATATTACATCCCAGATGTTAGGTTCCCTTAGGTTAGGATATACAACGTTATAGATGTATATAATGTCCCCATCGAGAAGTAGGCGACGACACGCCAGGAATGTTGTAAAATATTACATTCGACAAGTTAGGTTGCCGTAGGCTAGGATATATAACGTTATAGACGTATATAATGTTCCCACCGAGAAATAGGGACCGACGCGTCAGGAATGTTCTAAAATATTACACCCGAGATGTTAGGTTCCCCTAGGTTAGGATATACAACGTTATAGACGTATAGAATGTTCCCACCGAGAAATAGAGGCCGATGCGTCAGCAATGTTGTAAAATATTATACCCGAGATGTTAGGTTCCCTTAGGTTAGGATATACAACGTTATAGACGTATAGAATGTTCCCACCGAGAAGTAGGGACCTACATGCCAGGAATGTTGTAAAATATTACACCCGAGATGTTAGGTTCCCTTAAGTTAGGATATACAACGTTATAGACGTATAGAATGTTCCCACCGAGAAGTAGGGCCCGACATGCCAGGCATGTTGTAAAATATTACATCCGAGATGTTAGGTTGCCTTAGGTTAGGATATACAACGTTATAGATGTATATAATGTCCCCATCGAGAAGTAGGCAACGACACGCCAGGAATGTTGTAAAATATTACACCCGAGATGTTAGGTTCCCTTAGGTTAGGATATATGACGTTATAGATGTATATAATGTCCCTATCCAGAAGTAGGCGACGACACGCCAGGAATGTTGTAAAATATTACATCCCCGATTTTAGGTTGCGTTAGGTTAGAATATACAACGTTATAGTCGTATATAATGTCCCCATCGAGAAGCAGGCGACGACACGACAGGAATGTTGTAAAATATTACATTCTACATGTTGGGTTGCCTTAGGCTAGGATATATGTTGTTATAGACGTATACATTGTTTCCACCGAGATGTAGGGACCGACATGCCACGAATGTTGTAAAATATTACATCCCAGATGTTAGGTTGCTTTAGGTTAGGATATTCAACGTTATAGACGTATATAATGTCCCCATCGAGATGCAGGAGACGACACGACAGGAATGTTGTAAAATATTACATTCGACATGTTAGGTTGCCTTAGGCTAGGATATATATAGTTATAGACGTATACAATGTTCCCACCGAGAAGTAGGGCCCAACATGCCAGGAATGTTGTAAAATATTACATCCGAGATGTAAGGTTCCCTTAGGTTAGGATATATATCGTTATAGACGTATATAACGTTCCCACCGAGACGTAGGGACCGACATGCCAGGAATGTTGTAAAATATTACATCCGAGATGTTAGGTTGCCTTAGGGTAGGATATACAACGTTATAGATGTATATAATGTCCCCATCCAGAAGTAGGCGACGACACGCCAGGAATGTTGTAAAATATTACATTCTACATGTTGGGTTGCCTTAGGCTAGGATATATGTCGTTATAGACGTATACATTGTTTCCACCGAGATGTAGGGACCGACATGCCACGAATGTTGTAAAATATTACATCCCAGATGTTAGGTTGCTTTAGGTTAGGATATTCAACGTTATAGACGTATATAATGTCCCCATCGAGATGCAGGAGACGACACGACAGGAATGTTGTAAAATATTACATTCGACATGTTAGGTTGCCTTAGGCTAGGATATATATAGTTATAGACGTATACAATGTTCCCACCGAGAAGTAGGGCCCAACATGCCAGGAATGTTGTAAAATATTACATCCGAGATGTAAGGTTCCCTTAGGTTAGGATATATATCGTTATAGACGTATATAACGTTCCCACCGAGACGTAGGGACCGACATGCCAGGAATGTTGAAAATATTACATCCCAGATGTTAGGTTGCGATAGGTTAGGATATACAACGTTCTAGACGTACATAAAGTCCCCATCGAGAAGCAGGCGACGACACGCCAGGAATGTTGTAAAATATTACATTCTACAAGTTAGGTTGCCTTAGGCTAGGATATATAACGTTATAGACGTATATAATGATCCCATCGAGAAATAGGGACTGACGCGTCAGGAATGTTCTAAACTATTACACCCGAAATGTTAGGTTCCCTTAGGTTAGGATATACAACGTTATGGACGTATAGAATGTTCCCACCGAGAAGTAGGGACCGACATGCCACGAATGTTGTAAAATATTACATCCGAGGTGTTAGGTTGCCTTAGGGTAGGATGTACAACGTTATAGATGTATATAATGTCCCCAGCGAGAAGTAGGCGACGACACGCCAGGAATGTTGTAAAATATTACATTCGACATGTTGGGTTGCCTTAGGCTAGGATATGTATCGTTATAGACGTATACAATGTTCCCACCGAGAAGTAGGGACCGACTTGCCAGGAATGTTGTAAAATATTACATCCGAGATGTTAGGTTGCCTTAGGGTAGGATATACTACGTTATAGATGTATGTAACGTCCCCATCGAGAAGTAGGCGACGACACGCCAGGAATGTTGTAAAATATTACATTCTACATTTTGGGTTGCCTTAGGCTAGGATATATGTCGTTATAGACGTATACATTGTTTCCACCGAGAAGTAGGGACCGACATGCCAGGAATGTTGTAAAATATTACATCCCAGATGTTAGGTTGCTTTAGGTTAGGATATTCAACGTTATGGACTTATATAATGTCCCCATCGAGAAGCAGGCGACGACACGACAGGAATGTTGTAAAATATTACATTCGACATGTTAGGTTGCCTTAGGCTAGAATATATATCGTTATAGACGTATACAATGTTCCCACCGAGAAGTAGGGACCGTCATGCCAGGAATGTTGTAAAATATTACATCCGAGATGTTAGGTTGCCTTAGGGTAGGATATACAACGTTATAGATGTATATAACGTCCCCATCGAGAAGTAGGCGACGACACGCCAGGAATGTTGTAAAATATTACATTCTACATGTTGGGTTGCCTTAGGCTAGGATATGTATCGTTATAGACGTATACATTGTTTCCACCGAGAAGTAGGGACCGACATGCCAGGACTGTTGTAAAATATTACATCCGAGATGTGAGGTTGCTTTAGGTTATGATATATATCGTTATAGACGTATATAATGTTCCCACCGAGACGTGGGGACCGACATGCCAGGGATCTTGTAAAATATTACATCCCAGATGTTAGGTTGCTTTAGGTTAGGATATTCAACGTTATAGACGTATATAATGTCCCCATCGAGAATCGGGCGACGACCCACCAGGAATGTTGTAAAATATTACATCCCAGATGTTATGTTGCCTTACGACGGGATATATAACGTTAGAGACGTATATGATGTTCCCACCGAGAATTACGCGCTCACACGCCAGAAATGTTGTCAAATATTACATCCGAGATGTCAGGTTGCCTTAGGCTAGTATATATAACGTTGTAGGCGTATATAATGTTACCACCGTGAACTACGGGCCGACACGTCGGGAATGATGTAAAATATTACATTCGACATGTTAGGTGGCCTTAGGCTAGGATATATATCGCTATAGACGTATATGATATTCCCACCGAGAAGTGCGGGTTAACACGCCAGGAACATTGTGAAATATTACATCCGAGATGTTAGGTTGCCTTAGGCTAGGATATATAACGTTATAGACGTATACAATATTCCCACCGAGAAATAGCGGCCGACGCGTCAGGAATGTTGTAAAATATTACACCCGAGATGTTAGGTTCCCTTAGGTTAGGATATATGACGTTATAGATGTATATAATGTCCCCATCCAGAAGTAGGCGACGACACGCCAGGAATGTTGTAAAATATTACATCCCAGATGTTAGGTTGCGTTAGGTTAGAATATACAACGTTATAGACGTATATAATATTCCCATTGAGAAGCAGGCGACGACACGACAGGAATGTTGTAAAATATTACATTCGACGTGTTAGGTTGCCTTAGGCTAGGATATATATAGTTATAGACGTATACAATGTTCCCACCGAGAAGTAGGCGACGACACGCCAGGAATGTTGTAAAATATTACACCCGAGATGTTAGGTTCCCTTAGGTTAGGATATATAACATTAGAGATGTATATAATGTCCCCATCCAGAAGTAGGCGACGACACGCCAGAGAAAGTAGGGACCGACATGCCAGGACTGTTGTAAAATATTACATCCGAGATGTGAGGTTGCTTTAGGTTATGATATATATCGTTATAGACGTATATAATGTTCCCACCGAGACGTGGGGACCGACATGCCAGGGATCTTGTAAAATATTACATCCCAGATGTTAGGTTGCTTTAGGTTAGGATATTCAACGTTATAGACGTATATAATGTCCCCATCGAGAATCGGGCGACGACCCACCAGGAATGTTGTAAAATATTACATCCCAGATGTTATGTTGCCTTACGACGGGATATATAACGTTAGAGACGTATATGATGTTCCCACCGAGAATTACGCGCTCACACGCCAGAAATGTTGTCAAATATTACATCCGAGATGTCAGGTTGCCTTAGGCTAGTATATATAACGTTGTAGGCGTATATAATGTTACCACCGTGAACTACGGGCCGACACGTCGGGAATGATGTAAAATATTACATTCGACATGTTAGGTGGCCTTAGGCTAGGATATATATCGCTATAGACGTATATGATATTCCCACCGAGAAGTGCGGGTTAACACGCCAGGAACATTGTGAAATATTACATCCGAGATGTTAGGTTGCCTTAGGCTAGGATATATAACGTTATAGACGTATACAATATTCCCACCGAGAAATAGCGGCCGACGCGTCAGGAATGTTGTAAAATATTACACCCGAGATGTTAGGTTCCCTTAGGTTAGGATATATGACGTTATAGATGTATATAATGTCCCCATCCAGAAGTAGGCGACGACACGCCAGGAATGTTGTAAAATATTACATCCCAGATGTTAGGTTGCGTTAGGTTAGAATATACAACGTTATAGACGTATATAATATTCCCATTGAGAAGCAGGCGACGACACGACAGGAATGTTGTAAAATATTACATTCGACATGTTAGGTTGCCTTAGGCTAGGATATATATAGTTATAGACGTATACAATGTTCCCACCGAGAAGTAGGCGACGACACGCCAGGAATGTTGTAAAATATTACACCCGAGATGTTAGGTTCCCTTAGGTTAGGATATATAACATTAGAGATGTATATAATGTCCCCATCCAGAAGTAGGCGACGACACGCCAGGAATGTTGTAAAATATTACATTCTACATGTTGGGTTGCCATAGGCTAGGATATATGTCGTTATAGACGTATACATTGTTTCCACCGAGTAGTAGGGACCGACATGCCAGGAATGTTGTAAAATATTACATCCCGGATGTTAGGTTGCTTTAGGTTAGGATATTCAACGTTATAGACGTATATAATGTCCCCATCGAGATGCAGGAGACGACACGACAGGAATGTTGTAAAATATTACATTCGACACGTTAGGTTGCCTTAGGCTAGGATATATATAGTTATAGACGTATACAATGTTCCCACCGAGAAGTAGGCAACGACACGCCAGGAATGTTGTAAAATATTACACCCGAGATGTTAGGTTCCCTTAGGTTAGGATATATGACGTTATAGATGTATATAATGTCCCTATCCAGAAGTAGGCGACGACACGCCAGGAATGTTGTAAAATATTACATCCCAGATTTTAGGTTGCGTTAGGTTAGAATATACAACGTTATGGACGTATATAATGTCCCCATCGAGAAGCAGGCGACGACACGACAGGAATGTTGTAAAATATTACATTCGACATGCTAGGTTGCCTTAGGCTAGAATATATATCGTTATAGACGTATACAATGTTCCCACCGAGAAGTAGGGACCGTCATGCCAGGAATGTTGTAAAATATTACATCCGAGATGTTAGGTTGCCTTAGGGTAGGATATACAACGTTATAGATGTATATAACGTCCCCATCGAGAAGTAGGCGACGACACGCCAGGAATGTTGTAAAATATTACATTCGATATGTTGGGTTGCCTTAGGCTAGGATATGTATCGTTATAGACGTATACATTGTTTCCACCGAGAAGTAGGGACCGACATGCCAGGAATGATGTAAAATATTACATCCGAAATGTTAGGTTGCTTTAGGTTATGATATATATCGTTATAGACGTATATAATGTTCCCACCGAGACGTGGGGTCCGACATGCCAGGGATCTTGTAAAATATTACATCCCAGATGTTAGGTTGCCTTAGGCTAGGATATATAACGTTATAGACGTATATAATGTTCCCACCGAAAAGTAGCAGCCGAAGCGCCAGGAATGTTGTAAAATATTACATGCCAGATGTTAGGTTGCGTTAGGTTAGTATATACAAGGTTATAGACGTATATAATGTTCCCATCGAGAAGCAGGCGACGACACGCCAGGAATGTTTTAAAATATAACATCCTAGATGTTAGGTTGCGTTAGGTTAGAATATACAACGTTATAGACGTATATAATGTCCCCATCGAGAAGCAGGCGACGACACGACAGGAATGTTGTAAAATATTACATCCGAGATGCTAGGTTGCTTTAGGTTATGATTTATATGGTTATAGACGTATATAACGTTCCCACCGAGACGTAGGGACCGACATGCCAGGAATGTTGTAAAATATTACATCCCAGATGTTAGGTTGCGTTAGCTTAGGATATACAACGTTCTAGACGTACATAAAGTCCCCATCGAGAAGCAGGCGACGACACGCCAGGAATGTTGAAAAATATAACATCCGAGATGTTATGTTGCCATACGTTAGGATATATAACGTTATAGACGTATATAATGTTCCCACCGAAAAGTAGCAGCCGAAGCGCCAGGAATGTTGTAAAATATTACATCCGAGATGTTAGGTTGCCTTAGGTTAGGATATATATCGTTATAGACGTATATAATGTTCCCACCGAGACGTAGGGACCGACATGCCAGGAATGTTTTAAAATATTACATCCCAGATGTTAGGTTGCGTTAGGTTAGGATATACAAGGTTATAGACGTGTACAATGTACCCACGGAGACGTAGGGACCGACATGCCAGGAATGTTGTAAAATATTACATCCCAGATGTTAGGTTGCGTTAGCTTAGGATATACAACGTTCTAGACGTACATAAAGTCCCCATCGAGAAGCAGGCGACGACACGCCAGGAATGTTGTAAAATATAACATCCGAGATGTTATGTTGCCATACGTTAGGATATGTAACGTTATAGACGTATATAATGTTCCCACCGAAAAGTAGCAGCCGAAGCGCCAGGAATGTTGTAAAATATTACATCCCAGATGTTAGGTTGCGTTAGGTTAGTATATACAAGGTTATAGATGTATATAATGTCCCCATCGAGAAGTAGGCGACGACACGCCAGGAATGTTGTAAAATATTACATCCCAGATGTTAGGTTGCGTTAGGTTAAAATATACAACGTTATAGACGTATATAATGACCCCATCGAGAAGCAGGCGGCGACATGACAGGAATGTTGTAAACTATTACATTCGACATGTTAGGTTGCCTTAGGCTAGCATATATATCGTTATAGACGTATACAATGTTCCCACCGAGAAGTAGGGACCGACATGACAGGAATGTTGTAAAATATTACATCCGAGATGTTAGGTTGCCTTAGGTTAGGATATACAAGGTTATAGATGTATATAATGTTCCCATAGAGAAGTAGGCGACGACACGCCAGGAATGTTGTAAAATATTACATTCGACATGTTAGGTTGCCTTAGGCTAGGATATATATCGTTATAGACGTATACAATGTTCCCACCGAGAAGTAGGGCCCGACTTGCCAGGAATGTTGTAAAATATTACATCCGAGATGTTAGGTTGCCTTAGGTTAGGATATACAACGTTATAGATGTATATAATGTCCCCATCGAGAAGTAGGCGACGACACGCCAGGAATGTTGTAAAATATTACACCCGAGATGTTAGGTTCCCTTAGGTTAGGATATATGACGTTATAGATGTATATAATGTCCCCATCCAGAAGTAGGCGACGACACGCCAGGAATGTTGTAAAATATAACATCCCAGACGTTAGGTTGCGTTAGGTTAGAATATACAACGTTATAGACGTATATAATGTCCCCATCGAGAAGCAGGCGACGACACGACAGGAATGTTGTAAAATATTACATCCGAGATGCTAGGTTGCTTTAGGTTATGATTTATATCGTTATAGACGTATATAACGTTCCCACCGAGACGTAGGGACCGACATGCCAGGAATGTTGTAAAATATTACATCCCAGATGTTAGGTTGCGTTAGCTTAGGATATACAACGTTCTAGACGTACATAAAGTCCCCATCGAGAAGCAGGCGACGACACGCCAGGAATGTTGAAAAATATAACATCCGAGATGTTATGTTGCCATACGTTAGGATATGTAACGTTATAGACGTATATAATGTTCCCACCGAAAAGTAGCAGCCGAAGCGCCAGGAATGTTGTAAAATATTACATCCGAGATGTTAGGTTGCCTTAGGTTAGGATATATATCGTTATAGACGTATATAATGTTCCCACCGAGACGTAGGGACCGACATGCCAGGAATGTTTTAAAATATTACATCCCAGATGTTAGGTTGCGTTAGGTTAGGATATACAAGGTTATAGACGTGTACAATGTACCCACGGAGACGTAGGGACCGACATGCCAGGAATGTTGTAAAATATTACATCCCAGATGTTAGGTTGCGTTAGCTTAGGATATACAACGTTCTAGACGTACATAAAGTCCCCATCGAGAAGCAGGCGACGACACGCCAGGAATGTTGTAAAATATAACATCCGAGATGTTATGTTGCCATACGTTAGGATATGTAACGTTATAGACGTATATAATGTTCCCACCGAAAAGTAGCAGCCGAAGCGCCAGGAATGTTGTAAAATATTACATACCAGATGTTAGGTTGCGTTAGGTTAGTATATACAAGGTTATAGATGTATATAATGTCCCCATCGAGAAGTAGGCGACGACACGCCAGGAATGTTGTAAAATATTACATCCCAGATGTTAGGTTGCGTTAGGTTAGAATATACAACGTTATAGACGTATATAATGACCCCATCGAGAAGCAGGCGGCGACATGACAGGAATGTTGTAAAATATTACATTCGACATGTTAGGTTGCCTTAGGCTAGCATATATATCGTTATAGACGTATACAATGTTCCCACCGAGAAGTAGGGACCGACATGACAGGAATGTTGTAAAATATTACATCCGAGATGTTAGGTTGCCTTAGGTTAGGATATACAAGGTTATAGATGTATATAATGTTCCCATAGAGAAGTAGGCGACGACACGCCAGGAATGTTGTAAAATATTACATTCTACAAGTGAGGTTGCCTTAGGCTAGGATATATAACGTTATAGACGTATATAATGTTCCCACCGAGAAATAGGGACTGACGCTTCAGGAATGTTCTAAAATGTTACACCCGAGATGTTAGGTTCCCTTAGGTTAAGATATACAACGTTATAGACGTATAGAATGTCCCCATCGAGATGCAGGCGACGACACGACAGGAATGTTGTAAAATATTACATTCGACATGTTAGGTTGCCTTAGGCTAGGATATATATCGTTATAGACGTATACAATGTTCCCACCGAGAAGTAGGGCCCGACTTGCCAGGAATGTTGTAAAATATTACATCCGAGATGTTAGGTTGCCTTAGGTTAGGATATACAACGTTATAGATGTATATAATGTCCCCATCGAGAAGTAGGCGACGACACGCCAGGAATGTTGTAAAATATTACACCCGAGATGTTAGGTTCCCTTAGGTTAGGATATATGACGTTATAGATGTATATAATGTCCCCATCCAGAAGTAGGCGACGACACGCCAGGAATGTTGTAAAATATAACATACCAGATGTTAGGTTGCGTTAGGTTAGAATATACAACGTTATAGACGTATATAATGTCCCCATCGAGAAGCAGGCGACGACACGACAGGAATGTTGTAAAATATTACATTCGACATGTTAGGTTGCCTTAGGCTAGCATATATATCGTTATAGACGTATACAATGTTCCCACCGAGAAGTAGGGACCGACATGACAGGAATGTTGTAAAATATTACATCCGAGATGTTAGGTTGCCTTAGGTTAGGATATACAAGGTTATAGATGTATATAATGTTCCCATAGAGAAGTAGGCGACGACACGCCAGGAATGTTGTAAAATATTACATTCTACAAGTGAGGTTGCCTTAGGCTAGGATATATAACGTTATAGACGTATATAATGTTCCCACCGAGAAATAGGGACTGACGCTTCAGGAATGTTCTAAAATGTTACACCCGAGATGTTAGGTTCCCTTAGGTTAAGATATACAACGTTATAGACGTATAGAATGTCCCCATCGAGATGCAGGCGACGACACGACAGGAATGTTGTAAAATATTACATTCGACATGTTAGGTTGCCTTAGGCTAGGATATATATCGTTATAGACGTATACAATGTTCCCACCGAGAAGTAGGGCCCGACTTGCCAGGAATGTTGTAAAATATTACATCCGAGATGTTAGGTTGCCTTAGGTTAGGATATACAACGTTATAGATGTATATAATGTCCCCATCGAGAAGTAGGCGACGACACGCCAGGAATGTTGTAAAATATTACACCCGAGATGTTAGGTTCCCTTAGGTTAGGATATATGACGTTATAGATGTATATAATGTCCCCATCCAGAAGTAGGCGACGACACGCCAGGAATGTTGTAAAATATAACATACCAGATGTTAGGTTGCGTTAGGTTAGAATATACAACGTTATAGACGTATATAATGTCCCCATCGAGAAGCAGGCGACGACACGACAGGAATGTTGTAAAATATTACATTCGACATGTTAGGTTGCCTTAGGCTAGAATATATATCGTTATAGACGTATACAATGTTCCCACCGAGAAGTAGGGACCGACATGCTAGGAATGTTGTAAAATATTACATCCGAGATGTTAGGTTGCCTTAGGTTAGGATATACAACGTTACAGACATATATAATGTCCCCATCGAGAAGTAGGCGACGACACGCCAGGAATGTTGTAAAATATTACACCCGAGATGTTAGGTTCCCTTAGGTTAGGATATATGACTTTATAGATGTATATAATGTCCCCATCCAGAAGTAGGCGTCGACACGCCAGGAATGTTGTAAAATATAACATCCCAGATGTTAGGTTGCGTTAGGTTAGAATATACAACGTTATAGACGTATATAATGTTCCCATCGAGAAGCAGGCGACGACACGACAGGAACGTTGTAAAATATTACATTCGATATGTTAGGTAGCCTTAGGCTAGAATATATATCGCTATAGACGTATACAATGTTCCCACCGAGAAGTAGGGACCGACATGCCAGGAATGTTGTAAAATATTACATCCGAGATGTTAGGTTGCCTTAGGTTAGGATATATATCGTTATAGACGTATATAATGTTCCCACCGAGACGTGGGGACCGACATGCCAGGGCTGTTGTAAAATATTACATCCCAGATTTAGGTTGCTTTAGGTTAGGATATTCAACGTTATAGACGTATATAATGTCCCCATCGAGAAGCGGGCGACGACCCACCAGGAATGTTGTAAAATATTACATCCCAGATGTTAGGTTGCGTTAGGTTAGTATATACAAGGTTATAGACGTATATAATGTCCCCATCGAGAAGCAGGCGACGACACGCCAGAATGTTGTAAAATATTACATCCGAGATGTTAGGTTGCCTTAGGTTATGATATACAACGTTATAGATGTATATAATGTCCCCATCGAGAAGTAGGCGACGACACGCCAGGAATGTTGTAAAATATTACACCCGAGATGTTAGGTTCCCTTAGGTTAGGATGTATGACGTTATAGATGTATATAATGTCCCCATCCAGAAGTAGGCGACGACACGCCAGGAATGTTGTAAAATATAACATCCCACATGTTAGGTTGTGTTAGGTTAGAATATACAACGTTATAGACGTATATAATGTCCCCATCGAGAAGCAGGCGACGACACGACAGGAATGTTGTAAAATATTACATTCGACATGTTAGGTTGCCTTAGGCTAGAATATATATCGTTATAGACGTATACAATGTTCCCACCGAGAAGTAGGGACCGACATGACAGGAATGTGGTAAAATATTACATCCGAGATGTTAGGTTGCCTTAGGTTAGGATATACAACGTTATAGATGTATATAATGTTCCCATAGAGAAGTAGGCGACGACACCCCAGGAATGTTGTAAAATATTACATTCTACAAGTTAGGTTGCCTTAGGCTAGGATATATAACGTTATAGACGTATATAATGTTCCCATCGAGAAGTAGGCGACGACACGCCGGGAATGTTGTAAAATATTATACCCTAGATGTTAGGTTCCCTTAGGTTAGGATATATGACGTTATAGATGTATATAACGTCCCCATCCAGAAGTAGGCGACGACACGCCAGGAATGTTGTAAAATATTACATCCCAGATGTTAGGTTGCGTTAGGTTAGAATATACCACGATATTGACGTATATAATGTCCCCATCGAGAAGCAGGCGACGACACGTCAGGAATGTTGTAAAATATTACATCCGAGATGTTAGGTTGCCTTAGGTTAGGATATACAACGTTATAGATGTATATAATGTCCCCATCGAGAAGTAGGCGACGACACGCCAGGAATGTTGTAAAATATTACATTCTACATGTTGGGTTGCCTTAGGCTAGGATATATATCGTTATAGACGTATACATTGTTTCCACCGAGAAGTAGGGACCGACATGCCAGGAATGTTGTAAAATATTACATCCGAGATGTTAGGTTGCCTTAGGTTAGGATATATATCGTTATAGACGTATATAATGTTCCCACCGAGACGTGGGGACCGACATGCCAGGGATCTTGTAAAATATTACATCCCAGATTTAGGTTGCTTTAGGTTAGGATATTCAACGTTATAGACGTATATAATGTCCCCATCGAGAAGCGGGCGACGACCCACCAGGAATGTTGTAAAATATTACATCCCATATGTTAGGTTGCGTTAGGTTAGTATATACAAGGTTATAGACGTATATAATGTCCCCATCGAGAAGCAGGCGACGACACGCCAGAATGTTGTAAAATATTACATCCGAGATGTAAGGTTCCCTTAGGTTAGGATATATATCGTTATAGACGTATATAACGTTCCCACCGAGACGTAGGGACCGACATGCGAGGAATGTTGTAAAATATTACATCCCAGATGTTAGCTTGCGTTAGGTTAGGATATACAACGTTATAGACGTATAGAATGTTCCCACCGAGAAGTAGGGCCCGACATGCCAGGAATGTTGTAAAATATTACATCCGAGATGATAGGTTCCCTTAGGTTAGGATATATATCGTTATAGACGTATATAACGTTCCCACCGAGACGTAGGGACCGACATGCCAGGAATGTTGTAAAATATTACATCCCAGATGTTAGGTTGCGTTAGCTTAGGATATACAACGTTCTAGACGTACATAAAGTCCCCATCGAGAAGCAGGCGACGACACGCCAGGAATGTTGAAAAATATAACATCCGAGATGTTATGTTGCCATACGTTAGGATATGTAACGTTATAGACGTATATAATGTTCCCACCGAAAAGTAGCAGCCGAAGCGCCAGGAATGTTGTAAAATATTACATCCGAGATGTTAGGTTGCCTTAGGTTAGGATATATATCGTTATAGACGTATATAATGTTCCCACCGAGACGTAGGGACCGACATGCCAGGAATGTTTTAAAATATTACATCCCAGATGTTAGGTTGCGTTAGGTTAGGATATACAAGGTTATAGACGTGTACAATGTACCCACGGAGACGTAGGGACCGACATGCCAGGAATGTTGTAAAATATTACATCCCAGATGTTAGGTTGCGTTAGCTTAGGATATACAACGTTCTAGACGTACATAAAGTCCCCATCGAGAAGCAGGCGACGACACGCCAGGAATGTTGTAAAATATAACATCCGAGATGTTATGTTGCCATACGTTAGGATATGTAACGTTATAGACGTATATAATGTTCCCACCGAAAAGTAGCAGCCGAAGCGCCAGGAATGTTGTAAAATATTACATCCCAGATGTTAGGTTGCGTTAGGTTAGTATATACAAGGTTATAGATGTATATAATGTCCCCATCGAGAAGTAGGCGACGACACGCCAGGAATGTTGTAAAATATTACATCCCAGATGTTAGGTTGCGTTAGGTTAGAATATACAACGTTATAGACGTATATAATGACCCCATCGAGAAGCAGGCGGCGACATGACAGGAATGTTGTAAAATATTACATTCGACATGTTAGGTTGCCTTAGGCTAGCATATATATCGTTATAGACGTATACAATGTTCCCACCGAGAAGTAGGGACCGACATGACAGGAATGTTGTAAAATATTACATCCGAGATGTTAGGTTGCCTTAGGTTAGGATATACAAGGTTATAGATGTATATAATGTTCCCATAGAGAAGTAGGCGACGACACGCCAGGAATGTTGTAAAATATTACATTCTACAAGTGAGGTTGCCTTAGGCTAGGATATATAACGTTATAGACGTATATAATGTTCCCACCGAGAAATAGGGACTGACGCTTCAGGAATGTTCTAAAATGTTACACCCGAGATGTTAGGTTCCCTTAGGTTAAGATATACAACGTTATAGACGTATAGAATGTCCCCATCGAGATGCAGGCGACGACACGACAGGAATGTTGTAAAATATTACATTCGACATGTTAGGTTGCCTTAGGCTAGGATATATATCGTTATAGACGTATACAATGTTCCCACCGAGAAGTAGGGCCCGACTTGCCAGGAATGTTGTAAAATATTACATCCGAGATGTTAGGTTGCCTTAGGTTAGGATATACAACGTTATAGATGTATATAATGTCCCCATCGAGAAGTAGGCGACGACACGCCAGGAATGTTGTAAAATATTACACCCGAGATGTTAGGTTCCCTTAGGTTAGGATATATGACGTTATAGATGTATATAATGTCCCCATCCAGAAGTAGGCGACGACACGCCAGGAATGTTGTAAAATATAACATCCCAGATGTTAGGTTGCGTTAGGTTAGAATATACAACGTTATAGACGTATATAATGTCCCCATCGAGAAGCAGGCGACGACACGACAGGAATGTTGTAAAATATTACATTCGACATGTTAGGTTGCCTTAGGCTAGAATATATATCGTTATAGAAGTATACAATGTTCCCACCGAGAAGTAGGGACCGACATGCCAGGAATGTTGTAAAATATTACATCCGAGATTGTTAGGTTGCCTTAGGTTAGGATATACAACGTTATAGATGTATATAATGTCCCCATCGAGAAGTAGGCGACGACACGCCAGGAATGTTGTAAAATATTACATTCTACATGTTGGGTTGCCTTAGGCTAGGATATATATCGTTATAGACGTATACATTGTTTCCACCGAGAAGTAGGGACCGGCATGCCAGGAATGATGTAAAATATTACATCCGAGATGTTAGGTTGCTTTAGGTCATGATATATATCGTTATAGACGTAAATAATGTTCCCACCGAGACATGGGGACCGACATGCCAGGGATCTTGTAAAATATTACACCCGAGATGTTAGGTTCCGTTAGGTTATGATATATGACGTTATAGATGTATATAATGTCCACATCCAGAAGTAGGCGACGACACGCCAGGAATGTTGTAAAATATTACATTCTACAAGTTAGGTTCCCTTAGGTTATTATATACAACGTTATAGACGTATAGAATGTTCCGACCGAGAAATAGGGGCCGACGCGTCAGCAATGTTGTAAAATATTACACACGAGATGTTAGGTTCCCTTAGGTTAGGATATACAACTTTATAGACGTATAGAATGTTCCCACCGAGAAGTAGGGACCGACATGCCAGGAATGTTGTAAAATATTACATCCGAAATGTTAGGATCCCTTAGGTTAGGATATACAACGTTATAGACGTATAGAATGTCCCCACCGAGATGTAGGGACCGACATGCCAGGAATGTTCTAAAATATTACATCCGAGTTGTTAGGTTGCTTTAGGACAGGATATATATCGTTATAGACTTATATAATGTTCCCACCGAGACGTGGGGACCGACATGCCAGGAATGTTGTAAAACATTACATCCCAGAAGTTAGGTTGCTTTGGGTTAGGATATACAACGTTATAGACATATATAATGTCCCCATCGAGAAGCAGGCGACGACACGCCAGGAATGTTGTAAAATATTACATCCGATATGTTAGGTTGCCTTAGGTTAGGATATACAACGTTATAGACGTATATAATGTCCCCTTTGAGAAGCAGGCGACGACACGCCAGAATGTTATAAAATATTACATTCGACATGTTAGGTTGCCTTAGGCTAGGATATATAACGTTATAGACGTATATAATATTCCCACCGAGAAATAGGGGCCGACGCGTCAGGAATGTTGCAAAATATTACACCCGAAATGTTAGGTTCCCTTCGGTTAGGATATACAACGTTATAGACGTATAGAATGTCCACACCGAGATGTAGGGACCGACATGCCAGGAATGTTCTAAAATATTACATCCGAGTTGTTAGGTTGCTTTAGGTTAGGATATATATCGTTATAGACTTATATAATGTTCCCACCGAGACGTGGGAACCGACATGCCAGGAATGTTGTAAAATATTACATCCCAGATGTTAGGTTGCTTTGGGTTAGGATATACAACGTTATAGACGTATATAATGTCCCCATCGAGAAGCAGGCGACGACACGCCAGGAATGTTGTGAAATATTATATCCGAGATCTTAGGTTGCCTTAGGCTAGGATATCTAACCTTATAGACGTATATAATGTTACCACCGAGAACTACGGGCCGACACGACAGGAATGATGTAAAATATTACATTCGACATGTTAGGTCGCCTTAGGCTAGGATATATAACGTTGTAGACGTATATAATATTCCCACCGAGAAATAGGGGCCGACGCGTCAGGAATGTTGTAAAATATTACATCCCAGATGTTAGGTTGCGTTAGGTTAGGATATACAACGTTATAGACGTATATAATGTCCCCTTTGAGAAGCAGGCGACGACACGCCAGAATGTTGTAAAATATTGCATTCGACATGTTAGGTTGCCTTAGGCTGGGATATGTCACGTTATAGACGTATATAATATTCCCCCCGAGAAATAGGGGCCGACGCGTCAGGAATGTTGCAAAATATTACACCCGAAATATTAGGTTCCCTTAGGTTAGGATATACAACGTTATAGACGTATATAATATTCCCACCGAGAAATAGGGGCCGACGCATCAGGAATGTTGTAAAATATTACACCCGAAGTGTTAGGTTCCCTTAGGTTAGGATATACAACGTTATAGACGTATAGAATGTTCCCACCGAGATGTAGGGACCGACATGCCAGGAATGTTCTAAAATATTACATTCGAGTTGTTTGGTTGCTTTAGGTTAGGACATATATCGTTATAGACTTATATAATGTTCCCACCGAGACGTGGGGACCGAAATGCCAGGAATGTTGTAAAATATTACATCCCAGAAGTTTGGTTGCTTTCGGTTAGGATATACAACGTTATAGACGTATATAATGTCCCCATCGAGAAGCAGGCGACGACACGCCAGAATGTTGTAAAATATTACATTCGACATGTTAAGTTGCCTTAGGCTAGGATGTATAACGTTATAGACGTATATAATATTCCCACCGAGAAATAGGGGCCGACGCGTCAGGAATGTTGTAAAATATTACATCCCAGATGTTAGGTTGCGTAAGGTTAGGATATACAACGTTATAGACGTATATAATGTCCCCTTTGTGATGCAGGCGACGACACGCCAGAATGTTGTAAAATATTACATTCGACATGTTAGGTTGCCTTAGGCTAGGATATATAACGTTTTAGACGTATATAATATTCCCACCGAGAAATAGGCGCCGAAGCGTCAGGAATGTTGTAAAATATTACATCCGATATGTTAGGTTGCCTTAGGCTAGGATATACAACGTTATAGCCGTACATAAAGTCCCCATCGAGAAGCAGGCGACGACACGCCAGGAATGTTGTAATATATAACATCCGAGATGTTATGTTGCCATACGTTAGGATATGTAACGTTATAGACGTATATAATGTTCCCACCGAAAAGTAGCAGCCGAAGCGCCAGGAATGTTGTAAAATATTACATCCGAGATGTTAGGTTGCCTTAGGTTAGGATATATATCGTTATAGACGTATAGAATGTTCCCACCGAGAAGTAGGGGCCGACGCGTCAGCAATGTTGTAAAATATTACACCCGAGATGTTAGGTTCCCTTAGGATAGGATATACAACGTTATAGACGTATAGAATGTTGCCACCGAGAAGTAGGGACCGACATGCCAGGAATGTTGTAAAATATTACATCCGAGATGTTAGGTTGCCTTAGGTTAGGGTATATATCGTTACAGACGTATATAATGTTCCCACCGAGATGTAGTGACCGACATGCCAGGAATGCTGTAAAATATTACATCCGAGATGGTAGGTTGCCTTAGGTTAGGATATATATCGTTATAGACGTATATAATGATCCCACCGAGACGTAGGGACCGACATGCCAGGAAAGTATCAAAATATTACATCCGATATGTTAGGTTCCTTTACGTTAGGATATATGACGTTATGGATGTATATAATGTCCACATCCAGAAGTAGGCGACGACACGCCAGGAATGTTGTAAAATATTACATCCCAGATGTTAGGTTGCGTTAGGTTAGAATATACAACGTTATAGACGTATATAATGTCCCCATCGAGAAGCAGGCGACGACACGACAGGAATGTTGTAAAATATTACATTCGACATGTTAGGTTGCCTTAGGCTAGGATATATATCGTTATAGACGTATACAATGTTCCCACCGAGAAGTAGGGACCGACATGACAGGAATGTGGTAAAATATTACATCCGAGATGTTAGGTTGCCTTAGGTTAGGATATACAACGTTATAGATGTATATAATGTCCCCATCGAGAAGTAGGCGACGACACGCCAGGAATGTTGTAAAATATTACATCCCAGATGTTAGGTTGCGTTAGGTTAGAATATACAACGTTATAGACGTATATAATGTCCCCATCGAGAAGCAGGCGACGACACGACAGGAATGTTGTAAAATATTACATTCGACATGTTAGGTTGCCTTAGGCTAGAATATATATCGTTATAGACGTATACAATTTTCCCACCGTGAAGTAGGGACCGACATGCCAGGAATGTTGTAAAATATTACATCCGAGATGTTAGGTTGCTTTAGGTTAGGATATACAACGTTATAGATGTATATAATGTCCCCATCGAGAAGTAGGCGACGACACGCCAGGAATGTTGTAAAATATGACATTCCACATGTTGTGTTGCCTTAGGCTAGGATATATATCGTTATAGACGTATACATTGTTTCCACCGAGAAGTAGGGACCGACATGCCAGGAATGTTGTAAAATATTACATCCGAGATGAAAGGTTGCCTTAGGTTAGGATATATATCGTTATAGACTTATATAATGTTCCCACCGAGACGTGGGGACCGACATGCCAGGGATCTTGTAAAATATTACATCCCAGATGTTAGGTTGCCTCAGGTTAGGATATACAACGTTATAGATGTATATAATGTCCCCATCGAGAAGTAGGCGACGACACGCCAGGAATGTTGTAAAATATTACACCCGAGATGTTAGGTTCCCTTAGGTTAGGATATATAACGTTATAGATGTATATAATGTCCCCATTCAGAAGTACGCGACGACACGCCAGGAATGTTGTAAAATATGACATTCTACATGTTGGGTTGCCTTAGGCTAGGATATATATCGTTATAGACGTATACATTGTTTCCACCGAGAAGTAGGGACCGACATGCCAGGAATGTTGTAAAATATTACATCCGAGATGAAAGGTTGCCTTAGGTTAGGATATATATCGTTATAGACTTATATAATGTTCCCACCGAGACGTGGGGACCGACATGCCAGGGATCTTGTAAAATATTACATCCCAGATGTTAGGTTGCCTCAGGTTAGGATATACAACGTTATAGATGTATATAATGTCCCCATCGAGAAGTAGGCGACGACGCGCCAGGAATGTTGTAAAATATTACATTCTGCAAGTTAGGTTGCCTTAGGCTAGGAGATATATAGCGTTATAGACGTATATAATGTTCCCACCGAGAAATAGGGACTGACGCGTCAGGAATGTTCTAAAATATTACACCCGAGATGTTAGGTTCCCTTAGGTTAGGATATATGACGTTATAGATGTATATAATGACCCTATCCAGAAGTAGGCGACGACACGCCAGGAATGTTGTAAAATATTACATCCCAGATGTTAGGTTGCGTTAGGTTAGAATATACAACGTTATAGACGTATATAATGTCCCCATCGAGAAGCAGGCGACGACACGACAGGAATGTTGTAAAATATTACATTCGACATGTTAGGTTGCCTTAGGCTAGAATATATATCGTTATAGACGTATACAATGTTCCCACCGAGAAGTAGGGACCGACATGCCAGGGATCTTGTAAAATATTACATCCCAGATGTTAGGTTGCCTCAGGTTAGGATATACAACGTTATAGATGTATATAATGTCCCCATCGAGAAGTAGGCGACGACACGCCAGGAATGTTGTAAAGTATTACACCCGAGATGTTAGGTTCCCTTAGGTTAGGATATATAACGTTATAGATGTATATAATGTCCCTATTCAGAAGTACGCGACGACACGCCAGGAATGTTGTAAAATATTACATCCCAGATGTTAGGTTGCGTTAGGTTAGAATATACAACGTTATAGACGTATATAATGTCCCCATCGAGAAGCAGGCGACGACACGACAGGAATGTTGTAAAATATTACATTCGACATGTTAGGTTGCCTTAGGCTAGGATATATATCGTTATAGACGTATACAATGTTCCCACCGAGAAGTAGGGACCGACATGACAGGAATGTTGTAAAATATTACATCCGAGATGTTAGGTTGCCTTAGGTTAGGATATACAACGTTATAGATGTATATAATGTTCCCATAGAGAAGTAGGCGACGACACGCCAGGAATGTTGTAAAATATTACATTCTACAAGTTAGGTTGCCTTAGGCTAGGATATATAACGTTATAGACGTATATAATGTTCCCACCGAGAAATAGGGACTGACGCGTCAGGAATGATCTAAAATATTACACCCGAGATGTTAGGTTCCCTTAGGTTAGGATATATGACGTTATAGATGTATATAATGACCCTATCCAGAAGTAGGCGACGACACGCCAGGAATGTTGTAAAATATTACATCCCAGATGTTAGGTTGCGTTAGGTTAGAATATACAACGTTATAGACGTATATAATGTCCCCATCGAGAAGCAGGCGACGACACGACAGGAATGTTGTAAAATATTACATTCGACATGTTAGGTTGCCTTAGGCTAGAATATATATCGTTATAGACGTATACAATGTTCCCACCGAGAAGTAGGGACCGACATGCCAGGAATGTTGTAAAATATTACATCCGAGATTGTTAGGTTGCCTTAGGTTAGGATATACAACGTTATAGATGTATATAATGTCCCCATCGAGAAGTAGGCGACGACACGCCAGGAATGTTGTAAAATATTACATTCTACATGTTGGGTTGCCTTAGGCTAGGATATATATCGTTATAGACGTATACATTGTTTCCACCGAGAAGTAGGGACCGGCATGCCAGGAATGATGTAAAATATTACATCCGAGATGTTAGGTTGCTTTAGGTCATGATATATATCGTTATAGACGTAAATAATGTTCCCACCGAGACGTGGGGACCGACATGCCAGGGATCTTGTAAAATATTACACCCGAGATGTTAGGTTCCGTTAGGTTAGGATATATGACGTTATAGATGTATATAATGTCCACATCCAGAAGTAGGCGACGACACGCCAGGAATGTTGTAAAATATTACATTCTACAAGTTAGGTTCCCTTAGGTTATTATATACAACGTTATAGACGTATAGAATGTTCCGACCGAGAAATAGGGGCCGACGCGTCAGCAATGTTGTAAAATATTACACACGAGATGTTAGGTTCCCTTAGGTTAGGATATACAACTTTATAGACGTATAGAATGTTCCCACCGAGAAGTAGGGACCGACATGCCAGGAATGTTGTAAAATATTACATCCGAAATGTTAGGATCCCTTAGGTTAGGATATACAACGTTATAGACGTATAGAATGTCCCCACCGAGATGTAGGGACCGACATGCCAGGAATGTTCTAAAATATTACATCCGAGTTGTTAGGTTGCTTTAGGACAGGATATATATCGTTATAGACTTATATAATGTTCCCACCGGGACGTGGGGACCGACATGCCAGGAATGTTGTAAAACATTACATCCCAGAAGTTAGGTTGCTTTGGGTTAGGATATACAACGTTATAGACGTATATAATATCCCCATCGAGAAGCAGGCGCCGACACGCCAGGAATGTTGTAAAATATTACATCCGATATGTTAGGTTGCCTTAGGTTAGGATATACAACGTTATAGACGTATATAATGTCTCCTTTGAGAAGCAGGCGACGACACGCCAGAATGTTATAAAATATTACATTCGACATGTTAGGTTGCCTTAGGCTAGGATATATAACGTTATAGACGTATATAATATTCCCACCGAGAAATAGGGGCCGACGCGTCAGGAATGTTGTAAAATATTACATCAGATATGTTAGGTTGCCTTAGGCTAGGATATATAACGTTATAGACGTATATAATATTCCCACCGAGAAATAGGGGCCGACGCGTCAGGAATGTTGCAAAATATTACACCCGAAATGTTAGGTTCCCTTCGGTTAGGATATACAACGTTATAGACGTATAGAATGTTCCCACCGAGAAGTAGGGCCCGACATGCCAGGAATGTTGTAAAATATTACATCCGAGATGATAGGTTCCCTTAGGTTAGGATATATATCGTTATAGACGTATATAACGTTCCCACCGAGACGTAGGGATCGACATGCCAGGAATGTTGTAAAATATTACATCCCAGATGTTAGGTTGCGTTAGCTTAGGATATACAACGTTCTAGACGTACATAAAGTCCCCATCGAGAAGCAGGCGACGACACGCCAGGAATGTTGAAAAATATAACATCCGAGATGTTATGTTGCCATACGTTAGGATATGTAACGTTATAGACGTATATAATGTTCCCACCGAAAAGTAGCAGCCGAAGCGCCAGGAATGTTGTAAAATATTACATCCGAGATGTTAGGTTGCCTTAGGTTAGGATATATATCGTTATAGACGTATATAATGTTCCCACCGAGACGTAGGGACCGACATGCCAGGAATGTTTTAAAATATTACATCCCAGATGTTAGGTTGCGTTAGGTTAGGATATACAAGGTTATAGACGTGTACAATGTACCCACGGAGACGTAGGGACCGACATGCCAGGAATGTTGTAAAATATTACATCCCAGATGTTAGGTTGCGTTAGCTTAGGATATACAACGTTCTAGACGTACATAAAGTCCCCATCGAGAAGCAGGCGACGACACGCCAGGAATGTTGTAAAATATAACATCCGAGATGTTATGTTGCCATACGTTAGGATATGTAACGTTATAGACGTATATAATGTTCCCACCGAAAAGTAGCAGCCGAAGCGCCAGGAATGTTGTAAAATATTACATCCCAGATGTTAGGTTGCGTTAGGTTAGTATATACAAGGTTATAGATGTATATAATGTCCCCATCGAGAAGTAGGCGACGACACGCCAGGAATGTTGTAAAATATTACATCCCAGATGTTAGGTTGCGTTAGGTTAGAATATACAACGTTATAGACGTATATAATGACCCCATCGAGAAGCAGGCGGCGACATGACAGGAATGTTGTAAAATATTACATTCGACATGTTAGGTTGCCTTAGGCTAGCATATATATCGTTATAGACGTATACAATGTTCCCACCGAGAAGTAGGGACCGACATGACAGGAATGTTGTAAAATATTACATCCGAGATGTTAGGTTGCCTTAGGTTAGGATATACAAGGTTATAGATGTATATAATGTTCCCATAGAGAAGTAGGCGACGACACGCCAGGAATGTTGTAAAATATTACATTCTACAAGTGAGGTTGCCTTAGGCTAGGATATATAACGTTATAGACGTATATAATGTTCCCACCGAGAAATAGGGACTGACGCTTCAGGAATGTTCTAAAATGTTACACCCGAGATGTTAGGTTCCCTTAGGTTAAGATATACAACGTTATAGACGTATAGAATGTCCCCATCGAGATGCAGGCGACGACACGACAGGAATGTTGTAAAATATTACATTCGACATGTTAGGTTGCCTTAGGCTAGGATATATATCGTTATAGACGTATACAATGTTCCCACCGAGAAGTAGGGCCCGACTTGCCAGGAATGTTGTAAAATATTACATCCGAGATGTTAGGTTGCCTTAGGTTAGGATATACAACGTTATAGATGTATATAATGTCCCCATCGAGAAGTAGGCGACGACACGCCAGGAATGTTGTAAAATATTACACCCGAGATGTTAGGTTCCCTTAGGTTAGGATATATGACGTTATAGATGTATATAATGTCCCCATCCAGAAGTAGGCGACGACACGCCAGGAATGTTGTAAAATATAACATCCCAGATGTTAGGTTGCGTTAGGTTAGAATATACAACGTTATAGACGTATATAATGTCCCCATCGAGAAGCAGGCGACGACACGACAGGAATGTTGTAAAATATTACATTCGACATGTTAGGTTGCCTTAGGCTAGAATATATATCGTTATAGAAGTATACAATGTTCCCACCGAGAAGTAGGGACCGACATGCCAGGAATGTTGTAAAATATTACATCCGAGATTGTTAGGTTGCCTTAGGTTAGGATATACAACGTTATAGATGTATATAATGTCCCCATCGAGAAGTAGGCGACGACACGCCAGGAATGTTGTAAAATATTACATTCTACATGTTGGGTTGCCTTAGGCTAGGATATATATCGTTATAGACGTATACATTGTTTCCACCGAGAAGTAGGGACCGGCATGCCAGGAATGATGTAAAATATTACATCCGAGATGTTAGGTTGCTTTAGGTCATGATATATATCGTTATAGACGTAAATAATGTTCCCACCGAGACATGGGGACCGACATGCCAGGGATCTTGTAAAATATTACACCCGAGATGTTAGGTTCCGTTAGGTTATGATATATGACGTTATAGATGTATATAATGTCCACATCCAGAAGTAGGCGACGACACGCCAGGAATGTTGTAAAATATTACATTCTACAAGTTAGGTTCCCTTAGGTTATTATATACAACGTTATAGACGTATAGAATGTTCCGACCGAGAAATAGGGGCCGACGCGTCAGCAATGTTGTAAAATATTACACACGAGATGTTAGGTTCCCTTAGGTTAGGATATACAACTTTATAGACGTATAGAATGTTCCCACCGAGAAGTAGGGACCGACATGCCAGGAATGTTGTAAAATATTACATCCGAAATGTTAGGATCCCTTAGGTTAGGATATACAACGTTATAGACGTATAGAATGTCCCCACCGAGATGTAGGGACCGACATGCCAGGAATGTTCTAAAATATTACATCCGAGTTGTTAGGTTGCTTTAGGACAGGATATATATCGTTATAGACTTATATAATGTTCCCACCGAGACGTGGGGACCGACATGCCAGGAATGTTGTAAAACATTACATCCCAGAAGTTAGGTTGCTTTGGGTTAGGATATACAACGTTATAGACATATATAATGTCCCCATCGAGAAGCAGGCGACGACACGCCAGGAATGTTGTAAAATATTACATCCGATATGTTAGGTTGCCTTAGGTTAGGATATACAACGTTATAGACGTATATAATGTCCCCTTTGAGAAGCAGGCGACGACACGCCAGAATGTTATAAAATATTACATTCGACATGTTAGGTTGCCTTAGGCTAGGATATATAACGTTATAGACGTATATAATATTCCCACCGAGAAATAGGGGCCGACGCGTCAGGAATGTTGCAAAATATTACACCCGAAATGTTAGGTTCCCTTCGGTTAGGATATACAACGTTATAGACGTATAGAATGTCCACACCGAGATGTAGGGACCGACATGCCAGGAATGTTCTAAAATATTACATCCGAGTTGTTAGGTTGCTTTAGGTTAGGATATATATCGTTATAGACTTATATAATGTTCCCACCGAGACGTGGGAACCGACATGCCAGGAATGTTGTAAAATATTACATCCCAGATGTTAGGTTGCTTTGGGTTAGGATATACAACGTTATAGACGTATATAATGTCCCCATCGAGAAGCAGGCGACGACACGCCAGGAATGTTGTGAAATATTATATCCGAGATCTTAGGTTGCCTTAGGCTAGGATATCTAACCTTATAGACGTATATAATGTTACCACCGAGAACTACGGGCCGACACGACAGGAATGATGTAAAATATTACATTCGACATGTTAGGTCGCCTTAGGCTAGGATATATAACGTTGTAGACGTATATAATATTCCCACCGAGAAATAGGGGCCGACGCGTCAGGAATGTTGTAAAATATTACATCCCAGATGTTAGGTTGCGTTAGGTTAGGATATACAACGTTATAGACGTATATAATGTCCCCTTTGAGAAGCAGGCGACGACACGCCAGAATGTTGTAAAATATTGCATTCGACATGTTAGGTTGCCTTAGGCTGGGATATGTCACGTTATAGACGTATATAATATTCCCCCCGAGAAATAGGGGCCGACGCGTCAGGAATGTTGCAAAATATTACACCCGAAATATTAGGTTCCCTTAGGTTAGGATATACAACGTTATAGACGTATATAATATTCCCACCGAGAAATAGGGGCCGACGCATCAGGAATGTTGTAAAATATTACACCCGAAGTGTTAGGTTCCCTTAGGTTAGGATATACAACGTTATAGACGTATAGAATGTTCCCACCGAGATGTAGGGACCGACATGCCAGGAATGTTCTAAAATATTACATTCGAGTTGTTTGGTTGCTTTAGGTTAGGACATATATCGTTATAGACTTATATAATGTTCCCACCGAGACGTGGGGACCGAAATGCCAGGAATGTTGTAAAATATTACATCCCAGAAGTTTGGTTGCTTTCGGTTAGGATATACAACGTTATAGACGTATATAATGTCCCCATCGAGAAGCAGGCGACGACACGCCAGAATGTTGTAAAATATTACATTCGACATGTTAAGTTGCCTTAGGCTAGGATGTATAACGTTATAGACGTATATAATATTCCCACCGAGAAATAGGGGCCGACGCGTCAGGAATGTTGTAAAATATTACATCCCAGATGTTAGGTTGCGTAAGGTTAGGATATACAACGTTATAGACGTATATAATGTCCCCTTTGTGATGCAGGCGACGACACGCCAGAATGTTGTAAAATATTACATTCGACATGTTAGGTTGCCTTAGGCTAGGATATATAACGTTTTAGACGTATATAATATTCCCACCGAGAAATAGGCGCCGAAGCGTCAGGAATGTTGTAAAATATTACATCCGATATGTTAGGTTGCCTTAGGCTAGGATATACAACGTTATAGCCGTACATAAAGTCCCCATCGAGAAGCAGGCGACGACACGCCAGGAATGTTGTAATATATAACATCCGAGATGTTATGTTGCCATACGTTAGGATATGTAACGTTATAGACGTATATAATGTTCCCACCGAAAAGTAGCAGCCGAAGCGCCAGGAATGTTGTAAAATATTACATCCGAGATGTTAGGTTGCCTTAGGTTAGGATATATATCGTTATAGACGTATAGAATGTTCCCACCGAGAAGTAGGGGCCGACGCGTCAGCAATGTTGTAAAATATTACACCCGAGATGTTAGGTTCCCTTAGGATAGGATATACAACGTTATAGACGTATAGAATGTTGCCACCGAGAAGTAGGGACCGACATGCCAGGAATGTTGTAAAATATTACATCCGAGATGTTAGGTTGCCTTAGGTTAGGGTATATATCGTTACAGACGTATATAATGTTCCCACCGAGATGTAGTGACCGACATGCCAGGAATGCTGTAAAATATTACATCCGAGATGGTAGGTTGCCTTAGGTTAGGATATATATCGTTATAGACGTATATAATGATCCCACCGAGACGTAGGGACCGACATGCCAGGAAAGTATCAAAATATTACATCCGATATGTTAGGTTCCTTTACGTTAGGATATATGACGTTATGGATGTATATAATGTCCACATCCAGAAGTAGGCGACGACACGCCAGGAATGTTGTAAAATATTACATCCCAGATGTTAGGTTGCGTTAGGTTAGAATATACAACGTTATAGACGTATATAATGTCCCCATCGAGAAGCAGGCGACGACACGACAGGAATGTTGTAAAATATTACATTCGACATGTTAGGTTGCCTTAGGCTAGGATATATATCGTTATAGACGTATACAATGTTCCCACCGAGAAGTAGGGACCGACATGACAGGAATGTGGTAAAATATTACATCCGAGATGTTAGGTTGCCTTAGGTTAGGATATACAACGTTATAGATGTATATAATGTCCCCATCGAGAAGTAGGCGACGACACGCCAGGAATGTTGTAAAATATTACATCCCAGATGTTAGGTTGCGTTAGGTTAGAATATACAACGTTATAGACGTATATAATGTCCCCATCGAGAAGCAGGCGACGACACGACAGGAATGTTGTAAAATATTACATTCGACATGTTAGGTTGCCTTAGGCTAGAATATATATCGTTATAGACGTATACAATTTTCCCACCGTGAAGTAGGGACCGACATGCCAGGAATGTTGTAAAATATTACATCCGAGATGTTAGGTTGCTTTAGGTTAGGATATACAACGTTATAGATGTATATAATGTCCCCATCGAGAAGTAGGCGACGACACGCCAGGAATGTTGTAAAATATGACATTCTACATGTTGTGTTGCCTTAGGCTAGGATATATATCGTTATAGACGTATACATTGTTTCCACCGAGAAGTAGGGACCGACATGCCAGGAATGTTGTAAAATATTACATCCGAGATGAAAGGTTGCCTTAGGTTAGGATATATATCGTTATAGACTTATATAATGTTCCCACCGAGACGTGGGGACCGACATGCCAGGGATCTTGTAAAATATTACATCCCAGATGTTAGGTTGCCTCAGGTTAGGATATACAACGTTATAGATGTATATAATGTCCCCATCGAGAAGTAGGCGACGACACGCCAGGAATGTTGTAAAATATTACACCCGAGATGTTAGGTTCCCTTAGGTTAGGATATATAACGTTATAGATGTATATAATGTCCCCATTCAGAAGTACGCGACGACACGCCAGGAATGTTGTAAAATATGACATTCTACATGTTGGGTTGCCTTAGGCTAGGATATATATCGTTATAGACGTATACATTGTTTCCACCGAGAAGTAGGGACCGACATGCCAGGAATGTTGTAAAATATTACATCCGAGATGAAAGGTTGCCTTAGGTTAGGATATATATCGTTATAGACTTATATAATGTTCCCACCGAGACGTGGGGACCGACATGCCAGGGATCTTGTAAAATATTACATCCCAGATGTTAGGTTGCCTCAGGTTAGGATATACAACGTTATAGATGTATATAATGTCCCCATCGAGAAGTAGGCGACGACGCGCCAGGAATGTTGTAAAATATTACATTCTGCAAGTTAGGTTGCCTTAGGCTAGGAGATATATAGCGTTATAGACGTATATAATGTTCCCACCGAGAAATAGGGACTGACGCGTCAGGAATGTTCTAAAATATTACACCCGAGATGTTAGGTTCCCTTAGGTTAGGATATATGACGTTATAGATGTATATAATGACCCTATCCAGAAGTAGGCGACGACACGCCAGGAATGTTGTAAAATATTACATCCCAGATGTTAGGTTGCGTTAGGTTAGAATATACAACGTTATAGACGTATATAATGTCCCCATCGAGAAGCAGGCGACGACACGACAGGAATGTTGTAAAATATTACATTCGACATGTTAGGTTGCCTTAGGCTAGAATATATATCGTTATAGACGTATACAATGTTCCCACCGAGAAGTAGGGACCGACATGCCAGGGATCTTGTAAAATATTACATCCCAGATGTTAGGTTGCCTCAGGTTAGGATATACAACGTTATAGATGTATATAATGTCCCCATCGAGAAGTAGGCGACGACACGCCAGGAATGTTGTAAAGTATTACACCCGAGATGTTAGGTTCCCTTAGGTTAGGATATATAACGTTATAGATGTATATAATGTCCCTATTCAGAAGTACGCGACGACACGCCAGGAATGTTGTAAAATATTACATCCCAGATGTTAGGTTGCGTTAGGTTAGAATATACAACGTTATAGACGTATATAATGTCCCCATCGAGAAGCAGGCGACGACACGACAGGAATGTTGTAAAATATTACATTCGAC
This sequence comes from Xylocopa violacea, assembly GCA_963969225.1. Lineage (NCBI taxonomy): Eukaryota > Metazoa > Arthropoda > Insecta > Hymenoptera > Apidae > Xylocopa > Xylocopa violacea. The sequence continues at coordinate 3,586,536 of CAXAJV010000857.1, forward strand.
ATGTTAGGTTGCCTTAGGCTAGGATATATATCGTTATAGACGTATACAATGTTCCCACCGAGAAGTAGGGACCGACATGACAGGAATGTTGTAAAATATTACATCCGAGATGTTAGGTTGCCTTAGGTTAGGATATACAACGTTATAGATGTATATAATGTTCCCATAGAGAAGTAGGCGACGACACGCCAGGAATGTTGTAAAATATTACATTCTACAAGTTAGGTTGCCTTAGGCTAGGATATATAACGTTATAGACGTATATAATGTTCCCACCGAGAAATAGGGACTGACGCGTCAGGAATGATCTAAAATATTACACCCGAGATGTTAGGTTCCCTTAGGTTAGGATATATGACGTTATAGATGTATATAATGACCCTATCCAGAAGTAGGCGACGACACGCCAGGAATGTTGTAAAATATTACATCCCAGATGTTAGGTTGCGTTAGGTTAGAATATACAACGTTATAGACGTATATAATGTCCCCATCGAGAAGCAGGCGACGACACGACAGGAATGTTGTAAAATATTACATTCGACATGTTAGGTTGCCTTAGGCTAGAATATATATCGTTATAGACGTATACAATGTTCCCACCGAGAAGTAGGGACCGACATGCCAGGAATGTTGTAAAATATTACATCCGAGATTGTTAGGTTGCCTTAGGTTAGGATATACAACGTTATAGATGTATATAATGTCCCCATCGAGAAGTAGGCGACGACACGCCAGGAATGTTGTAAAATATTACATTCTACATGTTGGGTTGCCTTAGGCTAGGATATATATCGTTATAGACGTATACATTGTTTCCACCGAGAAGTAGGGACCGGCATGCCAGGAATGATGTAAAATATTACATCCGAGATGTTAGGTTGCTTTAGGTCATGATATATATCGTTATAGACGTAAATAATGTTCCCACCGAGACGTGGGGACCGACATGCCAGGGATCTTGTAAAATATTACACCCGAGATGTTAGGTTCCGTTAGGTTAGGATATATGACGTTCTAGATGTATATAATGTCCACATCCAGAAGTAGGCGACGACACGCCAGGAATGTTGTAAAATATTACATTCTACAAGTTAGGTTCCCTTAGGTTATTATATACAACGTTATAGACGTATAGAATGTTCCGACCGAGAAATAGGGGCCGACGCGTCAGCAATGTTGTAAAATATTACACACGAGATGTTAGGTTCCCTTAGGTTAGGATATACAACTTTATAGACGTATAGAATGTTCCCACCGAGAAGTAGGGACCGACATGCCAGGAATGTTGTAAAATATTACATCCGAAATGTTAGGATCCCTTAGGTTAGGATATACAACGTTATAGACGTATAGAATGTCCCCACCGAGATGTAGGGACCGACATGCCAGGAATGTTCTAAAATATTACATCCGAGTTGTTAGGTTGCTTTAGGACAGGATATATATCGTTATAGACTTATATAATGTTCCCACCGGGACGTGGGGACCGACATGCCAGGAATGTTGTAAAACATTACATCCCAGAAGTTAGGTTGCTTTGGGTTAGGATATACAACGTTATAGACGTATATAATATCCCCATCGAGAAGCAGGCGCCGACACGCCAGGAATGTTGTAAAATATTACATCCGATATGTTAGGTTGCCTTAGGTTAGGATATACAACGTTATAGACGTATATAATGTCTCCTTTGAGAAGCAGGCGACGACACGCCAGAATGTTATAAAATATTACATTCGACATGTTAGGTTGCCTTAGGCTAGGATATATAACGTTATAGACGTATATAATATTCCCACCGAGAAATAGGGGCCGACGCGTCAGGAATGTTGTAAAATATTACATCAGATATGTTAGGTTGCCTTAGGCTAGGATATATAACGTTATAGACGTATATAATATTCCCACCGAGAAATAGGGGCCGACGCGTCAGGAATGTTGCAAAATATTACACCCGAAATGTTAGGTTCCCTTCGGTTAGGATATACAACGTTATAGACGTATAGAATGTCCACACCGAGATGTAGGGACCGACATGCCAGGAATGTTCTAAAATATTACATCCGAGTTGTTAGGTTGCTTTAGGTTAGGATATATATCGTTATAGACTTATATAATGTTCCCACCGAGACGTGGGACCCGACATGCCAGGAATGTTGTAAAATATTACATCCCAGAAGTTAGGTTGCTTTGGGTTAGGATATACAACGTTATAGACGTATATAATGTCCCCATCGAGAAGCAGGCGACGACACGCCAGGAATGTTGTGAAATATTATATCCGAGATGTTAGGTTGCCTTAGGCTAGGATATCTAACCTTATAGACGTATATAATGTTACCACCGAGAACTACGGGCCGACACGACAGGAATGATGTAAAATATTACATTCGACATGTTAGGTCGCCTTAGGCTAGGATATATAACGTTGTAGACGTATATAATATTCCCACCGAGAAATAGGGGCCGACGCGTCAGGAATGTTGTAAAATATTACATCCCAGATGTTAGGTTGCGTTAGGTTAGGATATACAACGTTATAGACGTATATAATGTCCCCTTTGAGAAGCAGGCGACGACACGCCAGAATGTTGTAAAATATTGCATTCGACATGTTAGGTTGCCTTAGGCTAGGATATGTCACGTTATAGACGTATATAATATTCCCCCCGAGAAATAGGGGCCGACGCGTCAGGAATGTTGTAAAATATTACACCCGAAGTGTTAGGTTCCCTTAGGTTAGGATATACAACGTTATAGACGTATAGAATGTTCCCACCGAGATGTAGGGACCGACATGCCAGGAATGTTCTAAAATATTACATTCGAGTTGTTTGGTTGCTTTAGGTTAGGATATATATCGTTATAGACTTATATAATGTTCCCACCGAGACGTGGGGACCGAAATGCCAGGAATGTTGTAAAATATTACATCCCAGAAGTTTGGTTGCTTTCGGTTAGGATATACAACGTTATAGACGTATATAGTGTCCCCATCGAGAAGCAGGCGACGACACGCCAGAATGTTGTAAAATATTACATTCGGCATGTTAAGTTGCCTTAGGCTAGGATGTATAACGTTATAGACGTATATAATATTCCCACCGAGAAATAGGGGCCGACGCGTCAGGAATGTTGTAAAATATTACATCCCAGATGTTAGGTTGCGTAAGGTTAGGATATACAACGTTATAGACGTATATAATGTCCCCTTTGTGATGCAGGCGACGACACGCCAGAATGTTGTAAAATATTACATTCGACATGTTAGGTTGCCTTAGGCTAGGATATATAACGTTTTAGACGTATATAATATTCCCACCGAGAAATAGGCGCCGAAGCGTCAGGAATGTTGTAAAATATTACATCCGATATGTTAGGTTGCCTTAGGCTAGGATATACAACGTTATAGCCGTACATAAAGTCCCCATCGAGAAGCAGGCGACGACACGCCAGGAATGTTGTAATATATAACATCCGAGATGTTATGTTGCCATACGTTAGGATATGTAACGTTATAGACGTATATAATGTTCCCACCGAAAAGTAGCAGCCGAAGCGCCAGGAATGTTGTAAAATATTACATCCGAGATGTTAGGTTGCCTTAGGTTAGGATATATATCGTTATAGACGTATAGAATGTTCCCACTGAGAAGTAGGGGCCGACGCGTCAGCAATGTTGTAAAATATTACACCCGAGATGTTAGGTTCCCTTAGGATAGGATATACAACGTTATAGACGTATAGAATGTTCCCACCGAGAAGTAGGGACCGACATGCCAGGAATGTTGTAAAATATTACATCCGAGATGTTAGGTTGCCTTAGGTTAGGGTATATATCGTTACAGACGTATATAATGTTCCCACCGAGATGTAGTGACCGACATGCCAGGAATGTTGTAAAATATTGCATCCGAGATGGTAGGTTGCCTTAGGTTAGGATATATATCGTTATAGACGTATATAATGATCCCACCGAGACGTAGGGACCGACATGCCAGGAAAGTATCAAAATATTACATCCGATATGTTAGGTTCCTTTACGTTAGGATATATGACGTTATAGATGTATATAATGTCCACATCCAGAAGTAGGCGACGACACGCCAGGAATGTTGTAAAATATTACATCCCAGATGTTAGGTTGCGTTAGGTTAGAATATACAACGTTATAGACATATATAATGTCCCCATCGAGAAGCAGGCGACGACACGACAGGAATGTTGTAAAATATTACATTCGACATGTTAGGTTGCCTTAGGCTAGGATATATATCGTTATAGACGTATACAATGTTCCCACCGAGAAGTAGGGACCGACATGACAGGAATGTGGTAAAATATTACATCCGAGATGTTAGGTTGCCTTAGGTTAGGATATACAACGTTATAGATGTATATAATGTCCCCATCGAGAAGTAGGCGACGACACGCCAGGAATGTTGTAAAATATGACATTCTACATGTTGGGTTGCCTTAGGCTAGGATATATATCGTTATAGACGTATACATTGTTTCCACCGAGAAGTAGGGACCGACATGCCAGGAATGTTGTAAAATATTACATCCGAGATGAAAGGTTGCCTTAGGTTAGGATATATATCGTTATAGACTTATATAATGTTCCCACCGAGACGTGGGGACCGACATGCCAGGGATCTTGTAAAATATTACATCCCAGATGTTAGGTTGCCTCAGGTTAGGATATACAACGTTATAGATGTATATAATGTCCCCATCGAGAAGTAGGCGACGACACGCCAGGAATGTTGTAAAATATTACACCCGAGATGTTAGGTTCCCTTAGGTTAGGATATATAACGTTATAGATGTATATAATGTCCCCATTCAGAAGTACGCGACGACACGCCAGGAATGTTGTAAAATATGACATTCTACATGTTGGGTTGCCTTAGGCTAGGATATATATCGTTATAGACGTATACATTGTTTCCACCGAGAAGTAGGGACCGACATGCCAGGAATGTTGTAAAATATTACATCCGAGATGAAAGGTTGCCTTAGGTTAGGATATATATCGTTATAGACTTATATAATGTTCCCACCGAGACGTGGGGACCGACATGCCAGGGATCTTGTAAAATATTACATCCCAGATGTTAGGTTGCCTCAGGTTAGGATATACAACGTTATAGATGTATATAATGTCCCCATCGAGAAGTAGGCGACGACGCGCCAGGAATGTTGTAAAATATTACATTCTGCAAGTTAGGTTGCCTTAGGCTAGGAGATATATAGCGTTATAGACGTATATAATGTTCCCACCGAGAAATAGGGACTGACGCGTCAGGAATGTTCTAAAATATTACACCCGAGATGTTAGGTTCCCTTAGGTTAGGATATATGACGTTATAGATGTATATAATGACCCTATCCAGAAGTAGGCGACGACACGCCGGGAATGTTGTAAAATATTACATCCCAGATGTTAGGTTGCGTTAGGTTAGAATATACAACGTTATAGACGTATATAATGTCCCCATCGAGAAGCAGGCGACGACACGACAGGAATGTTGTAAAATATTACATTCGACATGTTAGGTTGCCTTAGGCTAGAATATATATCGTTATAGACGTATACAATGTTCCCACCGAGAAGTAGGGACCGACATGCCAGGAATGTTGTAAAATATTACATCCGAGATGTTAGGTTGCCTTAGGTTAGGATATACAACGTTATAGATGTATATAATGTCCCCATCGAGAAGTAGGCGACGACACGCCAGGAATGTAGTAAAATATTACATTCTACATGTTGGGTTGCCTTAGGCTAGGATATATATCGTCATAGACGTATACATTGTTTCCACCGAGAAGTAGGGACCGGCATGCCAGGAATGATGTAAAATATTACATCCGAGATGTTAGGTTGCTTTAGGTCATGATATATATCGTTATAGACGTAAATAATGTTCCCACCGAGACGTGGGGACCGACATGCCAGGGATCTTGTAAAATATTACACCCGAGATGTTAGGTTCCGTTAGGTTAGGATATATGACGTTATAGATGTATATAATGTCCACATCCAGAAGTAGGCGACGACACGCCAGGAATGTTGTAAAATATTACATTCTACAAGTTAGGTTCCCTTAGGTTATTATATACAACGTTATAGACGTATAGAATGTTCCGACCGAGAAATAGGGGCCGACGCGTCAGCAATGTTGTAAAATATTACACACGAGATGTTAGGTTCCCTTAGGTTAGGATATACAACTTTATAGACGTATAGAATGTTCCCACCGAGAAGTAGGGACCGACATGCCAGGAATGTTGTAAAATATTACATCCGAAATGTTAGGATCCCTTAGGTTAGGATATACAACGTTATAGACGTATAGAATGTCCCCACCGAGATGTAGGGACCGACATGCCAGGAATGTTCTAAAATATTACATCCGAGTTGTTAGGTTGCTTTAGGACAGGATATATATCGTTATAGACTTATATAATGTTCCCACCGAGACGTGGGGACCGACATGCCAGGAATGTTGTAAAACATTACATCCCAGAAGTTAGGTTGCTTTGGGTTAGGATATACAACGTTATAGAAGTATATAATGTCCCCATCGAGAAGCAGGCGACGACACGCCAGGAATGTTGTAAAATATTACATCCGATATGTTAGGTTGCCTTAGGTTAGGATATAGAACGTTATAGACGTATATAATGTCCCCTTCGAGATGCAGGCGACGACACGCCAGAATGTTGTAAAATATTACATTCGACATGTTAGGTTGCCTTAGGCTAGGATATATAACGTCATAGACGTATATAATATTCCCACCGAGAAATAGGTGCCGACGCGTCAGGAATGTTGTAAAATATTACATCCGATACGTTAGGTTGCCTTAGGCTAGGATATATAACGTTATAGACGTATATAATATTCCCACCGAGAAATAGGGGCCGACGCGTCAGGAATGTTGCAAAATATTACACCCGAAATGTTAGGTTCCCTTAGGTTAGGATATACAACGTTATAGACGTATAGAATGTCCACACCGAGATGTAGGGACCGACATGCCAGGAATGTTCTAAAATATTACATCCGAGTTGTTAGCTTGCTTTAGGTTAGGATATATATCGTTATAGACTTATATAATGTTCCCACCGAGACGTGGGGACCGACATGCCAGGAATGTTGTAAAATATTACATCCCAGAAGTTAGGTTGCTTTGGGTTAGGATATATATCGTTATAGACTTATATAATGTTCCCACCGAGACGTGGGGACCGACATGCCAGGAATGTTGTAAAATATTACATCCCAGAAGTTATGTTGCTTTGGGTTAGGATATACAACGTTATAGACGTATATAATGTCCCCTTTGAGAAGCAGGCGACGACACGCCAGAATATTGTAAAATATTACATTCGACATGTTAGGTTGCCTTAGGCTAGGATATGTAACGTTATAGACGTATATAATATTCCCACCGAGAAATAGGGGCCGACGCGTCAGGAATATTGCAAAATATTACACCCGAAATGTTAGGTTCCCTTAGGTTAGGATATACAACGTTATAGACGTATAGAATGTCCACACCGAGATGTAGGGACCGACATGCCAGGAATGTTCTAAAATATTACATCCCAGAAGTTAGGTTGCTTTGGGTTAGGATATACAACGTTATAGACGTATATAATGTCCCCATCGAGAAGCAGGCGACGACACGCCAGGAATGTTGTAAAATATTACATCCGAGATGTTAGGTTGCCTTAGGCTAGGATATATAACGTTATAGACGTATATAATATTCCCACCGAGAAATAGGGGCCGACGCGTCAGGAATGTTGTAAAATATTACATCCGATATGTTAGGTTGCCTTAGGTTAGGATGTACAACGTTATAGATGTATATAATGTCCCCATCCAGAAGTAGTTGACGACACACCAGGAATGTTGTACAATATTACATGCGACATGTTTGGCTGCCTTAGGCTAGGATATCTAACCTTATAGACGTATATAATGTTACCACCGAGAACTACGGGCCGACACGACAGGAATGATGTAAAATATTACATTCGACATGTTAGGTCGCCTTAGGCTAGGATATATAACGTTGTAGACGTATATAATATTCCCACCGAGAAATAGGGGCCGACGCGTCAGGAATGTTGTAAAATATTACATCCCAGATGTTAGGTTGCGTTAGGTTAGGATATACAACGTTATAGACGTATATAATGTCCCCTTCGAGAAGCAGGCGACGACACGCCAGAATGTTGTAAATTATTACATTCGACATGTTGGGTTGCCTTAGGCTAGGATATATAACGTTATAGACGTATATAATATTCCCACCGAGAAATAGGGTCCGACGCGTCAGGAATGTTGTAAAATATTACACCCGAGATGTTAGGTTCCCTTAGGTTAGTATATACAACGCTATAGACGTATAGAATGTCCCCACCGAGATGTAGGGACCGACATGCCAGGAATGTTCTAAAATATTGCATCCGAGTTGTTAGGTAGCTTTAGGTTAGGATATATATCGTTATAGACTTATATAATGTTCCCACCGAGACGTGGGGACCGACATGCCAGGAATGTTGTAAAATATTACATCCCAGAAGTTAGGTTGCTTTGGGTTAGGATATACAACGTTATAGACGTATATAATGTCCCCATCGAGAAGCAGGCGACGACACGCCAGGAATGTTGTAAAATATTACATCCGAGATGTTAGGTTGCCTTAGGTTAGGATATACAACGTTATAGATGTTTATAATGTCCCCATCGCGAAGTAGGCGACGACACACCAGGAATGTTGTACAATATTACTTTCGACATGTTAGGTTGCCTTAGGCTAGGATTTGTAACGTTATAGACGTATATAATGTTCACACCGAGAAATAGGGTCCGACGCGTCAGGAATGTTGTAAAATATTACACCCGAGATGTTAGGTTCCCTTAGGTTAGTATATACAACGCTATAGACGTATAGAATGTCCCCACCGAGATGTAGGGACCGACATGCCAGGAATGTTCTAAAATATTGCATCCGAGTTGTTAGGTAGCTTTAGGTTAGGATATATATCGTTATAGACTTATATAATGTTCCCACCGAGACGTGGGGACCGACATGCCAGGAATGTTCTAAAATATTACATCCCAGAAGTTAGGTTGCTTTGGGTTAGGATATACAACGTTATAGACGTATATAATGTCCCCATCGAGAAGCAGGCGACGACACGCCAGGAATGTTGTAAAATATTACATCCGAGATGTTAGGTTGCCTTAGGCTAGGATATATAACGTTATAGACGTATATAATATTCCCACCGAGAAATAGGGGCCGACGCGCCAGGAATGTTGCAAAATATTACACCCGAAATGTTAGGTTCCCTTAGGTTAGGATATACAACGTTATAGACGTATATAATATTCCCACCGAGAAATAGGGGCCGACGCGTCAGGAATGTTGTAAAATATTACATCCCAGATGTTAGGTTGCGTAAGGTTAGGATATACAACGTTATAGACGTATATAATGTCCCCTTTGTGATGCAGGCGACGACACGCCAGAATGTTGTAAAATATTACATTCGACATGTTAGGTTGCCTTAGGCTAGGATATATAACGTTTTAGACGTATATAATATTCCCACCGAGAAATAGGCGCCGAAGCGTCAGGAATGTTGTAAAATATTACATCCGATATGTTAGGTTGCCTTAGGCTAGGATATATAACGTTATAGACGTATATAATATTCCTACCGAGAAGTAGGGGCCGACGCGTCAGGAATGTTGCAAAATATTACACCCGAAATGTTAGGATCCCTTAGGTTAGGATATACAACGTTATAGACGTATAGAATGTCCCCACCGAGATGTAGGGACCGACATGCCAGGAATGTTGTAAAATATTACATCCGAGATGTTAGGTTGCTTTAGGTTAGGATAAATATCGTTATAGACTTATATACTGTTCCTACCGAGACGTGGGGACCGACATGCCAGGAATGTTGTAAAATATTACATCCCAGATGTTAGGTTGCGTTAGGTTAGGATATACAACGTTATAGACGTATATAATGTCCCCTTTGAGAAGCAGGCGACGACACGCCAGAATGTTGTAAAATATTACATTCGACATGTTAGGTTGCCTTAGGCTAGGATATATAACGTTATAGACGTATATAATATTCCCACCGAGAAATAGGGGCCGACGCGTCAGGAATGACGCAAAATATTACATTCGACATGTTAGGTCGCCTTAGGCTAGGATATATAACGTTGTAGACGCATATAATATTCCCACCGAGAAATAGGGGCCGACGCGTCAGGAATGTTGTAAAATATTACATCCCAGATGTTAGGTTGCGTTAGGTTAGGATATACAACGTTATAGACGTATATAATGTCCCCTTCGAGAAGCAGGCGACGACACGCCAGAATGTTGTAAATTATTACATTCGACATGTTGGATTGCCTTAGGCTAGGATATATAACGTTATAGACGTATATAATATTCCCACCGAGAAATAGGGGCCGACGCGTCAGGAATGTTGTAAAATATCACGCCCGAAATGTTAGGTTCCCTTAGGTTAGGATATACAACGTTATAGACGTATAGAATGTCCCCACCGAGATGTAGGGACCGACATGCCAGGAATGTTCTAAAATATTACCTCCGAGTTGTTAGGTTGCTTTAGGTTAGGATATATATCGTTATAGACTTATATAATGTTCCCACCAAGACGTGGGGTCCGACATGCCAGGAATGTTGTTAAATATTACATCCGAAATGTTAGGTTGTCTTAGGTTAGGATGTACAACGTTATAGACGTATATAATGTCCCCATCGAGAAGCAGGCGACGACACGCCAGGAATGTTGTACAATATTACATGCGACATGTTAGGTTGCCTTAGGCTAGGATATACAACGTTATAGACGTATATAATATTCCCACCGAGAAATAGGGGCCGACGCGTCAGGAATGTTGTAAAATATTACATCCGGTATGTTAGGTTGCCTTAGGCTAGGATATATAACGTTATAGACGTATATAATGTCCCCATCGAGAAGCAGGCGACGACACGCCAGCAATGTTATAAAATAGTACACACGAGTTGTTAGGTTGCTTTAGGTTAGGATATATATCGTTATAGACTTACATAATGTTCCCACCGAGACGTGGGGACCGACATGCCAGGAATGTTGTAAAATATTACATCCCAGATGTTAGGTTGTGTTAGGTTAGGATATACAATGTTATAGACGTATATAATGTCCCCTTCGAGAAGCAGGCGACGACACACCAGAATGTTGTAAATTATTACATTCGACATGTTGGGTTGCCTTAGGCTAGGATATATAACGTTATAGACGTATATAATATTCCCACCGAGAAGTAGGGACCGACATGCCAGGAATGTTGTAAAATATTACATCCGAAATGTTAGGATCCCTTAGGTTAGGATATACAACGTTATAGACGTATAGAATGTCCCCACCGAGATGTAGGGACCGACATGCCAGGAATGTTCTAAAATATTACATCCGAGTTGTTAGGTTGCTTTAGGACAGGATATATATCGTTATAGACTTATATAATGTTCCCACCGAGACGTGGGGACCGACATGCCAGGAATGTTGTAAAACATTACATCCCAGAAGTTAGGTTGCTTTGGGTTAGGATATACAACGTTATAGAAGTATATAATGTCCCCATCGAGAAGCAGGCGACGACACGCCAGGAATGTTGTAAAATATTACATCCGATATGTTAGGTTGCCTTAGGTTAGGATATAGAACGTTATAGACGTATATAATGTCCCCTTCGAGATGCAGGCGACGACACGCCAGAATGTTGTAAAATATTACATTCGACATGTTAGGTTGCCTTAGGCTAGGATATATAACGTCATAGACGTATATAATATTCCCACCGAGAAATAGGTGCCGACGCGTCAGGAATGTTGTAAAATATTACATCCGATACGTTAGGTTGCCTTAGGCTAGGATATATAACGTTATAGACGTATATAATATTCCCACCGAGAAATAGGGGCCGACGCGTCAGGAATGTTGCAAAATATTACACCCGAAATGTTAGGTTCCCTTAGGTTAGGATATACAACGTTATAGACGTATAGAATGTCCACACCGAGATGTAGGGACCGACATGCCAGGAATGTTCTAAAATATTACATCCGAGTTGTTAGCTTGCTTTAGGTTAGGATATATATCGTTATAGACTTATATAATGTTCCCACCGAGACGTGGGGACCGACATGCCAGGAATGTTGTAAAATATTACATCCCAGAAGTTAGGTTGCTTTGGGTTAGGATATATATCGTTATAGACTTATATAATGTTCCCACCGAGACGTGGGGACCGACATGCCAGGAATGTTGTAAAATATTACATCCCAGAAGTTATGTTGCTTTGGGTTAGGATATACAACGTTATAGACGTATATAATGTCCCCTTTGAGAAGCAGGCGACGACACGCCAGAATATTGTAAAATATTACATTCGACATGTTAGGTTGCCTTAGGCTAGGATATGTAACGTTATAGACGTATATAATATTCCCACCGAGAAATAGGGGCCGACGCGTCAGGAATATTGCAAAATATTACACCCGAAATGTTAGGTTCCCTTAGGTTAGGATATACAACGTTATAGACGTATAGAATGTCCACACCGAGATGTAGGGACCGACATGCCAGGAATGTTCTAAAATATTACATCCCAGAAGTTAGGTTGCTTTGGGTTAGGATATACAACGTTATAGACGTATATAATGTCCCCATCGAGAAGCAGGCGACGACACGCCAGGAATGTTGTAAAATATTACATCCGAGATGTTAGGTTGCCTTAGGCTAGGATATATAACGTTATAGACGTATATAATATTCCCACCGAGAAATAGGGGCCGACGCGTCAGGAATGTTGTAAAATATTACATCCGATATGTTAGGTTGCCTTAGGTTAGGATGTACAACGTTATAGATGTATATAATGTCCCCATCCAGAAGTAGTTGACGACACACCAGGAATGTTGTACAATATTACATGCGACATGTTTGGCTGCCTTAGGCTAGGATATCTAACCTTATAGACGTATATAATGTTACCACCGAGAACTACGGGCCGACACGACAGGAATGATGTAAAATATTACATTCGACATGTTAGGTCGCCTTAGGCTAGGATATATAACGTTGTAGACGTATATAATATTCCCACCGAGAAATAGGGGCCGACGCGTCAGGAATGTTGTAAAATATTACATCCCAGATGTTAGGTTGCGTTAGGTTAGGATATACAACGTTATAGACGTATATAATGTCCCCTTCGAGAAGCAGGCGACGACACGCCAGAATGTTGTAAATTATTACATTCGACATGTTGGGTTGCCTTAGGCTAGGATATATAACGTTATAGACGTATATAATATTCCCACCGAGAAATAGGGTCCGACGCGTCAGGAATGTTGTAAAATATTACACCCGAGATGTTAGGTTCCCTTAGGTTAGTATATACAACGCTATAGACGTATAGAATGTCCCCACCGAGATGTAGGGACCGACATGCCAGGAATGTTCTAAAATATTGCATCCGAGTTGTTAGGTAGCTTTAGGTTAGGATATATATCGTTATAGACTTATATAATGTTCCCACCGAGACGTGGGGACCGACATGCCAGGAATGTTGTAAAATATTACATCCCAGAAGTTAGGTTGCTTTGGGTTAGGATATACAACGTTATAGACGTATATAATGTCCCCATCGAGAAGCAGGCGACGACACGCCAGGAATGTTGTAAAATATTACATCCGAGATGTTAGGTTGCCTTAGGTTAGGATATACAACGTTATAGATGTTTATAATGTCCCCATCGCGAAGTAGGCGACGACACACCAGGAATGTTGTACAATATTACTTTCGACATGTTAGGTTGCCTTAGGCTAGGATTTGTAACGTTATAGACGTATATAATGTTCACACCGAGAAATAGGGTCCGACGCGTCAGGAATGTTGTAAAATATTACACCCGAGATGTTAGGTTCCCTTAGGTTAGTATATACAACGCTATAGACGTATAGCATGTCCCCACCGAGATGTAGGGACCGACATGCCAGGAATGTTCTAAAATATTGCATCCGAGTTGTTAGGTAGCTTTAGGTTAGGATATATATCGTTATAGACTTATATAATGTTCCCACCGAGACGTGGGGACCGACATGCCAGGAATGTTCTAAAATATTACATCCCAGAAGTTAGGTTGCTTTGGGTTAGGATATACAACGTTATAGACGTATATAATGTCCCCATCGAGAAGCAGGCGACGACACGCCAGGAATGTTGTAAAATATTACATCCGAGATGTTAGGTTGCCTTAGGCTAGGATATATAACGTTATAGACGTATATAATATTCCCACCGAGAAATAGGGGCCGACGCGCCAGGAATGTTGCAAAATATTACACCCGAAATGTTAGGTTCCCTTAGGTTAGGATATACAACGTTATAGACGTATATAATATTCCCACCGAGAAATAGGGGCCGACGCGTCAGGAATGTTGTAAAATATTACATCCCAGATGTTAGGTTGCGTAAGGTTAGGATATACAACGTTATAGACGTATATAATGTCCCCTTTGTGATGCAGGCGACGACACGCCAGAATGTTGTAAAATATTACATTCGACATGTTAGGTTGCCTTAGGCTAGGATATATAACGTTTTAGACGTATATAATATTCCCACCGAGAAATAGGCGCCGAAGCGTCAGGAATGTTGTAAAATATTACATCCGATATGTTAGGTTGCCTTAGGCTAGGATATATAACGTTATAGACGTATATAATATTCCTACCGAGAAGTAGGGGCCGACGCGTCAGGAATGTTGCAAAATATTACACCCGAAATGTTAGGATCCCTTAGGTTAGGATATACAACGTTATAGACGTATAGAATGTCCCCACCGAGATGTAGGGACCGACATGCCAGGAATGTTGTAAAATATTACATCCGAGATGTTAGGTTGCTTTAGGTTCGGATAAATATCGTTATAGACTTATATACTGTTCCTACCGAGACGTGGGGACCGACATGCCAGGAATGTTGTAAAATATTACATCCCAGATGTTAGGTTGCGTTAGGTTAGGATATACAACCTTATAGACGTATATAATATTCCCACCGAGAAATAGGGGCCGACGCGTCAGGAATGACGCAAAATATTACATTCGACATGTTAGGTCGCCTTAGGCTAGGATATATAACGTTGTAGACGCATATAATATTCCCACCGAGAAATAGGGGCCGACGCGTCAGGAATGTTGTAAAATATTACATCCCAGATGTTAGGTTGCGTTAGGTTAGGATATACAACGTTATAGACGTATATAATGTCCCCTTCGAGAAGCAGGCGACGACACGCCAGAATGTTGTAAATTATTACATTCGACATGTTGGATTGCCTTAGGCTATGATATATAACGTTATAGACGTATATAATATTCCCACCGAGAAATAGGGGCCGACGCGTCAGGAATGTTGTAAAATATCACGCCCGAAATGTTAGGTTCCCTTTGGTTAGGATATACAACGTTATAGACGTATAGAATGTCCCCACCGAGATGTAGGGACCGACATGCCAGGAATGTTCTAAAATATTACCTCCGAGTTGTTAGGTTGCTTTAGGTTAGGATATATATCGTTATAGACTTATATAATGTTCCCACCAAGACGTGGGGTCCGACATGCCAGGAATGTTGTTAAATATTACATCCGAAATGTTAGGTTGTCTTAGGTTAGGATGTACAACGTTATAGACGTATATAATGTCCCCATCGAGAAGCAGGCGACGACACGCCAGGAATGATGTACAATATTACATGCGACATGTTAGGTTGCCTTAGGCTAGGATATACAACGTTATAGACGTATATAATATTCCCACCGAGAAATAGGGGCCGACGCGTCAGGAATGTTGTAAAATATTACATCCGGTATGTTAGGTTGCCTTAGGCTAGGATATATAACGTTATAGACGTATATAATGTCCCCATCGAGAAGCAGGCGACGACACGCCAGGAATGTTATAAAATAGTACACACGAGTTGTTAGGTTGCTTTAGGTTAGGATATATATCGTTATAGACTTACATAATGTTCCCACCGAGACGTGGGGACCGACATGCCAGGAATGTTGTAAAATATTACATCCCAGATGTTAGGTTGTGTTAGGTTAGGATATACAATGTTATAGACGTATATAATGTCCCCTTCGAGAAGCAGGCGACGACACACCAGAATGTTGTAAATTATTACATTCGACATGTTGGGTTGCCTTAGGCTAGGATATATAACGTTATAGACGTATATAATATTCCCACCGAGAAATAGGGGCCGACGCGTCAGGAATGTTGCAAAATATTACACCCGAAATGTTAGGTTCCCTTAGGTTAGGATATACAACGTTATAGACGTATAGAATGTCCACACCGAGATGTAGGGACCGACATGCCAGGAATGTTCTAAAATATTACATCCGAGTTGTTAGGTTGCTTTAGGTTAGGATATATATCGTTATAGACTTATATAATGTTCCCACCGAGACGTGGGGACCGACATGCCAGGAACGTTGTAAAATATTACATCCCAGAAATTAGGTTGCTTTGGGTTAGGATATATATCGTTATAGACTTATATAATGTTCCCACCGAGACGTGGGGACCGACATGCCAGGAATGTTGTAAAATATTACATCCGAGATGTTAGGTTGCCTTAGGTTAGGATATACAACGTTATAGACGTATAAAATGTCCCCATCGCGAAGTAGGCGACGACACGCCAGAATGTTGTAAAATATTACATTCGACATGTTAGGTTGCCTTAGGCTAGGATATATAACGTCATAGACGTATATAATATTCCCACCGAGAAATAGGTGCCGACGCGTCAGGAATGTTGTAAAATATTACATCCGATACGTTAGGTTGCCTTAGGCTAGGATATATAACGTTATAGACGTATATAATATTCCCACCGAGAAATAGGGGCCGACGCGTCAGGAATGTTGCAAAATATTACACCCGAAATGTTAGGTTCCCTTAGGTTATGATATACAACGTTATAGACGTATAGAATGTCCACACCGAGATGTAGGGACCGACATGCCAGGAATGTTCTAAAATATTACATCCGAGTTGTTAGGTTGCTTTAGGTTAGGATATATATCGTTATAGACTTATATAATGTTCCCACCGAGACGTGGGGACCGACATGCCAGGAATGTTGTAAAATATTACATCCCAGAAGTTAGGTTGCTTTGGGTTAGGATATATATCGTTATAGACTTATATAATGTTCCCACCGAGACGTGGGGACCGACATGCCAGGAATGTTGTAAAATATTACATCCCAGAAGTTATGTTGCTTGGGGTTAGGATATACAACGTTATAGAAGTATATAATGTCCCCTTTGAGAAGCAGGCGACGACACGCCAGAATATTGTAAAATATTACATTCGACATGTTAGGTTGCCTTAGGCTAGGATATGTAACGTTATAGACGTATATAATATTCCCACCGAGAAATAGGGGCCGACGCGTCAGGAATATTGCAAAATATTACACCCGAAATGTTAGGTTCCCTTAGGTTAGGATATACAACGTTATAGACGTATAGAATGTCCACACCGAGATGTAGGGACCGACATGCCAGGAATGTTCTAAAATATTACATCCCAGAAGTTAGGTTGCTTTCGGTTAGGATATACAACGTTATAGACGTATATAATGTCCCCATCAAGAAGAAGTCGACGACACGCCAGAATGTTGTAAAATATTACGTCCGAGATGTTAGGTTCCCTTAGGTTAGGATATACATAGTTATAGACGTATCTAATGTCCCCATCGAGAAGCAGGCGACGACACGCCAGAATGTTGTAAAATATTACATTCGACATATTAAGTTGCCTTAGGCTAGGATGTATAACGTTATAGACGTATATAATATTCCCACTGAGAAATAGGGGCCGACGCGTCAGGAATGTTGTAAAATATTACATCCGTGATGTTATGTTGCCTTACGTTAGGATATATAACGTTATAGAAGTATATAATATTCCCACCGCGAAATAGGGGCCGACGCGTCAGGAATGTTGTAAAATATTACACCCGAAATGTTAGGTTCTCTTAGGTTAGGATATACGACGTTATAGACGTATAGAATGTTCCCACCGAGATGTAGGGACCGACATGCCAGGAATGTTGTAAAATATGACATCCGAGATGTTAGGTTGCTTTAGGTTAGGATATATATCGTTATAGACTTATATAATGTTCCCACCGAGACGTGGGGACCGACATGCCAGGAATGTTGCAAAATATTACATCCCAGAAGTTAAGTTGCTTTGTGTTAGGATATACAACGATTTAGACGTATATAATGTCCCCATCGAGAAGCAGGCGACGACACGCCAGGAATGTTGTAAAATATTACATCCGAGATGTTATGTTGCCTTAGGCTAGGACATATTCCGTTATAGACGTATACAATGTTCCCACCGAGAAGTAGGGACCGACGCGTCAGGAATGTTGTAAAATATGACATCCGAGATGTTAGGTTGCGTTAGGTTAGGATATACAACGTTATAGACGTATATAATGTCCCCTTCGAGTAGCAGGCGACGACACGCCAGAATGTTGTAAATTATTACATTCGACATGTTGGGTTGCCTTAGGCTAGGATATATAACGTCATAGACGTATATAATATTCCCACCGAGAAATAGGTGCCGACGCGTCAGGAATGTTGTAAAATATTACATCCGATACGTTAGGTTGCCTTAGGCTAGGATATATAACGTTATAGACGTATATAATATTCCCACCGAGAAATAGGGGCCGACGCGTCAGGAATGTTGCAAAATATTACACCCGAAATGTTAGGTTCCCTTAGGTTAGGATATACAACGTTATAGACGTATAGAATGTCCACACCGAGATGTAGGGACCGACATGCCAGGAATGTTCTACAATATTACATTCGAGTTGTTAGGTTGCTTTAGGTTAGGATATATATCGTTATAGACTTATATAATCTTCCCAACGGAGACGTGGGGACCGACATGCCAGGAATGTTGTAAAATATTACATCCCAGAAGTTATGTTGCTTTGGGTTAGGATATACAACGTTATAGACGTATATAATGTCCCCTTTGAGAAGCAGGCGACGACACGCCAGAATATTGTAAAATATTACACTCTACATGTTAGGTTGCCTTAGGCTAGGATATGTAACGTTATAGACGTATATAATATTCCCACCGAGAAATAGGGGCCTACGCGTCAGGAATATTGCAAAATATTACACCCGAAATGTTAGGTTCCCTTAGGTTAGGATATACAACGTTATAGACGTATAGAATGTCCACACCGAGATGTAGGGACCGACATGCCAGGAATGTTCTAAAATATTACATCCCAGAAGTTAGGTTGCTTTGGGTTAGGATATACAACGTTATAGACGTATATAATGTCCCCATCGAGAAGCAGGCGACGACACGCCAGGAATGTTGTAAAATATTACATCCGAGATGTTAGGTTGCCTTAGGCTAGGATATATAACGTTATAGACGTATATAATATTCCCACCGAGAAATAGGGGCCGACGCGTCAGGAATGTTGTAAAATATTACATCCGATATGTTAGGTTGCCTTAGGTTAGGATGTACAACGTTATAGATGTATATAATGTCCCCATCCAGAAGTAGTTGACGACACACCAGGAATGTTGTACAATATTACATGCGACATGTTAGGTTGCCTTAGGCTAGGATATATAACGTTATAGACGTATATAATATTCCCACCGAGAAATAGGGGCCGACGCGTCAGGAATGTTGTAAAATATTACATCCGATATGTTAGGTTGCCTTAGGCTAGGATATATAACGTTATAGACGTATATAATGTCCCCATCGAGAAGCAGGCGACGACACGCCAGGAATGTTATAAAATAGTACACACGAGTTGCTAGGTTGCTTTAGGTTAGGATATATATCGTTATAGACTTATATAATGTTCCCACCGAGACGTGGGGACCGACATGCCAGGAATGTTGTAAAATATTACGTCCCAGATGTTAGGTTGCGTTAGGTTAGGATATACAACGTTATAGACGTATATAATGTCCCCTTCGAGAAGCAGGCGACGACACGCCAGAATGTTGTAAATTATTACATTCGACATGTTGGGTTGCCTTAGGCTAGGATATATAACGTTATAGACGTATATAATATTCCCACCGAGAAATAGGGTCCGACGCGTCAGGAATGTTGTGAAATATTACACCCGAGATGTTAGGTTCCCTTAGGTTAGCATATACAACGTTATAGACGTATATAATGTTCCCACCGAGAAGTAGGGACCGACATGCCAGGAATGTTGTAAAATATTACATCCGAGATGTTAGCTTGCTTTAGGTTAGGATATCTATCGTTATAGACTTATATAATGTTCCCACCGAGACGTGGGGACCGACATGCCAGGAATGTTGTAAAATATTACATCCCAGATGTTAGGTTGCGTTAGGTTAGGATATACAACGTTATAGACGTATATAATGTCCCCTTCGAGAAGCAGGCGACGACACGCCAGAATGTTGTAAATTATTACATTCGACATGTTGGGTTGCTTTAGGCTAGGATATATAACGTTATAGACGTATATAATATTCCCACCGAGAAATAGGGGCCGACGCGTCAGGAATGTTGTAAAATATCACGCCCGAAATGTTAGGTTCCCTTAGGTTAGGATATACAACGTTATAGACGTATAGAATGTCCCCACCGAGATGTGGGGACCGACATGCCAGGAATGTTCTAAAATATTACCTTCGAGTTGTTAGGTTGCTTTAGGTTAGGATATATGTCGTTATAGACTTATATAATGTTCCCACCAAGACGTGGGGACCGACATGCCAGGAATGTTGTTAAATATTACATCCGAAATGTTAGGTTGCCTTAGGTTAGGATGTACAACGTTATAGACGTATATAATGTCCCCATCGAGAAGCAGGCGACGACACGCCAGGAATGTTGTACAATATTACATGCGACATGTTAGGTTGCCTTAGGTTAGGATATATAACGTTATAGACGTATATAATATTCCCACCGAGAAATAGGGGCCGACGCGTCAGGAATGTTGTAAAATATTACATCCGATATGTTAGGTTGCCTTAGGCTAGGATATATAACGTTATAGACGTATATAATGTCCCCATCGAGAAGCAGGCGACGACACGCCAGGAATGTTATAAAATAGTACACACGAGTTGTTAGGTTGCTTTAGGTTAGGATATATATCGTTATAGACTTATATAATGTTCCCACCGAGACGTGGGGACTGACATGCCAGGAATGTTGTAAAATATTACATCCCAGATGTTAGGTTGCGTTAGGATAGGATATACAACGTTATAGACGTATATAATGTCCCCTTCGAGAAGCAGGCGACGACACGCCAGAATGTTGTAAATTATTACATTCGACATGTTGGGTTGCCTTAGGCTAGGATATATAACGTTATAGACGTATATAATATTCCCACCGAGAAATAGGGTCCGACGCGTCAGGAATGTTGTAAAATATTACACCCGAGATGTTAGGTTCCCTTAGGTTAGTATATACAACGCTATAGACGTATAGAATGTCCCCACCGAGATGTAGGGACCGACATGCCAGGAATGTTCTAAAATATTGCATCCGAGTTGTTAGGTAGCTTTAGGTTAGGATATATGTCGTTATAGACTTATATAATGTTCCCACCAAGACGTGGGGACCGACATGCCAGGAATGTTGTTAAATATTACATCCGAAATGTTAGGTTGCCTTAGGTTAGGATGTACAACGTTATAGACGTATATAATGTCCCCATCGAGAAGCAGGCGACGACACGCCAGGAATGTTGTACAATATTACATGCGACATGTTAGGTTGCCTTAGGTTAGGATATATAACGTTATAGACGTATATAATATTCCCACCGAGAAATAGGGGCCGACGCGTCAGGAATGTTGTAAAATATTACATCCGATATGTTAGGTTGCCTTAGGCTAGGATATATAACGTTATAGACGTATATAATGTCCCCATCGAGAAGCAGGCGACGACACGCCAGGAATGTTATAAAATAGTACACACGAGTTGTTAGGTAGCTTTAGGTTAGGATATATATCGTTATAGACTTATATAATGTTCCCACCGAGACGTGGGGACCGACATGCCAGGGAATGTTGTAAAATATTACATCCCAGAAGTTAGGTTGCTTTGGGTTAGGATATACAACGTTATAGACGTATATAATGTCCCCATCGAGAAGCAGGCGACGACACGCCAGGAATGTTGTAAAATATTACATCCGAGATGTTAGGTTGCCTTAGGTTAGGATATACAACGCTGTAGATGTTTATAATGTCCCCATCGCGAAGTAGGCGACGACACACCAGGAATGTTGTACAATATTACTTTCGACATGTTAGGTTGCCTTAGGCTAGGATATGTAACGTTATAGACGTATATAATGTTCACACCGAGAAATAGGGGCCGACGCGTCAGGAATGTTGTAAAATATTACATCCCAGATGTTAGGTTGCGTTAGGTTAGGATATAGAACGTTATAGACGTATATAATGTTCCCTTCGAGAAGCAGGCGACGACACGCCAGAATGTTGTAAAACATTACATTCGACATGTTGGGTTGCCCTAGGCTAGGATATATAGCGTTATAGACGTATATAATATTCCCACCGAGAAATAGGGGCCGACGCGTCAGGAATGTTGTAAAATATAACATCCGATATGTTAGGTTGCCTTAGGCTAGGATATATAACGTTATAGACGTATATAATATTCCCACCGAGAAATAGGGGCCGACGCGTCAGGAATGTTGCAAAATATTACACCCGAAATGTTAGGTTCCCTTAGGTTAGGATATACAACGTTATAGACGTATAGAATGTCCCCACCGAGATGTAGGGACCGACATGACAGGAATGTTCGAAAATATTACCTCCGAGATGTTAGGTTGCTTTAGGTTAGGATATATATCGTTATAGACTTATATAATGTTCCCACCGAGACGTGGGGACCGACATGCCAGGAATGTTGTAAAATATTACATCTCAGAAGTTATGTTGCTTTGGGTTAGGATATACAACGTTATAGACGTATATAATGTCCCCATCGAGAAGCAGGAGACGACACGCCAGGAATGTTGTAAAATATTACATCCGAGATGTTATGTTGCCTTAGGCTAAGATATATAACGTTATAGACGTATATAATATTCCCACCGAGAAATAGGGGCCGACGCGTCAGGAATGTTGTAAAATATTACATCCGATATGTTAGGTTGCCTTAGGTTAGGATGTACCACGTTATAGATGTATATAATGTCCCCATATAGAAGTAGGTGACGACACGCCAGGAATGTTGTACAATATTACATGCGACATGTTAGGTTGCCTTAGGCTAGGATATCTAACCTTATAGACTTATATAATGTTACCACCGAGAACTACGGGCCGACACGTCAGGAATGATGTAAAATATTACACCCGAGATGTTAGGTTCCCTTAGGTTAGGATATACAACGTTATAGACGTATAGAATGTTCCCACCGAGAAGTAGGGACCGACATGCCAGGAATGTTGTAAAATATTACATCCGAAATGTTAGGATCCCTTAGGTTAGGATATACAACGTTATAGACGTATAGAATGTCCCCACCGAGATGTAGGGACCGACATGCCAGGAATGTTCTAAAATATTACATCCGAGTTGTTAGGTTGCTTTAGGACAGGATATATATCGTTATAGACGTATATAATATTCCCACCGAGAAATAGGGGCCGACGCGTCAGGAATGTTGTAAAATATTACATCCGATATGTTAGGTTGCCTTAGGCTAGGATATATAACGTTATAGACGTATATAATGTCCCCATCGAGAAGCAGGCGACGACACGCCAGGAATGTTATAAAATAGTACACACGAGTTGTTAGGTTGCTTTAGGTTAGGATATATATCGTTATAGACTTATATAATGTTCCCACCGAGACGTGGGGACCGACATGCCAGGAATGTTGTAAAATATTACATCCGAGATGTTAGGTTGCCTTAGGTTAGGATATACAACGTTATAGATGTTTATAATGTCCCCATCGCGAAGTAGGCGACGACACACCAGGAATGTTGTACAATATTACTTTCGACATGTTAGGTTGCCTTAGGCTAGGATATGTAACGTTATAGACGTATATAATATTCCCACCGAGAAATAGGGGCCGACGCGTCAGGAATATTGCAAAATATTACACCCGAAATGTTAGGTTCCCTTAGGTTAGGATATACAACGTTATAGACGTATAGAATGTCCACACCGAGATGTAGGGACCGACATGCCAGGAATGTTCTAAAATATTACATCCCAGAAGTTAGGTTGCTTTCGGTTAGGATATACAACGTTATAGACGTATATAATGTCCCCATCAAGAAGAAGTCGACGACACGCCAGAATGTTGTAAAATATTACGTCCGAGATGTTAGGTTCCCTTAGGTTAGGATATACAAAGTTATAGACGTATCTAATGTCCCCATCGAGAAGCAGGCGACGACACGCCAGAATGTTGTAAAATATTACATTCGACATATTAAGTTGCCTTAGGCTAGGATGTATAACGTTATAGACGTATATAATATTCCCACTGAGAAATAGGGGCCGACGCGTCAGGAATGTTGTAAAATATTACATCCGTGATGTTATGTTGCCTTACGTTAGGATATATAACGTTATAGAAGTATATAATATTCCCACCGCGAAATAGGGGCCGACGCGTCAGGAATGTTGTAAAATATTACACCCGAAATGTTAGGTTCTCTTAGGTTAGGAAATACGACGTTATAGACGTATAGAATGTTCCCACCGAGATGTAGGGACCGACATGCCAGGAATGTTGTAAAATATGACATCCGAGATGTTAGGTTGCTTTAGGTTAGGATATATATCGTTATAGACTTATATAATGTTCCCACCGAGACGTGGGGACCGACATGCCAGGAATGTTGCAAAATATTACATCCCAGAAGTTAAGTTGCTTTGTGTTAGGATATACAACGATTTAGACGTATATAATGTCCCCATCGAGAAGCAGGCGACGACACGCCAGGAATGTTGTAAAATATTACATCCGAGATGTTATGTTGCCTTAGGCTAGGACATATTCCGTTATAGACGTATACAATGTTCCCACCGAGAAGTAGGGACCGACGCGTCAGGAATGTTGTAAAATATGACATCCGAGATGTTAGGTTGCGTTAGGTTAGGATATACAACGTTATAGACGTATATAATGTCCCCTTCGAGTAGCAGGCGACGACACGCCAGAATGTTGTAAATTATTACATTCGACATGTTGGGTTGCCTTAGGCTAGGATATATAACGTCATAGACGTATATAATATTCCCACCGAGAAGCAGGCGACGACACGCCAGGAATGTTGTAAAATATTACATCCGAGATGTTAGGTTGCCTTAGGCTAGGATATATAACGTTATAGACGTATATAATATTCCCACCGAGAAATAGGGGCCGACGCGTCAGGAATGTTGTAAAATATTACATCCGATATGTTAGGTTGCCTTAGGTTAGGATGTACAACGTTATAGATGTATATAATGTCCCCATCCAGAAGTAGTTGACGACACACCAGGAATGTTGTACAATATTACATGCGACATGTTAGGTTGCCTTAGGCTAGGATATATAACGTTATAGACGTATATAATATTCCCACCGAGAAATAGGGGCCGACGCGTCAGGAATGTTGTAAAATATTACATCCGATATGTTAGGTTGCCTTAGGCTAGGATATATAACGTTATAGACGTATATAATGTCCCCATCGAGAAGCAGGCGACGACACGCCAGGAATGTTATAAAATAGTACACACGAGTTGCTAGGTTGCTTTAGGTTAGGATATATATCGTTATAGACTTATATAATGTTCCCACCGAGACGTGGGGACCGACATGCCAGGAATGTTGTAAAATATTACGTCCCAGATGTTAGGTTGCGTTAGGTTAGGATATACAACGTTATAGACGTATATAATGTCCCCTTCGAGAAGCAGGCGACGACACGCCAGAATGTTGTAAATTATTACATTCGACATGTTGGGTTGCCTTAGGCTAGGATATATAACGTTATAGACGTATATAATATTCCCACCGAGAAATAGGGTCCGACGCGTCAGGAATGTTGTAAAATATTACACCCGAGATGTTAGGCTCCCTTAGGTTAGCATATACAACGTTATAGACGTATATAATGTTCCCACCGAGAAGTAGGGACCGACATGCCAGGAATGTTGTAAAATATTACATCCGAGATGTTAGCTTGCTTTAGGTTAGGATATCTATCGTTATAGACTTATATAATGTTCCCACCGAGACGTGGGGACCGACATGCCAGGAATGTTGTAAAATATTACATCCCAGATGTTAGGTTGCGTTAGGTTAGGATATACAACGTTATAGACGTATATAATGTCCCCTTCGAGAAGCAGGCGACGACACGCCAGAATGTTGTAAATTATTACATTCGACATGTTGTGTTGCCTTAGGCTAGGATATATAACGTTATAGACGTATATAATATTCCCACCGAGATATAGGGGCCGACGCGTCAGGAATGTTGTAAAATATCACGCCCGAAATGTTAGGTTCCCTTAGGTTAGGATATACAACGTTATAGACGTATAGAATGTCCCCACCGAGATGTAGGGACCGACATGCCAGGAATGTTCTAAAATATTACCTTCGAGTTGTTAGGTTGCTTTAGGTTAGGATATATGTCGTTATAGACTTATATAATGTTCCCCCCAAGACGTGGGGACCGACATGCCAGGAATGTTGTTAAATATTACATCCGAAATGTTAGGTTGCCTTAGGTTAGGATGTACAACGTTATAGACGTATATAATGTCCCCATCGAGAAGCAGGCGACGACACGCCAGGAATGTTGTACAATATTACATGCGACATGTTAGGTTGCCTTAGGTTAGGATATATAACGTTATAGACGTATATAATATTCCCACCGAGAAATAGGGGCCGACGCGTCAGGAATGTTGTAAAATATTACATCCGATATGTTAGGTTGCCTTAGGCTAGGATATATAACGTTATAGACGTATATAATGTCCCCATCGAGAAGCAGGCGACGACACGCCAGGAATGTTATAAAATAGTACACACGAGTTGTTAGGTTGCTTTAGGTTAGGATATATATCGTTATAGACTTATATAATGTTCCCACCGAGACGTGGGGACTGACATGCCAGGAATGTTGTAAAATATTACATCCCAGATGTTAGGTTGCGTTAGGATAGGATATACAACGTTATAGACGTATATAATGTCCCCTTCGAGAAGCAGGCGACGACACGCCAGAATGTTGTAAATTATTACATTCGACATGTTGGGTTGCCTTAGGCTAGGATATATAACGTTATAGACGTATATAATATTCCCACCGAGAAATAGGGTCCGACGCGTCAGGAATGTTGTAAAATATTACACCCGAGATGTTAGGTTCCCTTAGGTTAGTATATACAACGCTATAGACGTATAGAATGTCCCCACCGAGATGTAGGGACCGACATGCCAGGAATGTTCTAAAATATTGCATCCGAGTTGTTAGGTAGCTTTAGGTTAGGATATATATCGTTATAGACTTATATAATGTTCCCACCGAGACGTGGGGACCGACATGCCAGGGAATGTTGTAAAATATTACATCCCAGAAGTTAGGTTGCTTTGGGTTAGGATATACAACGTTATAGACGTATATAATGTCCCCATCGAGAAGCAGGCGACGACACGCCAGGAATGTTGTAAAATATTACATCCGAGATGTTAGGTTGCCTTAGGTTAGGATATACAACGCTGTAGATGTTTATAATGTCCCCATCGCGAAGTAGGCGACGACACACCAGGAATGTTGTACAATATTACTTTCGACATGTTAGGTTGCCTTAGGCTAGGATATGTAACGTTATAGACGTATATAATGTTCACACCGAGAAATAGGGGCCGACGCGTCAGGAATGTTGTAAAATATTACATCCCAGATGTTAGGTTGCGTTAGGTTAGGATATAGAACGTTATAGACGTATATAATGTCCCCTTCGAGAAGCAGGCGACGACACGCCAGAATGTTGTAAAATATTACATTCGACATGTTGGGTTGCCTTAGGCTAGGATATATAACGTCATAGACGTATATAATATTCCCACCGAGAAATAGGGGCCGACGCGTCAGGAATGTTGTAAAATATTACATCCGATATGTTAGGTTGCCTTAGGCTAGGATATATAACGTTATAGACGTATATAATATTCCCACCGAGAAATAGGGGCCGACGCTTCAGGAATGTTGCAAAATATTACACCCGAAATGTTAGGTTCCCTTAGGTTAGGATATACAACATTATAGACGTATAGAATGTCCACACCGAGATGTAGGGACCGACATGCCAGGAATGTTCTAAAATATTACATCCGAGTTGTTAGGTTGCTTTAGGTTAGGATATATATCGTTATAGACTTATATGATGTTCCCACCGAGACGTGGGGACCGACATGCCAGGAATGTTGTAAAATATTACATCCCAGAAGTTAGGTTGCTTTGGGTTAGGATATATATCGTTATAGACTTATATAATGTTCCCACCGAGACGTGTGGACCGACATGCCAGGAATGTTGTAAAACATTACATCCCAGAAGTTAGGTTGCTTTGGGTTAGGATATACAACGTTATAGACGTATATAATGTCCCCATCGAGAAGCAGGCGACGACACGCCAGGAATGTTATAAAATATTACACACGAGTTGTTAGGTTGCTTTAGGTTAGGATATATATCGTTATAGACATATATAATGTTCCCACCCAGACGTGGGGACCGACATGCCAGGAATGTTGTGAAATATTACATCCCAGAAGTTAGGTTGCTTTGGGTTAGGATATACAACGTTATAGACGTATATAATGTCCCCATCGAGAAGCAGGCGACGACACGCCAGGAATGTTGTAAAATATTACATCCGATATGTTAGGTTGCCTTAGGTTAGGATATATAACGTCATAGACGTATATAATATTCCCACCGAGAAATAGGGGCCGACGCGTCAGGAATGTTGTAAAATATTACATCCGACATGTTAGGTTGCCTTAGGCTAGGATATGTAACGTTATAGACGTATATAATGTTCACACCGAGAAATAGGGGCCGACGCGTCAGGAATGTTGTAAAATATTACATCCCAGATGTTAGGTTGCGTTAGGTTAGGATATAGAACGTTATAGACGTATATAATGTTCCCTTCGAGAAGCAGGCGACGACACGCCAGAATGTTGTAAAACATTACATTCGACATGTTGGGTTGCCCTAGGCTAGGATATATAGCGTTATAGACGTATATAATATTCCCACCGAGAAATAGGGGCCGACGCGTCAGGAATGTTGTAAAATATAACATCCGATATGTTAGGTTGCCTTAGGCTAGGATATATAACGTTATAGACGTATATAATATTCCCACCGAGAAATAGGGGCCGACGCGTCAGGAATGTTGCAAAATATTACACCCGAAATGTTAGGTTCCCTTAGGTTAGGATATACAACGTTATAGACGTATAGAATGTCCCCACCGAGATGTAGGGACCGACATGACAGGAATGTTCGAAAATATTACCTCCGAGATGTTAGGTTGCTTTAGGTTAGGATATATATCGTTATAGACTTATATAATGTTCCCACCGAGACGTGGGGACCGACATGCCAGGAATGTTGTAAAATATTACATCCCAGAAGTTATGTTGCTTTGGGTTAGGATGTAAACGTTATAGACGTATATAATGTCCCCATCGAGAAGCAGGAGACGACACGCCAGGAATGTTGTAAAATATTACATCCGAGATGTTATGTTGCCTTAGGCTAAGATATATAACGTTATAGACGTATATAATATTCCCACCGAGAAATAGGGCCCGACGCGTCAGGAATGTTGTAAAATATTACATCCGATATGTTAGGTTGCCTTAGGTTAGGATGTACCACGTTATAGATGTATATAATGTCCCCATATAGAAGTATGTGACGACACGCCAGGAATGTTGTACAATATTACATGCGACATGTTAGGTTGCCTTAGGCTAGGATATCTAACCTTATAGACTTATATAATGTTACCACCGAGAACTACGGGCCGACACGTCAGGAATGATGTAAAATATTACACCCGAGATGTTAGGTTCCCTTAGGTTAGGATATACAACGTTATAGACGTATAGAATGTTCCCACCGAGAAGTAGGGACCGACATGCCAGGAATGTTGTAAAATATTACATCCGAAATGTTAGGATCCCTTAGGTTAGGATATACAACGTTATAGACGTATAGAATGTCCCCACCGAGATGTAGGGACCGACATGCCAGGAATGTTCTAAAATATTACATCCGAGTTGTTAGGTTGCTTTAGGACAGGATATATATCGTTATAGACTTATATAATGTTCCCACCGAGAAGTAGGGACCGACATGCCAGGAATGTTGTAAAATATTACATCCGAAATGTTAGGATCCCTTAGGTTAGGATATACAACGTTATAGACGTATAGAATGTCCCCACCGAGATGTAGGGACCGACATGCCAGGAATGTTCTAAAATATTACATCCGAGTTGTTAGGTTGCTTTAGGACAGGATATATATCGTTATAGACTTATATAATGTTCCCACCGAGACGTGGGGACCGTCATGCCAGGAATGTTGTAAAATATTACATCCCAGAAGTTAGGTTGCTTTGGGTTAGGATATACAATGTTATAGACGTATATAATGTCCCCTTTGAGAAGCAGGCGACGACACGCCAGAATGTTGTAAAATATTACATCCGAGATGTTATGTTGCCTTAGGCTAGGATATATAACGTTATAGACGTATATAATATTCCCACCGAGAAATAGGGGCCGACGCGTCAGGAATGACGCAAAATATTACACCCGAAATGTTAGGTTCCCTTAGGTTAGGATATACAACGTTATAGACGTATAGAATGTTCCCACCGAGATGTATGGACCGACATGCCAGGAATGTTGTAAAATATTACACACGAGTTGTTAGGTTGCTTTGGGTTAGGATATATATCGTTATAGACTTATATAATGTTCCTACCGAGACGTGGGGACCCACATGCCAGGAATGTTGTAAAATATTACATCCCAGAAGTTAGGTTGCTTTGGGTTAGGATATACAACGTTATAGACGTATATAATGTCCCCATCGAGAAGCAGGCGACGACACGCCAGGAATGTTGTAAAATATTACATCCGAGATGTTAGGTTGCCTTAGGCTAGGATATATAACGTTATAGACGTATATAATGTCCCCATCCAGAAGTAGGTGACGACACACCAGGAATGTTGTACAATATTACATCCGATATGTTAGGTTGCCTTAGGTTGGGATGTACAACGTTATAGATGTATATAATGTCCCCATCCAGAAGTAGGTGACGACACACCAGGAATGTTGTACAATATTACATGCGACATGTTAGGTTGCCTTAGGCTAGGATATCTAACCTTATAGACGTATATAATGTTACCACCGAGAACGACGGGCCGACACGACAGGAATGATGTAAAATATTACATTCGACATGTTAGGTCGCCTTAGGCTAGGATATATAACGTTGTAGACGTATATAATATTCCCACCGAGATATAGGGGCCGACGCGTCAGGAATGTTGTAAAATATTACATCCCAGATGTTAGGTTGCGTTAGGTTAGGATATACAACGTTATAGACGTATATAATGTCCGCTTTGTGATGCAGGCGACGACACGCCAGAATGTTGTAAAATATTACATTCGACATGTTAGGTTGCCTTAGGCTAGGATATATAACGTTTTAGACGTATATAATATTCCCACCGAGAAATAGGCGCCGAAGCGTCAGGAATGTTGTAAAATATTACATCCGATATGTTAGGTTGCCTTAGGTTAGGATATATAACGTTATAGACGTATATAATATTCCTACCGAGAAGTAGGGGCCGACGCGTCAGGAATGTTGCAAAATATTACACCCGAAATGTTAGGATCCCTTAGGTTAGGATATACAACGTTATAGACGTATAGAATGTCCCCACCGAGATGTAGGGACCGACATGCCAGGAATGTTGTAAAATATTACATCCGAGATGTTAGCTTGCTTTAGGTTAGGATATATATCGTTATAGACTTTTATAATGTTCCCACCGAGACGTGGGGACCGACATGCCAGGAATGTTGTAAAATATTACATCCCAGAAGTTAGGTTGCTTTGGGTTAGGATATACAATGTTATAGACGTATATAATGTCCCCTTCGAGAAGCAGGCGACGACACGCCAGAATGTTGTAAAATATTACATCCGAGATGTTATGTTGCCTTAGGCTAGGATATATAACGTTATAGACGTATATAATATCCCCACCGAGAAATAGGGGCCGACGCGTCAGGAATGACGCAAAATATTACACCCGAAATGTTAGGTTCCCTTAGGTTAGGATATACAACGTTATAGACGTATAGAATGTCCACACCGAGATGTAGGGACCGACATGCCAGGAATGTTCTAAAATATTACATCCGAGTTATTAGGTTGCTTTAGGTTAGGATATATATCGTTATAGACTTATATAATGTTCCCACCGAGACGTGGGGCCGACATGCCAGGAATGTTGTAAAATATTACATCCCAGAAGTTAGGTTGCTTTGGGTTAGGATATACAACGTTATAGACGTATATAATGTCCCCATCGAGAAGCAGGCGACGACACGCCAGGAATGTTGTAATATATTACATCCCAGATGTTAGGTTGCGTTAGGTTAGGATATACAACGTTATAGACGTGTATAATGTCCCCTTTGTGATGCAGGCGACGACACGCCAGAATGTTGTAAAATATTACATTCGACATGTTAGGTTGCCTTAGGCTAGGATATATAACGTTTTAGACGTATATAATATTCCCACCGAGAAATAGGCGCCGAAGCGTCAGGAATGTTGTAAAATATTACATCCGATATGTTAGGTTGCCTTAGGCTAGGATATATAACGTTATAGACGTATATAATATTCCTACCGAGAAGTAGGGGCCGACGCGTCAGGAATGTTGCAAAATATTACACCCGAAATGTTAGGATCCCTTAGGTTAGGATATACAACGTTATAGACGTATAGAATGTCCCCACCGAGATGTAGGGACCGACATGCCAGGAATGTTGTAAAATATTACATCCGAGATGTTAGCTTGCTTTAGGTTAGGATATATATCGTTATAGACTTATATAATGTTCCCACCGAGACGTGGGGACCGACATGCCAGGAATGTTGTAAAATATTACATCCCAGAAGTTAGGTTGCTTTGGGTTAGGATATACAATGTTATAGACGTATATAATGTCCCCTTTGAGAAGCAGGCGACGACACGCCAGAATGTTGTAAAATATTACATCCGAGATGTTATGTTGCCTTAGGCTAGGATATATAACGTTATAGACGTATATAATATTCCCACCGAGAAATAGGGGCCGACGCGTCAGGAATGACGCAAAATATTACACCCGAAATGTTAGGTTCCCTTTGGTTAGGATATACAACGTTATAGACGTATAGAATGTTCCCACCGAGATGTATGGACCGACATGCCAGGAATGTTGTAAAATATTACACACGAGTTGTTAGGTTGCTTTAGGTTAGGATATATATCGTTATAGACTTATATAATGTTCCTACCGAGACGTGAGGACCGACATGCCAGGAATGTTGTAAAATATTACATCCCAGAAGTTAGGTTGCTTTGGGTTAGGATATACAACGTTATAGACGTATATAATGTCCCCATCGAGAAGCAGGCGACGACACGCCAGGAATGTTGTAAAATATTACATCCGATATGTTAGGTTGCCTTAGGTTAGGATATACAACGTTATAGACGTATATAATGTCACCTTTGAGAAGCAGGCGACGACACGCCAGAATGTTATAAAATATTACATTCGACATGTTAGGTTGCCTTAGGCTAGGATATATAACGTTATAGACGTATATAATATTCCCACCGAGAAATAGGGGCCGACGCGTCAGGAATGTTGTAAAATATTACATCAGATATGTTAGGTTGCCTTAGGCTAGGATATCTAACCTTATAGACTTATATAATGTTACCACCGAGAACTACGGGCCGACACGTCAGGAATGATGTAAAATATTACACCCGAGATGTTAGGTTCCCTTAGGTTAGGATATACAACGTTATAGACGTATAGAATGTTCCTACCGAGAAGTGGGGACCGACATGCCAGGAATGTTGTAAAATATTACATCCGAAATGTTAGGATCCCTTAGGTTAGGATATACAACGTTATAGACGTATAGAATGTCCCCACCGAGATGTAGGGACCGACATGCCAGGAATGTTCTAAAATATTACATCCGAGTTGTTAGGTTGCTTTAGGACAGGATATATATCGTTATAGACTTATATAATGTTCCCACCGAGAAGTAGGGACCGACGTGCCAGGAATGTTGTAAAATATTACATCCGAAATGTTAGGATCCCTTAGGTTAGGACATACAACGTTATAGACGTATAGAATGTCCCCACCGAGATGTAGGGACCGACATGCCAGGAGTGTTCTAAAATATTACATCCGAGTTGTTAGGTTGCTTTAGGACAGGATATATATCGTTATAGACTTATATAATGTTCCCACCGAGACGTGGGGACCGACATGCCAGGAATGTTGTAAAATATTACATCCCAGAAGTTAGGTTGCTTTGGGTTAGGATATACAACGTTATAGACGTATATAATGTCCCCATCGAGAAGCAGGCGACGACACGCCAGGAATGTTGTAAAATATTACATCCGATATGTTAGGTTGCCTTAGGTTAGGATATACAACGTTATAGACGTATATAATGTCACCTTTGAGAAGCAGGCGACGACACGCCAGAATGTTATAAAATATTACATTCGACATGTTAGGTTGCCTTAGGCTAGGATATATAACGTTATAGACGTATATAATATTCCCACCGAGAAATAGGGGCCGACGCGTCAGGAATGTTGTAAAATATTACATCCGATATGTTAGGTTGCCTTAGGTTAGGATGTACCACGTTATAGATGTATATAATGTCCCCATATAGAAGTAGGTGACGACACGCCAGGAATGTTGTACAATATTACATGCGACATGTTAGGTTGCCTTAGGCTAGGATATCTAACCTTATAGACTTATATAATGTTACCACCGAGAACTACGGGCCGACACGTCAGGAATGATGTAAAATATTACACCCGAGATGTTAGGTTCCCTTAGGTTAGGATATACAACGTTATAGACGTATAGAATGTTCCCACCGAGAAGTAGGGACCGACATGCCAGGAATGTTGTAAAATATTACATCCGAAATGTTAGGATCCCTTAGGTTAGGATATACAACGTTATAGACGTATAGAATGTCCCCACCGAGATGTAGGGACCGACATGCCAGGAATGTTCTAAAATATTACATCCGAGTTGTTAGGTTGCTTTAGGACAGGATATATATCGTTATAGACTTATATAATGTTCCCACCGAGAAGTAGGGACCGACATGCCAGGAATGTTGTAAAATATTACATCCGAAATGTTAGGATCCCTTAGGTTAGGATATACAACGTTATAGACGTATAGAATGTCCCCACCGAGATGTAGGGACCGACATGCCAGGAATGTTCTAAAATATTACATCCGAGTTGTTAGGTTGCTTTAGGACAGGATATATATCGTTATAGACTTATATAATGTTCCCACCGAGACGTGGGGACCGTCATGCCAGGAATGTTGTAAAATATTACATCCCAGAAGTTAGGTTGCTTTGGGTTAGGATATACAATGTTATAGACGTATATAATGTCCCCTTTGAGAAGCAGGCGACGACACGCCAGAATGTTGTAAAATATTACATCCGAGATGTTATGTTGCCTTAGGCTAGGATATATAACGTTATAGACGTATATAATATTCCCACCGAGAAATAGGGGCCGACGCGTCAGGAATGACGCAAAATATTACACCCGAAATGTTAGGTTCCCTTAGGTTAGGATATACAACGTTATAGACGTATAGAATGTTCCCACCGAGATGTATGGACCGACATGCCAGGAATGTTGTAAAATATTACACACGAGTTGTTAGGTTGCTTTGGGTTAGGATATATATCGTTATAGACTTATATAATGTTCCTACCGAGACGTGGGGACCCACATGCCAGGAATGTTGTAAAATATTACATCCCAGAAGTTAGGTTGCTTTGGGTTAGGATATACAACGTTATAGACGTATATAATGTCCCCATCGAGAAGCAGGCGACGACACGCCAGGAATGTTGTAAAATATTACATCCGAGATGTTAGGTTGCCTTAGGCTAGGATATATAACGTTATAGACGTATATAATGTCCCCATCCAGAAGTAGGTGACGACACACCAGGAATGTTGTACAATATTACATCCGATATGTTAGGTTGCCTTAGGTTGGGATGTACAACGTTATAGATGTATATAATGTCCCCATCCAGAAGTAGGTGACGACACACCAGGAATGTTGTACAATATTACATGCGACATGTTAGGTTGCCTTAGGCTAGGATATCTAACCTTATAGACGTATATAATGTTACCACCGAGAACGACGGGCCGACACGACAGGAATGATGTAAAATATTACATTCGACATGTTAGGTCGCCTTAGGCTAGGATATATAACGTTGTAGACGTATATAATATTCCCACCGAGATATAGGGGCCGACGCGTCAGGAATGTTGTAAAATATTACATCCCAGATGTTAGGTTGCGTTAGGTTAGGATATACAACGTTATAGACGTATATAATGTCCGCTTTGTGATGTAGGCGACGACACGCCAGAATGTTGTAAAATATTACATTCGACATGTTAGGTTGCCTTAGGCTAGGATATATAACGTTTTAGACGTATATAATATTCCCACCGAGAAATAGGCGCCGAAGCGTCAGGAATGTTGTAAAATATTACATCCGATATGTTAGGTTGCCTTAGGTTAGGATATATAACGTTATAGACGTATATAATATTCCTACCGAGAAGTAGGGGCCGACGCGTCAGGAATGTTGCAAAATATTACACCCGAAATGTTAGGATCCCTTAGGTTAGGATATACAACGTTATAGACGTATAGAATGTCCCCACCGAGATGTAGGGACCGACATGCCAGGAATGTTGTAAAATATTACATCCGAGATGTTAACTTGCTTTAGGTTAGGATATATATCGTTATAGACTTTTATAATGTTCCCACCGAGACGTGGGGACCGACATGCCAGGAATGTTGTAAAATATTACATCCCAGAAGTTAGGTTGCTTTGGGTTAGGATATACAATGTTATAGACGTATATAATGTCCCCTTTGAGAAGCAGGCGACGACACGCCAGAATGTTGTAAAATATTACATCCGAGATGTTATGTTGCCTTAGGCTAGGATATATAACGTTATAGACGTATATAATATCCCCACCGAGAAATAGGGGCCGACGCGTCAGGAATGACGCAAAATATTACACCCGAAATGTTAGGTTCCCTTAGGTTAGGATATACAACGTTATAGACGTATAGAATGTCCACACCGAGATGTAGGGACCGACATGCCAGGAATGTTCTAAAATATTACATCCGAGTTATTAGGTTGCTTTAGGTTAGGATATATATCGTTATAGACTTATATAATGTTCCCACCGAGACGTGGGGCCGACATGCCAGGAATGTTGTAAAATATTACATCCCAGAAGTTAGGTTGCTTTGGGTTAGGATATACAACGTTATAGACGTATATAATGTCCCCATCGAGAAGCAGGCGACGACACGCCAGGAATGTTGTAAAATATTACATCCCAGATGTTAGGTTGCGTTAGGTTAGGATATACAACGTTATAGACGTGTATAATGTCCCCTTTGTGATGCAGGCGACGACACGCCAGAATGTTGTAAAATATTACATTCGACATGTTAGGTTGCCTTAGGCTAGGATATATAACGTTTTAGACGTATATAATATTCCCACCGAGAAATAGGCGCCGAAGCGTCAGGAATGTTGTAAAATATTACATCCGATATGTTAGGTTGCCTTAGGCTAGGATATATAACGTTATAGACGTATATAATATTCCTACCGAGAAGTAGGGGCTGACGCGTCAGGAATGTTGCAAAATATTACACCCGAAATGTTAGGATCCCTTAGGTTAGGGTATACAACGTTATAGACGTATAGAATGTCCCCACCGAGATGTAGGGACCGACATGCCAGGAATGTTGTAAAATATTACATCCGAGATGTTAGCTTGCTTTAGGTTAGGATATATATCGTTATAGACTTATATAATGTTCCCACCGAGACGTGGGGACCGACATGCCAGGAATGTTGTAAAATATTACATCCCAGAAGTTAGGTTGCTTTGGGTTAGGATATACAATGTTATAGACGTATATAATGTCCCCTTTGAGAAGCAGGCGACGACACGCCAGAATGTTGTAAAATATTACATCCGAGATGTTATGTTGCCTTAGGCTAGGATATATAACGTTATAGACGTATATAATATTCCCACCGAGAAATAGGGGCCGACGCGTCAGGAATGACGCAAAATATTACACCCGAAATGTTAGGTTCCCTTAGGTTAGGATATACAACGTTATAGACGTATAGAATGTTCCCACCGAGATGTATGGACCGACATGCCAGGAATGTTGTAAAATATTACACACGAGTTGTTAGGTTGCTTTAGGTTAGGATATATATCGTTATAGACTTATATAATGTTCCTACCGAGACGTGAGGACCGACATGCCAGGAATGTTGTAAAATATTACATCCCAGAAGTTAGGTTGCTTTGGGTTAGGATATACAACGTTATAGACGTATATAATGTCCCCATCGAGAAGCAGGCGACGACACGCCAGGAATGTTGTAAAATATTACATCCGATATGTTAGGTTGCCTTAGGTTAGGATATACAACGTTATAGACGTATATAATGTCACCTTTGAGAAGCAGGCGACGACACGCCAGAATGTTATAAAATATTACATTCGACATGTTAGGTTGCCTTAGGCTAGGATATATAACGTTATAGACGTATATAATATTCCCACCGAGAAATAGGGGCCGACGCGTCAGGAATGTTGTAAAATATTACATCAGATATGTTAGGTTGCCTTAGGCTAGGATATCTAACCTTATAGACTTATATAATGTTACCACCGAGAACTACGGGCCGACACGTCAGGAATGATGTAAAATATTACACCCGAGATGTTAGGTTCCCTTAGGTTAGGATATACAACGTTATAGACGTATAGAATGTTCCTACCGAGAAGTGGGGACCGACATGCCAGGAATGTTGTAAAATATTACATCCGAAATGTTAGGATCCCTTAGGTTAGGATATACAACGTTATAGACGTATAGAATGTCCCCACCGAGATGTAGGGACCGACATGCCAGGAATGTTCTAAAATATTACATCCGAGTTGTTAGGTTGCTTTAGGACAGGATATATATCGTTATAGACTTATATAATGTTCCCACCGAGAAGTAGGGACCGACGTGCCAGGAATGTTGTAAAATATTACATCCGAAATGTTAGGATCCCTTAGGTTAGGACATACAACGTTATAGACGTATAGAATGTCCCCACCGAGATGTAGGGACCGACATGCCAGGAGTGTTCTAAAATATTACATCCGAGTTGTTAGGTTGCTTTAGGACAGGATATATATCGTTATAGACTTATATAATGTTCCCACCGAGACGTGGGGACCGACATGCCAGGAATGTTGTAAAATATTACATCCCAGAAGTTAGGTTGCTTTGGGTTAGGATATACAACGTTATAGACGTATATAATGTCCCCATCGAGAAGCAGGCGACGACACGCCAGGAATGTTGTAAAATATTACATCCGATATGTTAGGTTGCCTTAGGTTAGGATATACAACGTTATAGACGTATATAATGTCACCTTTGAGAAGCAGGCGACGACACGCCAGAATGTTATAAAATATTACATTCGACATGTTAGGTTGCCTTAGGCTAGGATATATAACGTTATAGACGTATATAATATTCCCACCGAGAAATAGGGGCCGACGCGTCAGGAATGTTGTAAAATATTACATCAGATATGTTAGGTTGCCTTAGGCTAGGATATCTAACCTTATAGACTTATATAATGTTACCACCGAGAACTACGGGCCGACACGTCAGGAATGATGTAAAATATTACACCCGAGATGTTAGGTTCCCTTGGGTTAGGATATACAACGTCATAGACGTATAGAATGTTCCCACCGAGAAGTAGGGACCGACATGCCAGGAATGTTCTAAAATATTGCATCCGAGATGTTAGGTTGCTTTAGGACAGGATATATATCGTTATAGACTTATATAATGTTCCCACCGAGAAGTAGGGACCGACATGCCAGGAATGTTGTAAAATATTACATCCGAAATGTTAGGATCCCTTAGGTTAGGATATACAACGTTATAGACGTATAGAATGTCCCCACCGAGATGTAGGGACCGACATGCCAGGAATGTTCTAAAATATTACATCCGAGTTGTTAGGTTGCTTTAGGACAGGATATATATCGTTATAGACTTATATAATGTTCCCACCGAGAAGTAGGGACCGACATGCCAGGAATGTTGTAAAATATTACATCCGAAATGTTAGGATCCCTTAGGTTAGGACATACAACGTTATAGACGTATAGAATGTCCCCACCGAGATGTAGGGACCGACATGCCAGGAATGTTCTAAAATATTACATCCGAGTTGTTAGGTTGCTTTAGGACAGGATATATATCGTTATAGACATATATAATGTTCCCACCGAGACGTGGGGACCGACATGCCAGGAATGTTGTAAAATATTACATCCCAGAAGTTAGGTTGCTTTGGGTTAGGATATACAACGTTATAGACGTATATAATGTCCCCATCGAGAAGCAGGCGACGACACGCCAGGAATGTTGTAAAATATTACATCCGATATGTTAGGTTGCCTTAGGTTAGGATATACAACGTTATAGACGTATATAATGTCACCTTTGAGAAGCAGGCGACGACACGCCAGAATGTTATAAAATATTACATTCGACATGTTAGGTTGCCTTAGGCTAGGATATATAACGTTATAGACGTATATAATATTCCCACCGAGAAATAGGGGCCGACGCGTCAGGAATGTTGTAAAATATTACATCAGATATGTTAGGTTGCCTTAGGCTAGGATATATAACGTTATAGACGTATATAATATTCCCACCGAGAAATAGGGGCCGACGCGTCAGGAATGTTGCAAAATATTACACCCGAAATGTTAGGTTCCCTTAGGTTAGGATATACAACGTTATAGACGTATATAATATTCCCACCGAGAAATAGGGGCCGACGCATCAGGAATGTTGTAAAATATTACACCCGAAGTGTTAGGTTCCCTTAGGTTAGGATATACAACGTTATAGACGTATAGAATGTTCCCACCGAGATGTAGGGACCGACATGCCAGGAATGTTCTAAAATATTACATCCGAGTTGTTAGGTTGCTTTAGGACAGGATATATATCGTTATAGACGTATATAATATTCCTACCGAGAAGTAGGGGCCGACGCGTCAGGAATGTTGCAAAATATTACACCCGAAATGTTAGGATCCCTTAGGTTAGGATATACAACGTTATAGACGTATAGAATGTCCCCACCGAGATGTAGGGACCGACATGCCATGAATGTTGTAAAATATTACATCCGAGATGTTAGCTTGCTTTAGGTTAGGATATATATCGTTATAGACTTTTATAATGTTCCCACCGAGACGTGGGGACCGACATGCCAGGAATGTTGTAAAATATTACATCCCAGAAGTTAGGTTGCTTTGGGTTAGGATATACAATGTTATAGACGTATATAATGTCCCCTTTGAGAAGCAGGCGACGACACGCCAGAATGTTGTAAAATATTACATCCGAGATGTTATGTTGCCTTAGGCTAGGATATATAACGTTATAGACGTATATAATATTCCCACCGAGAAATAGGGGCCGACGCGTCAGGAATG
Organism: Xylocopa violacea; assembly: GCA_963969225.1. NCBI lineage: Eukaryota > Metazoa > Arthropoda > Insecta > Hymenoptera > Apidae > Xylocopa > Xylocopa violacea. The sequence goes on from CAXAJV010000857.1 coordinate 3,628,868, forward strand.
ACGCAAAATATTACACCCGAAATGTTAGGTTCCCTTAGGTTAGGATATACAACGTTATAGACGTATAGAATGTCCACACCGAGATGTAGGGACCGACATGCCAGGAATGTTCTAAAATATTACATTCGAGTTGTTTGGTTGCTTTAGGTTAGGATATATATCATTATAGACTTATATAATGTTCCCACCGAGACGTGGGGACCGACATGCCAGGAATGTTGTAAAATATTACATCCCAGATGTTAGGTTGCGTTAGGTTAGGATATACAACATTATAGACGTATATAATGTTCCCATCAAGAAGAAGGCGACGACACGCCAGAATGTTGTAAAATATTACGTCCGAGATGTTAGGTTCCCTTAGGTTATGATATACAAAGTTATAGACGTATCTAATGTCCCCATCGAGAAGCAGGCGACGACACGCCAGAATGTTGTAAAAGATTACATTCGACATGTTAGGTTGCCTTAGGCTAGGATATGTAACGTTATAGACGTATATAATATTCCCACCGAGAAATAGGGGCCGACGCGTCAGGAATTTTGCAAAATATTACACCCGAAATGTTAGGTCCCCTTAGGTTAGTATATCCAACGTTATAGACGTATAGAATGTTCCCACCGAGATGTATGGACCGACATGCCAGGAATGTTGTAAAATATTACACACGAGTTGTTAGGTTGCTTTAGGTTAGGATAAATATCGTTATAGATTTATATAATGTTCCTACCGAGACGTGGGGACCGACATGCCAGGAATGTTGTAAAATATTACATCCCAGAAGTTAGGTTGCTTTGGGTTAGGATATACAACGTTATAGACGTATATAATGTCCCCATCGAGAAGCAGGCGACGACACGCCAGGAATATTGTAAAATATTACATCCGATATGTTAGGTTGCCTTAGGTTAGGATATACAACGTTATAGACGTATATAATGTCCCCTTTGAGAAGCAGGCGACGACACGCCAGAATGTTATAAAATATTACATTCGACATGTTAGGTTGCCTTAGGCTAGGATATATAACGTTATAGACGTATATAATATTCCCACCGAGCAATAGGGGCCGACGCGTCAGGAATGTTGTAAAATATTACATCAGGTATGTTAGGTTGCCTTAGGCGAGGATATATAACGTTATAGACGTATATAATATTCCCACCGAGAAATAGGGGCCGACGCGTCAGGAATGTTGTAAAATATTACATTCGACATGTTAAGTTGCCTTAGGCTAGGATGTATAACGTTATAGACGTATATAATATTCCCACTGAGAAATAGGGGCCGACGCGTCCGGAATGTTGTAAAATATTACATCCGTGATGTTATGTTGCCTTACGTTAGGATATATAACGTTATAGAAGTATATAATATTCCCACCGCGAAATAGGGGCCGACGCGTCAGGAATGTTGTAAAATATTACACCCGAAATGTTAGGTTCTCTTATGTTAGGATATACGACGTTATAGACGTATAGAATGTTCCCACCGAGATGTAGGGACCGACATGCCAGGAATGTTGTAAAATATGACTTCCGAGATGTTAGGTTGCTTTAGGTTAGGATATATATCGTTATAGACTTGTATAATGTTCCCACCGAGACGTGGGGACCGACATGCTAGGAATGTTGTAAAAACTTACATCCCAGAAGTTATGTTGCTTTGGGTTAGGATATACAACGTTATAGACGTATATAATGTCCCCTTTGAGAAGCAGGCGACGACACGCCAGAATGTTGTAAAATATTACATTCGACATGTTAGGATGCCTTAGGCTAGGATATATAACGTTATAGACGTATATAATATTCCCACCGAGAAATAGGGGCCGGCGCGTCAGTAATGACGCAAAATATTACATTCGACATGTTAGGTCGCCTTAGGCTAGGATATATAACGTTGTAGACGTATATAATATTCCCAGCGAGAAATAGGGGCCGACGCGTCAGGAATGTTGTACAATATTACATCCCAGATGTTAGGTTGCGTTAGGTTAGGATATACAACGTTATAGACGTATATAATGTCCCCTTCGAGAAGCAGGCGACGACACGCCAGAATGTTGTAAATTATTACATTCGACATGTTGGGTTGCCTTAGGCTAGGATATATAACGTTATAGACGTATATAATATTCCCACCCAGAAATAGGGGCCGACGCGTCAGGAATGTTGTAAAATATCACGCCCGAAGTGTTAGGTTCCCTTAGGTTAGGATATACAACGTTATAGACGTATAGAATGTCCCCACCGAGATGTAGGGACCGACATGCCAGGAATGTTCTAAAATATTACCTCCGAGTTGTTAGGTTGCTTTAGGTTAGGATATATATCGTTATAGACTTATATAATGTTCCCACCAAGACGTGGGGACCGACATGCCAGGAATGTTGTTAAATATTACATCCGAAATGTTAGGTTGCCTTAGGTTAGGATGTACAACGTTATAGACGTATATAATGTCCCCATCGAGAAGCAGGCGACGACACGCCTGGAATGTTGTACAATATTACTTGCGACATGTTAGGTTGCCTTAGGCTAGGATATATAACGTTATAGACGTATATAATGTCCCCATCGAGAAGCAGGCGACGACACGCCAGGAATGTTATAAAATAGTACACACGAGTTGTTAGGTTGCTTTAGGTTAGGATATATATCGTTATAGACTTATATAATGTTCCCACCGAGACGTGGGGACCGACATGCCAGGAATGTTGTAAAATATTACATCCCAGATGTTAGGTTGCGTTAGGTTAGGATATACAACGTTATAGACGTATATAATTTCCCCTTCGAGAAGCAGGCGACGACACGCCAGAATGTTGTAAATTATTACATTCGACATGTTGGGTTGCCTTAGGCTAGGATATATAACGCTATAGACGTATATAATATTCCCACCGAGATATAGGGTCCGACGCGTCAGGAATGTTGTAAAATATTACACCCGAGATGTTAGGTTCCCTTAGGTTAGTATATACAACGCTATAGACGTATAGAATGTCCCCACCGAGATGTAGGGTCCGACATGCCAGGAATGTTCTAAAATATTGCATCCGAGTTGTTAGGTAGCTTTAGGTTAGGATATATATCGTTATAGACTTATATAATGTTCCCACCGAGACGTGGGGACCGACATGCCAGGAATGTTGTAAAATATTACATCCCAGAAGTTAGGTTGCTTTGGGTTAGGATATACAACGTTATAGACGTATATAATGTCCCCATCGAGAAGCAGGCGACGACACGCCAGGAATGTTGTAAAATATTACATCCGAGATGTTAGGTTGCCTTAGGTTAGGATATACAACGTTATAGATGTTTATAATGTCCCCATCGCGAAGTAGGCGACGACACACCAGGAATGTTGTACAATATTACTTTCGACATGTTAGGTTGCCTTAGGCTAGGATATGTAACGTTATAGACGTATATAATGTTCACACCGAGAAATAGGGGCCGACGCGTCAGGAATGTTGTAAAATATTACATCCCAGATGTTAGGTTGCGTTAGGTTAGGATATACAACGTTATAGACGTATATAATGTCCCCTTCGAGAAGCAGGCGACGACACGCCAGAATGTTGTAAATTATTACATTCGACATGTTGGGTTGCCTTAGGCTAGGATATATAACGTTATAGACGTATATAATATTCCCACCGAGAAATAGGGGCCGACGCGTCAGGAATGTTGTAAAATATTACACCCGAGATGTTAGGTTCCCTTAGGTTAGTATATACAACGCTATAGACGTATAGAATGTCCCCACCGAGATGTAGGGGCCGACGCTTCAGGAATGTTGCAAAATATTACACCCGAAATGTTAGGTTCCCTTAGGTTAGGATATACAACATTATAGACGTATAGAATGTCCACACCGAGATGTAGGGGCCGACATGCCAGGAATGTTCTAAAATATTACATCCCAGAAGTTAGGTTGCTTTGGGTTAGGATATATATCGTTATAGACTTATATAATGTTCCCACAGAGACGTGGGGACCGACATGCCAGGAATGTTGTAAAATATTACATCCCAGAAGTTATGTTGCTTTGGGTTAGGATGTACAACGTTATAGACGTATATAATGTCCCCTTCGAGTAGCAGGCGACGACACGCCAGAATGTTGTAAAATATTACATTCGACATGTTAGGTCGCCTTAGGCTGGGATATATAACGTTGTAGACGTATATAATATTCCCACCGAGAAATAGGGGCCGACGCGTCAGGAATGTTGTAAAATATTACATCCCAGATGTTAGGTTGCGTTAGGTTAGGATATACAACGTTATAGACGTATATAATGTCCCCTTTGAGAAGCAGGCGACGACACGCCAGAATGTTGTAAAATATTACATTCGATATGTTAGGTTGCCTTAGGCTAGGATATGTCACGTTATAGACGTATCTAATGTCCCCATCGAGAAGCAGGCGACGACACGCCAGAATGTTGTAAAATATTACATTCGACATGTTAGGTTGCCTTAGGCTAGGATATGTCACGTTATAGACGTATCTAATGTCCCCATCGAGAAGCAGGCGACGACACGCCAGAATGTTGTAAAATATTACATTCGACATGTTAAGTTGCCTTAGGCTAGGATGTATAACGTTATAGACGTATATAATATTCCCACTGAGAAATAGGGGCCGACGCGTCAGGAATGTTGTAAAATATTACATCCGTGATGTTATGTTGCCTTACGTTAGGATATATAACGTTATAGAAGTATATAATATTCCCACCGCGAAATAGGGGCCGACGCGTCAGGAATGTTGTAAAATATTACACCCGAAATGTTAGGTTCTCTTAGGTTAGGATATACGACGTTATAGACGTATAGAATGTTCCCACCGAGATGTAGGGACCGACATGCCAGGAATGTTGTAAAATATGACATCCGAGATGTTAGGTTGCGTTAGGTTAGGATATACAACGTTATAGACGTATATAATGTCCCCTTCGAGTAGCAGGCGACGACACGCCAGAATGTTGTAAAATATTACATTCGACATGTTAGGTTGCCTTAGGCTAGGATATATAACGTTATAGACGTATATAATATTCCCACCAAGAAATAGGGGCCGACGCGTCAGGAATGTTGTAAAATATTACACCCGAAATGTTAGGTTCCCTTAGGTTAGGATATACAACATTATAGACGTATAGAATGTCCACACCGAGATGTAGGGACCGACATGCCAGGAATGTTCTAAAATATTACATCCGAGTTGTTAGGTTGCTTTAGGTTAGGATATATATCGTTATAGACTTATATAATGTTCCCACCGAGACGTGGGGACCGACATGCCAGGAATGTTGTAAAATATTACATCCCAGAAGTTAGGTTGCTTTGGGTTAAGATATATATCGTTATAGACTTATATAATGTTCCCACCGAGACGTGGGGACCGACATGCCAGGAATGTTGTAAAATATTACATCCCAGAAGTTATGTTGCTTTGGGTTAGGATGTACAACGTTATAGACGTATATAATGTCCCTTTTGAGAAGCAGGCGACGACACGCCAGAATATTGTAAAATATTACATTCGACATGTTAAGTTGCCTTAGGCTAGGATATGTAACGTTATAGACGTATATAATATTCCCACCGAGAAATAGGGGCCGACGCGTCAGGAATGTTGCAAAATATTACACCCGAAATGTTTGGTCCCCTTAAGTTAGGATATACAACGTTATAGACGTATAGAATGTTCCCACCGTGATGTATGGACCGACATGCCAGGAATGTTGTAAAATATTACACACGAGTTGTTAGGTTGCTTTAGGTTAGGATAAATATCGTTATAGACTTATATAATGTTCCTACCGAGACGTGGGGACCGACATGCCAGGAATGTTGTAAAATATTACATCCCAGAAGTTAGGTTGCTTTGGGTTAGGATATACAACGTTATAGACGTATATAATGTCCCCATCGAGAAGCAGGCGACGACACGCCAGGAATGTTGTAAAATATTACATCCGTAATGTTAGGTTGCCTTAGGTTAGGATATACAACGTTATAGACGTATATAATGTCCCCTTTGAGAAGCAGGCGACGACACGCCAGAATGTTGTAAATTATTACATTCGACATGTTGGGTTGCCTTAGGCTAGGATATATAACGTTATAGACGTATATAATATTCCCACCGAGAAATAGGGGCCGACGCGTCAGGAATGTTGTAAAATATTACACCCCAGATATTAGGTTCCCTTAGGTTAGTATATACAACGTTATAGACGTATAGAATGTCCCCACCGAGATGTAGGGACCGACATGCCAGGAATGTTCTAAAATATTACATCCGAGTTGTTAGGTAGCTTTAGGTTAGGATATATATCGTTATAGACTTATATAATGTTCCCACCGAGACGTGGGGACCGACATGCTAGGAATGTTGTAAAATATTACATCCCAGAAGTTAGGTTGCTTTGGGTTAGGATATACAACGTTATAGACGTATATAATGTCCCCATCGAGAATCAGGCGACGACACGCCAGGAATGTTGTAAAATATTACATCCGAGATGTTAGGTTGCCTTAGGCTAGGACATATACCGTTATAGACGTATACAATGTTCCCACCGAGAAGTAGGGACCGACGCGTCAGGAATGTTGTAAAATATTACATCCCAGATGATAGGTTGCGTTAGGTTAGGATATACAACGTTATAGACGTATATAATGTCCCCTTCGAGTAGCAGGCGACGACACGCCAGAATGTTGTAAAATATTACATTCGACATGTTAGGTTGCCTTAGGCTAGGATATGTAACGTTATAGACGTATATAATATTCCCACCGAGAAATAGGGGCCGACGCGTCAGGAATGTTGCAAAATATTACACCCGAAATGTTAGGTCCCCTTAGGTTAGGATATACAACGTTATAGACGTATAGAATGTTCCCACCGAGATGTATGGACCGACATGCCAGGAATGTTGTAAAATATTACATCCCAGAAGTTAGGTTGCTTTGGGTTAGGATATACAGCATTATAGACGTATATAATGTCCCCATCGAGAATCAGGCGACGACACGCCAGGAATGTTGTAAAATATTACATCCGAGATGTTAGGTTGCCTTAGGCTAGGACATATTCCGTTATAGACGTATACAATGTTCCCACCGAGAAGTAGGGACCGACGCGTCAGGAATGTTGTAAAATATTACATCCCAGATGATAGGTTGCGTTAGGTTAGGATATACAACGTTATAGACGTATATAATGTCCCCTTCGAGTAGCAGGCGACGACACGCCAGAATGTTGTAAAATATTACATTCGACATGTTAGGTTGCCTTAGGCTAGGATATATAACGTTATAGACGTATATAATATTCCCACCAAGAAATAGGGGCCGACGCGTCAGGAATGTTGTAAAATATTACACCCGAGATGTTAGGTTCCCTTAGGTTAGCATATACACCGTTATAGACGTATATAATGTTCCCACCGAGAAGTAGGGACCGACATGCCAGGAATGTTGTAAAATATTACATCCGAGATGTTAGCTTGCTTTAGGTTAGGATATATATCGTTATAGACTTATATAATGTTCCCACAGAGACGTGGGGACCGACATGCCAGGAATGTTGTAAAATATTACATCCCAGAAGTTATGTTGCTTTGGGTTAGGATGTACAACGTTATAGACGTATATAATGTCCCTTTTGAGAAGCAGGCGACGACACGCCAGAATATTGTAAAATATTACATTCGACATGTTAGGTTGCCTTAGGCTACGATATATAACGTTATAGACGTATATAATATTCCCACCGAGAAATAGGGGCCGACGCGTCAGGAATGTTGTAAAATATTACACCCGAGATGTTAGGTTCCCTTAGGTTAGTACATACAACGCTATAGACGTATAGAATGTCCCCACCGAGATGTAGGGACCGACATGCCAGGAATGTTCTAAAATATTGCATCCGAGTTGTTAGGTAGCTTTAGGTTAGGATATATATCGTTATAGACTTATATAATGTTCCCACCGAGACGTGGGGACCGACATGCCAGGAATGTTGTAAAATATTACATCCCAGAAGTTAGGTTGCTTTGGGTTAGGATATACAACGTTATAGACGTATATAATGTCCCCATCGAGAAGCAGGCGACGACACGCCAGGAATGTTGTAAAATATTACATCCGATATGTTAGGTTGCCTTAGGTTAGGATATACAACGTTATAGATGTATATAATGTCCCCTTTGAGAAGCAGGCGACGACACGCCAGAATGTTGTCAATTATTACATTCGACGTGTTGGGATGCCTTAGGCTAGGATATATAACGTTATAGACGTATATAATATTCCCACCTAGAAATAGGGGCCGACGCGTCAGGAATGTTGTAAAATATTACACCCCAGATATTAGGTTCCCTTAGGTTAGTATATACAACGTTATAGACGTATAGAATGTCCCCACCGAGATGAAGGGACCGACATGCCAGGAATGCTCTAAAATATTACATCCGAGTTGTTAGGTCTCTTTAGGTTAGGATATATATCGTTATAGACTTATATAATGTTCCCACCGAGACGTGGGGACCGACATGCTAGGAATGTTGTAAAATATTACATCCCAGAAGTTAGGTTGCTTTGGGTTAGGATATACAACATTATAGACGTATATAATGTCCCCATCGAGAATCAGGCGACGACACGCCAGGAATGTTGTAAAATATTACATCCGAGATGTTAGGTTGCCTTAGGCTAGGACATATACCGTTATAGACGTATACAATGTTCCCACCGAGAAGTAGGGACCGACGCGTCAGGAATGTTGTAAAATATTACATCCCAGATGATAGGTTGCGTTAGGTTAGGATATACAACGTTATAGACGTATATAATGTCCCCTTCGAGTAGCAGGCGACGACACGCCAGAATGTTGTAAAATATTACATTCGACATGTTAGGTTGCCTTAGGCTAGGATATGTAACGTTATAGACGTATATAATATTCCCACCGAGAAATAGGGGCCGACGCGTCAGGAATGTTGCAAAATATTACACCCGAAATGTTAGGTCCCCTTAGGTTAGGATATACAACGTTATAGACGTATAGAATGTTCCCACCGAGATGTATGGACCGACATGCCAGGAATGTTGTAAAATATTACACACGAGTTGTTAGGTTGCTTTAGGTTAGGATAAATATCGTTATAGACTTATATAATGTTCCTACCGAGACGTGGGGACCGACATGCCAGGAATGTTGTAAAATATTACATCCCAGAAGTTAGGTTGCTTTGGGTTAGGATATACAACGTTATAGACGTATATAATGTCCCCATCGAGAAGCAGGCGACGACACGCCAGGAATGTTGTAAAATATTACATCCGATATGTTAGGTGGCCTTAGGTTAGGATATACAATGTTATAGATGTATATAATGTCCCCTTTGAGAAGCAGGCGACGACACGACAGAATGTTGTAAATTATTACATTCGACGTGTTGGGTTGCCTTAGGCTAGGATATATAACGTTATAGACGTATATAATATTCCCACCGAGAAATAGGGGCCGACGCGTCAGGAATGTTGTAAAATATTACACCCCAGATATTAGGTTCCCTTAGGTTAGTATATACAACGTTATAGACGTATAGAATGTCCCCACCGAGATGTAGGGACCGACATGCCAGGAATGCTCTAAAATATTACATCCGAGTTGTTAGGTAGCTTTAGGTTAGGATATATATCGTTATAGACTTATATAATGTTCCCACCGAGACGTGGGGACCGACATGCTAGGAATGTTGTAAAATATTACATCCCAGAAGTTAGGTTGCTTTGGGTTAGGATATACAGCATTATAGACGTATATAATGTCCCCATCGAGAATCAGGCGACGACACGCCAGGAATGTTGTAAAATATTACATCCGAGATGTTAGGTTGCCTTAGGCTAGGACATATTCCGTTATAGACGTATACAATGTTCCCACCGAGAAGTAGGGACCGACGCGTCAGGAATGTTGTAAAATATTACATCCCAGATGATAGGTTGCGTTAGGTTAGGATATACAACGTTATAGACGTATATAATGTCCCCTTCGAGTAGCAGGCGACGACACGCCAGAATGTTGTAAAATATTACATTCGACATGTTAGGTTGCCTTAGGCTAGGATATATAACGTTATAGACGTATATAATATTCCCACCAAGAAATAGGGGCCGACGCGTCAGGAATGTTGTAAAATATTACACCCGAGATGTTAGGTTCCCTTAGGTTAGCATATACACCGTTATAGACGTATATAATGTTCCCACCGAGAAGTAGGGACCGACATGCCAGGAATGTTGTAAAATATTACATCCGAGATGTTAGCTTGCTTTAGGTTAGGATATATATCGTTATAGACTTATATAATGTTCCCACAGAGACGTGGGGACCGACATGCCAGGAATGTTGTAAAATATTACATCCCAGAAGTTATGTTGCTTTGGGTTAGGATGTACAACGTTATAGACGTATATAATGTCCCTTTTGAGAAGCAGGCGACGACACGCCAGAATATTGTAAAATATTACATTCGACATGTTAGGTTGCCTTAGGCTACGATATATAACGTTATAGACGTATATAATATTCCCACCGAGAAATAGGGGCCGACGCGTCAGGAATGTTGTAAAATATTACACCCGAGATGTTAGGTTCCCTTAGGTTAGTATATACAACGCTATAGACGTATAGAATGTCCCCACCGAGATGTAGGGACCGACATGCCAGGAATGTTCTAAAATATTGCATCCGAGTTGTTAGGTAGCTTTAGGTTAGGATATATATCGTTATAGACTTATATAATGTTCCCACCGAGACGTGGGGACCGACATGCCAGGAATGTTGTAAAATATTACATCCCAGAAGTTAGGTTGCTTTGGGTTAGGATATACAACGTTATAGACGTATATAATGTCCCCATCGAGAAGCAGGCGACGACACGCCAGGAATGTTGTAAAATATTACATCCGATATGTTAGGTTGCCTTAGGTTAGGATATACAACGTTATAGATGTATATAATGTCCCCTTTGAGAAGCAGGCGACGACACGCCAGAATGTTGTCAATTATTACATTCGACGTGTTGGGATGCCTTAGGCTAGGATATATAACGTTATAGACGTATATAATATTCCCACCTAGAAATAGGGGCCGACGCGTCAGGAATGTTGTAAAATATTACACCCCAGATATTAGGTTCCCTTAGGTTAGTATATACAACGTTATAGACGTATAGAATGTCCCCACCGAGATGAAGGGACCGACATGCCAGGAATGCTCTAAAATATTACATCCGAGTTGTTAGGTCTCTTTAGGTTAGGATATATATCGTTATAGACTTATATAATGTTCCCACCGAGACGTGGGGACCGACATGCTAGGAATGTTGTAAAATATTACATCCCAGAAGTTAGGTTGCTTTGGGTTAGGATATACAACATTATAGACGTATATAATGTCCCCATCGAGAATCAGGCGACGACACGCCAGGAATGTTGTAAAATATTACATCCGAGATGTTAGGTTGCCTTAGGCTAGGACATATTCCGTTATAGACGTATACAATGTTCCCACCGAGAAGTAGGGACCGACGCGTCAGGAATGTTGTAAAATATTACATCCCAGATGATAGGTTGCGTTAGGTTAGGATATACAACGTTATAGACGTATATAATGTCCCCTTCGAGTAGCAGGCGACGACACGCCAGAATGTTGTAAAATATTACATTCGACATGTTAGGTTGCCTTAGGCTAGGATATATAACGTTATAGACGTATATAATATTCCCACCAAGAAATAGGGGCCGACGCGTCAGGAATGTTGTAAAATATTACATCCGAGATGTTAGCTTGCTTTAGGTTAGGATATATATCGTTATAGACTTATATAATGTTCCCACCGAGACGTGGGGACCGACATGCCAGGAATGTTGTAAAATATTACATCCCAGATGTTAGGTTGCGTTAGGTTAGGATATACAACGTTATAGACGTATATAATGTCCCCTTCGAGAAGCAGGCGACGACACGCCAGAATGTTGTAAATTATTACATTCGACATGTTGGGTTGCCTTAGGCTAGGATATATAACGTTATAGACGTATATAATATTCCCACCGAGAAATAGGGGCCGACGCGTCAGGAATGTTGTAAAATATTACACCCGAGATGTTAGGTTCCCTTAGGTTAGTATATACAACGCTATAGACGTATAGAATGTCCCCACCGAGATGTAGGGACCGACATGCCAGGAATGTTCTAAAATATTGCATCCGAGTTGTTAAGTAGCTTTAGGTTAGGATATATATCGTTATAGACTTATATAATGTTCTCACCGAGACGTGGGGACCGACATGCCAGGAATGTTGTAAAATATTACATCCCAGAAGTTAGGTTGCTTTGGGTTAGGATATATATCGTTATAGACTTATATAATGTTCCCACCGAGACGTGGGGACCGACATGCCAGGAATGTTGTAAAATATTACATCCCAGAAGTTATGTTGCTTTGGGTTAGGATATACAACGTTATAGACGTATATAATGTCCCCTTTGAGAAGCAGGCGACGACACGCCAGAATATTGTAAAATATTACATTCGATATGTTAGGTTGCCTTAGGCTAGGATATGTAACGTTATAGACGTATATAATATTCCCACCGAGAAATAGGGGCCGACGCGTCAGGAATGTTGCAAAATATTACACCCGAAATGTTAGGTGCCCTTAGGTTAGGATATACAACGTTATAGACGTATAGAATGTCCACACCGAGATGTAGGGACCGACATGCCAGGAATGTTCTAAAATATTGCATCCGAGTTGTTAGGTAGCTTTAGGTTAGGATATATATCGTTATAGACTTATATAATGTTCCCACCGAGACGTGGGGACCGACATGCCAGGAATGTTGTAAAATATTACATCCCAGAAGTTAGGTTGCTTTGGGTTAGGATATACAACGTTATAGACGTATATAATGTCCCCATCGAGAAGCAGGCGACGACACGCCAGGAATGTTGTAAAATATTACATCCGATATGTTAGGTTGCCTTAGGTTAGGATATACAACGTTATAGATGTATATAATGTCCCCTTTGAGAAGCAGGCGACGACACGCCAGAATGTTGTCAATTATTACATTCGACGTGTTGGGATGCCTTAGGCTAGGATATATAACGTTATAGACGTATATAATATTCCCACCTAGAAATAGGGGCCGACGCGTCAGGAATGTTGTAAAATATTACACCCCAGATATTAGGTTCCCTTAGGTTAGTATATACAACGTTATAGACGTATAGAATGTCCCCACCGAGATGAAGGGACCGACATGCCAGGAATGCTCTAAAATATTACATCCGAGTTGTTAGGTCTCTTTAGGTTAGGATATATATCGTTATAGACTTATATAATGTTCCCACCGAGACGTGGGGACCGACATGCTAGGAATGTTGTAAAATATTACATCCCGGAAGTTAGGTTGCTTTGGGTTAGGATATACAACATTATAGACGTATATAATGTCCCCATCGAGAATCAGGCGACGACACGCCAGGAATGTTGTAAAATATTACATCCGAGATGTTAGGTTGCCTTAGGCTAGGACATATTCCGTTATAGACGTATACAATGTTCCCACCGAGAAGTAGGGACCGACGCGTCAGGAATGTTGTAAAATATTACATCCCAGATGATAGGTTGCGTTAGGTTAGGATATACAACGTTATAGACGTATATAATGTCCCCTTCGAGTAGCAGGCGACGACACGCCAGAATGTTGTAAAATATTACATTCGACATGTTAGGTTGCCTTAGGCTAGGATATATAACGTTATAGACGTATATAATATTCCCACCAAGAAATAGGGGCCGACGCGTCAGGAATGTTGTAAAATATTACATCCGAGATGTTAGCTTGCTTTAGGTTAGGATATATATCGTTATAGACTTATATAATGTTCCCACCGAGACGTGGGGACCGACATGCCAGGAATGTTGTAAAATATTACATCCCAGATGTTAGGTTGCGTTAGGTTAGGATATACAACGTTATAGACGTATATAATGTCCCCTTCGAGAAGCAGGCGACGACACGCCAGAATGTTGTAAATTATTACATTCGACATGTTGGGTTGCCTTAGGCTAGGATATATAACGTTATAGACGTATATAATATTCCCACCGAGAAATAGGGGCCGACGCGTCAGGAATGTTGTAAAATATTACACCCGAGATGTTAGGTTCCCTTAGGTTAGTATATACAACGCTATAGACGTATAGAATGTCCCCACCGAGATGTAGGGACCGACATGCCAGGAATGTTCTAAAATATTGCATCCGAGTTGTTAGGTAGCTTTAGGTTAGGATATATATCGTTATAGACTTATATAATGTTCTCACCGAGACGTGGGGACCGACATGCCAGGAATGTTGTAAAATATTACATCCCAGAAGTTAGGTTGCTTTGGGTTAGGATATATATCGTTATAGACTTATATAATGTTCCCACCGAGACGTGGGGACCGACATGCCAGGAATGTTGTAAAATATTACATCCCAGAAGTTATGTTGCTTTGGGTTAGGATATACAACGTTATAGACGTATATAATGTCCCCTTTGAGAAGCAGGCGACGACACGCCAGAATATTGTAAAATATTACATTCGACATGTTAGGTTGCCTTAGGCTAGGATATGTAACGTTATAGACGTATATAATATTCCCACCGAGAAATAGGGGCCGACGCGTCAGGAATGTTGCAAAATATTACACCCGAAATGTTAGGTGCCCTTAGGTTAGGATATACAACGTTATAGACGTATAGAATGTCCACACCGAGATGTAGGGACCGACATGCCAGGAATGTTCTAAAATATTACATCCGAGTTGTTAGGTTGCTTTAGGTTAGGATATATATCGTTATAGACTTGTATAATGTTCCCACCGAGACGTGGGGACCGACATGCCAGGAATGTTGTAAAATATTACATCCCAGAAGTTAGGTTGCTTTGGGTTAGGATATACAACGTTATAGACGTATATAATGTCCCCATCGAGAAGCAGGCGACGACACGCCAGGAATGTTGTAAAATATTACATCCGAGATGTTAGCTTGCCTTAGGCTAGGATATATAACGTTATAGACGTATATAATATTCCCACCGAGAAATAGGGGCCGACGCGCCAGAATGTTGTAAATTATTACATTCGACATGTTGGGTTGCCTTAGGCTAGGATATATAACGTTACAGACGTATATAATATTCCCACCGAGAAATAGGGGCCGACGCGTCAGGAATGTTGTAAAATATTACACCCGAGATGTTAGGTTCCCTTAGGTTAGTATATACAACGCTATAGACGTATAGAATGTCCCCACCGAGATGTAGGGACCGACATGCCAGGAATGTTCTAAAATATTGCATCCGAGTTGTTAGGTAGCTTTAGGTTAGGATATATATCGTTATAGACTTATATAATGTTCCCACCGAGACGTGGGGACCGACATGCCAGGAATGTTGTAAAATATTACATCCCAGAAGTTAGGTTGCTTTGGGTTAGGATATACAACGTTATAGACGTATATAATGTCCCCTTCGAGAAGCAGGCGACGACACGCCAGAATGTTGTAAATTATTACATTCGACATGTTGGGTTGCCTTAGGCTAGGATATATAACGTTATAGACGTATATAATATTCCCACCGAGAAATAGGGGCCGACGCGTCAGGAATGTTGTAAAATATTACACCCGAGATGTTAGGTTCCCTTAGGTTAGTATATACAACGCTATAGACGTATAGAATGTCCCCACCGAGATGTAGGGACCGACATGCCAGGAATGTTCTAAAATATTGCATCCGAGTTGTTAGGTAGCTTTAGGTTAGGATATATATCGTTATAGACTTATATAATGTTCTCACCGAGACGTGGGGACCGACATGCCAGGAATGTTGTAAAATATTACATCCCAGAAGTTAGGTTGCTTTGGGTTAGGATATATATCGTTATAGACTTATATAATGTTCCCACCGAGACGTGGGGACCGACATGCCAGGAATGTTGTAAAATATTACATCCCAGAAGTTAGGTTGCTTTGGGTTAGGATATACAACGTTATAGACGTATATAATGTCCCCATCGAGAAGCAGGCGACGACACGCCAGGAATGTTGTAAAATATTACATCCGAGATGTTAGCTTGCCTTAGGCTAGGATATATAACGTTATAGACGTATATAATATTCCCACCGAGAAATAGGGGCCGACGCGCCAGAATGTTGTAAATTATTACATTCGACATGTTGGGTTGCCTTAGGCTAGGATATATAACGTTACAGACGTATATAATATTCCCACCGAGAAATAGGGGCCGACGCGTCAGGAATGTTGTAAAATATTACACCCGAGATGTTAGGTTCCCTTAGGTTAGTATATACAACGCTATAGACGTATAGAATGTCCCCACCGAGATGTAGGGACCGACATGCCAGGAATGTTCTAAAATATTGCATCCGAGTTGTTAGGTAGCTTTAGGTTAGGATATATATCGTTATAGACTTATATAATGTTCTCACCGAGACGTGGGGACCGACATGCCAGGAATGTTGTAAAATATTACATCCCAGAAGTTAGGTTGCTTTGGGTTAGGATATATATCGTTATAGACTTATATAATGTTCCCACCGAGACGTGGGGACCGACATGCCAGGAATGTTGTAAAATATTACATCCCAGAAGTTATGTTGCTTTGGGTTAGGATATACAACGTTATAGACGTATATAATGTCCCCTTTGAGAAGCAGGCGACGACACGCCAGAATATTGTAAAATATTACATTCGATATGTTAGGTTGCCTTAGGCTAGGATATGTAACGTTATAGACGTATATAATATTCCCACCGAGAAATAGGGGCCGACGCGTCAGGAATGTTGCAAAATATTACACCCGAAATGTTAGGTGCCCTTAGGTTAGGATATACAACGTTATAGACGTATAGAATGTCCACACCGAGATGTAGGGACCGACATGCCAGGAATGTTCTAAAATATTGCATCCGAGTTGTTAGGTAGCTTTAGGTTAGGATATATATCGTTATAGACTTATATAATGTTCCCACCGAGACGTGGGGACCGACATGCCAGGAATGTTGTAAAATATTACATCCCAGAAGTTAGGTTGCTTTGGGTTAGGATATACAACGTTATAGACGTATATAATGTCCCCATCGAGAAGCAGGCGACGACACGCCAGGAATGTTGTAAAATATTACATCCGATATGTTAGGTTGCCTTAGGTTAGGATATACAACGTTATAGATGTATATAATGTCCCCTTTGAGAAGCAGGCGACGACACGCCAGAATGTTGTCAATTATTACATTCGACGTGATGGGATGCCTTAGGCTAGGATATATAACGTTATAGACGTATATAATATTCCCACCTAGAAATAGGGGCCGACGCGTCAGGAATGTTGTAAAATATTACACCCCAGATATTAGGTTCCCTTAGGTTAGTATATACAACGTTATAGACGTATAGAATGTCCCCACCGAGATGAAGGGACCGACATGCCAGGAATGCTCTAAAATATTACATCCGAGTTGTTAGGTCTCTTTAGGTTAGGATATATATCGTTATAGACTTATATAATGTTCCCACCGAGACGTGGGGACCGACATGCTAGGAATGTTGTAAAATATTACATCCCAGAAGTTAGGTTGCTTTGGGTTAGGATATACAACATTATAGACGTATATAATGTCCCCATCGAGAATCAGGCGACGACACGCCAGGAATGTTGTAAAATATTACATCCGAGATGTTAGGTTGCCTTAGGCTAGGACATATTCCGTTATAGACGTATACAATGTTCCCACCGAGAAGTAGGGACCGACGCGTCAGGAATGTTGTAAAATATTACATCCCAGATGATAGGTTGCGTTAGGTTAGGATATACAACGTTATAGACGTATATAATGTCCCCTTCGAGTAGCAGGCGACGACACGCCAGAATGTTGTAAAATATTACATTCGACATGTTAGGTTGCCTTAGGCTAGGATATATAACGTTATAGACGTATATAATATTCCCACCAAGAAATAGGGGCCGACGCGTCAGGAATGTTGTAAAATATTACATCCGAGATGTTAGCTTGCTTTAGGTTAGGATATATATCGTTATAGACTTATATAATGTTCCCACCGAGACGTGGGGACCGACATGCCAGGAATGTTGTAAAATATTACATCCCAGATGTTAGGTTGCGTTAGGTTAGGATATACAACGTTATAGACGTATATAATGTCCCCTTCGAGAAGCAGGCGACGACACGCCAGAATGTTGTAAATTATTACATTCGACATGTTGGGTTGCCTTAGGCTAGGATATATAACGTTATAGACGTATATAATATTCCCACCGAGAAATAGGGGCCGACGCGTCAGGAATGTTGTAAAATATTACACCCGAGATGTTAGGTTCCCTTAGGTTAGTATATACAACGCTATAGACGTATAGAATGTCCCCACCGAGATGTAGGGACCGACATGCCAGGAATGTTCTAAAATATTGCATCCGAGTTGTTAGGTAGCTTTAGGTTAGGATATATATCGTTATAGACTTATATAATGTTCTCACCGAGACGTGGGGACCGACATGCCAGGAATGTTGTAAAATATTACATCCCAGAAGTTAGGTTGCTTTGGGTTAGGATATATATCGTTATAGACTTATATAATGTTCCCACCGAGACGTGGGGACCGACATGCCAGGAATGTTGTAAAATATTACATCCCAGAAGTTATGTTGCTTTGGGTTAGGATATACAACGTTATAGACGTATATAATGTCCCCTTTGAGAAGCAGGCGACGACACGCCAGAATATTGTAAAATATTACATTCGACATGTTAGGTTGCCTTAGGCTAGGATATGTAACGTTATAGACGTATATAATATTCCCACCGAGAAATAGGGGCCGACGCGTCAGGAATGTTGCAAAATATTACACCCGAAATGTTAGGTGCCCTTAGGTTAGGATATACAACGTTATAGACGTATAGAATGTCCACACCGAGATGTAGGGACCGACATGCCAGGAATGTTCTAAAATATTACATCCGAGTTGTTAGGTTGCTTTAGGTTAGGATATATATCGTTATAGACTTATATAATGTTCCCACCGAGACGTGGGGACCGACATGCCAGGAATGTTGTAAAATATTACATCCCAGAAGTTAGGTTGCTTTGGGTTAGGATATACAACGTTATAGACGTATATAATGTCCCCATCGAGAAGCAGGCGACGACACGCCAGGAATGTTGTAAAATATTACATCCGAGATGTTAGCTTGCCTTAGGCTAGGATATATAACGTTATAGACGTATATAATATACCCACCGAGAAATAGGGGCCGACGCGTCAGGAATGTTGTAAAATATTACATCCCAGATGTTAGGTTGCGTTAGGTTAGGATATAGAACGTTATAGACGTATATAATGTCCCCTTCGAGAAGCAGGCGACGACACGCCAGAATGTTGTAAAATATTACATTCGACATGTTGGGTTGCCTTAGGCTAGGATATATAACGTCATAGACGTATATAATATTCCCACCGAGAAATAGGGGCCGACGCGTCAGGAATGTTGTAAAATATTACATCCTATATGTTAGGTTGCCTTAGGCTAGGATATATAACGTTATAGACGTATATAATATTCCCACCGAGAAATAGGGGCCGACGCGTCAGGAATGTTGCAAAATATTACACCCCAGATATTAGGTTCCCTTAGGTTAGTATATACAACGTTATAGACGTATAGAATGTCCCCACCGAGATGTAGGGACCGACAAGCCAGGAATGTTCTAAAATATTACATCCGAGTTGTTAGGTAGCTTTAGGTTAGGATATATATCGTTATAGACTCATATAATGTTCCCACCGAGACGTGGGGACCGACATGCTAGGAATGTTGTAAAATATTACATCCCAGAAGTTAGGTTGCTTTGGGTTAGGATATACAACGTTATAGACGTATATAATGTCCCCATCGAGAATCAGGCGACGACACGCCAGGAATGTTGTAAAATATTACATCCGAGATGTTAGGTTGCCTTAGGCTAGGACATATTCCGTTATAGACGTATACAATGTTCCCACCGAGAAGTAGGGGCCGACGCGTCAGGAATGTTGTAAAATATTACACCCCAGATATTAGGTTCCCTTAGGTTAGTATATACAACGTTATAGACGTATAGAATGTCCCCACCGAGATGTAGGGACCGACATGCCAGGAATGCTCTAAAATATTACATCCGAGTTGTTAGGTAGCTTTAGGTTAGGATATATATCGTTATAGACTTATATAATGTTCCCACCGAGACGTGGGGACCGACATGCTAGGAATGTTGTAAAATATTACATCCCAGAAGTTAGGTTGCTTTGGGTTAGGATATACAGCATTATAGACGTATATAATGTCCCCATCGAGAATCAGGCGACGACACGCCAGGAATGTTGTAAAATATTACATCCGAGATGTTAGGTTGCCTTAGGCTAGGACATATTCCGTTATAGACGTATACAATGTTCCCACCGAGAAGTAGGGACCGACGCGTCAGGAATGTTGTAAAATATTACATCCCAGATGATAGGTTGCGTTAGGTTAGGATATACAACGTTATAGACGTATATAATGTCCCCTTCGAGTAGCAGGCGACGACAGGCCAGAATGTTGTAAAATATTACATTCGACATGTTAGGTTGCCTTAGGCTAGGATATATAACGTTATAGACGTATATAATATTCCTACCAAGAAATAGGGGCCGACGCGTCAGGAATGTTGTAAAATATTACACCCGAGATGTTAGGTTCCCTTAGGTTAGCATATACACCGTTATAGACGTATATAATGTTCCCACCGAGAAGTAGGGACCGACATGCCAGGAATGTTGTAAAATATTACATCCGAGATGTTAGCTTGCTTTAGGTTAGGATATATATCGTTATAGACTTATATAATGTTCCCACCGAGACGTGGGGACCGACATGCCAGGAATGTTGTAAAATATTACATCCCAGATGTTAGGTTGCGTTAGGTTAGGATATACAACGTTATAGACGTATATAATGTCCCCTTCGAGAAGCAGGCGACGACACGCCAGAATGTTGTAAATTATTACATTCGACGTGTTGGGTTGCCTTAGGCTAGGATATATAACGTTATAGACGTATATAATATTCCCACCGAGAAATAGGGGCCGACGCGTCAGGAATGTTGTAAAATATTACACCCCAGATATTAGGTTCCCTTAGGTTAGTATATACAACGTTATAGACGTATAGAATGTCCCCACCGAGATGAAGGGACCGACATGCCAGGAATGCTCTAAAATATTACATCCGAGTTGTTAGGTCGCTTTAGGTTAGGATATATATCGTTATAGACTTATATAATGTTCCCACCGAGACGTGGGGACCGACATGCTAGGAATGTTGTAAAATATTACATCCCAGAAGTTAGGTTGCTTTGGGTTAGGATATACAACACTATAGACGTATATAATGTCCCCATCGAGAATCAGGCGACGACACGCCAGGAATGTTGTAAAATATTACATCCGAGATGTTAGGTTGCCTTAGGCTAGGACATATTCCGTTATAGACGTATACAATGTTCCCACCGAGAAGTAGGGACCGACGCGTCAGGAATGTTGTAAAATATTACATCCCAGATGATAGGTTGCGTTAGGTTAGGATATACAACGTTATAGACGTATATAATGTCCCCTTCGAGTAGCAGGCGACGACACGCCAGAATGTTGTAAAATATTACATTCGACATGTTAGGTTGCCTTAGGCTAGGATATATAACGTTATAGACGTATATAATATTCCCACCAAGAAATAGGGGCCGACGCGTCAGGAATGTTGTAAAATATTACATCCGAGATGTTAGCTTGCTTTAGGTTAGGATATATATCGTTATAGACTTATATAATGTTCCCACCGAGACGTGGGGACCGACATGCCAGGAATGTTGTAAAATATTACATCCCAGATGTTAGGTTGCGTTAGGTTAGGATATACAACGTTATAGACGTATATAATGTCCCCTTCGAGAAGCAGGCGACGACACGCCAGAATGTTGTAAATTATTACATTCGACATGTTGGGTTGCCTTAGGCTAGGATATATAACGTTATAGACGTATATAATATTCCCACCGAGAAATAGGGGCCGACGCGTCAGGAATGTTGTAAAATATTACACCCGAGATGTTAGGTTCCCTTAGGTTAGTATATACAACGCTATAGACGTATAGAATGTCCCCACCGAGATGTAGGGACCGACATGCCAGGAATGTTCTAAAATATTGCATCCGAGTTGTTAGGTAGCTTTAGGTTAGGATATATATCGTTATAGACTTATATAATGTTCCCACCGAGACGTGGGGACCGACATGCCAGGAATGTTGTAAAATATTACATCCCAGAAGTTAGGTTGCTTTGGGTTAGGATATATATCGTTATAGACTTATATAATGTTCCCACCGAGACGTGGGGACCGACATGCCAGGAATGTTGTAAAATATTACATCCCAGAAGTTATGTTGCTTTGGGTTAGGATATACAACGTTATAGACGTATATAATGTCCCCTTCGAGAAGCAGGCGACGACACGCCAGAATATTGTAAAATATTACATTCGACATGTTAGGTTGCCTTAGGCTAGGATATGTAACGTTATAGACGTATATAATATTCCCACCGAGAAATAGGGGCCGACGCGTCAGGAATGTTGCAAAATATTACACCCGAAATGTTAGGTTCCCTTAGGTTAGGATATACAACGTTATAGACGTATAGAATGTCCACACCGAGATGTAGGGACCGACATGCCAGGAATGTTCTAAAATATTACATCCGAGTTGTTAGGTTGCTTTAGGTTAGGATATATATCGTTATAGACTTATATAATGTTCCCACCGAGATGTGGGGACCGACATGCCAGGAATGTTGTAAAATATTACATCCCAGAAGTTAGGTTGTTTTGGGTTAGTATATATATCGTTATAGACGTATATAATGTCCCCATCGAGAAGCAGGCGACGACACGCCAGGAATGTTGTAAAATATTACATCCGAGATGTTAAGTTGCCTTAGGTTAGGATATACAACGTTATAGATGTTTATAATGTCCCCATCGCGAAGTAGGCGACGACACACCAGGAATGTTGTACAATATTACTTTCGACATGTTAGGTTGCCTTAGGCTAGGATATGTAACGTTATAGACGTATATAATGTTCACACCGAGAAATAGGGGCCGACGCGTCAGGAATGTTGTAAAATATTACATCCCAGATGTTAGGTTGCGTTAGGTTAGGATATAGAACGTTATAGACGTATATAATGTCCCCTTCGAGAAGCAGGCGACGACACGCCAGAATGTTGTAAAATATTACATTCGACATGTTGGGTTGCCTTAGGCTAGGATATATAACGTTATAGACGTATATAATATTCCCACCGAGAAATAGGTGCCGACGCGTCAGGAATGTTGTAAAATATTACATCCGATACGTTAGGTTGCTTTAGGCTAGGATATATAACGTTATAGACGTATATAATATTCCCACCGAGAAATAGGGGCCGACGCGTCAGGAATGTTGCAAAATATTACACCCGAAATGTTAGGTTCCCTTAGGTTAGGATATACAACGTTATAGACGTATAGAATGTTCCCACCGAGATGTAGGGACCGACATGCCAGGAATGTTCTAAAATATTACATTCGAGTTGTTTGGTTGCTTTAGGTTAGGATATATATCGTTATAGACTTATATAATGTTCCCACCGAGACGTGGGGACCGACATGCCAGGAATGTTGTAAAATATTACATCCCAGAAGTTTGGTTGCTTTCGGTTAGGATATACAACGTTATAGACGTATATCATGTCCTCATCAAGAAGAAGGCGACGACACGCCAGAATGTTGTAAAATATTACGTCCGAGATGTTAGGTTCCCTTAGGTTAGGATATACAAAGTTATAGACGTATCTAATGTCCCCACCGAGAAATAGGGGCCGACGCGTCAGGAATGTTGTAAAATATTACATCCCAGATGTTAGGTTGCGTTAGGTTAGGATATAGAACGTTATAGACGTATATAATGTCCCCTTCGAGAAGCAGGCGACGACACGCCAGAATGTTGTAAAATATTACATTCGACATGTTGGGTTGCCTTAGGCTAGGATATATAACGTCATAGACGTATATAATATTCCCACCGAGAAATAGGGGCCGACGCGTCAGGAATGTTGTAAAATATTACATCCGATATGTTAGGTTGCCTTAGGCTAGGATATATAACGTTATAGACGTATATAATATTCCCACCAAGAAATAGGGGCCGACGCGTCAGGAATGTTGTAAAATATTACACCCGAGATGTTAGGTTCCCTTAGGTTAGCATATACAACGTTATAGACGTATATAATGTTCCCACCGAGAAGTAGGGACCGACATGCCAGGAATGTTGTAAAATATTACATCCGAGATGTTAGCTTGCTTTAGGTTAGGATATATATCGTTATAGACTTATATAATGTTCCCACCGAGACGTGGGGACCGACATGCCAGGAATGTTGTAAAATATTACATCCCAGATGTTAGGTTGCGTTAGGTTAGGATATAGAACGTTATAGACGTATATAATGTCCCCTTCGAGAAGCAGGCGACGACACGCCAGAATGTTGTAAAATATTACATTCGACATGTTGGGTTGCCTTAGGCTAGGATATATAACGTTATAGACGTATATAATATTCCCACCGAGAAATAGGTGCCGACGCGTCAGGAATGTTGTAAAATATTACATCCCAGAAGTTAGGTTCCTTTGGGTTAGGATATACAACGTTATAGACGTATATAATGTCCCCATCGAGAAGCAGGCGACGACACGCCAGGAATGTTGTAAAATATTACATCCGAGATGTTAGGTTGCCTTAGGCTAGGATATGTAACGTTATAGACGTATATAATGTTCACACCGAGAAATAGGGGCCGACGCGTCAGGAATGTTGTAAAATATTACATCCCAGACGTTAGGTTGCGTTAGGTTAGGATATAGAACGTTATAGACGTATATAATGTCCCCTTCGAGAAGCAGGCGACGACACGCCAGAATGTTGTAAAATATTACATTCGACATGTTGGGTTGCCTTAGGCTAGGATATATAACGTTATAGACGTATATAATATTCCCACCGAGAAATAGGTGCCGACGCGTCAGGAATGTTGCAAAATATTACACCCGAAATGTTAGGTTCCCTTAGGTTAGGATATACAACGTTATAGACGTGTAGAATGTCCACACCGAGATGTATGGACCGACATGCCAGGAATTCTCTAAAATATTACATCCGAGTTGTTAGGTTGCTTTACGTTAGGATATATATCGTTATAGACTTATATAATGTTCCCACCGAGACGTGGGGACCGACATGCCAGGAATGTTGTAAAATATTACATCCCAGAAGTTAGGTTGCTTTGGGTTAGGATATATATCGTTATAGACTTATATAATGTTCCCACCGAGACGTGGGGACCGACATGCCAGGAATGTTGTAAAATATTACATCCCAGAAGTTAGGTTGCTTTGGGTTAGGATATACAACGTTATAGACGTATATAATGTCCCCATCGAGAAGCAGGCGACGACACGCCAGGAATGTTGTAAAATATTACATCCGAGATGTTAGCTTGCCTTAGGCTAGGATATATAACGTTATAGACGTATATAATATTCCCACCGAGAAATAGGGGCCGACGCGTCAGGAATGTTGTAAAATATTACACCCGAAATGTTAGGTTCTCTTAGGTTAGGATATACGACGTTATAGACGTATAGAATGTTCCCACCGAGATGTAGGGACCGACATGCCAGGAATGTTGTAAAATATGACATCCGAGATGTTAGGTTGCTTTAGGTTAGGATATATATCGTTATAGACTTATATAATGTTCCCACCGAGACGTGGGGACCGACATGCCAGGAATGTTGTAAAATATTACATCCCAGAAGTTAGGTTGCTTTGGGTTAGGATATACAACGTTATAGACGTATATAATGTCCCCATCGAGAAGCAGGCGACGACACGCCAGGAATGTTGTAAAATATTACATCCGAGATGTTAGCTTGCCTTAGGCTAGGATATATAACGTTATAGACGTGTATAATATTCCCACCGAGAAATAGGGGCCGACGCGTCAGGAATGTTGTAAAATATTACATCCCAGATGTTAGGTTGCGTTAGGTTAGGATATACAACGTTATAGACGTATATAATGTCCCCTTTGAGAAGCAGGCGACGACACGCCAGAATGTTGTAAAATATTACATTCGACATGTTAGGTTGCCTTAGGCTAGGATATGTCACGTTATAGACGTATATAATATTCCCCCCGAGAAATAGGGGCCGACGCGCCAGGAATGTTGCAAAATATTACACCCGAAATGTTAGGTTCCCTTAGGTTAGGATATACAACGTTATAGACGTATATAATATTCCCACCGAGAAATAGGGGCCGACGCGTCAGGAATGTTGTAAAATATTACACCCGAAATGTTAGGTTCCCTTAGGTTAGGATATACAACGTTATAGACGTATAGAATGTTCCCACCGAGATGTAGGGACCGACATGCCAGGAATGTTCTAAAATATTACATTCGAGTTGTTTGGTTGCTTTAGGTTAGGATATATATCGTTATAGACTTATATAATGTTCCCACCGAGACGTGGGGACCGACATGCCAGGAATGTTGTAAAATATTACATCCCAGAAGTTTGGTTGCTTTCGGTTAGGATATACAACGTTATAGACGTATATAATGTCCCCATCAAGAAGAAGGCGACGACACGCCAGAATGTTGTAAAATATTACGTCCGAGATGTTAGGTTCCCTTAGGTTAGGATATACAAAGTTATAGACGTATCTAATGTCCCCATCGAGAAGCAGGCGACGACACGCCAGAATGTTGTAAAATATTACATTCGACATGTTAAGTTGCCTTAGGCTAGGATGTATAACGTTATAGACGTATATAATATTCCCACTGAGAAATAGGGGCCGACGCGTCAGGAATGTTGTAAAATATTACATCCGCGATGTTATGTTGCCTTACGTTAGGATATATAACGTTATAGAAGTATATAATATTCCCACCGCGAAATAGGGGCCGACGGGTCAGGAATGTTGTAAAATATTACACCCGAAATGTTAGGTTTTCTTAGGTTAGGATATACGACGTTATAGACGTATAGAATGTTCCCACCGAGATGTAGGGACCGACATGCCAGGAATGTTGTAAAATATGACATCCGAGATGTTAGGTTGCTTTAGGTTAGGATATATATCGTTATAGACTTATATAATGTTCCCACCGAGACGTGGGGACCGACATGCCAGGAATGTTGTAAAATATTACATCCCAGAAGTTAGGTTGCTTTGGGTTAGGATATACAACGTTATAGACGTATATAATGTCCCCATCGAGAAGCAGGCGACGACACGCCAGGAATGTTGTAAAATATTACATCCGAGATGTTAGCTTGCCTTAGGCTAGGATATATAACGTTATAGACGTGTATAATATTCCCACCGAGAAATAGGGGCCGACGCGTCAGGAATGTTGTAAAATATTACATCCCAGATGTTAGGTTGCGTTAGGTTAGGATATACAACGTTATAGACGTATATAATGTCCCCTTTGAGAAGCAGGCGACGACACGCCAGAATGTTGTAAAATATTACATTCGACATGTTAGGTTGCCTTAGGCTAGGATATGTCACGTTATAGACGTATATAATATTCCCCCCGAGAAATAGGGGCCGACGCGCCAGGAATGTTGCAAAATATTACACCCGAAATGTTAGGTTCCCTTAGGTTAGGATATACAACGTTATAGACGTATATAATATTCCCACCGAGAAATAGGGGCCGACGCGTCAGGAATGTTGTAAAATATTACACCCGAAATGTTAGGTTCCCTTAGGTTAGGATATACAACGTTATAGACGTATAGAATGTTCCCACCGAGATGTAGGGACCGACATGCCAGGAATGTTCTAAAATATTACATTCGAGTTGTTTGGTTGCTTTAGGTTAGGATATTTATCGTTATAGACTTATATAATGTTCCCACCGAGACGTGGCGACCGACATGCCAGGAATGTTGTAAAATATTACATCCCAGAAGTTTGGTTGCTTTCGGTTAGGATATACAACGTTATAGACGTATATAATGTCCCCATCAAGGAGAAGGCGACGACACGCCAGAATGTTGTAAAATATTACATTCGACATGTTAAGTTGCCTTAGGCTAGGATGTATAACGTTATAGACGTATATAATATTCCCACTGAGAAATAGGGGCCGACGCGTCAGGAATGTTGTAAAATATTACATCCGTGATGTTATGTTGCCTTACGTTAGGATATATAACGTTATAGAAGTATATAATATTCCCACTGCGAAATAGGGGCCGACGGGTCAGGAATGTTGTAAAATATTACACCCGAAATGTTAGGTTTTCTTAGGTTAGGATATACGACGTTATAGACGTATAGAATGTTCCCACCGAGATGTAGGGACCGACATGCCAGGAATGTTGTAAAATATGACATCCGAGATGTTAGGTTGCTTTAGGTTAGGATATATATCGTTATAGACTTATATAATGTTCCCACCGAGACGTGGGGACCGACACACCAGGAATGTTGTACAATATTACTTTCGACATGTTAGGTTGCCTTAGGCTAGGATATGTAACGTTATAGACGTATATAATGTTCACACCGAGAAATAGGGGCCGACGCGTCAGGAATGTTGTAAAATATTACATCCCAGATGTTAGGTTGCGTTAGGTTAGGATATAGAACGTTATAGGCGTATATAATGTCCCCTTCGAGGAGCAGGCGACGACACGCCAGAATGTTGTAAAATATTACATTCGACATGTTGGGTTGCCTTAGGCTAGGATATATAACGTCATAGACGTATATAATATTCCCACCGAGAAATAGGTGCCGACGCGTCAGGAATGTTGTAAAATATTACATCCGATACGTTAGGTTGCCTTAGGCTAGGATATATAACGTTATAGGCGTATATAATATTCCCACCGAGAAGTAGGGGCCGACGCGTCAGGAATGTTGCAAAATATTACACCCGAAATGTTAGGTTCCCTTAGGTTAGGATATACAACGTTATAGACGTATAGAATGTCCACACCGAGATGTAGGGACCGACATGCCAGGAATGTTCTAAAATATTACATCCCAGAAGTTAGGTTGCTTTGGGTTAGGATATACAACGTTATAGACGTATATAATGTCCCCATCGAGAAGCAGGCGACGACACGCCAGGAATGTTGTAAAATATTACATCCGAGATGTTAGCTTGCCTTAGGCTAGGATATATAACGTTATAGACGTGTATAATATTCCCACCGAGAAATAGGGGCCGACGCGTCAGGAATGTTGTAAAATATTACATCCCAGATGTTAGGTTGCGTTAGGTTAGGATATACAACGTTATAGACGTATATAATGTCCCCTTTGAGAAGCAGGCGACGACACGCCAGAATGTTGTAAAATATTACATTCGACATGTTAGGTTGCCTTAGGCTAGGATATGTCACGTTATAGACGTATATAATATTCCCCCCGAGAAATAGGGGCCGACGCGCCAGGAATGTTGCAAAATATTACACCCGAAATGTTAGGTTCCCTTAGGTTAGGATATACAACGTTATAGACGTATATAATATTCCCACCGAGAAATAGGGGCCGACGCGTCAGGAATGTTGTAAAATATTACACCCGAAATGTTAGGTTCCCTTAGGTTAGGATATACAACGTTATAGACGTATAGAATGTTCCCACCGAGATGTAGGGACCGACATGCCAGGAATGTTCTAAAATATTACATTCGAGTTGTTTGGTTGCTTTAGGTTAGGATATTTATCGTTATAGACTTATATAATGTTCCCACCGAGACGTGGCGACCGACATGCCAGGAATGTTGTAAAATATTACATCCCAGAAGTTTGGTTGCTTTCGGTTAGGATATACAACGTTATAGACGTATATAATGTCCCCATCAAGAAGAAGGCGACGACACGCCAGAATGTTGTAAAATATTACATTCGACATGTTAAGTTGCCTTAGGCTAGGATGTATAACGTTATAGACGTATATAATATTCCCACTGAGAAATAGGGGCCGACGCGTCAGGAATGTTGTAAAATATTACATCCGTGATGTTATGTTGCCTTACGTTAGGATATATAACGTTATAGAAGTATATAATATTCCCACTGCGAAATAGGGGCCGACGGGTCAGGAATGTTGTAAAATATTACACCCGAAATGTTAGGTTTTCTTAGGTTAGGATATACGACGTTATAGACGTATAGAATGTTCCCACCGAGATGTAGGGACCGACATGCCAGGAATGTTGTAAAATATGACATCCGAGATGTTAGGTTGCTTTAGGTTAGGATATATATCGTTATAGACTTATATAATGTTCCCACCGAGACGTGGGGACCGACACACCAGGAATGTTGTACAATATTACTTTCGACATGTTAGGTTGCCTTAGGCTAGGATATGTAACGTTATAGACGTATATAATGTTCACACCGAGAAATAGGGGCCGACGCGTCAGGAATGTTGTAAAATATTACATCCCAGATGTTAGGTTGCGTTAGGTTAGGATATAGAACGTTATAGGCGTATATAATGTCCCCTTCGAGGAGCAGGCGACGACACGCCAGAATGTTGTAAAATATTACATTCGACATGTTGGGTTGCCTTAGGCTAGGATATATAACGTCATAGACGTATATAATATTCCCACCGAGAAATAGGTGCCGACGCGTCAGGAATGTTGTAAAATATTACATCCGATACGTTAGGTTGCCTTAGGCTAGGATATATAACGTTATAGGCGTATATAATATTCCCACCGAGAAGTAGGGGCCGACGCGTCAGGAATGTTGCAAAATATTACACCCGAAATGTTAGGTTCCCTTAGGTTAGGATATACAACGTTATAGACGTATAGAATGTCCACACCGAGATGTAGGGACCGACATGCCAGGAATGTTCTAAAATATTACATCCGAGTTGTTAGGTTGCTTTAGGTTAGGATATATATCGTTATAGACTTATATAATGTTCCCACCGAGACGTGGGGACCGACATGCCAGGAATGTTGTAAAATATTACATCCCAGAAGTTAGGTTGCTTTGGGTTAGGATATACAACGTTATAGACGTATATAATGTCCCCATCGAGAAGCAGGCGACGACACGCCAGGAATGTTGTAAAATATTACATCCGAGATGTTAGCTTGCCTTAGGCTAGGATATATAACGTTATAGACGTATATAATATTCCCACCGAGAAATAGGGGCCGACGCGTCAGGAATGTTGTAAAATATTACATCCCAGATGTTAGGTTGCGTTAGGTTAGGATATACAACGTTATAGACGTATATAATGTCCCCTTTGAGAAGCAGGCGACGACACGCCAGAATGTTGTAAAATATTACATTCGACATGTTAGGTTGCCTTAGGCTAGGATATGTCACGTTATAGACGTATATAATATTCCCCCCGAGAAATAGGGGCCGACGCGCCAGGAATGTTGCAAAATATTACACCCGAAATGTTAGGTTCCCTTAGGTTAGGGTATACAACGTTATAGACGTATATAATATTCCCACCGAGAAATAGGGGCCGACGCGTCAGGAATGTTGTAAAATATTACACCCGAAATGTTAGGTTCCCTTAGGTTAGGATATACAACGTTATAGACGTATAGAATGTTCCCACCGAGATGTAGGGACCGACATGCCAGGAATGTTCTAAAATATTACATTCGAGTTGTTTGGTTGCTTTAGGTTAGGATATATATCGTTATAGACTTATATAATGTTCCCACCGAGACGTGGGGACCGACATGCCAGGAATGTTGTAAAATATTACATCCCAGAAGTTTGGTTGCTTTCGGTTAGGATATACAACGTTATAGACGTATATAATGTCCCCATCAAGAAGAAGGCGACGACACGCCAGAATGTTGTAAAATATTACGTCCGAGATGTTAGGTTCCCTTAGGTTAGGATATACAAAGTTATAGACGTATCTAATGTCCCCATCGAGAAGCAGGCGACGACACGCCAGAATGTTGTAAAATATTACATTCGACATGTTAAGTTGCCTTAGGCTAGGATGTATAACGTTATAGACGTATATAATATTCCCACTGAGAAATAGGGGCCGACGCGTCAGGAATGTTGTAAAATATTACATCCGCGATGTTATGTTGCCTTACGTTAGGATATATAACGTTATAGAAGTATATAATATTCCCACCGCGAAATAGGGGCCGACGCGTCAGGAATGTTGTAAAATATTACACCCGAGATGTTAGGTTCCCTTGGGTTAGCATATACAACGTTATAGACGTATATAATGTTCCCACCGAGAAGTAGGGACCGACATGCCAGGAATGTTGTAAAATATTACATCCGAGATGTTAGCTTGCTTTAGGTTAGGATATATATCGTTATAGACTTATATAATGTTCCCACCGAGACGTGGGGACCGACATGCCAGGAATGTTGTAAAATATTACATCCCAGAAGTTAGGTTGCTTTGGGTTAGGATATACAACGTTATAGACGTATATAATGTCCCCTTTGAGAAGCAGGCGACGACACGCCAGAATGTTGTAAAATATTACATTCGACATGTTAGGTTGCCTTAGGCTAGGATATGTCACGTTATAGACGTATATAATATTCCCCCCGAGAAATAGGGGCCGACGCGCCAGGAATGTTGCAAAATATTACACCCGAAATGTTAGGTTCCCTTAGGTTAGGATATGCAACGTTATAGACGTATATAATATTCCCACCGAGAAATAGGGGCCGACGCGTCAGGAATGTTGTAAAATATTACACCCGAAATGTTAGGTTCCCTTAGGTTAGGATATACAACGTTATAGACGTATAGAATGTTCCCACCGAGATGTAGGGACCGACATGCCAGGAATGTTCTAAAATATTACATTCGAGTTGTGTGGTTGCTTTAGGTTAGGATATATATCGTTATAGACTTATATAATGTTCCCACCGAGACGTGGGGACCGACATGCCAGGAATGTTGCAAAATATTACATCCCTGAAGTTAAGTTGCTTTGTGTTAGGATATACAACGATTTAGACGTATATAATGTCCCCATCGAGATGCAGGCGACGACACGCCAGGAATGTTGTAAAATATTACATCCGAGATGTTATGTTGCCTTACGTTAGGATATATAACGTTATAGACATATAATATTCCCACCGAGAAATAGGGGCCGACGCGTCAGGAATGTTGTAAAATATTACATCCGATATGTTAGGTTGCCTTAGGCTAGGATGTATAACGTGATAGACGTATATAATGTTCCCACAGAGAAATAGGGGCCGACGCGTCATGAGTGTTGTAAAATATTACATCCCAGATGTTAGGTTGCGTTGGGTTAGGATATACCACGTTATAGATGTTTATAATGTCCCCATCGTTTGGTTGCTTTCGGTTAGGATATACAACGTTATAGACGTATATAATGTCCCCATTAAGAAGAAGGCGACGACACGCCAGAATTTTGTAAAATATTACGTCCGAGATGTTAGGTTCCCTTAGGTTAGGATATACAAAGTTATAGACGTATCTAATGTCCCCATCGAGAAGCAGGCGACGACACGCCAGAATGTTGTAAAATATTACATTCGACATGTTAAGTTGCCTTAGGCTAGGATGTATAACGTTATAGACGTATATAATATTCCCACTGAGAAATAGGGGCCGACGCGTCAGGAATGTTGTAAAATATTACATCCGTGATGTTATGTTGCCTTACGTTAGGATATATAACGTTATAGAAGTATATAATATTCCCACCGCGAAATAGGGGCCGACGCGTCAGGAATGTTGTAAAATATTACACCCGAAATGTTAGGTTCTCTTAGGTTAGGATATACGACGTTATAGACGTATAGAATGTTCCCACCGAGATGTAGGGACCGACATGCCAGGAATGTTGTAAAATATGACATCCGAGATGTTAGGTTGCTTTAGGTTAGGATATATATCGTTATAGACTTATATAATGTTCCCACCGAGACGTGGGGACCGACATGCCAGGAATGTTGCAAAATATTACATCCCAGAAGTTAAGTTGCTTTGTGTTAGGATATACAACGATTTAGACGTATATAATGTCCCCATCGAGAAGCAGGCGACGACACGCCAGGAATGTTGTAAAATATTACATCCGAGATGTTATGTTGCCTTACGTTAGGATATATAACGTTATAGACGTATATAATATTCCCACCGAGAAATAGGGGCCGACGCGTCAGGAATGTTGTAAAATATTACATCCGATATGTTAGGTTGCCTTAGGCTAGGATGTATAACGTGATAGACGTATATAATGTTCCCACAGAGAAATAGGGGCCGACGCGTCATGAGTGTTGTAAAATATTACATCCCAGATGTTAGGTTGCGTTGGGTTAGGATATACCACGTTATAGATGTTTATAATGTCCCCATCGCGAAGTAGGCGACGACACGCCAGGAATGTTGTAAAATATTACTTTCGACATGTTAGGTTGCCTTAGGCTGGGATATGTAATGTTATAGACGTATATAATGTTCACACCGAGAAATAGGGGCCGACGCGTCAGGAATGTTGTAAAATATTACATCCCAGATGTTAGGTTGCGTTAGGTTAGGATATAGAACGTTATAGACGTATATGATGTCCCCTTCGAGAAGCAGGCGACGACACGCCAGAATGTTGTAAAATATTACATTCGACATGTTGGGTTGCCTTAGGCTAGGATATATAACGTTATAGACTTATATAGTATTCCCACCGAGAAATAGGGGCCGACGGGTCAGGAATGTTGTAAAATATTACATCCGATATGTTAGGTTGCCTTAGGCTAGGATATATAACGTTATAGACGTACATAATATTCCCACCGAGAAATAGGGGCCGACGCGTCAGGAATGTTGCAAAATATTACACCCGAAATGTTAGGTTCCCTTAGGTTAGGATATACAACGCTATAGACGTATAGAATGTCCCCACCGAGATGTAGGGACCGACATGCCAGGAATGTTCTAAAATATTACCTCCGAGATGTTAGGTTGCTTTAGGTTAGGATATATAACGTTATAGAAGCATATAATATTCCCACCGCGAAATAGGGGCCGACGCGTCAGGAATGTTGTAAAATATTACACCCGAAATGTTAGGTTCCCTTAGTTTAGGATATACAACGTTATAGACGTATATAATATTCCCACCGAGAAATAGGGGCCGACGCGTCAGGAATGTTGTAAAATGTTACACCCGAAATGTTAGGTTCCCTTAGGTTAGGATATGCGACGTTATAGACGTATAGAATGTTCCCACCGAGATGTAGGGACCGACATGCCAGGAATATTCTAAAATATTACATTCGAGTTGTTAGGTTGCTTTAGGTTAGGATATATATCGTTATAGACTTATATAATGTTCCCACCGAGACGTGGGGACCGACATGCCAGGAATGTTGTAAAATATTACATCCCAGAAGTTATGTTGCTTTGGTTAGGATATACAACGTAATAGACGTATATAATGTCCCCATCGAGAAGCAGGCGACGACACGCCAGGAATGTTGTAAAATATTACATCCGAGATGTTATGTTGCCTTACGTTAGGATATATAACGTTATAGACGTATATAATATTCCCACCGAGAAATAGGGGCCGACGCGTCAGGAATGTTGTAAAATATTACATCCCAGAAGTTAGGTTGCTTTGGGTTAGGATATACAACGTTATAGACGTATATAATGTCCCCATCGAGAAGCAGGCGACGACACGCCAGGAATGTTGTAAAATATTACATCCGAGATGTTAGGTTGCCTTTGGCTAGGATATATAACGTTATAGACGTATATAATATTCCCACCGAGAAATAAGGGCCGACGCGTCAGGAATGTTGTAAAATATTACATCCGATATGTTAGGTTGCCTTAGGTTAGGATATACAACGTTATAGACGTATATAATATTCCCACCGAGAAATAGGGGCCGACGCGTCAGGAATGTTGTAAAATGTTACACCCGAAATGTTAGGTTCCCTTAGGTTAGGATATACGACGTTATAGACGTATAGAATGTTCCCACCGAGATGTAGGGACCGACATGCCAGGAATATTCTAAAATATTACATTCGAGTTGTTAGGTTGCTTTAGGTTAGGATATATATCGTTATAGACTTATATAATGTTCCCACCGAGACGTGGGGACCGACATGCCAGGAATGTTGTAAAATATTACATCCCAGAAGTTATGTTGCTTTGGTTAGGATATACAACGTAATAGACGTATATAATGTCCCCATCGAGAAGCAGGCGACGACACGCCAGGAATGTTGTAAAATATTACATCCGAGATGTTATGTTGCCTTACGTTAGGATATATAACGTTATAGACGTATATAATATTCCCACCGAGAAATAGGGGCCGACGCGTCAGGAATGTTGTAAAATATTACATCCCAGAAGTTAGGTTGCTTTGGGTTAGGATATACAACGTTATAGACGTATATAATGTCCCCATCGAGAAGCAGGCGACGACACGCCAGGAATGTTGTAAAATATTACATCCGAGATGTTAGGTTGCCTTTGGCTAGGATATATAACGTTATAGACGTATATAATATTCCCACCGAGAAATAAGGGCCGACGCGTCAGGAATGTTGTAAAATATTACATCCGATATGTTAGGTTGCCTTAGGTTAGGATGTACAACGTTATAGATGTATATAATGTCCCCATCCAGAAGTAGGTGACGACACACCAGGAATGTTGTACAATATTACATGCGACATGTTAGGTTGCCTTAGGCTAGGATATCTAACCTTATAGACGTATATAATGTTACCACCGGGAACTACGGGCCGACGCGTCAGGAATGTTGTAAAATATTACATCCCAGATGTTAGGTTGCTTTGGGTTAGGATATACAACTTTATAGACGTATATAATGTCCCCATCGAGAAGCAGGCGACGACAAGCCAGGAATGTTGTCAAATATTACATCCGAGATGTTATGTTGTCTTAGGTTAGGATGTACAAAGTTATAGATGTATATAATGTCCTCATTCAGAAGTAGGCGACGACACGCCAGGAGTGTTGTAAAATATTACATTTGACATGTTAGGTTTCCTTACGCTAGGATACATAATGTTATACACGCATATAATGTTATCACCGAGAACTACGGGCCGACACGCCAGGAATGTTGTTAAATATTACATCCGAAATGTTAGGTTGCCTTAGGTTAGGATGTACAACGTTATAGATGTATATAATGTCCCCATCCAGAAGTAGGTGACGACACGCCAGGAATGTTGTACAATATTACATGCGACATGATAGGTTGCCTTAGGCTAGGATATCTATCCTTATAGACGTATATAATGTTACCACCGAGAACTACGGGCCGACACGTCAGGAATGTTGTAAAATATTACACCCGAGATGTTAGGTTCCCTTAGGTTAGGATATACAACGTTATAGATGTATATAATGTCCCCATCGCGAAGTAGGCGACGACACGCCAGGAATGTTGTAAAATATTACTTTCGACATGTTAGGTTGCCTTAGGCTAGGATATATAACGTTATAGACGTATATAATATTCCCACCGAGAAATAGGGGCCGACGCGTCAGGAATGTTGTAAAATATTACACCCGAAATGTTAGGTTCCCTTAGGTTAGGATATACGACGTTATAGACGTATAGAATGTTCCCACCGAGACGTGGGGACCGACATGCCAGGAATGTTGTAAAATATTACATCACAGAAGTTAGGTTGCTTTGGGTTAGGATATAGAACGTTATAGACGTATATAATGTCCCCATCGAGAAGCAGGCGACGACACGCCAGGAATGTTATAAAATATTACACACGAGCTGTTAGGTTGCTTTAGGTTAGGATATATATCGTTATAGACTTATATAATGTTCCCACCGAGACGTGGGGACCGACATGCCAGGAATGTTGTAAAATATTACATCCCAGATGTTAGGTTGCGGTAGGTTAGGATATACAACGTTATAGACGTATATAATGTCCCCTTCGAGTAGCAGGCGACGACACGCCAGAATGTTGTAAAATATTACATCCGAGATGTTATGTTGCCTTACGTTAGGATATATAACGTTATAGACGTATATAATATTCCCACCGAGAAATAGGGGCCGACGCGTCAGGAATGTTGTAAAATATTACATCCCAGAAGTTATGTTGCTTTGGTTAGGATATACAACGTAATAGACGTATATAATGTCCCCATCGAGAAGCAGGCGACGACACGCCAGGAATGTTGTAAAATATTACTTTCGACATGTTAGGTTGCCTTAGGCTAGGATATATAACGTTATAGACGTATATAATGTTCACACCGAGAAATAGGGGCCGACGCGTCAGGAATGTTGTAAAATATTACATCCCAGATGTTAGGTTGCGTTAGGTTAGGATATACAACGTTATGGACGTATATAATGTCCCCTTCGAGAAGCAGGCGACGACACGCCAGAATGTTGTAAAATATTACATTCGACATATTGGGTTGCCTTAGGCTAGGATATATAACGTTATAGACGTATATAATATTCCCACCGAGAAATAGGGGCCGACGCGCCAGGAATGTTGTAAAATATTACATCCCAGAAGTTAGGTTGCTTTGGGTTAGGATATACAACGTTATAGACGTATATAATGTCCCCATCGAGAAGCAGGCGACGACACGCCAGGAATGTTGTAAAATATTACATCCGAGATGTTAGGTTGCCTTTGGCTAGGATATATAACGTTATAGACGTATATAATATTCCCACCGAGAAATAAGGGCCGACGCGTCAGGAATGTTGTAAAATATTACATCCGATATGTTAGGTTGCCTTAGGTTAGGATGTACAACGTTATAGATGTATATAATGTCCCCATCCAGAAGTAGGTGACGACACACCAGGAATGTTGTACAATATTACATGCGACATGTTAGGTTGCCTTAGGCTAGGATATCTAACCTTATAGACGTATATAATGTTACCACCGGGAACTACGGGCCGACGCGTCAGGAATGTTGTAAAATATTACATCCCAGATGTTAGGTTGCTTTGGGTTAGGATATACAACTTTATAGACGTATATAATGTCCCCATCGAGAAGCAGGCGACGACAAGCCAGGAATGTTGTCAAATATTACATCCGAGATGTTATGTTGTCTTCGGTTAGGATATACAAAGTTACAGATGTATATATTGTCCTCATCCAGAAGTAGGCGACGACACGCCAGGAGTGTTGTAAAATATTACATTTGACATGTTAGGTTTCCTTAGGCTAGGATATATAACGTTATAGACGTATATAATATTCCCACCACGAAATAGGGGCCGACGCGTCAGGAATGTTGTAAAATATTACACCCGAAATGTTAGGTTCCCTTAGGTTAGGATATACGACGTTATAGACGTATAGAATGTTCCCACCGGGATGTAGGGACCGACATGCCAGGAATGTTGTAAAATATTACATCCCAGAAGTTAGGTTGCTTTGGGTTAGGATATACAACGTTATAGACGTATATAATGTCCCCATCGAGAAGCAGGCGACGCCACGCCAGGAATGTTGTAAAATATTACATCCGAGATGTTAGGTTGCCTTAGGCTAGGATATACAACGTTATAGACGTATATAATGTCCCCATCGAGAAGCAGGCGACGACACGCCAGGAATGTTGTACAATATTACATGCGACATGTTAGGTTGCCTTAGGCTAGGATATCTAACCTTATAGACGTATATAATGTTACCACCGAGAACTACGTGCCGACACGTCAGGAATGATGTAAAATATTACACCCGAGATGTTAGGTTCCCTTAGGTTAGGATATACAACGTTATAGACGTATAGAATGTTCCCACCGAGAAGTAGGGACCGACATGCCAGGAATGTTGCAAAATATTACATCCCAGAAGTTAAGTTGCTTTGGGTTAGGATATACAACGGTATAGACGTTTATAATGTCCCCATCGAGAAGCAGGCGACGACACGCCAGGAATGTTGTAAAATATTACATCCGAGATGTTATGTTGCCTTACGTTAGGATATATAACGTTATAGAAGTATATAATATTCCCACCGAGAAATAGGGGCCGACGCGTCAGGAATGTTGTAAAATATTACATCCGATATGTTAGGTTCCCTTAGGTTAGGATATACAACGTTATAGATGTATATAATGTCCCCATCGCGAAGTAGGCGACGACACGCCAGGAATGTTGTAAAATATTACTTTCGACATGTTAGGTTGCCTTAGGCTAGGATATATAACGTTATAGACGTATATAATGTTCACACCGAGAAATAGGGGCCGACGCGTCAGGAATGTTGTAAAATATTACATCCCAGATGTTAGGTTGCGTTAGGTTAGGATATACAACGTTATGGACGTATATAATGTCCCCTTCGAGAAGCAGGCGACGACACGCCAGAATGTTGTAAAATATTACATTCGACATGTTGGGTTGCCTTAGGCTAGGATATATAACGTTATAGACGTATATAATATTCCCACCGAGAAATAGGGGCCGACGCGTCAGGAATGTTGTAAAATATTACATCCCAGAAGTTAGGTTGCTTTGGGTTAGGATATACAACGTTATAGACGTATATAATGTCCCCATCGAGAAGCAGGCGACGACACGCCAGGAATGTTGTAAAATATTACATCCGAGATGTTAGGTTGCCTTTGGCTAGGATATATAACGTTATAGACGTATATAATATTCCCACCGAGAAATAAGGGCCGACGCGTCAGGAATGTTGTAAAATATTACATCCGATATGTTAGGTTGCCTTAGGTTAGGATGTACAACGTTATAGATGTATATAATATTCCCACCGAGAAATAAGGGCCGACGCGTCAGGAATGTTGTAAAATATTACATCCGATATGTTAGGTTCCCTTAGGTTAGGATATACAACGTTATAGATGTATATAATGTCCCCATCGAGAAGTAGGCGACGACACGCCAGGAATGTTGTAAAATATTACTTTCGACATGTTAGGTTGCCTTAGGCTAGGATATATAACGTTATAGACGTATATAATGTTCCCACCGAGATGTAGGGACCGACACGCCAGGAATGTTGTAAAATATTACATCCGAGATGTTAGGTTGCCTTTGGCTAGGATATATAACGTTATAGACGTATATAATATTCCCACCGAGAAATAAGGGCCGACGCGTCAGGAATGTTGTAAAATATTACATCCGATATGTTAGGTTGCCTTAGGTTAGGATATACAACGTTATAGACGTATATAATATTCCCACCGAGAAATAGGGGCCGACGCGTCAGGAATGTTGTAAAATGTTACACCCGAAATGTTAGGTTCCCTTAGGTTAGGATATACGACGTTATAGACGTATAGAATGTTCCCACCGAGATGTAGGGACCGACATGCCAGGAATATTCTAAAATATTACATTCGAGTTGTTAGGTTGCTTTAGGTTAGGATATATATCGTTATAGACTTATATAATGTTCCCACCGAGACGTGGGGACCGACATGCCAGGAATGTTGTAAAATATTACATCCCAGAAGTTATGTTGCTTTGGTTAGGATATACAACGTAATAGACGTATATAATGTCCCCATCGAGAAGCAGGCGACGACACGCCAGGAATGTTGTAAAATATTACATCCGAGATGTTATGTTGCCTTACGTTAGGATATATAACGTTATAGACGTATATAATATTCCCACCGAGAAATAGGGGCCGACGCGTCAGGAATGTTGTAAAATATTACATCCCAGAAGTTAGGTTGCTTTGGGTTAGGATATACAACGTTATAGACGTATATAATGTCCCCATCGAGAAGCAGGCGACGACACGCCAGGAATGTTGTAAAATATTACATCCGAGATGTTAGGTTGCCTTTGGCTAGGATATATAACGTTATAGACGTATATAATATTCCCACCGAGAAATAAGGGCCGACGCGTCAGGAATGTTGTAAAATATTACATCCGATATGTTAGGTTGCCTTAGGTTAGGATGTACAACGTTATAGATGTATATAATGTCCCCATCCAGAAGTAGGTGACGACACACCAGGAATGTTGTACAATATTACATGCGACATGTTAGGTTGCCTTAGGCTAGGATATCTAACCTTATAGACGTATATAATGTTACCACCGGGAACTACGGGCCGACGCGTCAGGAATGTTGTAAAATATTACATCCCAGATGTTAGGTTGCTTTGGGTTAGGATATACAACTTTATAGACGTATATAATGTCCCCATCGAGAAGCAGGCGACGACAAGCCAGGAATGTTGTCAAATATTACATCCGAGATGTTATGTTGTCTTAGGTTAGGATGTACAAAGTTATAGATGTATATAATGTCCTCATTCAGAAGTAGGCGACGACACGCCAGGAGTGTTGTAAAATATTACATTTGACATGTTAGGTTTCCTTACGCTAGGATACATAATGTTATACACGCATATAATGTTATCACCGAGAACTACGGGCCGACACGCCAGGAATGTTGTTAAATATTACATCCGAAATGTTAGGTTGCCTTAGGTTAGGATGTACAACGTTATAGATGTATATAATGTCCCCATCCAGAAGTAGGTGACGACACGCCAGGAATGTTGTACAATATTACATGCGACATGATAGGTTGCCTTAGGCTAGGATATCTATCCTTATAGACGTATATAATGTTACCACCGAGAACTACGGGCCGACACGTCAGGAATGTTGTAAAATATTACACCCGAGATGTTAGGTTCCCTTAGGTTAGGATATACAACGTTATAGATGTATATAATGTCCCCATCGCGAAGTAGGCGACGACACGCCAGGAATGTTGTAAAATATTACTTTCGACATGTTAGGTTGCCTTAGGCTAGGATATATAACGTTATAGACGTATATAATATTCCCACCGAGAAATAGGGGCCGACGCGTCAGGAATGTTGTAAAATATTACACCCGAAATGTTAGGTTCCCTTAGGTTAGGATATACGACGTTATAGACGTATAGAATGTTCCCACCGAGACGTGGGGACCGACATGCCAGGAATGTTGTAAAATATTACATCACAGAAGTTAGGTTGCTTTGGGTTAGGATATAGAACGTTATAGACGTATATAATGTCCCCATCGAGAAGCAGGCGACGACACGCCAGGAATGTTATAAAATATTACACACGAGCTGTTAGGTTGCTTTAGGTTAGGATATATATCGTTATAGACTTATATAATGTTCCCACCGAGACGTGGGGACCGACATGCCAGGAATGTTGTAAAATATTACATCCCAGATGTTAGGTTGCGGTAGGTTAGGATATACAACGTTATAGACGTATATAATGTCCCCTTCGAGTAGCAGGCGACGACACGCCAGAATGTTGTAAAATATTACATCCGAGATGTTATGTTGCCTTACGTTAGGATATATAACGTTATAGACGTATATAATATTCCCACCGAGAAATAGGGGCCGACGCGTCAGGAATGTTGTAAAATATTACATCCCAGAAGTTATGTTGCTTTGGTTAGGATATACAACGTAATAGACGTATATAATGTCCCCATCGAGAAGCAGGCGACGACACGCCAGGAATGTTGTAAAATATTACTTTCGACATGTTAGGTTGCCTTAGGCTAGGATATATAACGTTATAGACGTATATAATGTTCACACCGAGAAATAGGGGCCGACGCGTCAGGAATGTTGTAAAATATTACATCCCAGATGTTAGGTTGCGTTAGGTTAGGATATACAACGTTATGGACGTATATAATGTCCCCTTCGAGAAGCAGGCGACGACACGCCAGAATGTTGTAAAATATTACATTCGACATATTGGGTTGCCTTAGGCTAGGATATATAACGTTATAGACGTATATAATATTCCCACCGAGAAATAGGGGCCGACGCGCCAGGAATGTTGTAAAATATTACATCCCAGAAGTTAGGTTGCTTTGGGTTAGGATATACAACGTTATAGACGTATATAATGTCCCCATCGAGAAGCAGGCGACGACACGCCAGGAATGTTGTAAAATATTACATCCGAGATGTTAGGTTGCCTTTGGCTAGGATATATAACGTTATAGACGTATATAATATTCCCACCGAGAAATAAGGGCCGACGCGTCAGGAATGTTGTAAAATATTACATCCGATATGTTAGGTTGCCTTAGGTTAGGATGTACAACGTTATAGATGTATATAATGTCCCCATCCAGAAGTAGGTGACGACACACCAGGAATGTTGTACAATATTACATGCGACATGTTAGGTTGCCTTAGGCTAGGATATCTAACCTTATAGACGTATATAATGTTACCACCGGGAACTACGGGCCGACGCGTCAGGAATGTTGTAAAATATTACATCCCAGATGTTAGGTTGCTTTGGGTTAGGATATACAACTTTATAGACGTATATAATGTCCCCATCGAGAAGCAGGCGACGACAAGCCAGGAATGTTGTCAAATATTACATCCGAGATGTTATGTTGTCTTCGGTTAGGATATACAAAGTTACAGATGTATATATTGTCCTCATCCAGAAGTAGGCGACGACACGCCAGGAGTGTTGTAAAATATTACATTTGACATGTTAGGTTTCCTTAGGCTAGGATATATAACGTTATAGACGTATATAATATTCCCACCACGAAATAGG
Organism: Xylocopa violacea; assembly: GCA_963969225.1. Classification (NCBI taxonomy): domain Eukaryota; kingdom Metazoa; phylum Arthropoda; class Insecta; order Hymenoptera; family Apidae; genus Xylocopa; species Xylocopa violacea. The sequence continues at coordinate 3,673,846 of CAXAJV010000857.1, forward strand.
GGCCGACGCGTCAGGAATGTTGTAAAATATTACACCCGAAATGTTAGGTTCCCTTAGGTTAGGATATACGACGTTATAGACGTATAGAATGTTCCCACCGGGATGTAGGGACCGACATGCCAGGAATGTTGTAAAATATTACATCCCAGAAGTTAGGTTGCTTTGGGTTAGGATATACAACGTTATAGACGTATATAATGTCCCCATCGAGAAGCAGGCGACGCCACGCCAGGAATGTTGTAAAATATTACATCCGAGATGTTAGGTTGCCTTAGGCTAGGATATACAACGTTATAGACGTATATAATGTCCCCATCGAGAAGCAGGCGACGACACGCCAGGAATGTTGTACAATATTACATGCGACATGTTAGGTTGCCTTAGGCTAGGATATCTAACCTTATAGACGTATATAATGTTACCACCGAGAACTACGTGCCGACACGTCAGGAATGATGTAAAATATTACACCCGAGATGTTAGGTTCCCTTAGGTTAGGATATACAACGTTATAGACGTATAGAATGTTCCCACCGAGAAGTAGGGACCGACATGCCAGGAATGTTGCAAAATATTACATCCCAGAAGTTAAGTTGCTTTGGGTTAGGATATACAACGGTATAGACGTTTATAATGTCCCCATCGAGAAGCAGGCGACGACACGCCAGGAATGTTGTAAAATATTACATCCGAGATGTTATGTTGCCTTACGTTAGGATATATAACGTTATAGAAGTATATAATATTCCCACCGAGAAATAGGGGCCGACGCGTCAGGAATGTTGTAAAATATTACATCCGATATGTTAGGTTCCCTTAGGTTAGGATATACAACGTTATAGATGTATATAATGTCCCCATCGCGAAGTAGGCGACGACACGCCAGGAATGTTGTAAAATATTACTTTCGACATGTTAGGTTGCCTTAGGCTAGGATATATAACGTTATAGACGTATATAATGTTCACACCGAGAAATAGGGGCCGACGCGTCAGGAATGTTGTAAAATATTACATCCCAGATGTTAGGTTGCGTTAGGTTAGGATATACAACGTTATGGACGTATATAATGTCCCCTTCGAGAAGCAGGCGACGACACGCCAGAATGTTGTAAAATATTACATTCGACATGTTGGGTTGCCTTAGGCTAGGATATATAACGTTATAGACGTATATAATATTCCCACCGAGAAATAGGGGCCGACGCGTCAGGAATGTTGTAAAATATTACATCCCAGAAGTTAGGTTGCTTTGGGTTAGGATATACAACGTTATAGACGTATATAATGTCCCCATCGAGAAGCAGGCGACGACACGCCAGGAATGTTGTAAAATATTACATCCGAGATGTTAGGTTGCCTTTGGCTAGGATATATAACGTTATAGACGTATATAATATTCCCACCGAGAAATAAGGGCCGACGCGTCAGGAATGTTGTAAAATATTACATCCGATATGTTAGGTTGCCTTAGGTTAGGATGTACAACGTTATAGATGTATATAATATTCCCACCGAGAAATAAGGGCCGACGCGTCAGGAATGTTGTAAAATATTACATCCGATATGTTAGGTTCCCTTAGGTTAGGATATACAACGTTATAGATGTATATAATGTCCCCATCGAGAAGTAGGCGACGACACGCCAGGAATGTTGTAAAATATTACTTTCGACATGTTAGGTTGCCTTAGGCTAGGATATATAACGTTATAGACGTATATAATGTTCCCACCGAGATGTAGGGACCGACATGCCAGGAATGTGGTAAAATATGACATCCGAGATGTTAGGTTGCTTTAGGTTAGGATATATATCGTTATAGACTTACATAATGTTCCCACCGAGACGTGGGGGCCGACACGTCAGGAATGTTGTAAAATATTACATCCCAGAAGTTAGGTTGCTTTGGGTTAGGATATACAACGTTATAGACGTATATAATGTCCCCATCGAGAAGCAGGCGACGACACGCCAGGAATGTTGTAAAATATTACATCCGAGATGTTAGGTTGCCTTAGGCTAGGATATATAACGTTATAGACGTATATAATATTCCCACCGAGAAATAAGGGCCGACGCGTCAGGAATGTTGTAAAATATTACATCCGATATGTTAGGTTGCCTTAGGTTAGGATGTACAACGTTATAGATGTATATAATGTCCCCATACAGAAGTAGGTGACGACACACCAGGAATGTTGTACAATATTACATGCGACATGTTAGGTTGCCTTAGGCTAGGATATCTAACCTTATAGACGTATATAATGTTACCACCGGGAACTACGGGCCGACACGTCAGGAATGATGTAAAATATTACACCCGAGATGTTAGGTTCCCTTAGGTTAGGATATACAACGTTATAGACGTATAGAATGTTCCCACCGAGAAGTAGGGACCGACATGCCAGGAATGTTGTAAAATATTACATCCGAAATGTTAGGTTGCCGTAGGTTAGGATATACAACGTTATAGATGTATATAATGTCCCCATCGCGAAGTAGGCGACAACACGCCAGGAATGTTGTAAAATATTACATTCGACATGTTGGGTTGCCTTAGGCCAGGATATATAACGTTATAGACGTATATAATATTCCCACCGAGAAATAGGGGCCGACGCGTCAGGAATGTTGTAAAATATTACATCCCAGATGTTAGGTTGCTTTGGGTTAGGATATACAACTTTATAGACGTATATAATGTCCCCATCGAGAAGCAGGCGACGACAAGCCAGGAATGTTGTCAAATATTACATCCGAGATGTTATGTTGTCTTAGGTTAGGATGTACAAAGTTATAGATGTATATAATGTCCTCATTCAGAAGTAGGCGACGACACGCCAGGAGTGTTGTAAAATATTACATTTGACATGTTAGGTTTCCTTACGCTAGGATACATAATGTTATACACGCATATAATGTTATCACCGAGAACTACGGGCCGACACGCCAGGAATGTTGTTAAATATTACATCCGAAATGTTATGTTGCCTTAGGTTAGGATGTACAACGTTATAGATGTATATAATGTCCCCATCCAGAAGTAGGTGACGACACGCCAGGAATGTTGTACAATATTACATGCGACATGATAGGTTGCCTTAGGCTAGGATATCTATCCTTATAGACGTATATAATGTTACCACCGAGAACTACGGGCCGACACGTCAGGAATGATGTAAAATATTACATTCGACATGTTAGGTCGCCTTAGGCTAGGATATATAACGTTATAGACGTATATAATGTTCCCACAGAGAAATAGGGGCCGACGCGTCAGGAATGTTGTAAAATATTACACCCGAGATGTTAGGTTCCCTTAGGTTAGGATATACAACGTTATAGATGTATATAATGTTCCCACAGAGAAATAGGGGCCGACGCGTCAGGAATGTTGTAAAATATTACATTCGACATGTTGGGTTGCCTTAGGCTAGGATATATAACGTTATAGACGTATATAATATTCCCACCGAGAAATAGGGGCCGACGCGTCAGGAATGTTGTAAAATATTACATCCCAGATGTTAGGTTGCGTTAGGTTAGGATATACAACGTTATAGACGTATATAATGTCCCCTTTGAGAAGCAGGCGACGACACTCCAGAATGTTGTAAAATATTACATTCGACATATTAGGTTGCCTTAGGCTAGGATATATAACGTTATAGACGTATATAATATTCCCACCGAGAAATAGGGGCCGACGCGTCAGGACTGTTGTAAAATATTACACCCGAGATGTTAGGTTGCTTTAGGTTAGGATATATATCGTTATAGACGTATATAATGTCCAGATCGAGACGTGGGGACCGACACGCCAGAATGTTGTAAAATATTACATCCGAGATGTTAGGTTGCCTTAGGCTAGTATATATATCGTTATAGACGTATACAATTTTGCCACCGAGAAGTAGGGACCGACATGCCAGGAATGTTGTTAAATATTACATCCGAAATGTTAGGTTGCCTTAGGTTAGGATGTACAACGTTATAGATGTATATAATGTCCCCATCCAGAAGTAGGTGACGACACGCCAGGAATGTTGTACAATATTACATGCGACATGATAGGTTGCCTTAGGCTAGGATATCTATCCTTATAGACGTATATAATGTTACCACCGAGAACTACGGGCCGACACGTCAGGAATGATGTAAAATATTACATTCGACATGTTAGGTCGCCTTAGGCTAGGATATATAACGTTATAGACGTATATAATGTTCCCACAGAGAAATAGGGGCCGACGCGTCAGGAATGTTGTAAAATATTACATCCCAGATGTTAGGTTGCGTTAGGTTAGGATATTCAACGTTATAGACGTATATAATGTCCCCTTTGAGAAGCAGGCGACGACACTCCAGAATGTTGTAAAATATTACATTCGACATGTTAGGTTGCCTTAGGCTAGGATATATAACGTTATAGACGTATATAATATTCCCACCGAGAAATAGGGGCCGACGCGTCAGGACTGTTGTAAAATATTACATCCGACATGTTAGGTTGCCTTATGCTAGTATATATAACGTGATAGACGTATATAATGTTCCCACCGAGAAATAGGGGCCGACGCGTCATGAATGTTGTAAAATATTACATCCCAGATGTTAGGTTGCGTTGGCTTAGGATATACAACCTTATAGACGTATATAATGTCCCCTTCGAGAAGCAGGCGACGACAAGCCAGAATGTTGTAAAATATTACATTCGACATGTTAGGTTGCCTTAGGCTAGGATATGTAACGTTATGGACGTATATAATATTCCCCCCCGAGAAATAGGGGCCGACGCGTCAGGAATGTTGCAAAATATTACACCCGAAATGTTAGGTTCCCTTAGGTTAGGATATACAACGTTATAGACGTATATAATATTCCCACCGAGAAATAGGGGCCGACGCGTCAGGAATGTTGTAAAATATTACACCCGAGATGTTAGGTTCCCTTAGGTTAGGATATACAACGTTATAGTCGTATAGAATGTTCCCACCGAGATGTACGGACCGCCAGGAATGTGGTAAACTATTACATCCGAGTTGTTAGGTTGCTTTAGGTTAGAATATATATCGTCATAGACTTATATAATGTTCCCACCGAGACGTGGGGACCGACATGCCAGGAATGTTGTAAACTATTCCATCCCAGAAGTTAGGTTGCTTTTGGTTAGGATATACAACGTTATAGACGTATATAATGTCCCCATCGAGAAGCAGGCGACGACACGCCAGGAATGTTGTGAAATATTACATCCGAGATGTTAGGTTACCTTAGGCTAGGATATATAACGTTATAGACGTATATAATATTCCGACCGAGAAATAGGGGCCGACGCGTCAGGAATGTTGTAAAGTATTACATCCGATATGTTAGGTTGCCTTAGGTTAGGATGTACAACGTTATAGATGTATATAATGTCCCCATCCAGAAGTAGGTGACGACACGCCAGGAATGTTGTACAATATTACATGCGACATGTTAGATTGCCTTAGGCTAGGATATCTAACCTTATAGACGTATATAATGTTACCACCGAGAACTACGGGCCGACACGTCAGGAATGATGTAAAATATTACACACGAGATGTTAGGTTCCCTTAGGTTAGGATATACAACGTTATAGACGTATAGAATGTTCCCACCGAGATGTAGGGACCGACATGCCAGAAATGTTGTAAAATATGACATCCGAGATGTTAGGTTGCTTTAGGTTAGGATATATATCGTTATAGACTTATATAATGTTCCCACCGAGACGTGGGGACCGACATTCCAGGAATGTTGCAAAATATTACATCCCAGAAGTTAAGTTGCTTTGGGTTAGGATATACAACGATATAGACATATATAATGTCCCCATCGAGAAGCAGGCGACGACACGCCAGAAATGTTGTAAAATATTACATCCGAGGTGTTATGTTGCCTTACGTTAGGATATATAACGTTATAGACGTATATAATATTCCCACCGAGAAATAGGGGCCGACGCGTCAGGAATGTTGTAAAATATTACATCCGATATGTTACGTTGCCTTAGGCTAGGATATATAACGTGATAGACGTATATAATGTTCCTACAGAGAAATAGGGGCCGACGCGTCATGAGTGTTGTAAAATATTACATTCGACTTGTTAGGTTGCCTTAGGCTAGGATATATAACGTTATAGACGTATATAATATTCCCACCGAGAAATAGGGGCCGGCGCGTCAGGAATGTTGTAAAATATTACACCCGAAATGTTAGGTTCCCTTAGGTTAGGATATACGACGTTATAGACGTATAGAATGTTCCCACCGAGATGTAGGGACCGACATGCCAGGAATATTCTAAAATATTACATTCGAGTTGTTAGGTTGCTTTAGGTTAGGATATATATCGTTATAGACTTATATAATGTTCCCAACGAGACGTGGGGACCGACATGCCAGGAATGTTGTAAAATATTACATCCCAGAAGTTAGGTTGCTTTGGGTTAGGATATACAACGTTATAGACGTATATAATATTCCCACTGAGAAATAGGGGCCGACGCGTCAGGAATGTTGTAAAAGGTTAGGATATACAACGTTATAGACGTATATAATGTCCCCTTTGAGAAGCAGGCGACGACACGCCAGAATGTTGTAAAATATTACGTCCGAGATGTTATGTTCCCTTAGGTTAGGATATACAAAGTTATAGACGTATCTAATGTCCCCATCGAGAAGCAGGCGACGACACGCCAGAATGTTGTAAAATATTACATTCGACATGTTAGGTTGCCTTAGGCTAGGATGTATAACGTTATAGACGTATATAATATTCCCACTGAGAAATAGGGGCCGACGCGTCAGGAATGTTGTAAAATATTACATCCGTGATGTTATGTTGCCTTACGTTAGGATATATAACGTTATAGATGTATATAATATTCCCACCGAGAAATAGGGGCCGACGGGTCAGGAATGTTGTAAAATATTACACCCGAAATGTTAGGTTCCCTTAGGTTAGGATATACGACGTTATAGACGTATAGAATGTTCCCACCGAGATGTAGGGACCGACATGCCAGGAATATTCTAAAATATTACATTCGAGTTGTTAGGTTGCTTTAGGTTAGGATATATATCATTATAGACTTATATAATGTTCCCAACGAGACGTGGGGACCGACATGCCAGGAATGTTGTAAAATATTACATCCCAGAAGTTAGGTTGCTTTGGGTTAGGATATACAACGTTATAGACGTATATAATGTCCCCATCGAGAAGCAGGCGACGACACGCCAGGAATGTTGTAAAATATTACATCCGAGATGTTAGGTTGCCTTAGGCTAGGATATATAACGTTATAGACGTATATAATATTCCCACCGAGAAATAGGGCCGACGCGTCAGGAATGTTGTAAAATATTACATCCGATATGTTAGGTTGCCTTAGGTTAGGATATATAACGTTGTAGACGTATATAATATTCCCACCGAGAAGTAGGGGCCGACGCGTCAGGAATGTTGTAAAATATTACATCCCAGATGTTAGGTTGCGTTAGGTTAGGATATACAACGTTATAGACGTATATAATGTCCCCTTTGAGAAGCAGGCGACGACACGCCAGAATGTTGTAAGATATTACGTCCGAGATGTTATGTTCCCTTAGGTTAGGATATACAAAGTTATAGACGTATCTAATGTCCCCATCGAGAAGCAGGCGACGACACGCCAGAATGTTGTAAAATATTACATTCGACATGTTAAGTTGCCTTAGGCTAGGATGTATAACGTTATAGACGTATATAATATTCCCACTGAGAAATAGGGGCCGACGCGTCAGGAATGTTGTAAAATATTACACCCGTGATGTTATGTTGCCTTACGTTAGGATATATAACGTTATAGAAGTATATAATATTACCACCGAGAAATAGGGGCCGACGGGTCAGGAATGTTGTAAAATATTACACCCGAAATGGTAGGTTCGCTTAGGTTCGGATATACGACGTTATAGACGTATAGAATGTTCCTACCGAGATGTAGGGACCGACATGCCAGGAATGTTGTAAAATATGACATCCGAGATGTTAGGTTGCTTTAGGTTAGGATATATATCGTTATAGACTTATATAATGTTCCCACCGAGACGTGGGGACCGACATGCCAGGAATGTTGCAAAATATTACATCCCAGAAGTTAAGTTGCTTTGGGTTAGGATATACAACGATATAGACATATATAATGTCCCCATCGAGAAGCAGGCGACGACACGCCAGGAATGTTGTAAAATATTACATCCGAGGTGTTATGTTGCCTTACGTTAGGATATATAACGTTATAGACGTATATAATATTCCCACCGAGAAATAGGGGCCGACGCGTCAGGAATGTTGTAAAATATTACATCCGATATGTTACGTTGCCTTAGGCTAGGATATATAACGTGATAGACGTATATAATGTTCCCACAGAGAAATAGGGGCCGACGCGTCATGAGTGTTGTAAAATATTACATCCCAGATGTTAGGTTGCGTTGGGTTAGGATATACAACGTTATAGACGTATATAATGTCCCCTTTGAGAAGCAGGCGACGACACGCCAGAATGTTGTAAAATATTACATTCGACTTGTTAGGTTGCCTTAGGCTAGGATATATAACGTTATAGACGTATATAATATTCCCACCGAGAAATATTGGCCGACGCGTCAGGAATGTTGTAATATATTACACCCGAAATGTTAGGTTCCCTTAGGTTAGGATATACAACGTTATAGACGTATAGAATGTTCCCACCGAGATGTAGGGACCGACATGCCAGGAATGATCTAAAATATTACATTTGAGTTGTTTGGTTGCTTTAGGTTAGGATATATATCGTTATAGACTTATATAATGTTCCCACCGAGACGTGGGGACCGACATGCCAGGAATGTTGTATACTATTACATCCCAGGAGTTAGGTTGCTTTGGGTTAGGATATACAACGTTATAGACGTATATAATGTCCCCATCGAGAAGCAGGCGACGACACGCCAGGAATGTTGTAAAATATTACATCCGAGATGTTAGGTTACCTTAGGCTAGGACATATTCCGTTATAGACGTATACAATGTTCCCACCGAGAAGTAGGGACCGACGCGTCAGGAATGTTGTAAAATATTACATCCCAGATGTTAGGTTGCGTTAGGTTAGGATATACAACGTTATAGACGTATATAATGTCCCCTTTGAGAAGCAGGCGACGACACGCCAGAATGTTGTAAAATATTACATTCGACATGTTAGGTTGCCTTAGGCTAGGATATGTAACGTTATAGACGTATATAATATTTCCACCGAGAAATAGGGGCCGAGGCGTCAGAAATGTTGCAAAATATTACACCCGAAATGTTAGGTTCCCTTAGGTTATGATATACAACGTTATAGACGTATAGAATGTTCCCACCGAGATGTAGGGACCGACATGCCAGGAATGTTCTAAAATAGTACATACGAGTTGTTTGGTTGCTTTAGGTTAGGATATATATCGTTATAGACTTATATAATGTTCCCGCCGAGACGTGGGGACCGACATGCCAGGAATGTTGTAAAATATTACATCCCAGAAGTTTGGTTGCTTTGGGTTAGGATATACAACGTTATAGACGTATATAATGTCCCCATCAAGAAGAAGGCGACGACACGCCAGAATGTTGTAAAATATTACGTCCGAGATGTTAGGTTCCCTTAGATTAGGATATACAACGTGATAGACGTATATAATGTTCCCACAGAGAAATAGGGGCCGACGCGTCATGAGTGTTGTAAAATATTACATCCCAGATGTTAGGTTGCGTTGGGTTAGGATATACAACGTTATAGACGTATATAATGTCCCCTTTGAGAAGCAGGCGACGACACGCCAGAATGTTGTAAAATATTACATTCGACTTGTTAGGTTGCCTTAGGCTAGGATATATAACGTTATAGACGTATATAATATTCCCACCGAGAAATATTGGCCGACGCGTCAGGAATGTTGTAATATATTACACCCGAAATGTTAGGCTCCCTTAGGTTAGGATATACAACGTTATAGACGTATAGAATGTTCCCACCGAGATGTAGGGACCGACATGCCAGGAATGATCTAAAATATTACATTTGAGTTGTTTGGTTGCTTTAGGTTAGGATATATATCGTTATAGACTTATATAATGTTCCCACCGAGACGTGGGGACCGACATGCCAGGAATGTTGTAAACTATTACATCCCAGGAGTTAGGTTGCTTTGGGTTAGGATATACAACGTTATAGACGTATATAATGTCCCCATCGAGAAGCAGGCGACGACACGCCAGGAATGTTGTAAAATATTACATCCGAGATGTTAGGTTACCTTAGGCTAGGACATATTCCGTTATAGACGTATACAATGTTCCCTCCGAGAAGTAGGGACCGACGCGTCAGGAATGTTGTAAAATATTACATCCCAGATGTTAGGTTGCTTTGGGTTAGGATATACAACGTTATAGACGTATATAATGTCCCCATCAAGAAGAAGGCGACGACACGCCAGAATGTTGTAAAATATTACGTCCGAGATGTTAGGTTCCCTTAGATTAGGATATACAACGTGATAGACGTATATAATGTTCCCACAGAGAAATAGGGGCCGACGCGTCATGAGTGTTGTAAAATATTACATCCCAGATGTTAGGTTGCGTTGGGTTAGGATATACAACGTTATAGACGTATATAATGTCCCCTTTGAGAAGCAGGCGACGACACGCCAGAATGTTGTAAAATATTACATTCGACTTGTTAGGTTGCCTTAGGCTAGGATATATAACGTTATAGACGTATATAATATTCCCACCGAGAAATATTGGCCGACGCGTCAGGAATGATGTAAAATATTACACACGAGATGTTAGGTTCCCTTAGGTTAGGATATACAACGTTATAGACGTATAGAATGTTCCCACCGAGATGTAGGGACCGACATGCCAGAAATGTTGTAAAATATGACATCCGAGATGTTAGGTTGCTTTAGGTTAGGATATATATCGTTATAGACTTATATAATGTTCCCACCGAGACGTGGGGACCGACATTCCAGGAATGTTGCAAAATATTACATCCCAGAAGTTAAGTTGCTTTGGGTTAGGATATACAACGATATAGACATATATAATGTCCCCATCGAGAAGCAGGCGACGACACGCCAGAAATGTTGTAAAATATTACATCCGAGGTGTTATGTTGCCTTACGTTAGGATATATAACGTTATAGACGTATATAATATTCCCACCGAGAAATAGGGGCCGACGCGTCAGGAATGTTGTAAAATATTACATCCGATATGTTACGTTGCCTTAGGCTAGGATATATAACGTGATAGACGTATATAATGTTCCTACAGAGAAATAGGGGCCGACGCGTCATGAGTGTTGTAAAATATTACATTCGACTTGTTAGGTTGCCTTAGGCTAGGATATATAACGTTATAGACGTATATAATATTCCCACCGAGAAATAGGGGCCGGCGCGTCAGGAATGTTGTAAAATATTACACCCGAAATGTTAGGTTCCCTTAGGTTAGGATATACGACGTTATAGACGTATAGAATGTTCCCACCGAGATGTAGGGACCGACATGCCAGGAATATTCTAAAATATTACATTCGAGTTGTTAGGTTGCTTTAGGTTAGGATATATATCGTTATAGACTTATATAATGTTCCCAACGAGACGTGGGGACCGACATGCCAGGAATGTTGTAAAATATTACATCCCAGAAGTTAGGTTGCTTTGGGTTAGGATATACAACGTTATAGACGTATATAATATTCCCACTGAGAAATAGGGGCCGACGCGTCAGGAATGTTGTAAAAGGTTAGGATATACAACGTTATAGACGTATATAATGTCCCCTTTGAGAAGCAGGCGACGACACGCCAGAATGTTGTAAAATATTACGTCCGAGATGTTATGTTCCCTTAGGTTAGGATATACAAAGTTATAGACGTATCTAATGTCCCCATCGAGAAGCAGGCGACGACACGCCAGAATGTTGTAAAATATTACATTCGACATGTTAGGTTGCCTTAGGCTAGGATGTATAACGTTATAGACGTATATAATATTCCCACTGAGAAATAGGGGCCGACGCGTCAGGAATGTTGTAAAATATTACATCCGTGATGTTATGTTGCCTTACGTTAGGATATATAACGTTATAGATGTATATAATATTCCCACCGAGAAATAGGGGCCGACGGGTCAGGAATGTTGTAAAATATTACACCCGAAATGTTAGGTTCCCTTAGGTTAGGATATACGACGTTATAGACGTATAGAATGTTCCCACCGAGATGTAGGGACCGACATGCCAGGAATATTCTAAAATATTACATTCGAGTTGTTAGGTTGCTTTAGGTTAGGATATATATCATTATAGACTTATATAATGTTCCCAACGAGACGTGGGGACCGACATGCCAGGAATGTTGTAAAATATTACATCCCAGAAGTTAGGTTGCTTTGGGTTAGGATATACAACGTTATAGACGTATATAATGTCCCCATCGAGAAGCAGGCGACGACACGCCAGGAATGTTGTAAAATATTACATCCGAGATGTTAGGTTGCCTTAGGCTAGGATATATAACGTTATAGACGTATATAATATTCCCACCGAGAAATAGGGCCGACGCGTCAGGAATGTTGTAAAATATTACATCCGATATGTTAGGTTGCCTTAGGTTAGGATATATAACGTTGTAGACGTATATAATATTCCCACCGAGAAGTAGGGGCCGACGCGTCAGGAATGTTGTAAAATATTACATCCCAGATGTTAGGTTGCGTTAGGTTAGGATATACAACGTTATAGACGTATATAATGTCCCCTTTGAGAAGCAGGCGACGACACGCCAGAATGTTGTAAGATATTACGTCCGAGATGTTATGTTCCCTTAGGTTAGGATATACAAAGTTATAGACGTATCTAATGTCCCCATCGAGAAGCAGGCGACGACACGCCAGAATGTTGTAAAATATTACATTCGACATGTTAAGTTGCCTTAGGCTAGGATGTATAACGTTATAGACGTATATAATATTCCCACTGAGAAATAGGGGCCGACGCGTCAGGAATGTTGTAAAATATTACACCCGTGATGTTATGTTGCCTTACGTTAGGATATATAACGTTATAGAAGTATATAATATTACCACCGAGAAATAGGGGCCGACGGGTCAGGAATGTTGTAAAATATTACACCCGAAATGGTAGGTTCGCTTAGGTTCGGATATACGACGTTATAGACGTATAGAATGTTCCTACCGAGATGTAGGGACCGACATGCCAGGAATGTTGTAAAATATGACATCCGAGATGTTAGGTTGCTTTAGGTTAGGATATATATCGTTATAGACTTATATAATGTTCCCACCGAGACGTGGGGACCGACATGCCAGGAATGTTGCAAAATATTACATCCCAGAAGTTAAGTTGCTTTGGGTTAGGATATACAACGATATAGACATATATAATGTCCCCATCGAGAAGCAGGCGACGACACGCCAGGAATGTTGTAAAATATTACATCCGAGGTGTTATGTTGCCTTACGTTAGGATATATAACGTTATAGACGTATATAATATTCCCACCGAGAAATAGGGGCCGACGCGTCAGGAATGTTGTAAAATATTACATCCGATATGTTACGTTGCCTTAGGCTAGGATATATAACGTGATAGACGTATATAATGTTCCCACAGAGAAATAGGGGCCGACGCGTCATGAGTGTTGTAAAATATTACATCCCAGATGTTAGGTTGCGTTGGGTTAGGATATACAACGTTATAGACGTATATAATGTCCCCTTTGAGAAGCAGGCGACGACACGCCAGAATGTTGTAAAATATTACATTCGACTTGTTAGGTTGCCTTAGGCTAGGATATATAACGTTATAGACGTATATAATATTCCCACCGAGAAATATTGGCCGACGCGTCAGGAATGTTGTAATATATTACACCCGAAATGTTAGGTTCCCTTAGGTTAGGATATACAACGTTATAGACGTATAGAATGTTCCCACCGAGATGTAGGGACCGACATGCCAGGAATGATCTAAAATATTATATTTGAGTTGTTTGGTTGCTTTAGGTTAGGATATATATCGTTATAGACTTATATAATGTTCCCACCGAGACGTGGGGACCGACATGCCAGGAATGTTGTATACTATTACATCCCAGGAGTTAGGTTGCTTTGGGTTAGGATATACAACGTTATAGACGTATATAATGTCCCCATCGAGAAGCAGGCGACGACACGCCAGGAATGTTGTAAAATATTACATCCGAGATGTTAGGTTACCTTAGGCTAGGACATATTCCGTTATAGACGTATACAATGTTCCCACCGAGAAGTAGGGACCGACGCGTCAGGAATGTTGTAAAATATTACATCCCAGATGTTAGGTTGCGTTAGGTTAGGATATACAACGTTATAGACGTATATAATGTCCCCTTTGAGAAGCAGGCGACGACACGCCAGAATGTTGTAAAATATTACATTCGACATGTTAGGTTGCCTTAGGCTAGGATATGTAACGTTATAGACGTATATAATATTTCCACCGAGAAATAGGGGCCGAGGCGTCAGAAATGTTGCAAAATATTACACCCGAAATGTTAGGTTCCCTTAGGTTATGATATACAACGTTATAGACGTATAGAATGTTCCCACCGAGATGTAGGGACCGACATGCCAGGAATGTTCTAAAATAGTACATACGAGTTGTTTGGTTGCTTTAGGTTAGGATATATATCGTTATAGACTTATATAATGTTCCCGCCGAGACGTGGGGACCGACATGCCAGGAATGTTGTAAAATATTACATCCCAGAAGTTTGGTTGCTTTGGGTTAGGATATACAACGTTATAGACGTATATAATGTCCCCATCAAGAAGAAGGCGACGACACGCCAGAATGTTGTAAAATATTACGTCCGAGATGTTAGGTTCCCTTAGATTAGGATATACAACGTGATAGACGTATATAATGTTCCCACAGAGAAATAGGGGCCGACGCGTCATGAGTGTTGTAAAATATTACATCCCAGATGTTAGGTTGCGTTGGGTTAGGATATACAACGTTATAGACGTATATAATGTCCCCTTTGAGAAGCAGGCGACGACACGCCAGAATGTTGTAAAATATTACATTCGACTTGTTAGGTTGCCTTAGGCTAGGATATATAACGTTATAGACGTATATAATATTCCCACCGAGAAATATTGGCCGACGCGTCAGGAATGTTGTAATATATTACACCCGAAATGTTAGGCTCCCTTAGGTTAGGATATACAACGTTATAGACGTATAGAATGTTCCCACCGAGATGTAGGGACCGACATGCCAGGAATGATCTAAAATATTACATTTGAGTTGTTTGGTTGCTTTAGGTTAGGATATATATCGTTATAGACTTATATAATGTTCCCACCGAGACGTGGGGACCGACATGCCAGGAATGTTGTAAACTATTACATCCCAGGAGTTAGGTTGCTTTGGGTTAGGATATACAACGTTATAGACGTATATAATGTCCCCATCGAGAAGCAGGCGACGACACGCCAGGAATGTTGTAAAATATTACATCCGAGATGTTAGGTTACCTTAGGCTAGGACATATTCCGTTATAGACGTATACAATGTTCCCTCCGAGAAGTAGGGACCGACGCGTCAGGAATGTTGTAAAATATTACATCCCAGATGTTAGGTTGCTTTGGGTTAGGATATACAACGTTATAGACGTATATAATGTCCCCATCAAGAAGAAGGCGACGACACGCCAGAATGTTGTAAAATATTACGTCCGAGATGTTAGGTTCCCTTAGATTAGGATATACAACGTGATAGACGTATATAATGTTCCCACAGAGAAATAGGGGCCGACGCGTCATGAGTGTTGTAAAATATTACATCCCAGATGTTAGGTTGCGTTGGGTTAGGATATACAACGTTATAGACGTATATAATGTCCCCTTTGAGAAGCAGGCGACGACACGCCAGAATGTTGTAAAATATTACATTCGACTTGTTAGGTTGCCTTAGGCTAGGATATATAACGTTATAGACGTATATAATATTCCCACCGAGAAATATTGGCCGACGCGTCAGGAATGTTGTAATATATTACACCCGAAATGTTAGGTTCCCTTAGGTTAGGATATACAACGTTATAGACGTATAGAATGTTCCCACCGAGATGTAGGGACCGACATGCCAGGAATGATCTAAAATATTACATTTGAGTTGTTTGGTTGCTTTAGGTTAGGATATATATCGTTATAGACTTATATAATGTTCCCACCGAGACGTGGGGACCGACATGCCAGGAATGTTGTAAACTATTACATCCCAGGAGTTAGGTTGCTTTGGGTTAGGATATACAACGTTATAGACGTATATAATGTCCCCATCGAGAAGCAGGCGACGACACGCCAGGAATGTTGTAAAATATTACATCCGAGATGTTAGGTTACCTTAGGCTAGGACATATTCCGTTATAGACGTATACAATGTTCCCTCCGAGAAGTAGGGACCGACGCGTCAGGAATGTTGTAAAATATTACATCCCAGATGTTAGGTTGCGTTAGGTTAGGATATACAACGTTATAGACGTATATAATGTCCCCTTCGAGAAGCAGGCGACGACACGCCAGAATGTTGTAAAATATTACTTTCGATATGTTAGGTTGCCTTAGGCTAGGATATATAACGTTATAGACGTATATAATATTCCCACCGAGAAATATTGGCCGACGCGTCAGGAATGTTGTAAAATATTACACCCGAAATGTTAGGTTCCCTTAGGTTAGGATATACAACGTTATTGACGTATAGAATGTTCCCACCGAGATGTAGGGGCCGACATGCCAGGAATGATCTAAAATATTACATTTGAGTTGTTTGGTTGCTTTAGGTTAGGATATATATCGTTATAGACTTAAATAATGTTCCCACCGAGACGTGGGGACCGACATGCCAGGAATGTTGTAAAATATTACATCCCAGAAGTTTGGTTGCTTTGGGTTAGGATATACAACGTTATAGACGTATATAATGTCCCCATCGAGAAGCAGGCGACGACACGCCAGGAATGTTGTAAAATATTACATCCGAGATGTTGGGTTGCCTTAGGCTAGGACATATTCCGTTATAGACGTATACAATGTTCCCACCGAGAAGTAGGGACCGACGCGTCAGGAATGTTGCAAAATATTACACCCGAAATGTTAGGTTCCCTTAGGTTAGGATATACAACGTTATAGACGTATAGAATGTTCCCACCGAGATGTAGGGGCCGACATGCCAGGAATGATCTAAAATATTACATTTGAGTTGTTTGGTTGCTTTAGGTTAGGATATATATCGTTATAGACTTAAATAATGTTCCCACCGAGACGTGGGGACCGACATGCCAGGAATGTTGTAAAATATTACATCCCAGAAGTTTGGTTGCTTTGGGTTAGGATATACAACGTTATAGACGTATATAATGTCCCCATCGAGAAGCAGGCGACGACACGCCAGGAATGTTGTAAAATATTACATCCGAGATGTTGGGTTGCCTTAGGCTAGGACATATTCCGTTATAGACGTATACAATGTTCCCACCGAGAAGTAGGGACCGACGCGTCAGGAATGTTGCAAAATATTACACCCGAAATGTTAGGTTCCCTTAGGTTAGGATATACAACGTTATAGACGTATAGAATGTTCCCACCGAGATGTAGGGACCGACACGCCAGGAATGTTCTGAAATATTATATTCGAGTTGTTTGGTTTCTTTAGGTTAGGATATATATCGTTATAGACTTATATAATGTTCCCACCGAGACGTGGAGACCGACATGCCAGGAATGTTGTAAAATATTACATCCCAGAAGTTTGGTTGCTTTGGGTTAGGATATACAACGTTATAGACGTATATAATGTCCCCATCAAGAAGAAGGCGACGACACGCCAGAATGTTGTAAAATATTACATCCGAGATGTTATGTTTCCTTACGTTAGGATATATAACGTTATAGACGTATATAATATTCCCACCGAGAAATAGGGGCCGACGCGTCAGGAATGTTGTAAAATATTACACCCGAGATCTTAGGTTCCCTTTGGTTAAGATATACAACGTTATAGACGTATATAATGTTCCCACCGAGATGTAGGGCCCGCCAGGAATGTGGTAAACTATTACATCCGAGTTGTTAGGTTGCTTTAGGTTAGGATATACATCGTTATAGACTTATATAATGTTCCCGCCGAGACGTGGGGACCGACATGCCAGGAATGTTGTAAAATATTACATCCCAGAAGTTTGGTTGCTTTGGGTTAGGATATACAACGTTATAGACGTATATAATGTCCCCATCAAGAAGAAGCCGACGACACGCCAGAATGTTGTAAAATATTACGTCCGAGATGTTAGGTTCCCTTAGATTAGGATATACAACGTTATAGACGTATCTAATGTCCCCATCGAGAAGCAGGCGACGACACGCCAGAATGTTGTAAAATATTACATTCGACATGTTAGGTTGCCTTAGGCTAGGATATATAACGTTATAGACGTATATAATATTCCCACCGAGAAATAGGGGCCGACGCGTCAGGAATGTTGTAAAATATTACACCCGAGATGTTAGGTTGGCTTATGCTAGGATATATAACGTGATAGACGTATATAATGTTCTCACCGAGAAATAGGGGCCGACGCGTCATGGTTGTTGTAAAATATTTCATCCCAGATGTTAGGTTGCGTTCGGTTAGGATATACAACGTTATAGACGTATATAATGTCCCCTTTGAGAAGCAGGCGACGACACGCCAGAATGTTGTAGAATATTACATTCGACATGTTAGGTTGCCTTAGGCTAGGATATGTAACGTTATAGACGTATATAATATTCCCCCCGAGAAATAGGGACCGACGCGTCAGGAATGTTGCAAAATATTACACCCGAAACGTTAGGTTCCTTTAGGTTAGGATTTATATCGTTATAGACTTATATAATGTTCCCACCGAGACGTGGGGACCGACATGCCAGAAAGGTTGTAAAATATTACATCCCAGAAGATAGGTTGCTTTGGGTTAGGATATACAACGTTATAGACGTATAGAATGTTCCCACCGAGATGTAGGGACCGACATGCCAGGAATGTTGTAAAATATTTCATCCGAGATGTTAGGTTGCCTTAGGCTAGGACATACTCCGTTATAGACGTACACAATGTTCCCACCGAGAAGTAGGGACCGACGCGTCAGGAATGCTGTAAAATATTACATCCCAGATGTTAGGTTGCGTTAGGTTAGGATATACAACGTTATAGACGTATATAATGTCCCCTTCGAGAAGCAGGCGACGACACGCCAGAATGTTGTAAAATATTACATTCGACATGTTAGGTTGCCTTAGGCTAGGATATATAACGTTATAGACGTATATAATATTCCCACCGAGAAATAGGGGCCGACGCGACAGGAATGTTGTAAAATATTACATCCGTGATGTTATGTTGCCTTACGTTAGGATATATAACGTTATAGAAGTATGTAATATTCCCACCGAGAAATAGGGGCCGACGGGTCAGGAATGTTGTAAAATATTACACCCGAAATGTTAGGTTCCCTTAGGTTAGGATATACGACGTTATAGACGTATAGAATGTTCCCACCGAGATGTAGGGACCGACATGCCAGGAATGTTGTAAAATATGACATCCGAGATGTTAGGTTGCTTTAGGTTAGGATATATATCGTTATAGACTTATATAATGTTCCCACCGAGACGTGGGGACCGACATGCCAGGAATGTTGCAAAATATTACATCCCAGAAGTTAAGTTGCTTTGGGTTAGGATATACAACGATATAGACATATATAATGTCCCCATCGAGAAGCAGGCGACGACACGCCAGGAATGTTGTAAAATATTACATCCGAGGTGTTATGTTGCCTTACGTTAGGATATATAACGTTATAGACGTATATAATATTCCCACCGAGAAATAGGGGCCGACGCGTCAGGAATGTTGTAAAGTATTACATCCGATATGTTACGTTGCCTTAGGCTAGGATATATAACGTGATAGACGTATATAATGTTCCCACAGAGAAATAGGGGCCGACGCGTCATTAGTGTTGTAAAATATTACATCCCAGATGTTAGGTTGCGTTGGGTTAGGATATACAACGTTATAGACGTATATAATGTCCCCTTTGAGAAGCAGGCGACGACACGCCAGAATGTTGTAAAATAGTACATTCGACTTGTTAGGTTGCCTTAGGCTAGGATATATAACGTTATAGACGTATATAATATTCCCACCGAGAAATATTGGCCGACGCGTCAGGAATGTTGTAAAATATTACACCCGAAATGTTAGGTTCCCTTAGGTTAGGATATACAACGTTATAGACGTATAGAATGTTCCCACCGAGATGTAGGGACCGACATGCCAGGAATGATCTAAAATATTACATTTGAGTTGTTTGGTTACTTTAGGTTAGGATATATATCGTTATAGACTTAAATAATGTTCCCACCGAGACGTGGGGACCGACATGCCAGGAATGTTGTAAAATATTACATCCCAGAAGTTTGGTTGCTTTGGGTTAGGATATACAACGTTATAGACGTATATAATGTCCCCATCAAGAAGAAGGCGACGACACGCCAGAATGTTGTAAAATATTACGTCCGAGATGTTAGGTTCCCTTAGATTAGGATATACAACGTTATAGACGTATCTAATGTCCCCATCGAGAAGCAGGCGACGACACGCCAGAATGTTGTAAAATATTACATTCGACATGTTAGGTTGCCTTAGGCTAGGATATATAACGTTATAGACGTATATAATATTCCCACCGAGAAATAGGGGCCGACGCGACAGGAATGTTGTAAAATATTACACCCGAGATGTTAGGTTGGCTTATGCTAGGATATATAACGTGATAGACGTATATAATGTTCTCACCGAGAAATAGGGGCCGACGCGTCATGGTTGTTGTAAAATATTTCATCCCAGATGTTAGGTTGCGTTCGGTTAGGATATACAACGTTATAGACGTATATAATGTCCCCTTTGAGAAGCAGGCGACGACACGCCAGAATGTTGTAAAATATTACATTCGACATGTTAGGTTGCCTTAGGCTAGGATATGTAACGTTATAGACGTATATAATATTCCCCCCGAGAAATAGGGACCGACGCGTCAGGAATATTGCAAAATATTACACCCGAAATGTTAGGTTCCTTTAGGTTAGGATATACAACGTTATAGACGTATATAATATTCCCACCGAGAAATAGGGGCCGACGCGTCAGGAATGTTGAAAAATATTACACCCGAAATGTTAGGTTCCCTTAGGTTAGGATATACAACGTTATAGACGTATAGAATGTTCCCACAGAGATGTAGGGACCGACGCGTCAGGAATGTTGTAAAATATTACATCCCAGATGTTAGGTTGCGTTAGGTTAGGATATACAACGTTATAGACGTATATAATGTCCCCTTCGAGAAGAAGGCGACGACACGCCAGAATGTTGTAAAATATTACATTCGAAATGTTAGGTTGCCTTAGGCTAGGATATATAACGTTATAGACGTATATAATATTCCCACCGAGAAATAGGGGCCGACGCGACAGGAATGTTGTAAAATATTACACCCGAGATGTTAGGTTGCCTTAGGCTAGGATATATAACGTTATAGACGTATATAATATTCCCACCGAGAAATAGGGGCCGACGCGACAGGAATGTTGTAAAATATTACACCCGAGATGTTAGGTTCCCTTAGGTTAGCATATACAACGTTATAGACGTATATAATGTTACCACAGAGAAGTAGGGCCCGACGGGTCAGGAATGTTGTAAAATATTACACCCGAAATGTTAGGTTCCCTTAGGTTAGGATATACAACGTTATAGACGTATAGAATGTTCCCACCGAGATGTAGGGACCGACATGCCAGGAACGTTGTAAAATACTACATCCGAGATGTTAGGTTGCCTTAGGATTGGATATTAAACGTTATTGACGCATATGATGTCCCCACCGAGAAGTACGGGCCGACACGACGGGGATTCTGTAAAACATTATCACCGAGGGGCAAAATGGGTTAGGTTAGGTTATATTACGATATAGACGTATATAATGTTCCCACTCAGAAGTAGGGGCCGAACCTCATGGAATGTTGTAAAATACTAGATTCGAGATGTTAGATTGCCTTAGGTTAGGATGTATAACGTTAGAGATCTATATAGTGTCCCCACCGAGAAGTACTGGACGACATGACCAGGATTCTATAAAACATTACCAGCGAGGGGCTAGATGGATTAGGTTAGGTTATATTACGTTATTGACGTATATAATGTTCCCACCGAGAAGTGGGGCCGACCTGCTCGGAATGTTGGCAAGTACTACATCTGAGAAGTTAGGTTGCCTTAGGTTGCGATATATAAAGTTACAGACGTATATAATGTTCCTACTGAGAAGTAGGTGCCGACCCGTCTGGAATTTTTAAAATACTACAATCGAGATGTTAGGTTGCCTTAGGTTAGGATATATAACGTTATAGACCTACATAATGACCGCACAGTGATGTACGGGACGACACGAACGAGATTCTGTAAAACATTACCAGCGAGAGTCTAAATGCGTTAGGTTAGGTTATATTAGGTTATAGACGTATATAATGTTCCTCCCGAGAAGTAGGGGCCGACCCGCCAGGAATGTTGGAAAATACTACATCCGAGATGTTAGGTTACTTAGGTTAGGATATACAACGGTATAGACGTATATAATGTCCCCACCGAGAAGTAGGGGCCGACCGGCCTGGAATGTTGTAAAATACTACATTCGAGATGTTGGGTTGCCTTAGGTTAGGATATATAACGTTATAGACGTATATAATGTCCGCACCGAGACGTACGGGACCACACGAACGGGATTCTGTAAAACATTACCACCGAGGGGCTAGATGGGTTAGGTTAGGTTATATTACGTTATGGACGTATATAATGTTCCCACCGAAAAGTAGAGGCCGATCCGCCAGGAATGTTGTGAAATACTACATTCGAGATGTTAGGTTGCCTTAGGTTAGGATATATAACGTTATAGACCTACATAATGACCGCACAGTGATGTACGGGACGACACGAACGAGATTCTGTAAAACATTACCAGCGAGAGTCTAAATGCGTTAGGTTAGGTTATATTAGGTTATAGACGTATATAATGTTCCTCCCGAGAAGTAGGGGCCGACCCGCCAGGAATGTTGGAAAATACTACATCCGAGATGTTAGGTTACTTAGGTTAGGATATACAACGGTATAGACGTATATAATGTCCCCACCGAGAAGTAGGGGCCGACCGGCCTGGAATGTTGTAAAATACTACATTCGAGATGTTGGGTTGCCTTAGGTTAGGATATA
Source organism: Xylocopa violacea (assembly GCA_963969225.1). Lineage (NCBI taxonomy): Eukaryota > Metazoa > Arthropoda > Insecta > Hymenoptera > Apidae > Xylocopa > Xylocopa violacea. The sequence continues at coordinate 3,697,344 of CAXAJV010000857.1, forward strand.
TAACGTTATAGACGTATATAATGTCCGCACCGAGACGTACGGGACGACACGAACGGGATTCTGTAAAACATTACCACCGAGGGGCTAGATGGGTTAGGTTAGGTTATATTACGTTATGGACGTATATAATGTTCCCACCGAAAAGTAGAGGCCGATCCGCCAGGAATGTTGTGAAATACTACATTCGAGATGTTAGGTTGCCTTATGGTAATATATACAACGTTATAGACGTATATAATGTGCCCACCGAGGTTTAGGGTCCGACTCGCCAGGAATGTTGGAAAATACTACATCCGAGATGTTAGGTTGCCTTAGGTTGGGATATATAGCGTTATAAACGTATATAATGTCCCCATCGAGAAGTACGGGACGAAACGACCGGGATTCTGTAAAACATTACCAGCGAGATGCTAGATGGGTTAGGTTAGGTTATATTACGTTATAGACGTATATAATATTCCCACCGAGAAGTAGGGGCCGACGTGCCAGGAATTTTGGAAAATACTACATCCGAGATGTTAGGTTGCCTTAGGTTTGGATATATAACGTTATTGACGCATATGATGTCCCCACCGAGAAGTACGGGCCGACACGACGGGGATTCTGTAAAACATTATCACCGAGGGGCAAAATGGGTTAGGTTAGGTTATATTACGATATAGACGTATATAATGATCCCACTCAGAAGTAGGGGCCGAACCTCATGGAATGTTGTAAAATACTAGATTCGAGATGTTAGATTGCCTTAGGTTAGGATGTATAACGTTAGAGATCTATATAGTGTCCCCACCGAGAAGTACGGGACGACATGACCGGGATTCTATAAAACATTACCAGCGAGGGGCTAGATGGATTAGGTTAGGTTATATTACGTTATTGACGTATATAATGTTCCCACCGATAAGTGGGGCCGACCTGCTCGGAATGTTGGCAAATACTACATCCGAGATGTTAGGTTGCCTTAGGTTGCGATATATAAAGTTACAGACGTATATAATGTTCCCACTGAGAAGTAGGGGCCGACCCGTCTGGAATGTTTAAAATACTACAATCGAGATGTTAGGTTGCCTTAGGTTAGGATATATAACGTTATAGACCTACATAATGGCCGCACAGTGATGTACGGGACGACACGAACGAGATTCTGTAAAACACTACCAGCGAGATTCTAGATGGGTTAGGTTAGGTTATATTAGGTTATACACGTATATAATGTGCCCGCCGAGAAGTAGGGGCCGACCCGCTTGGAATATTGTAAAATACTACATTCCAGATGCTAGGTTGCCTTAGGTTAGTACATATAACGTTATAGACTTATACAATGTCCGCACCGAGACGTACGGGACGACACGAACGGGATTTTGTAAAACATTACCGCCGAGGAGCTAGATGGGTTAGGTTAGGCTATATTACGATATAGACGTATATAATGTTCCCACCGAGAAGTAGGGGCCGATCCGCCAGGAATGTTGGAAAATACTACTTCCGAGATGTTAGGTAGCCTCAGGTTGGGATGTATAACGTTATAGACGTATATAATGTCCGCACCGAAATGTACGGTACGACACGAACGGGATTCTGGAAAACATTACCAGCGATGGGCTAGATGGGTTAGGTTAGGATATATTACGTTATAGACGTATATAATGATCCCACCGAGAAGTAGGTTCCAACCCGCCAGGAATGTTGTAAATTACTACATCCGAGATCTAAGGTAGCCTCAGTTTAGGATGTATAACTTTAGAGATCCATATAGTGACCCCACCGAGAAGTACGGGACGACACGACCGGGATTCTGTAAAATATTATCACCGAGGGGCAAAATGGGTTAGGTTAGGCTATATTACGTTATAGACGTATATAATGTTCCCACCGAAAAGTAGAGGCCGACCCGCCAGGAATGTTGTAAAATACTACATCCCAAATGTTAGGTTGCCTTAGGTTAGGATATATAATGTTATAGACGCATACAACGTCCCTACCGAGACGAACGAGACGACACGTACTGGATTCTGTAAAACATTACCAGCGAGGGGGTAAATCGGTTAGGTTAGGTTATATTACATTATAGACGTATATAATGTTCCCACCGAGATGTAGGGGCCGATCCGCCTGGAATGTGGTAAAATACTACATTCGAGTTGTTAGGTTGCCTTAGGTTAAGATATATAACGTTATAGACTTATACAATGTCCGCACCGAGACGTACGGTACGACACGAACGGGATTCTGTAAAACCGTATCACCGAGAGGCAAAATGTGTTAGGTTAGGTTATATTACGATATAGACTTATATAATGTTCCCAGCGAGAAGTAGGGGCCGACACGCCAGGAATGTTGCAAAATACTACATGCCAGATGTTAGGTTGTCTTAGGTTAGTACATATAACGTTATAGACTTATACAATGTCCGCACCGAGACGTACGGGACGACACGAACGGGATTCTGTAAAACTTTACCGCCGAGGAGATAGATGGGTTAATTTAGGCTATATTACGATATACACGTATATAATGAACCCACCGAGAAGTAGGGGCCGACCCGCCTGGAATGTGGTAATATACTACATTCGAGTTGTTAGGTTGCCTTAGGTTAGGATATATAACGTTATAGACTTATACAGTGTCCGCACCGAAATGTACGGTACGACACGAACGGGATTCTGTAAAACATTACCAGCGAGAGTCTAAATGCGTTAGGTTAGTTTATATTAGGTTATAGACGTATATAATGTTCCTCCCGAGAAGTAGGGGCCGACCCGACAGGAATGTTGGAAAATACTACATCCGAGATGTTAGGTTGCCTTAGGTTGGGATATATAGCGTTATAGACGTATATAATGTTCCCACCGAGAAGTGGGGCCGACCCGACAGGAATGTTGTGAAATACTACACTCGAGATGTTGGGTTGCCTTATGGTAATATATACAACGTTATAGACGTATATAATGTGCCCACCGAGGTTTAGGGGCCGACCCGCCAGGAATGTTGGAAAATACTACATCCGAGATGTTAAGTTGCCTTAGGTTAGTATGTATAACGTTATAAACGTATATAATGTCCCCATCGAGAAGTACGGGACGACACGACCGGGATTCTGTAAAACATTACCAGCGAGATGCTAGATGGGTTAGGTTAGGTTATATTACGTTATAGACGTATATAATGTTCCCAGCGAGAAGTGGGGCTGACCCGCCAGGAATGTTGTGAAATACTACATTCGAGATATTAGGTTGCCTTAGGTTAGGATATATAACGTTATAGACGTATATAATGTCCGCACCGTGACGTACGGGGCGACACGAACGGGATTCCGTAAAACATTACCAGCGAGGGTCTAGATGGGTTAGATTAGGTTCTATTACGTTATAGACGTATATAATATTCCCACCGAGATGTAGGGGCCGACGTGCCAGGAATGTAGTAAAATATTACATCCGAGATGTTAGGATGCCTTAGGTTAGGATATATAACGTTGTATACGTATATAATGTTCCCACGGAGAACTAAGTGCCGACACACCAGGAATGTTGAAAAATATTACATCCGAGATGTTAGGTCGTCTTACGCTAGTATATAACGTTATAGACGTATATAATGTTCCCAGAGAGAAATAGGGGCCGACGCGTCAGGAATGTTGTGAAATACTACACTCGAGATGTTGGGTTGCCTTATGGTAATATATACAACGTTATAGACGTATATAATGTGCCCACCGAGGTTTAGGGGCCGACCCGCCAGGAATGTTGGAAAATACTACATCCGAGATGTTAAGTTGCCTTAGGTTAGTATGTATAACGTTATAAACGTATATAATGTCCCCATCGAGAAGTACGGGACGACACGACCGGGATTCTGTAAAACATTACCAGCGAGATGCTAGATGGGTTAGGTTAGGTTATATTACGTTATAGACGTATATAATGTTCCCAGCGAGAAGTGGGGCTGACCCGCCAGGAATGTTGTGAAATACTACATTCGAGATATTAGGTTGCCTTAGGTTAGGATATATAACGTTATAGACGTATATAATGTCCGCACCGTGACGTACGGGGCGACACGAACGGGATTCCGTAAAACATTACCAGCGAGGGTCTAGATGGGTTAGATTAGGTTCTATTACGTTATAGACGTATATAATATTCCCACCGAGATGTAGGGGCCGACGTGCCAGGAATGTAGTAAAATATTACATCCGAGATGTTAGGATGCCTTAGGTTAGGATATATAACGTTGTATACGTATATAATGTTCCCACGGAGAACTAAGTGCCGACACACCAGGAATGTTGAAAAATATTACATCCGAGATGTTAGGTCGTCTTACGCTAGTATATAACGTTATAGACGTATATAATGTTCCCAGAGAGAAATAGGGGCCGACGCGTCAGGAATGTTGTAAAATATTACACCCGAGATGTTAGGTTCCCTTAGGTTAGGATATACAACGTTATAGACGTATAGAATGTTCCTACCGAGGTGTAGGGACCGAGATGACAGGAATGTTGTAAAAGATTACATCACCAGATGTTAGGTTGCGTTAGGTTAGGATATACAACGTTATAGACGTATATAGTATCCCCATCGAGAAGCAGGCGACGACACGATAGGAATGTTGTAAAATATTACATCCGAGATGTTAGGTTGCTTTCGGTTAGGATATATAACGTTATAGACGTATATAATGTTCCCACCGAGAAATAGGGGCCCATCGCGTCAGGAATGTTGTAAAATATTACACCCGAGATGTTAGGTTCCCTTAGGTTAGGATATACAACGTTATAGACGTATAGAAGGTTCCCACCGAGATGTAGGGACCGACACGCCAGGAATGTTGTAAAATACTACATTCGAGATGTTAGTTTCCCTTGGGTGAGGATATAAAACGTTATAGACGTATATAACGTTCCCACCGAAAAGTAGAGGCCGACCCGCCAGGAACGTTGTAAAATACAACATCCCAGATGTTAGGTTGCCTTAGGTTAGGATATATAACGTTATAGACGCATACAATGTCTCTACCGAGACGAACGAGACGACACGTACTGGATTCTGTAAAACATTACGAGCGAGCGGCTAGATGGGTTAGGGTAGGTTATATTATGTTATAGACGTATATAATGTTCCCACCGAGAAGTTGGGCCGACACGACGGGGATTCTGTAAAGCATTACCAGCGAGAGTCTAGATGGGTTAGGTTGTGTTATATTACGTTATGGACGTATATAATGTGCCCACCGAGAAGTAGGGGCCGACCCGCCAGGAATTTTGGAAAATACTACATCCGAGATGTTAGGTTGCCTTAGGTTTGGATATACAACGTTATTGACGCATATGATGTCCCCACCGAGAAGTACGGGCCGACACGACGGGGATTCTGTAAAACATTATCACCGAGGGGCAAAATGGGTTAGGTTAGGTTATATTACGATATAGACGTATATAATGTTCCCACACAGAAGTAGGGGCCGAACCTCATGGAATGTTGTAAAATACTAGATTCGAGATGTTAGATTGCCTTAGGTTAGGATGTATAACGTTAGAGATCTATATAGTGTCCCCACCGAGAAGTACGGGACGACATGACCGGGATTCTATAAAACATTACCAGCGAGGAGCTAGATGGATTAGGTTAGGTTATATTACGTTATTGACGTATATAATGTTCCCACCGATAAGTGGGGCCGACCTGCTCGGAATGTTGGCAAATACTACATCCGAGATGTTAGGTTGCCTTAGGTTGCGATATATAAAGTTACAGACGTATATAATGTTCCCACTGAGAAGTAGGGGCCGACCCGTCTGGAATGTTTAAAATACTACAATCGAGATGTTAGGTTGCCTTAGGTTAGGATATATAACGTTATAGACCTACATAATGGCCGCACAGTGATGTACGGGACGACGCGAACGAGATTCTGTAAAACACTACCAGCGAGATTCTAGATGGGTTAGGTTAGGTTATATTAGGTTATACACGTATATAATGTGCCCGCCGAGAAGTAGGGGCCGAACCGCTTGGAATATTGTAAAATACTACATTCCAGATGCTAGGTTGCCTTAGGATACGACATATAACGTTATAGACGCATATAATGTCCCCACCGAGACGTAGGGGACGACACGAACGGCATTCTGTAAAACATTACCAGCGAGAGTCTAGATGCGTTAGGTTAGGTTATATTAGGTTATAGACGTATATAATGTTCCTCCCGAGAAGTAGGGGCCGACCCGCCAGGAATGTTGGAAAATACTACATCCGAGATGTTAGGTTACTTAGGTTAGGATATACAACGGTATATACGTATATAATGTTCCCACCCAGAATTAGGATCCGACCCGCCAGGAATGTTGCAAAATACTACATCCCAGATGTTAGATTGCCTTAGGTTAGTACATATAACGTTATAGACTTATACAATGTCCGCACCGAGACGTACGGGACGACACGAACGGGATTTTGTAAAACATTACCGCCGAGGAGCTAGATGGGTTAGGTTAGGCTATATTACGATATAGACGTATATAATGTTCCCACCAAGAAGTAGGGGCCGATCCGCCAGGAATGTTGGAAAATACTACTTCCGAGATGTTAGGTAGCCTCAGGTTGGGATGTATAACGTTATAGACGTATATAATGTCCGCACCGAAATGTACGGTACGACACGAACGGGATTCTGGAAAACATTACCAGCGATGGGCTAGATGGGTTAGGTTAGGATATATTACGTTATAGACGTATATAATGATCCCACCGAGAAGTAGGTTCCAACCCGCCAGGAATGTTGTAAATTACTACATCCGAGATCTAAGGTAGCCTCAGGTTAGGATGTATAACTTTAGAGATCCATATAGTGACCCCACCGAGAAGTACGGGACGACACGACCGGGATTCTGTAAAATATTATCACCGAGGGGCAAAATGGGTTAGGTTAGGCTATATTACGTTATAGACGTATATAATGTTCCCACCGAAAAGTAGAGGCCGACCCGCCAGGAATGTTGTAAAATACTACATCCCAGATCTTAGGTTGCCTTAGGTTAGGATATATAATGTTATAGACGCATACAACGTCCCTACCGAGACGAACGAGACGACACGTACTGTATTCTGTAAAACATTACCAGCGAGGGGGTAAATCGGTTAGGTTAGGTTATATTACATTATAGACGTATATAATGTTCCCACCGAGATGTAGGTGCCGATCCGCCTGGAATGTGGTAAAATACTACATTCGAGTTGTTAGGTTGCCTTAGGTTAAGATATATAACGTTATAGACTTATACAATGTCCGCACCGAGACGTACGGTACGACACGAACGGGATTCTGTAAAACCGTATCACCGAGAGGCAAAATGTGTTAGGTTAGGTTATATTACGATATAGACTTATATAATGTTCCCAGCGAGAAGTAGGGGCCGACACGCCAGGAATGTTGCAAAATACTACATGCCAGATGTTAGGTTGTCTTAGGTTAGTACATATAACGTTATAGACTTATACAATGTCCGCACCGAGACGTACGGGACGACACGAACGGGATTCTGTAAAACATTACCGCCGAGGAGATAGATGGGTTAATTTAGGCTATATTACGATATACACGTATATAATGAACCCACCGAGAAGTAGGGGCCGACCCGCCTGGAATGTGGTAATATACTACATTCGAGTTGTTAGGTTGCCTTAGGTTAGGATATATAACGTTATAGACTTATACAGTGTCCGCACCGAAATGTACGGTACGACACGAACGGGATTCTGTAAAACATTACCAGCGAGAGTCTAAATGCGTTAGGTTAGTTTATATTAGGTTATAGACGTATATAATGTTCCTCCCGAGAAGTAGGGGCCGACCCGACAGGAATGTTGGAAAATACTACATCCGAGATGTTAGGTTGCCTTAGGTTGGGATATATAGCGTTATAGACGTATATAATGTTCCCACCGAGAAGTGGGGCCGACACGACAGGAATGTTGTGAAATACTACACTCGAGATGTTAGGTTGCCTTATGGTAATATATACAACGTTATAGACGTATATAATGTGCCCACCGAGGTTTAGGGGCCGACCCGCCAGGAATGTTGGAAAATACTACATCCGAGATGTTAAGTTGCCTTAGGTTAGTATGTATAACGCTATAAACGTATATAATGTCCCCATCGAGAAGTACGGGACGACACGACCGGGATTCTGTAAAACATTACCAGCGAGATGCTAGATGGGTTAGGTTAGGTTATATTACGTTATAGACGTATATAATGTTCCCAGCGAGAAGTGGGGCTGACCCGCCAGGAATGTTGTGAAATACTACATTCGAGATGTTAGGTTGCTGCAGGTTAGGATATATATCGTTATAGACGTATATAATGTCCCCATCGAGAAGCAGGCGACGACACGCCAGAATGTTGTAAAATATTACATCCGAGATGTTAGGTTGCCTTAGGTTAGGATATACAACGTTATAGATGTATATAAGGTCCCCACCGAGAAGTAGGCGACGACACGCCAGGAATGTTGTAAAATATTACATTCGACATGTTAGGTTGGCTTAGGTTAGGATATACAACGATACAGATGTATATAAGGTCCCCACCGAGAAATATGGGCCGACGCGTCAGGAATGTTGTCAAATATTACATCCGAGATGTTAGGTTGCCTTAGGATAGGATATATAACGTTATAGACGTATATAATGTTACCACCGAGAACTACGGGTCGAAATGCCAGGAATGTTGTAAAATATTACATCCGAGATGTTAGGTTGCCTTAGGCTAGGATATATACCGTTATAGTCGTATGTAATGTTACCACCGAGAACTACGGGCCGACACGGAGGGAATGATGTAAAATATTACATTCGACATGTTAGGTCGCCATAGGCTAGGATATATAACGCTATAGACGTATATAATGTTCCCACCGAGATATAGGGGCCGACAAGCCAGGAATGTTGCCACCTATTACATCCGAGATGTTAGGTTGCCTTAGGCTACGATATATACCGTTATAGTCGTATGTAATGTTACCACCGAGAACTACGGGCCGACACGGAGGGTATGATGTAAAATATTACATTCGACATGTTAGGTCGCCATAGGGTAGGATATATAACGCTATAGACGTATATAATGTTCCCACCGAGAAATAGGGGCCGACACGCCAGGAATGTTGCCAACTATTACGTCCGAGATGTTAGGTTGCCTTAGGTTAGGATATATATCGTTATAGACGTATATAATGTCCCCACCGAGACGTAGGGACCGACACGCCAGGAATGTAGTAAAATGTTACATCCCAGATGTTAGGTTGCGTTAGGTTAGAATATACAACGTTATAGACGTATATAATGTTCCCATCGTGAAGCAGGCGACGACACGCCAGAATGTTGTAAAATATTACATCCGAGATGTTACGTTCCCTTAGGTTAGGGTATACACCGTTATAGACGTATATAATGTCCCCACCGAGAAGTAGGGACCGACATGCCAGGAATGTTGTAAAATATTACATCCGAGATGTAAAGTTCCCTTAGGTTAGGAGATTATATCGTTATAGACGTATATAACGTTCCCACCGAGACGTAGGGACCGACATGCCAGGAATGTTTTAAAATATTACATCCCAGATGTTAGGTTGCGTTAGGTTATGATATACAACGTTATAGACGTATATAATGTAACCACGGAGACGTAGGGACCGACATGCCAGGAATGTTGTAAAATATGACATCCCAGATGTTAAGTTGCGTTAGGTTAGTATATACATGATTATAGACGTATATAATGTCCCCATCGAGAAGCAGGCGACGAGACGCCAGAATGTTGTAAAATATTACATCCGAGATGTTAGGTTGCCATAGACTAGGATATATATCGTTATAGACGTATACAATGCTCCCACCGAGAAGTAGGGACTGACATGCCAGGAATGTTGTAAAATATTACATCCGAGATGTAAGGTTCCCTTAGGTTAGGATATACATCGTTATAGACGTATATAACGTTCCCACCGAGACGTAGGGACCGACATGCCAGGAATGTTGTAAAATATTACATCCCAGATGTTAGGTTGCGTTAGGTTAGGGTATACACCGTTATAGACGTATATAATGTCCCCACCGAGAAGTACGGGCGGACACGCCAGGAATGCTGCAAGATATTACATCCGAGATGTCAGGTTGCCTTAGGCTAGGATATATACCGTTATAGTCGTATGTAATGTTACCACAGAGAACTACGGGCCGACACGGAGGGAATGATGTAAAATATTACATTCGACATGTTAGGTCGCCATAGGCTAGGATATATAACGCTATAGACGTATATAATGTTCCCACCGAGAAATAGGGACCGACGCGTCAGGAATGATGTAAAATATTACACCCGAGATGTTAGGTTCCCTTAGGTTAGGATATACAACGTTATAGACATATAGAATGTTCCCACCGAGACGTAGGTACCGACATGCCAGGAATGTTGTAAAATAATACATCCCAGATTTTAGGTTGCCTTAGGTTAGGATATACAACGTTATAGACGTATATAATGTTCCCATCCAGAAGTAGGCTACGACACGCCAGGAATGTTGTAAAATAGTACATCCCAGATGTTAGGTTGCGTTAGGTTAGGATATACAACGTTACAGACGTATATAATGCACCCACGGAGACGTAGGGACCGACATGCCAGGAATGTTGTAAAATATTACATCCCAGATGTTAGGTTGCGTTAGGTTAGAATATACAACGTTATAGACGTATATAATGTCCCCATCGAGAAGCAGGCGACGACACGCCAGAATGTTGTAAAATATTACATCCGAGATGTTAGGTTGCCTTAGGTTAGGATATACAACGTTATAGATGTATATAATGTCCCCATCGAGAAGTAGGCGACCACACGCCAGGAATGTTGTAAAATATTACATTCGACAAGTTAGGTTGCCGTAGGGTAGGATATATAACGTTATAGACGTATATAATGTTCCCACCGAGAAATAGGGACCGACGCCTCAGGAATGATGTAAAATATTACACCCGAGATGTTAGGTTCCCTTAGGTTAAGATATACAACGTTATAGACATATAGAATGTTCCCAACGAGACGTAGGTACCGACATGCCAGGAATGTTGTAAAATAATACATCCCAGATTTTAGGTTGCGTTAGGTTAGTATATACAAGGTTATAGACGTATATAATGTCCCCATCGAGAAGCAGGCGACGAGACGCCAGAATGTTGTAAAATATTACATCCGAGATGTTAGGTTGCCATAGGCTAGGATATATATCGTTATAGACGTATACAATGCTCCCACCGAGAAGTAGGGACTGACATGCCAGGAATGTTGTAAAATATTACATCCGAGATGTAAGGTTCCCTTAGGTTAGGATATACATCGTTATAGACGTATATAACGTTCCCACCGAGACGTAGGGACCGACACGCCAGGAATGTAGTAAAATGTTACATCCCAGATGTTAGGTTGCGTTAGGTTAGAATATACAACGTTATAGACGTATATAATGTTCCCATCGTGAAGCAGGCGACGACACGCCAGAATGTTGTAAAATATTACATCCGAGATGTTACGTTCCCTTAGGTTAGGGTATACACCGTTATAGACGTATATAATGTCCCCACCGAGAAGTAGGGACCGACATGCCAGGAATGTTGTAAAATATTACATCCGAGATGTAAAGTTCCCTTAGGTTAGGAGATTATATCGTTATAGACGTATATAACGTTCCCACCGAGACGTAGGGACCGACATGCCAGGAATGTTTTAAAATATTACATCCCAGATGTTAGGTTGCGTTAGGTTATGATATACAACGTTATAGACGTATATAATGTAACCACGGAGACGTAGGGACCGACATGCCAGGAATGTTGTAAAATATGACATCCCAGATGTTAAGTTGCGTTAGGTTAGTATATACATGATTATAGACGTATATAATGTCCCCATCGAGAAGCAGGCGACGAGACGCCAGAATGTTGTAAAATATTACATCCGAGATGTTAGGTTGCCATAGACTAGGATATATATCGTTATAGACGTATACAATGCTCCCACCGAGAAGTAGGGACTGACATGCCAGGAATGTTGTAAAATATTACATCCGAGATGTAAGGTTCCCTTAGGTTAGGATATACATCGTTATAGACGTATATAACGTTCCCACCGAGACGTAGGGACCGACATGCCAGGAATGTTGTAAAATATTACATCCCAGATGTTAGGTTGCGTTAGGTTAGGGTATACACCGTTATAGACGTATATAATGTCCCCACCGAGAAGTACGGGCGGACACGCCAGGAATGCTGCAAGATATTACATCCGAGATGTCAGGTTGCCTTAGGCTAGGATATATACCGTTATAGTCGTATGTAATGTTACCACAGAGAACTACGGGCCGACACGGAGGGAATGATGTAAAATATTACATTCGACATGTTAGGTCGCCATAGGCTAGGATATATAACGCTATAGACGTATATAATGTTCCCACCGAGAAATAGGGACCGACGCGTCAGGAATGATGTAAAATATTACACCCGAGATGTTAGGTTCCCTTAGGTTAGGATATACAACGTTATAGACATATAGAATGTTCCCACCGAGACGTAGGTACCGACATGCCAGGAATGTTGTAAAATAATACATCCCAGATTTTAGGTTGCCTTAGGTTAGGATATACAACGTTATAGACGTATATAATGTTCCCATCCAGAAGTAGGCTACGACACGCCAGGAATGTTGTAAAATAGTACATCCCAGATGTTAGGTTGCGTTAGGTTAGGATATACAACGTTACAGACGTATATAATGCACCCACGGAGACGTAGGGACCGACATGCCAGGAATGTTGTAAAATATTACATCCCAGATGTTAGGTTGCGTTAGGTTAGAATATACAACGTTATAGACGTATATAATGTCCCCATCGAGAAGCAGGCGACGACACGCCAGAATGTTGTAAAATATTACATCCGAGATGTTAGGTTGCCTTAGGTTAGGATATACAACGTTATAGATGTATATAATGTCCCCATCGAGAAGTAGGCGACCACACGCCAGGAATGTTGTAAAATATTACATTCGACAAGTTAGGTTGCCGTAGGGTAGGATATATAACGTTATAGACGTATATAATGTTCCCACCGAGAAATAGGGACCGACGCCTCAGGAATGATGTAAAATATTACACCCGAGATGTTAGGTTCCCTTAGGTTAAGATATACAACGTTATAGACATATAGAATGTTCCCAACGAGACGTAGGTACCGACATGCCAGGAATGTTGTAAAATAATACATCCCAGATTTTAGGTTGCGTTAGGTTAGTATATACAAGGTTATAGACGTATATAATGTCCCCATCGAGAAGCAGGCGACGAGACGCCAGAATGTTGTAAAATATTACATCCGAGATGTTAGGTTGCCATAGGCTAGGATATATATCGTTATAGACGTATACAATGCTCCCACCGAGAAGTAGGGACTGACATGCCAGGAATGTTGTAAAATATTACATCCGAGATGTAAGGTTCCCTTAGGTTAGGATATACATCGTTATAGACGTATATAACGTTCCCACCGAGACGTAGGGACCGACATGCCAGGAATGTTGTAAAATATTACATCCCAGATGTTAGGTTGCGTTAGGTTAGGATATACAACGTTATAGACGTATATAATGTCCCCATCGAGAAGCGGGCGACGACACGCCAGAATGTTGTAAAATATTACATCCGAGGTGTTAGGTTCCCTTAGGTTAGGGTATACACCGTTATAGACGTATATAATGTCCCCACCGAGAAGTACGGGCGGACACGCCAGGAATGCTGCAAGATATTACATCAGAGATGTCAGGTTGCCTTAGGCTAGGATATATACCGTTATAGTCGTATGTAATGTTACCACAGAGAACTACGGGCCGACACGGAGGGAATGATGTAAAATATTACATTCGACATGTTAGGTCGCCATAGGCTAGGATATATAACGCTATAGACGTATATAATGTTCCCACCGAGAAATAGGGACCGACGCGTCAGGAATGATGTAAAATATTACACCCGAGATGTTAGGTTCCCTTAGGTTAGGATATACAACGTTATAGACATATAGAATGTTCCCACCGAGACGTAGGTACCGACATGCCAGGAATGTTGTAAAATAATACATCCCAGATTTTAGGTTGCCTTAGGTTAGGATATACAACGTTATAGACGTATATAATGTCCCCATCCAGAAGTAGGCTACGACACGCCAGGAATGTTGTAAAATAGTACATCCCAGATGTTAGGTTGCGTTAGGTTAGGATATACAACGTTACAGACGTATATAATGCACCCACGGAGACGTAGGGACCGACATGCCAGGAATGTTGTAAAATATTACATCCCAGATGTTAGGTTGCGTTAGGTTAGAATATACAACGTTATAGACGTATATAATGTCCCCATCGAGAAGCAGGCGACGACACGCCAGAATGTTGTAAAATATTACATCCGAGATGTTAGGTTGCCTTAGGTTAGGATATACAACGTTATAGATGTATATAATGTCCCCATCGAGAAGTAGGCGACCACACGCCAGGAATGTTGCAAAATATTACATTCGACAAGTTAGGTTGCCGTAGGGTAGGATATATAACGTTATAGACGTATATAATGTTCCCACCGAGAAATAGGGACCGACGCCTCAGGAATGATGTAAAATATTACACCCGAGATGTTAGGTTCCCTTAGGTTAGGATATACAACGTTATAGACATATAGAATGTTCCCACCGAGACGTAGGTACCGACATGCCAGGAATGTTGTAAAATAATACATCCCAGATTTTAGGTTGCGTTAGGTTAGTATATACAAGGTTATAGACGTATATAATGTCCCCATCGAGAAGCAGGCGACGAGACGCCAGAATGTTGTAAAATATTACATCCGAGATGTTAGGTTGCCATAGGCTAGGATATATATCGTTATAGACGTATACAATGCTCCCACCGAGAAGTAGGGACTGACATGCCAGGAATGTTGTAAAATATTACATCCGAGATGTAAGGTTCCCTTAGGTTAGGATATACATCGTTATAGACGTATATAACGTTCCCACCGAGACGTAGGGACCGACATGCCAGGAATGTTGTAAAATATTACATCCCAGATGTTAGGTTGCGTTAGGTTAGGATATACAACGTTATAGACGTATATAATGTCCCCATCGAGAAGCGGGCGACGACACGCCAGAATGTTGTAAAATATTACATCCGAGGTGTTAGGTTCCCTTAGGTTAGGGTATACACCGTTATAGACGTATATAATGTCCCCACCGAGAAGTACAGGCGGACACGCCAGGAATGCTGCAAGATATTACATCCGAGATGTCAGGTTGCCTTAGGCTAGGATATATACCGTTATAGTCGTATGTAATGTTACCACAGAGAACTAGGTGCCGACACGGAGGGAATGATGTAAAATATTACATTCGACATGTTAGGTCGCCATAGGCTAGGATATATAACGCTATAGACGTATATAATGTTCCCACCGAGAAATAGGGGCCGACACGCTAGGCATGTTGCCAACTATTACATCCGAGATGTTAGGTTGCCTTTGGTTAGGATATATAACGTTATAGACGTTTATAAAGTCCCCATCGAGAAGCAGGCAACGACACGCCAGGAATGTTGTAAAATATTACATCCGAGATGTTAGGTTGCCTTAGGTTAGGATATACAACGTTATAGATGTATATAATGTCCCCATCGAGAAGTAGGCGACGACACGCCAGGTATGTTGGAAAATATTACATTCGACAAGTTAGGCGCCGTAGGCTAGGATATATAAAGTTATAGACGTATATAATGTTCCCACCGAGAAATAGGAACCGACGCGTCAGGAATGTTGTAAAATATTACATACGAGATGTTAGGTTGCCTTAGAGTAGTATATATATAGCTATAGACGTATACAATGTTTCCACCAAGAAGTAGGGACCGACATGCCAGGAATGTTGTAAAATATTACATCCGAGATGTTAGGTTGCCTTAGGTTAGGATATACAACGTTATAGATGTATATAATGTCCCCATCGAGAAGTAGGCGACGACACGCCAGGAATGTTGTAAAATATTACATCCGAGATGTTAGGTTGCTTTAGGCTAGGATATATAACGTTATAGGCGTATATAATGTTACCACCGTGAACTACGGGCCGACCCGTCAGGATTGTTGTAAAATATTACACCCGAGATGATAGGTTCCCTCAGGTTAGGATATGTGACGTTATAGATGTATATAATGTCCCCATACAGAAGTAGGAGACGACACGCCAGGAATGTTGTAAAATATTACATCCCAGATGTTAGGTTGCGTTAGGTTAGAATATACAACGTTATAGACGTATATAATGTCCCCATCGAGAAGCAGGCGACGACACGCCAGAATGTTGTAAAATATTACATCCGAGATGTTAGGTTGCCTTAGGTTAGGATATACAACGTTATAGATGTATATAATGTCCCCATCGAGAAGTAGGCGACCACACGCCAGGAATGTTGTAAAATATTACATTCGACAAGTTAGGTTGCCGCAGGCTAGGATATATAACTTTATAGACGTATATAATGTTCCCACCGAGAAATAGGGACCGACGCGTCAGGAATGTTGTAAAATATTACATCCGAGATGTTAGGTTGCCTTAGAGTAGTATATACATCGTTATAGACGTGTACAATGTTTCCACCGAGAAGTAGGGACCGACATGCCAGGAATGTTGTAAAATATTACATCCGAGATGTTAGGTTCCCTTAGGTTAAGATATATAACGTTATAGATGTATATAATGTCCCCATCCAGAAGTTGGCCACGACACGCCAGGAATGTAGTAAAATATTACACCCCAGATGTTAGGTTGCGTTAGGTTATGATATACAACGTTATAGACGTATATAATGTAACCACGGAGACGTAGGGACCGACATGCCAGGAATGTTGTAAAATATGACATCCCAGATGTTAGGTTGCGTTAGGTTAGTATATACAAGGTTATAGACGTATATAATGTCCCCATCGAGAAGCAGGCGACGAGACGCCAGAATGTTGTAAAATATTACATCCGAGATGTTAGGTTGCCATAGGCTAGGATATATATCGTTATAGACGTATACAATGTTACCACCGTGAACTACGGGCCGACCCGTCAGGATTGTTGTAAAATATTACACCCGAGATGATAGGTTCCCTTAGGTTAGGATATATGACGTTATAGATGTATATAATGTCCCCATCCAGAAGTAGGCGACGACACGCCAGGAATGTTGTAAAATATTACATCCCAGATGTTAGGTTGCGTTAGGTTAGGATATACAACGTTATAGACGTATATAATGTACCCACGGAGACGTAGGGACCGACATGCCAGGAATATTGTAAAATATTACATCCCAGATGTTAGGTTGCGTTATGTTAGTATATACAAGGTTATAGACGTATATAATGTCCCCATCGAGAAGCAGGCGACGACACGCCAGAATGTTGTAAAATATTACATCCGAGATGTCAGGTTGCCTTAGGTTAGGATATACAACGTTATAGATGTATATAATGTCCCCATCGAGAAGTAGGCAACGACACGCCAGGAATGTTGTAAAATATTACACCCGAGATGTTGTTTCCCTTAGGTTAGGATATATGACGTTATAGATGTATATAATGTCCCCATCCAGAAGTAGGCGACGACACGCCAGGACTGTTGTAAAATATTACATTCTACAAGTTAGGTTGCCTTAGGCTAGGATATATAACGTTATAGACGTATATAATGTTCCCACCGAGAAATAGGGACTGACGCGTCAGGAATGTTCTAAAATATTACACCCGAGTTGTTAGGTTCCCTTAGGTTAGGATATACAACGTTATAGACGTATAGAATGTCCCCATCGAGAAGCAGGCGACGACACGACAGGAATGTTGTAAAATATTACACCCGAGATGTTAGGTGCCCTTAGGTTAGGATATATGACTTTATAGGTGTATATAATGTCCCCATCCAGAAGTAGGCGACGACACGCCAGGAATGTTGTAAAATATTACATCCCAGATGTTAGGTTGCGTTAGGTTAGTATATACAAGGTTATAGACGTATATAATGTCCCCATGGAGAAGCAGGCGACGACACGCCAGAATGTTGTAAAATATTACATCCGATATGTTAGGTTGCCTTAGGTTAGGATATACAACGTTATAGATGTATATAATGTCCCCATCGAGAAGTAGGCGACGACACGCCAGGAATGTTGTAAAATATTGCACCCGAGATGTTAGGTTCCCTTAGGCTAGGATATATGACGTTATAGATGTATATAATGTCCCCATCCAGAAGTAGGCGACGACACGCCAGGAATGTTGTAAAATATTACATCCCAGATGTTAGGTTGCGTTAGGTTAGAATATACAACGTTATAGACGTATATAATGTACCCATCGAGAAGCAGGCTACGACACGAAAGGAATGTTGTAAAATATTACATCCGAGATGTTAGGTTGCCATAGACTAGGATATATATCGTTATAGACGTATACAATGCTCCCACCGAGAAGTAGGGCCCGACATGCCAGGAATGTTGTAAAATATTACATCCGAGAGGTAAGGTTCCCTTAGGTTAGGATATATATCGTTATAGACGTATATAACGTTCCCACCGAGACGTAGGGACCGACATGCCAGGAATGTTGTAAAATATTACATCCCAGATTTTAGGTTGCCTTAGGTTAGGATATACAACGTTATAGACGTATATAATGTCCCCATCCAGAAGTAGGCTACGACACGCCAGGAATGTTGTAAAATAGTACATCCCAGATGTTAGATTGCGTTAGGTTAGGATATACAACGTTACAGACGTATATAATGCACCCACGGAGACGTAGGGACCGACATGCCAGGAATGTTGTAAAATATTACATCCCAGATGTTAGGTTGCGTTAGGTTAGAATATCCAACGTTATAGACGTATATAATGTCCCCATCGAGAAGCAGGCGACGACACGCCAGAATGTTGTAAAATATTACATCCGAGATGTTAGGTTGCCTTAGGTTAGGATATACAACGTTATAGATGTATATAATGTCCCCATCGAGAAGTAGGCGACCACACGCCAGGAATGTTGTAAAATATTACATTCGACAAGTTAGGTTGCCGTAGGGTAGGATATATAACGTTATAGACGTATATAATGTTCCCACCGAGAAATAGGGACCGACGCCTCAGGAATGATGTAAAATATTACACCCGAGATGTTAGGTTCCCTTAGGTTAAGATATACAACGTTATAGACATATAGAATGTTCCCAACGAGACGTAGGTACCGACATGCCAGGAATGTTGTAAAATAATACATCCCAGATTTTAGGTTGCGTTAGGTTAGTATATACAAGGTTATAGACGTATATAATGTCCCCATCGAGAAGCAGGCGACGAGACGCCAGAATGTTGTAAAATATTACATCCGAGATGTTAGGTTGCCATAGGCTAGGATATATATCGTTATAGACGTATACAATGCTCCCACCGAGAAGTAGGGACTGACATGCCAGGAATGTTGTAAAATATTACATCCGAGATGTAAGGTTCCCTTAGGTTAGGATATACATCGTTATAGACGTATATAACGTTCCCACCGAGACGTAGGGACCGACATGCCAGGAATGTTGTAAAATATTACATCCCAGATGTTAGGTTGCGTTAGGTTAGGATATACAACGTTATAGACGTATATAATGTCCCCATCGAGAAGCGGGCGACGACACGCCAGAATGTTGTAAAATATTACATCCGAGGTGTTAGGTTCCCTTAGGTTAGGGTATACACCGTTATAGACGTATATAATGTCCCCACCGAGAAGTACGGGCGGACACGCCAGGAATGCTGCAAGATATTACATCAGAGATGTCAGGTTGCCTTAGGCTAGGATATATACCGTTATAGTCGTATGTAATGTTACCACAGAGAACTACGGGCCGACACGGAGGGAATGATGTAAAATATTACATTCGACATGTTAGGTCGCCATAGGCTAGGATATATAACGCTATAGACGTATATAATGTTCCCACCGAGAAATAGGGACCGACGCGTCAGGAATGATGTAAAATATTACACCCGAGATGTTAGGTTCCCTTAGGTTAGGATATACAACGTTATAGACATATAGAATGTTCCCACCGAGACGTAGGTACCGACATGCCAGGAATGTTGTAAAATAATACATCCCAGATTTTAGGTTGCCTTAGGTTAGGATATACAACGTTATAGACGTATATAATGTCCCCATCCAGAAGTAGGCTACGACACGCCAGGAATGTTGTAAAATAGTACATCCCAGATGTTAGGTTGCGTTAGGTTAGGATATACAACGTTACAGACGGATATAATGCACCCACGGAGACGTAGGGACCGACATGCCAGGAATGTTGTAAAATATTACATCCCAGATGTTAGGTTGCGTTAGGTTAGAATATACAACGTTATAGACGTATATAATGTCCCCATCGAGAAGCAGGCGACGACACGCCAGAATGTTGTAAAATATTACATCCGAGATGTTAGGTTGCCTTAGGTTAGGATATACAACGTTATAGATGTATATAATGTCCCCACCGAGAAGTACAGGCGGACACGCCAGGAATGCTGCAAGATATTACATCCGAGATGTCAGGTTGCCTTAGGCTAGGATATATACCGTTATAGTCGTATGTAATGTTACCACAGAGAACTAGGTGCCGACACGGAGGGAATGATGTAAAATATTACATTCGACATGTTAGGTCGCCATAGGCTAGGATATATAACGCTATAGACGTATATAATGTTCCCACCGAGAAATAGGGGCCGACACGCTAGGCATGTTGCCAACTATTACATCCGAGATGTTAGGTTGCCTTTGGTTAGGATATATAACGTTATAGACGTTTATAAAGTCCCCATCGAGAAGCAGGCAACGACACGCCAGGAATGTTGTAAAATATTACATCCGAGATGTTAGGTTGCCTTAGGTTAGGATATACAACGTTATAGATGTATATAATGTCCCCATCGAGAAGTAGGCGACGACACGCCAGGTATGTTGGAAAATATTACATTCGACAAGTTAGGCGCCGTAGGCTAGGATATATAAAGTTATAGACGTATATAATGTTCCCACCGAGAAATAGGAACCGACGCGTCAGGAATGTTGTAAAATATTACATACGAGATGTTAGGTTGCCTTAGAGTAGTATATATATAGCTATAGACGTATACAATGTTTCCACCAAGAAGTAGGGACCGACATGCCAGGAATGTTGTAAAATATTACATCCGAGATGTTAGGTTGCCTTAGGTTAGGATATACAACGTTATAGATGTATATAATGTCCCCATCGAGAAGTAGGCGACGACACGCCAGGAATGTTGTAAAATATTACATCCGAGATGTTAGGTTGCTTTAGGCTAGGATATATAACGTTATAGGCGTATATAATGTTACCACCGTGAACTACGGGCCGACCCGTCAGGATTGTTGTAAAATATTACACCCGAGATGATAGGTTCCCTTAGGTTAGGATATGTGACGTTATAGATGTATATAATGTCCCCATCCAGAAGTAGGAGACGACACGCCAGGAATGTTGTAAAATATTACATCCCAGATGTTAGGTTGCGTTAGGTTAGAATATACAACGTTATAGACGTATATAATGTCCCCATCGAGAAGCAGGCGACGACACGCCAGAATGTTGTAAAATATTACATCCGAGATGTTAGGTTGCCTTAGGTTAGGATATACAACGTTATAGATGTATATAATGTCCCCATCGAGAAGTAGGCGACCACACGCCAGGAATGTTGTAAAATATTACATTCGACAAGTTAGGTTGCCGCAGGCTAGGATATATAACGTTATAGACGTATATAATGTTCCCACCGAGAAATAGGGACCGACGCGTCAGGAATGTTGTAAAATATTACATCCGAGATGTTAGGTTGCCTTAGAGTAGTATATACATCGTTATAGACGTGTACAATGTTTCCACCGAGAAGTAGGGACCGACATGCCAGGAATGTTGTAAAATATTACATCCGAGATGTTAGGTTCCCTTAGGTTAAGATATATAACGTTATAGATGTATATAATGTCCCCATCCAGAAGTTGGCCACGACACGCCAGGAATGTAGTAAAATATTACACCCCAGATGTTAGGTTGCGTTAGGTTATGATATACAACGTTATAGACGTATATAATGTAACCACGGAGACGTAGGGACCGACATGCCAGGAATGTTGTAAAATATGACATCCCAGATGTTAGGTTGCGTTAGGTTAGTATATACAAGGTTATAGACGTATATAATGTCCCCATCGAGAAGCAGGCGACGAGACGCCAGAATGTTGTAAAATATTACATCCGAGATGTTAGGTTGCCATAGGCTAGGATATATATCGTTATAGACGTATACAATGTTACCACCGTGAACTACGGGCCGACCCGTCAGGATTGTTGTAAAATATTACACCCGAGATGATAGGTTCCCTTAGGTTAGGATATATGACGTTATAGATGTATATAATGTCCCCATCCAGAAGTAGGCGACGACACGCCAGGAATGTTGTAAAATATTACATCCCAGATGTTAGGTTGCGTTAGGTTAGGATATACAACGTTATAGACGTATATAATGTACCCACGGAGACGTAGGGACCGACATGCCAGGAATATTGTAAAATATTACATCCCAGATGTTAGGTTGCGTTATGTTAGTATATACAAGGTTATAGACGTATATAATGTCCCCATCGAGAAGCAGGCGACGACACGCCAGAATGTTGTAAAATATTACATCCGAGATGTCAGGTTGCCTTAGGTTAGGATATACAACGTTATAGATGTATATAATGTCCCCATCGAGAAGTAGGCAACGACACGCCAGGAATGTTGTAAAATATTACACCCGAGATGTTGTTTCCCTTAGGTTAGGATATATGACGTTATAGATGTATATAATGTCCCCATCCAGAAGTAGGCGACGACACGCCAGGACTGTTGTAAAATATTACATTCTACAAGTTAGGTTGCCTTAGGCTAGGATATATAACGTTATAGACGTATATAATGTTCCCACCGAGAAATAGGGACTGACGCGTCAGGAATGTTCTAAAATATTACACCCGAGTTGTTAGGTTCCCTTAGGTTAGGATATACAACGTTATAGACGTATAGAATGTCCCCATCGAGAAGCAGGCGACGACACGACAGGAATGTTGTAAAATATTACACCCGAGATGTTAGGTGCCCTTAGGTTAGGATATATGACTTTATAGGTGTATATAATGTCCCCATCCAGAAGTAGGCGACGACACGCCAGGAATATTGTAAAATATTACATCCCAGATGTTAGGTTGCGTTAGGTTAGTATATACAAGGTTATAGACGTATATAATGTCCCCATGGAGAAGCAGGCGACGACACGCCAGAATGTTGTAAAATATTACATCCGATATGTTAGGTTGCCTTAGGTTAGGATATACAACGTTATAGATGTATATAATGTCCCCATCGAGAAGTAGGCGACGACACGCCAGGAATGTTGTAAAATATTGCACCCGAGATGTTAGGTTCCCTTAGGCTAGGATATATGACGTTATAGATGTATATAATGTCCCCATCCAGAAGTAGGCGACGACACGCCAGGAATGTTGTAAAATATTACATCCCAGATGTTAGGTTGCGTTAGGTTAGAATATACAACGTTATAGACGTATATAATGTACCCATCGAGAAGCAGGCTACGACACGAAAGGAATGTTGTAAAATATTACATCCGAGATGTTAGGTTGCCATAGACTAGGATATATATCGTTATAGACGTATACAATGCTCCCACCGAGAAGTAGGGCCCGACATGCCAGGAATGTTGTAAAATATTACATCCGAGAGGTAAGGTTCCCTTAGGTTAGGATATATATCGTTATAGACGTATATAACGTTCCCACCGAGACGTAGGGACCGACATGCCAGGAATGTTGTAAAATATTACATCCCAGATGTTAGGTTGCGTTAGGTTAGGATATACAACGTTATAGACGTATATAATGTCCCCATCGAGAAGCGGGCGACGACACGCCAGAATGTTGTAAAATATTACATCCGAGATGTTAGGTTCCCTTAGGTTAGGGTATACACCGTTATAGACGTATATAATGTCCCCACCGAGAAGTACGGGCGGACACGCCAGGAATGCTGCAAGATATTACATCCGAGATGTCAGGTTGCCTTAGGCTAGGATATATACCGTTATAGTCGTATGTAATGTTACCACAGAGAACTACGGGCCGACACGGAGGGAATGATGTAAAATATTACATTCGACATGTTAGGTCGCCATAGGCTAGGATATATAACGCTATAGACGTATATAATGTTCCCACCGAGAAATAGGGGCCGACACGCTAGGCATGTTGCCAACTATTACATCCGATATGTTAGGTTGCCTTTGGTTAGGATATATAACGTTATAGACGTTTATAAAGTCCCCATCGAGAAGCAGGCAACGACACGCCAGGAATGTTGTAAAATATTACATCCGAGATGTTAGGTTGCCTTAGGTTAGGATATACAACGTTATAGATGTATATAGTGTCCCCATCGAGAAGTAGGCGACGACACGCCAGGAATGTTGTAAAATATTACATTCGACAAGTTAGGCGCCGTAGGCTAGGATATATAAAGTTATAGACGTATATAATGTTCCCACCGAGAAATAGGAACCGACGCGTCAGGAATGTTGTAAAATATTACATCCGAGATGTTAGGTTGCCTTAGAGTAGTATATATATAGCTATAGACGTATACAATGTTTCCACCAAGAAGTAGGGACCGACATGCCAGGAATGTTGTAAAATATTACATCCGAGATGTTAGGTTGCCTTAGGTTAGGATATACAACGTTATAGATGTATATAATGTCCCCATCGAGAAGTAGGCGACGACACGCCAGGAATGTTGTAAAATATTACATCCGAGATGTTAGGTTGCTTTAGGCTAGGATATATAACGTTATAGGCGTATATAATGTTACCACCGTGAACTACGGGCCGACCCGTCAGGAATGTTGTAAAATATTACACCCGAGATGATAGGTTCCCTTAGGTTAGGATATATGACGTTATAGATGTATATAATGTCCCCATCCAGAAGTAGGCGACGACACGCCAGGAATGTTGTAAAATATTACATCCCAGATGTTAGGTTGCGTTAGGTTAGAATATACAACGTTATAGACGTATATAATGTCCCCATCGAGAAGCAGGCGACGACACGACAGGAATGTAGTAAAATATTACATTCGACATGTTAGGTTGCCTTTGGCTAGGATATATATCGTTATAGACGTACATAATGTTCCCAAGGATAAGTAGGGACCGACATGACAGGAATGTTGTAAAATATTACACCCGAGATGTTAGGTTCCCTTAGGCTAGGATATATGACGTTATAGATGTATATAATGTCCCCATCCAGAAGTAGGCGACGACACGCCAGGAATGTTGTAAAATATTACATCCCAGATGTTAGGTTGCGTTAGGTTAGAATATACAACGTTATAGACGTATATAATGTCCCCATCGAGAAGCAGGCGACGACACGCCAGAATGTTGTAAAATATTACATCCGAGATGTCAGGTTGCCTTAGGTTAGGATATACAACGTCACAGATGTATATAATGTCCCCATCGAGAAGTAGGCAACGACACGCCAGGAATGTTGTAAAATATTACACCCGAGATGTTGTTTCCCTTAGGTTAGGATATATGACGTTATAGATGTATATAATGTCCCCATCCAGAAGCAGGCGACGACACGACAGGAATGTTGTAAAATATTACACCCGAGATGTTAGGTTCCCTTAGGTTAGGATATATGACTTTATAGGTGTATATAATGTCCCCATCCAGAAGTAGGCGACGACACGCCAGGAATGTTGTAAAATATTACATCCCAGATGTTAGGTTGCGTTAGGTTAGTATATACAAGGTTATAGACGTATATAATGTCCCCATGGAGAAGCAGGCGACGACACGCCAGAATGTTGTAAAATATTACATCCGATATGTTAGGTTGCCTTAGGTTAGGATATACAACGTTATAGATGTATATAATGTCCCCATCGAGAAGTAGGCGACGACACGCCAGGAATGTTGTAAAATATTGCACCCGAGATGTTAGGTTTCCTTAGGCTAGGATATATGACGTTATAGATGTATATAATGTCCCCATCCAGAAGTAGGCGACGACACGCCAGGAATGTTGTAAAATATTACATCCCAGATGTTAGGTTGCGTTAGGTTAGAATATACAACGTTATAGACGTATATAATGTACCCATCGAGAAGCAGGCTACGACACGAAAGGAATGTTGTAAAATATTACATTCGACATGTTAGGTTGCCTTAGGCTAGGATATATATCGTTATAGACGTATACAATGTTCTCACCGAGAAGTAGGGCCCGACATGCCAGGAATGTTGTAAAATATTACATCCGAGACGTAAGGTTCCCTTAGGTTAGGATATATATCGTTATAGACGTATATAACGTTCCCACCGAGACGTAGGGACCGACATGCCAGGAATGTTGTGAAATATTACATCCCAGACGTTAGGTTGCGTTAGGTTAGGATATACAACGTTACAGACGTATATAATATACCCACGGAGACGTAGGGACCGACATGCCAGGAATGTTGTAAAATATTACATCCCAGATGTTAGGTTGCGTTAGGTTAGTATATACAAGGTTATAGACGTATATAATGTCCCCATCGAGAAGCAGGCGACGACACGCCAGAATGTTGTAAAATATTACATCCGAGATGTCAGGTTGCCTTAGGTTAGAATATACAACGTTATAGATGTATATAATGTCCCCATCGAGAAGTAGGCAACGACACGCCAGGAATGTTGTAAAATATTACACCCGAGATGTTGTTTCCCTTAGGTTAGGATATATGACGTTATAGATGTATATAATGTCCCCATCCAGAAGTAGGCGACGACACGCCAGGACTGTTGTAAAATATTACATTCTACAAGTTAGGTTGCCTTAGGCAAGGATATATAACGTTATAGACGTATATAATGTTCCCACCGAGAAATAGGGACTGACGCGTCAGGAATATTCTAAAATATTACACCCGAGTTGTTAGGTTCCCTTAGGTTAGGATATACAACGTTATAGATGTATATAATGTCCCCATCGAGAAGTAGGCAACGACACGCCAGGAATGTTGTAAAATATTACACCCGAGATGTTAGGTTCCCTTAGGTTAGGATATATGACGTTATAGATGTATATAATGTCCCCATCCAGAAGTAGGCGACGACACGCCAGGAATGTTGTAAAATATTACATCCCAGATGTTAGGTTGCGTTAGGTTAGTATATACAAGGTTATAGACGTATATAATGTCCCCATGGAGAAGCAGGCGACGACACGCCAGAATGTTGTAAAATATTACATCCGAGATGTTAGGTTGCCTTAGGTTATGATATACAACGTTATAGATGTATATAATGTCCCCATCGAGAAGTAGGCAACGACACGCCAGGAAAGTTGTAAAATATTACACCCGAGATGTTAGGTTCCCTTAGGTTAGGATATATGACGTTATAGATGTATGTAATGTCCCCATCCAGAAGTAGGCGACGACACGCCAGGAATGTTGTAAAATATTACATCCCAGATGTTAGGTTGCGTTAGGTTAGGATATACAACGTTATAGATGTATATAATGTCCCCATCGAGAAGCAGGCGACGACACGACAGGAATGTAGTAAAATATTACATTCGACATGTTAGGTTGCCTTAGGCTAGGATATATATCGTTATAGACGTACACAATATCCCCACCGAGAAGTAGGGACCGACATGACAGGAATGTTGTAAAATACTAAATCCGAGATGTTAGGTTGCCTTAGGTTAGGATATACAACGTTATAGATGTATATAATGTCCCCATCGAGAAGTAGGCGACGACACGCCAGGAATGTTGTAAAATATTACATTCTACAAGTTACGTTGCCTTAGGCTAGGATATATAACGTTATAGACGTATATAATGTTCCCACCGAGAAATAGGGACTGACGCGTCAGGAATGTTCTAAAATATTACACCCGAGATGTTAGGTTCCCTTAGGTTAGGATATACAACGTTATAGACGTATATAATGTCCCCATCGAGAAGCAGGCGACGACACAGCAGGAATGTTGTAAAATATAACATCCGAGCTGTTATGTTGCCATACGTTAGGATATGTAACGTTATAGACGTATATAATGTTCCCACCGAAAAGTAGCAGCCGAAGCCCCAGGAATGTTGTAAAATATTACATCCGAGATGTTAGGTTGCCTAAGGTTAGGATATATATCGTTATAGACGTATATAATGTTCCCACCGAGACGTAGGGACCGACATGCCAGGAATGTTGTAAAATATTACATCCGAGATGTTAGGTTGCATTAGGTTATGATATACAACGTTATAGATGTATATAATGTCCCCATCGAGAAGTAGGCGACGACACGCCAGGAATGTTGTAAAATATTACATTCTACAAGTTGGGTTGCCTTAGGCTAGGATATATAACGTTATAGACGTATACAATGTTCCCACCGAGAAGTAGGGCCCGACATACCAGGAATGTTGTAAAATATTACATCCGAGATGTTAGGTTGCCTTAGGTTATGATATACAACGTTATAGATGTATATAATGTCCCCATCGAGAAGTAGGCGACGACACGCCAGGAATGTTGTAAAATATTACATTCGACATGTTAGGTTGCCTTAGGCTAGCATATATAACGTTATAGACGTATATAATGTTCCGACCGAGAAATAGGGGCCGACACGTCAGGAATGATGTAAAATATTACATTCGACATATTAGGTCGCCTTAGGCTAGGATATATATCGCTATAGACGTATATGATGTTCCCACCGAGAAGTGCGGGTTAACACGCCAGGAATGTTGTCAAATATTACATCCGAGATGTTAGGTTGCCTTAGGTTAGGATATATATCGTTATAGACGTATATAATGTTCCCACCGAGACGTAGGGACCGACATGCCAGGAATGTTTTAAAATATTACATCCCAGACGTTAGGTTGCGTTAGGTTAGGATATACAACGTTACAGACGTATATAATGTACCCACGGAGACGTAGGGACCGACATGCCAGGAATGTTGTAAAATATTACATCCCAGATGTTAGGTTCCCTTAGGTTAGGATATATGACGTTATAGATGTATATAATGTCCCCATCCAGAATTAGGCGACGACACGCCAGGACTGTTGTAAAATATTACATCCCTGATGTTAGGTTGCGATAGGTTAGAATATACAACGTTATAGACGTATAGAATGTCCCCATCGAGAAGCAGGCGACGACACGACAGGAATGTTGTAAAATATTACACCCGAGATGTTAGGTTCCCTTAGGTTAGGATATATGACGTTATAGATGTATATAATGTCCCCATCCAGAAGTAGGCGACGACACGCCAGGAATGTTGTAAAATATTACATCCCAGATGTTAGGTTGCGTTAGGGTAGTATGTACAAGGTTATAGACGTATATAATGTCCCCATCCAGAAGTAGGCGACGACACGCCAGGAATGTTGTAAAATATTACATCCCAGATGTTAGGTTGCGTTAGGTTAGAATATACAACGTTATAGACGTATATAATGTACCCATCGAGAAGCAGGCTACGACACGAAAGGAATGTTGTAAAATATTACATTCGACATGTTAGGTTGCCTTAGGCTAGGATATATATCGTTATAGACGTATACAATGTTCCCACCGAGAAGTAGGGCCCGACATGCCAGGAATGTTGTAAAATATTACATCCGAGACGTAAGGTTCCCTTAGGTTAGGATATATATCGTTATAGACGTATATAACGTTCCCACCGAGACGTAGGGACCGACATGCCAGGAATGTTGTGAAATATTACATCCCAGACGTTAGGTTGCGTTAGGTTAGGATATACAACGTTACAGACGTATATAATGTACCCACGGAGACGTAGGGACCGACATGCCAGGAATGTTGTAAAATATTACATCCCAGATGTTAGGTTGCGTTAGGTTAGTATATACAAGGTTATAGACGTATATAATGTCCCCATCGAGAAGCAGGCGACGACACGCCAGAATGTTGTAAAATATTACATCCGAGATGTCAGGTTGCCTTAGGTTAGAATATACAACGTTATAGATGTATATAATGTCCCCATCGAGAAGTAGGCAACGACACGCCAGGAATGTTGTAAAATATTACACCCGAGATGTTGTTTCCCTTAGGTTAGGATATATGACGTTATAGATGTATATAATGTCCCCATCCAGAAGTAGGCGACGACACGCCAGGACTGTTGTAAAATATTACATTCTACAAGTTAGGTTGCCTTAGGCTAGGATATATAACGTTATAGACGTATATAATGTTCCCACCGAGAAATAGGGACTGACGCGTCAGGAATATTCTAAAATATTACACCCGAGTTGTTAGGTTCCCTTAGGTTAGGATATACAACGTTATAGATGTATATAATGTCCCCATCGAGAAGTAGGCAACGACACGCCAGGAATGTTGTAAAATATTACACCCGAGATGTTAGGTTCCCTTAGGTTAGGATATATGACGTTATAGATGTATATAATGTCCCCATCCAGAAGTAGGCGACGACACGCCAGGAATGTTGTAAAATATTACATCCCAGATGTTAGGTTGCGTTAGGTTAGTATATACAAGGTTATAGACGTATATAATGTCCCCATCCAGAAGTAGGCGACGACACGCCAGGAATGTTGTAAAATATTACATCCCAGATGTTAGGTTGCGTTAGGTTAGGATATACAACGTTATAGATGTATATAATGTCCCCATCGAGAAGCAGGCGACGACACGACAGGAATGTAGTAAAATATTACATTCGACATGTTAGGTTGCCTTAGGCTAGGATATATATCGTTATAGACGTACACAATATCCCCACCGAGAAGTAGGGACCGACATGACAGGAATGTTGTAAAATACTAAATCCGAGATGTTAGGTTGCCTTAGGTTAGGATATACAACGTTATAGATGTATATAATGTCCCCATCGAGAAGTAGGCGACGACACGCCAGGAATGTTGTAAAATATTACATTCTACAAGTTACGTTGCCTTAGGCTAGGATATATAACGTTATAGACGTATATAATGTTCCCACCGAGAAATAGGGACTGACGCGTCAGGAATGTTCTAAAATATTACACCCGAGATGTTAGGTTCCCTTAGGTTAGGATATACAACGTTATAGACGTATATAATGTCCCCATCGAGAAGCAGGCGACGACACAGCAGGAATGTTGTAAAATATAACATCCGAGCTGTTATGTTGCCATACGTTAGGATATGTAACGTTATAGACGTATATAATGTTCCCACCGAAAAGTAGCAGCCGAAGCCCCAGGAATGTTGTAAAATATTACATCCGAGATGTTAGGTTGCCTAAGGTTAGGATATATATCGTTATAGACGTATATAATGTTCCCACCGAGACGTAGGGACCGACATGCCAGGAATGTTGTAAAATATTACATCCGAGATGTTAGGTTGCATTAGGTTATGATATACAACGTTATAGATGTATATAATGTCCCCATCGAGAAGTAGGCGACGACACGCCAGGAATGTTGTAAAATATTACATTCTACAAGTTGGGTTGCCTTAGGCTAGGATATATAACGTTATAGACGTATACAATGTTCCCACCGAGAAGTAGGGCCCGACATACCAGGAATGTTGTAAAATATTACATCCGAGATGTTAGGTTGCCTTAGGTTATGATATACAACGTTATAGATGTATATAATGTCCCCATCGAGAAGTAGGCGACGACACGCCAGGAATGTTGTAAAATATTACATTCGACATGTTAGGTTGCCTTAGGCTAGCATATATAACGTTATAGACGTATATAATGTTCCCACCGAGAAATAGGGGCCGACACGTCAGGAATGATGTAAAATATTACATTCGACATATTAGGTCGCCTTAGGCTAGGATATATATCGCTATAGACGTATATGATGTTCCCACCGAGAAGTGCGGGTTAACACGCCAGGAATGTTGTCAAATATTACATCCGAGATGTTAGGTTGCCTTAGGTTAGGATATATATCGTTATAGACGTATATAATGTTCCCACCGAGACGTAGGGACCGACATGCCAGGAATGTTTTAAAATATTACATCCCAGACGTTAGGTTGCGTTAGGTTAGGATATACAACGTTACAGACGTATGTAATGTACCCACGGAGACGTAGGGACCGACATGCCAGGAATGTTGTAAAATATTACATCCCAGATGTTAGGTTACCTTAGGTTAGGATATATGACGTTATAGATGTATATAATGTCCCCATCCAGAATTAGGCGACGACACGCCAGGACTGTTGTAAAATATTACATCCCTGATGTTAGGTTGCGATAGGTTAGAATATACAACGTTATAGACGTATAGAATGTCCCCATCGAGAAGCAGGCGACGACACGACAGGAATGTTGTAAAATATTACACCCGAGATGTTAGGTTCCCTTAGGTTAGGATATATGACGTTATAGATGTATATAATGTCCCCATCCAGAAGTAGGCGACGACACGCCAGGAATGTTGTAAAATATTACATTCGACAAGTTAGGCGCCGTAGGCTAGGATATATAAAGTTATAGACGTATATAATGTTCCCACCGAGAAATAGGAACCGACGCGTCAGGAATGTTGTAAAATATTACATCCGAGATGTTAGGTTGCCTTAGAGTAGTATATATATAGCTATAGACGTATACAATGTTTCCACCAAGAAGTAGGGACCGACATGCCAGGAATGTTGTAAAATATTACATCCGAGATGTTAGGTTGCCTTAGGTTAGGATATACAACGTTATAGATGTATATAATGTCCCCATCGAGAAGTAGGCGACGACACGCCAGGAATGTTGTAAAATATTACATCCGAGATGTTAGGTTGCTTTAGGCTAGGATATATAACGTTATAGGCGTATATAATGTTACCACCGTGAACTACGGGCCGACCCGTCAGGAATGTTGTAAAATATTACACCCGAGATGATAGGTTCCCTTAGGTTAGGATATATGACGTTATAGATGTATATAATGTCCCCATCCAGAAGTAGGCGACGACACGCCAGGAATGTTGTAAAATATTACATCCCAGATGTTAGGTTGCGTTAGGTTAGAATATACAACGTTATAGACGTATATAATGTCCCCATCGAGAAGCAGGCGACGACACGACAGGAATGTAGTAAAATATTACATTCGACATGTTAGGTTGCCTTTGGCTAGGATATATATCGTTATAGACGTACATAATGTTCCCAAGGATAAGTAGGGACCGACATGACAGGAATGTTGTAAAATATTACACCCGAGATGTTAGGTTCCCTTAGGCTAGGATATATGACGTTATAGATGTATATAATGTCCCCATCCAGAAGTAGGCGACGACACGCCAGGAATGTTGTAAAATATTACATCCCAGATGTTAGGTTGCGTTAGGTTAGAATATACAACGTTATAGACGTATATAATGTCCCCATCGAGAAGCAGGCGACGACACGCCAGAATGTTGTAAAATATTACATCCGAGATGTCAGGTTGCCTTAGGTTAGGATATACAACGTTACAGATGTATATAATGTCCCCATCGAGAAGTAGGCAACGACACGCCAGGAATGTTGTAAAATATTACACCCGAGATGTTGTTTCCCTTAGGTTAGGATATATGACGTTATAGATGTATATAATGTCCCCATCCAGAAGCAGGCGACGACACGACAGGAATGTTGTAAAATATTACACCCGAGATGTTAGGTTCCCTTAGGTTAGGATATATGACTTTATAGGTGTATATAATGTCCCCATCCAGAAGTAGGCGACGACACGCCAGGAATGTTGTAAAATATTACATCCCAGATGTTAGGTTGCGTTAGGTTAGTATATACAAGGTTATAGACGTATATAATGTCCCCATGGAGAAGCAGGCGACGACACGCCAGAATGTTGTAAAATATTACATCCGATATGTTAGGTTGCCTTAGGTTAGGATATACAACGTTATAGATGTATATAATGTCCCCATCGAGAAGTAGGCGACGACACGCCAGGAATGTTGTAAAATATTGCACCCGAGATGTTAGGTTTCCTTAGGCTAGGATATATGACGTTATAGATGTATATAATGTCCCCATCCAGAAGTAGGCGACGACACGCCAGGAATGTTGTAAAATATTACATCCCAGATGTTAGGTTGCGTTAGGTTAGAATATACAACGTTATAGACGTATATAATGTACCCATCGAGAAGCAGGCTACGACACGAAAGGAATGTTGTAAAATATTACATTCGACATGTTAGGTTGCCTTAGGCTAGGATATATATCGTTATAGACGTATACAATGTTCCCACCGAGAAGTAGGGCCCGACATGCCAGGAATGTTGTAAAATATTACATCCGAGACGTAAGGTTCCCTTAGGTTAGGATATATATCGTTATAGACGTATATAACGTTCCCACCGAGACGTAGGGACCGACATGCCAGGAATGTTGTGAAATATTACATCCCAGACGTTAGGTTGCGTTAGGTTAGGATATACAACGTTACAGACGTATATAATGTACCCACGGAGACGTAGGGACCGACATGCCAGGAATGTTGTAAAATATTACATCCCAGATGTTAGGTTGCGTTAGGTTAGTATATACAAGGTTATAGACGTATATAATGTCCCCATCGAGAAGCAGGCGACGACACGCCAGAATGTTGTAAAATATTACATCCGAGATGTCAGGTTGCCTTAGGTTAGAATATACAACGTTATAGATGTATATAATGTCCCCATCGAGAAGTAGGCAACGACACGCCAGGAATGTTGTAAAATATTACACCCGAGATGTTGTTTCCCTTAGGTTAGGATATATGACGTTATAGATGTATATAATGTCCCCATCCAGAAGTAGGCGACGACACGCCAGGACTGTTGTAAAATATTACATTCTACAAGTTAGGTTGCCTTAGGCTAGGATATATAACGTTATAGACGTATATAATGTTCCCACCGAGAAATAGGGACTGACGCGTCAGGAATATTCTAAAATATTACACCCGAGTTGTTAGGTTCCCTTAGGTTAGGATATACAACGTTATAGATGTATATAATGTCCCCATCGAGAAGTAGGCAACGACACGCCAGGAATGTTGTAAAATATTACACCCGAGATGTTAGGTTCCCTTAGGTTAGGATATATGACGTTATAGATGTATATAATGTCCCCATCCAGAAGTAGGCGACGACACGCCAGGAATGTTGTAAAATATTACATCCCAGATGTTAGGTTGCGTTAGGTTAGTATATACAAGGTTATAGACGTATATAATGTCCCCATGGAGAAGCAGGCGACTACACGCCAGAATGTTGTAAAATATTACATCCGAGATGTTAGGTTGCCTTAGGTTATGATATACAACGTTATAGATGTATATAATGTCCCCATCGAGAAGTAGGCAACGACACGCCAGGAAAGTTGTAAAATATTACACCCGAGATGTTAGGTTCCCTTAGGTTAGGATATATGACGTTATAGATGTATG
Source organism: Xylocopa violacea (assembly GCA_963969225.1). Lineage (NCBI taxonomy): Eukaryota > Metazoa > Arthropoda > Insecta > Hymenoptera > Apidae > Xylocopa > Xylocopa violacea. The sequence continues at coordinate 3,733,136 of CAXAJV010000857.1, forward strand.
TAATGTCCCCATCCAGAAGTAGGCGACGACACGCCAGGAATGTTGTAAAATATTACATCCCAGATGTTAGGTTGCGTTAGGTTAGGATATACAACGTTATAGATGTATATAATGTCCCCATCGAGAAGCAGGCGACGACACGACAGGAATGTAGTAAAATATTACATTCGACATGTTAGGTTGCCTTAGGCTAGGATATATATCGTTATAGACGTACACAATATCCCCACCGAGAAGTAGGGACCGACATGACAGGAATGTTGTAAAATACTAAATCCGAGATGTTAGGTTGCCTTAGGTTAGGATATACAACGTTATAGATGTATATAATGTCCCCATCGAGAAGTAGGCGACGACACGCCAGGAATGTTGTAAAATATTACATTCTACAAGTTACGTTGCCTTAGGCTAGGATATATAACGTTATAGACGTATATAATGTTCCCACCGAGAAATAGGGACTGACGCGTCAGGAATGTTCTAAAATATTACACCCGAGATGTTAGGTTCCCTTAGGTTAGGATATACAACGTTATAGACGTATATAATGTCCCCATCGAGAAGCAGGCGACGACACAGCAGGAATGTTGTAAAATATAACATCCGAGCTGTTATGTTGCCATACGTTAGGATATGTAACGTTATAGACGTATATAATGTTCCCACCGAAAAGTAGCAGCCGAAGCCCCAGGAATGTTGTAAAATATTACATCCGAGATGTTAGGTTGCCTAAGGTTAGGATATATATCGTTATAGACGTATATAATGTTCCCACCGAGACGTAGGGACCGACATGCCAGGAATGTTGTAAAATATTACATCCGAGATGTTAGGTTGCATTAGGTTATGATATACAACGTTATAGATGTATATAATGTCCCCATCGAGAAGTAGGCGACGACACGCCAGGAATGTTGTAAAATATTACATTCTACAAGTTGGGTTGCCTTAGGCTAGGATATATAACGTTATAGACGTATACAATGTTCCCACCGAGAAGTAGGGCCCGACATACCAGGAATGTTGTAAAATATTACATCCGAGATGTTAGGTTGCCTTAGGTTAGGATATATATCGTTATAGACGTATATAATGTTCCCACCGAGACGTAGGGACCGACATGCCAGGAATGTTTTAAAATATTACATCCCAGACGTTAGGTTGCGTTAGGTTAGGATATACAACGTTACAGACGTATATAATGTACCCACGGAGACGTAGGGACCGACATGCCAGGAATGTTGTAAAATATTACATCCCAGATGTTAGGTTCCCTTAGGTTAGGATATATGACGTTATAGATGTATATAATGTCCCCATCCAGAATTAGGCGACGACACGCCAGGAATGTTGTAAAATATTACATCCCAGATGTTAGGTTGCGTTAGGGTAGTATGTACAAGGTTATAGACGTATATAATGTCCCCATGGAGAAGCAGGCGACGACACGCCAGAATGTTGTAAAATATTACATCCGATATGTTAGGTTGCCTTAGGTTAGGATATACAACGTTATAGATGTATATAATGTCCCCATCGAGAAGTAGGCGACCACACGCCAGGAATGTTGTAAAATATTGCACCCGAGATGTTAGGTTCCCTTAGGCTAGGATATATGACGTTATAGATGTATATAATGTCCCCATCCAGAAGTAGGCGACGACACGCCAGGAATGTTGTAAAATATTACATCCCAGATGTTAGGTTGCGTTAGGTTAGAATATACAACGTTATAGACGTATATAATGTACCCATCGAGAAGCAGGCTACGACACGAAAGGAATGTTGTAAAATATTACATCCGAGATGTTAGGTTGCCATAGACTAGGATATATATCGTTATAGACGTATACAATGCTCCCACCGAGAAGTAGGGCCCGACATGCCAGGAATGTTGTAAAATATTACATCCGAGATGTAAGGTTCCCTTAGGTTAGGATATATATCGTTATAGACGTATATAACGTTCCCACCGAGACGTAGGGACCGACATGCCAGGAATGTTGTAAAATATTACATCCCAGATGTTAGGTTGCGTTAGGTTAGGATATACAACGTTATAGACGTATATAATGTCCCCATCGAGAAGCGGGCGACGACACGCCAGAATGTTGTAAAATATTACATGCGAGATGTTAGGTTCCCTTAGGTTAGGGTATACACCGTTATAGACGTATATAATGTCCCCACCGAGAAGTACGGGCGGACACGCCAGGAATGCTGCAAGATATTACATCCGAGATGTCAGGTTGCCTTAGGCTAGGATATATACCGTTATAGTCGTATGTAATGTTACCACAGAGAACTACGGGCCGACACGGAGGGAATGATGTAAAATATTACATTCGACATGTTAGGTCGCCATAGGCTAGGATATATAACGCTATAGACGTATATAATGTTCCCACCGAGAAATAGGGGCCGACACGCTAGGCATGTTGCCAACTATTACATCCGAGATGTTAGGTTGCCTTTGGTTAGGATATATAACGTTATAGACGTTTATAAAGTCCCCATCGAGAAGCAGGCAACGACACGCCAGGAATGTTGTAAAATATTACATCCGAGATGTTAGGTTGCCTTAGGGTAGGATATACAACGTTATAGATGTATATAATGTCCCCATCGAGAAGTAGGCGACGACACGCCAGGAATGTTGCAAAATATTACATTCGACAAGTTAGGCGCCGTAGGCTAGGATATATAAAGTTATAGACGTATATAATGTTCCCACCGAGAAATAGGAACCGACGCGTCAGGAATGTTGTCACATATTACATCCGAGATGTTAGGTTGCCTTAGGTTAGGATATACAACGTTATAGATGTATATAATGTCCCCATCGAGAAGTAGGCGACGACACGCCAGGAATGTTGTAAAATATTACATCCGAGATGTTAGGTTGCTTTAGGCTAGGATATATAACGTTATAGGCGTATATAATGTTACCACCGTGAACTACGGGCCGACCCGTCAGGAATGTTTTAAAATATTACACCCGAGATGATAGGTTCCCTTAGGTTAGGATATATGACGTTATAGATGTATATAATGTCCCCATCCAGAAGTAGGCGACGACACGCCAGGAATGTTGTAAAATATTACATCCCAGATGTTAGGTTGCGTTAGGTTAGAATATACAACGTTATAGACGTATATAATGTCCCCATCGAGAAGAAGGCGACGACACGCCAGAATGTTGTAAAATATTACATCCGAGATGTCAGGTTGCCTTAGGTTAGGATATACAACGTTATAGATGTATATAATGTCCCCATCGAGAAGTAGGCAACGACACGCCAGGAATGTTGTAAAATATTACACCCGAGATGTTGTTTCCCTTAGGTTAGGATATATGACGTTATAGATGTATATAATGTCCCCATCCAGAAGCAGGCGACGACACGACAGGAATGTTGTAAAATATTACACCCGAGATGTTAGGTTCCCTTAGGTTAGGATATATGACTTTATAGGTGTATATAATGTCCCCATCCAGAAGTAGGCGACGACACGCCAGGAATGTTGTAAAATATTACATCCCAGATGTTAGGTTGCGTTAGGTTAGTATATACAAGGTTATAGACGTATATAATGTCCCCATGGAGAAGCAGGCGACGACACGCCAGAATGTTGTAAAATATTACATCCGATATGTTAGGTTGCCTTAGGTTAGGATATACAACGTTATAGATGTATATAATGTCCCCATCGGGAAGTAGGCAACGACACGCCAGGAATGTTGTAAAATATTACACCCGAGATGTTGTTTCCCTTAGGTTAGGATATATGACGTTATAGATGTATATAATGTCCCCATCCAGAAGTAGGCGACGACACGCCAGGACTGTTGTAAAATATTACATTCTACAAGTTAGGTTGCCTTAGGCTAGGATATATAACGTTATAGACGTATATAATGTTCCCACCGAGAAATAGGGACTGACGCGTCAGGAATGTTCTAAAATATTACACCCGAGTTGTTAGGTTCCCTTAGGTTAGGATATACAACGTTATAGATGTATATAATGTCCCCATCGAGAAGTAGGCAACGACACGCCAGGAATGTTGTAAAATATTACACCCGAGATGTTAGGTTCCCTTAGGTTAGGATATATGACGTTATAGATGTATATAATGTCCCCATCCAGAAGTAGGCGACGACACGCCCGGAATGTTGTAAAATATTACATCCCTGATGTTAGGTTGCGTTAGGTTAGTATATACAAGGTTATAGATGTATATAATGTCCCCATCGAGAAGTAGGCGACGACACGCCAGGAATGTTGTAAAATATTACATCCGAGATGTTAGGTTGCTTTAGGCTAGGATATATAACGTTATAGGCGTATATAATGTTACCACCGTGAACTACGGGCCGACCCGTCAGGAATGTTTTAAAATATTACAACCGAGATGATAGGTTCCCTTAGGTTAGGATATATGACGTTATAGATGTATATAATGTCCCCATCCAGAAGTAGGCGACGACACGCCAGGAATGTTGTAAAATATTACATCCCAGATGTTAGGTTGCGTTAGGTTAGAATATACAACGTTATAGACGTATATAATGTCCCCATCGAGAAGCAGGCGACGACACGCCAGAATGTTGTAAAATATTACATCCGAGATGTCAGGTTGCCTTAGGTTAGGATATACAACGTTATAGATGTATATAATGTCCCCATCGAGAAGTAGGCAACGACACGCCAGGAATGTTGTAAAATATTACACCCGAGATGTTGTTTCCCTTAGGTTAGGATATATGACGTTATAGATGTATATAATGTCCCCATCCAGAAGTAGGCGACGACACGCCAGGACTGTTGTAAAATATTACATTCTACAAGTTAGGTTGCCTTAGGCTAGGATATATAACGTTATAGACGTATATAATGTTCCCACCGAGAAATAGGGACTGACGCGTCAGGAATGTTCTAAAATATTACACCCGAGTTGTTAGGTTCCCTTAGGTTAGGATATACAACGGTATAGATGTATATAATGTCCCCATCGAGAAGTAGGCAACGACACGCCAGGAATGTTGTAAAATATTACACCCGAGATGTTAGGTTCCCTTAGGTTAGGATATATGACGTTATAGATGTATATAATGTCCCCATCCAGAAGTAGGCGACGACACGCCAGGAATGTTGTAAAATATTACATCCCTGATGTTAGGTTGCGTTAGGTTAGTATATACAAGGTTATAGACGTATATAATGTCCCCATGGAGAAGCAGGCGACGACACGCCAGAATGTTGTAAAATATTACATCCGATATGTTAGGTTGCCTTAGGTTAGGATATACAACGTTATAGATGTATATAATGTCCCCATCGAGAAGTAGGCGACGACACGCCGGGAATGTTGTAAAATATTGCACCCGAGACGTTAGATTCCCTTAGGCTAGGATATATGACGTTATAGATGTATATAATGTCCCCATCCAGAAGTAGGCGACGACACGCCAGGACTGTTGTAAAATATTACATCCCTGATGTTAGGTTGCGATAGGTTAGAATATACAACGTTATAGACGTATATAATGTCCCCATCGAGAAGCAGGCGACGACACGACAGGAATGTAGTAAAATATTACATTCGACATGTCAGGTTGCCTTAGGCTAGGATATATATCGTTATAGACGTGCACAATGTTCCCACCGAGAAGTAGGGACCGACATGCCAGGAATGTTGTAAAATACTACATCCGAGATGTTAGGTTGCCTTAGGTTAGGATATACAACGTTATAGATGTATATATTGTCCCCATCGAGAAGTAGGCGACGACACGCCAGGAATGTTGTAAAATATTACATCCGATATGTTAGGTTGCCTTAGGTTAGGATATACAACGTTATAGATGTATATAATGTCCCCATCGAGAAGTAGGCGACGACACGCCAGGAATGTTGTAAAATATTACACCCGAGATGTTAGGTTCCCTTAGGTTAGGATATACAATGTTATAGACGTATAGAATGTCCCCATCGAGAAGCAGGCGACGACACGACAGGAATGTTGTAAAATATTACACCCGAGATGTTAGGTTCCCTTAGGTTAGGATATATGACGTTATAGATGTATATAATGTCCCCATCCAGAAGTAGGCGACGACACGCCAGGAATGTTGTAAAATATTACATCCCAGATGTTAGGTTGCGTTAGGTTAGTATATACAAGGTTATAGACGTATATATTGTCCCCATCGAGAAGTAGGCGACGACACGCCAGGAATGTTGTAAAATATTACATCCGATATGTTAGGTTGCCTTAGGTTAGGATATACAACGTTATAGATGTATATAATGTCCCCATCGAGAAGTAGGCGACGACACGCCAGGAATGTTGTAAAATATTACACCCGAGATGTTAGGTTCCCTTAGGTTAGGATATACAATGTTATAGACGTATAGAATGTCCCCATCGAGAAGCAGGCGACGACACGACAGGAATGTTGTAAAATATTACACCCGAGATGTTAGGTTCCCTTAGGTTAGGATATATGACGTTATAGATGTATATAATGTCCCCATCCAGAAGTAGGCGACGACACGCCAGGAATGTTGTAAAATATTACATCCCAGATGTTAGGTTGCGTTAGGGTAGTATGTACAAGGTTATAGACGTATATAATGTCCCCATGGAGAAGCAGGCGACGACACGCCAGAATGTTGTAAAATATTACATCCGATATGTTAGGTTGCCTTAGGTTAGGATATACAACGTTATAGATGTATATAATGTCCCCATCGAGAAGTAGGCGACCACACGCCAGGAATGTTGTAAAATATTGCACCCGAGATGTTAGGTTCCCTTAGGCTAGGATATATGACGTTATAGATGTATATAATGTCCCCATCCAGAAGTAGGCGACGACACGCCAGGAATGTTGTAAAATATTACATCCCAGATGTTAGGTTGCGTTAGGTTAGAATATACAACGTTATAGACGTATATAATGTACCCATCGAGAAGCAGGCTACGACACGAAAGGAATGTTGTAAAATATTACATCCGAGATGTTAGGTTGCCATAGACTAGGATATATATCGTTATAGACGTATACAATGCTCCCACCGAGAAGTAGGGCCCGACATGCCAGGAATGTTGTAAAATATTACATCCGAGATGTAAGGTTCCCTTAGGTTAGGATATATATCGTTATAGACGTATATAACGTTCCCACCGAGACGTAGGGACCGACATGCCAGGAATGTTGTAAAATATTACATCCCAGATGTTAGGTTGCGTTAGGTTAGGATATACAACGTTATAGACGTATATAATGTCCCCATCGAGAAGCGGGCGACGACACGCCAGAATGTTGTAAAATATTACATGCGAGATGTTAGGTTCCCTTAGGTTAGGGTATACACCGTTATAGACGTATATAATGTCCCCACCGAGAAGTACGGGCGGACACGCCAGGAATGCTGCAAGATATTACATCCGAGATGTCAGGTTGCCTTAGGCTAGGATATATACCGTTATAGTCGTATGTAATGTTACCACAGAGAACTACGGGCCGACACGGAGGGAATGATGTAAAATATTACATTCGACATGTTAGGTCGCCATAGGCTAGGATATATAACGCTATAGACGTATATAATGTTCCCACCGAGAAATAGGGGCCGACACGCTAGGCATGTTGCCAACTATTACATCCGAGATGTTAGGTTGCCTTTGGTTAGGATATATAACGTTATAGACGTTTATAAAGTCCCCATCGAGAAGCAGGCAACGACACGCCAGGAATGTTGTAAAATATTACATCCGAGATGTTAGGTTGCCTTAGGGTAGGATATACAACGTTATAGATGTATATAATGTCCCCATCGAGAAGTAGGCGACGACACGCCAGGAATGTTGCAAAATATTACATTCGACAAGTTAGGCGCCGTAGGCTAGGATATATAAAGTTATAGACGTATATAATGTTCCCACCGAGAAATAGGAACCGACGCGTCAGGAATGTTGTCACATATTACATCCGAGATGTTAGGTTGCCTTAGGTTAGGATATACAACGTTATAGATGTATATAATGTCCCCATCGAGAAGTAGGCGACGACACGCCAGGAATGTTGTAAAATATTACATCCGAGATGTTAGGTTGCTTTAGGCTAGGATATATAACGTTATAGGCGTATATAATGTTACCACCGTGAACTACGGGCCGACCCGTCAGGAATGTTTTAAAATATTACACCCGAGATGATAGGTTCCCTTAGGTTAGGATATATGACGTTATAGATGTATATAATGTCCCCATCCAGAAGTAGGCGACGACACGCCAGGAATGTTGTAAAATATTACATCCCAGATGTTAGGTTGCGTTAGGTTAGAATATACAACGTTATAGACGTATATAATGTCCCCATCGAGAAGAAGGCGACGACACGCCAGAATGTTGTAAAATATTACATCCGAGATGTCAGGTTGCCTTAGGTTAGGATATACAACGTTATAGATGTATATAATGTCCCCATCGAGAAGTAGGCAACGACACGCCAGGAATGTTGTAAAATATTACACCCGAGATGTTGTTTCCCTTAGGTTAGGATATATGACGTTATAGATGTATATAATGTCCCCATCCAGAAGCAGGCGACGACACGACAGGAATGTTGTAAAATATTACACCCGAGATGTTAGGTTCCCTTAGGTTAGGATATATGACTTTATAGGTGTATATAATGTCCCCATCCAGAAGTAGGCGACGACACGCCAGGAATGTTGTAAAATATTACATCCCAGATGTTAGGTTGCGTTAGGTTAGTATATACAAGGTTATAGACGTATATAATGTCCCCATGGAGAAGCAGGCGACGACACGCCAGAATGTTGTAAAATATTACATCCGATATGTTAGGTTGCCTTAGGTTAGGATATACAACGTTATAGATGTATATAATGTCCCCATCGGGAAGTAGGCAACGACACGCCAGGAATGTTGTAAAATATTACACCCGAGATGTTGTTTCCCTTAGGTTAGGATATATGACGTTATAGATGTATATAATGTCCCCATCCAGAAGTAGGCGACGACACGCCAGGACTGTTGTAAAATATTACATTCTACAAGTTAGGTTGCCTTAGGCTAGGATATATAACGTTATAGACGTATATAATGTTCCCACCGAGAAATAGGGACTGACGCGTCAGGAATGTTCTAAAATATTACACCCGAGTTGTTAGGTTCCCTTAGGTTAGGATATACAACGTTATAGATGTATATAATGTCCCCATCGAGAAGTAGGCAACGACACGCCAGGAATGTTGTAAAATATTACACCCGAGATGTTAGGTTCCCTTAGGTTAGGATATATGACGTTATAGATGTATATAATGTCCCCATCCAGAAGTAGGCGACGACACGCCCGGAATGTTGTAAAATATTACATCCCTGATGTTAGGTTGCGTTAGGTTAGTATATACAAGGTTATAGATGTATATAATGTCCCCATCGAGAAGTAGGCGACGACACGCCAGGAATGTTGTAAAATATTACATCCGAGATGTTAGGTTGCTTTAGGCTAGGATATATAACGTTATAGGCGTATATAATGTTACCACCGTGAACTACGGGCCGACCCGTCAGGAATGTTTTAAAATATTACAACCGAGATGATAGGTTCCCTTAGGTTAGGATATATGACGTTATAGATGTATATAATGTCCCCATCCAGAAGTAGGCGACGACACGCCAGGAATGTTGTAAAATATTACATCCCAGATGTTAGGTTGCGTTAGGTTAGAATATACAACGTTATAGACGTATATAATGTCCCCATCGAGAAGCAGGCGACGACACGCCAGAATGTTGTAAAATATTACATCCGAGATGTCAGGTTGCCTTAGGTTAGGATATACAACGTTATAGATGTATATAATGTCCCCATCGAGAAGTAGGCAACGACACGCCAGGAATGTTGTAAAATATTACACCCGAGATGTTGTTTCCCTTAGGTTAGGATATATGACGTTATAGATGTATATAATGTCCCCATCCAGAAGTAGGCGACGACACGCCAGGACTGTTGTAAAATATTACATTCTACAAGTTAGGTTGCCTTAGGCTAGGATATATAACGTTATAGACGTATATAATGTTCCCACCGAGAAATAGGGACTGACGCGTCAGGAATGTTCTAAAATATTACACCCGAGTTGTTAGGTTCCCTTAGGTTAGGATATACAACGGTATAGATGTATATAATGTCCCCATCGAGAAGTAGGCAACGACACGCCAGGAATGTTGTAAAATATTACACCCGAGATGTTAGGTTCCCTTAGGTTAGGATATATGACGTTATAGATGTATATAATGTCCCCATCCAGAAGTAGGCGACGACACGCCAGGAATGTTGTAAAATATTACATCCCTGATGTTAGGTTGCGTTAGGTTAGTATATACAAGGTTATAGACGTATATAATGTCCCCATGGAGAAGCAGGCGACGACACGCCAGAATGTTGTAAAATATTACATCCGATATGTTAGGTTGCCTTAGGTTAGGATATACAACGTTATAGATGTATATAATGTCCCCATCGAGAAGTAGGCGACGACACGCCGGGAATGTTGTAAAATATTGCACCCGAGACGTTAGATTCCCTTAGGCTAGGATATATGACGTTATAGATGTATATAATGTCCCCATCCAGAAGTAGGCGACGACACGCCAGGACTGTTGTAAAATATTACATCCCTGATGTTAGGTTGCGATAGGTTAGAATATACAACGTTATAGACGTATATAATGTCCCCATCGAGAAGCAGGCGACGACACGACAGGAATGTAGTAAAATATTACATTCGACATGTCAGGTTGCCTTAGGCTAGGATATATATCGTTATAGACGTGCACAATGTTCCCACCGAGAAGTAGGGACCGACATGCCAGGAATGTTGTAAAATACTACATCCGAGATGTTAGGTTGCCTTAGGTTAGGATATACAACGTTATAGATGTATATATTGTCCCCATCGAGAAGTAGGCGACGACACGCCAGGAATGTTGTAAAATATTACATCCGATATGTTAGGTTGCCTTAGGTTAGGATATACAACGTTATAGATGTATATAATGTCCCCATCGAGAAGTAGGCGACGACACGCCAGGAATGTTGTAAAATATTACACCCGAGATGTTAGGTTCCCTTAGGTTAGGATATACAATGTTATAGACGTATAGAATGTCCCCATCGAGAAGCAGGCGACGACACGACAGGAATGTTGTAAAATATTACACCCGAGATGTTAGGTTCCCTTAGGTTAGGATATATGACGTTATAGATGTATATAATGTCCCCATCCAGAAGTAGGCGACGACACGCCAGGAATGTTGTAAAATATTACATCCCAGATGTTAGGTTGCGTTAGGTTAGTATATACAAGGTTATAGACGTATATATTGTCCCCATCGAGAAGTAGGCGACGACACGCCAGGAATGTTGTAAAATATTACATCCGATATGTTAGGTTGCCTTAGGTTAGGATATACAACGTTATAGATGTATATAATGTCCCCATCGAGAAGTAGGCGACGACACGCCAGGAATGTTGTAAAATATTACACCCGAGATGTTAGGTTCCCTTAGGTTAGGATATACAATGTTATAGACGTATAGAATGTCCCCATCGAGAAGCAGGCGACGACACGACAGGAATGTTGTAAAATATTACACCCGAGATGTTAGGTTCCCTTAGGTTAGGATATATGACGTTATAGATGTATATAATGTCCCCATCCAGAAGTAGGCGACGACACGCCAGGAATGTTGTAAAATATTACATCCCAGATGTTAGGTTGCGTTAGGTTAGTATATACAAGGTTATAGACGTATATAATGTCCCCATGGAGAAGCAGGCGACGACACGCCAGAATGTTGTAAAATATTACATCCGATATGTTAGGTTGCCTTAGGTTAGGATATACAACGTTATAGATGTATATAATGTCCCCATCGAGAAGCAGGCGACGACACGACAGGAATGTAGTAAAATATTACATTCGACATGTTAGGTTGCCTTAGGCTAGGATATATATCGTTATAGACGTACACAATATCCCCACCGAGAAGTAGGGACCGACATGACAGGAATGTTGTAAAATATTACATCCGAGATGTTAGGTTGCCTTAGGTTAGGATATACAACGTTATAGATGTATATAATGTCCCCATCGAGAAGTAGGCGACGACACGCCAGGAATGTTGTAAAATATTACATCCGAGATGTTAGGTTGCCTAAGGTTAGGATATATATCGTTATAGACGTATATAATGTTCCCACCGAGACGTAGGGACCGACATGCCAGGAATGTTGTAAAATATTACATCCGAGATGTTAGGTTGCCTTAGGTTATGATATACAACGTTATAGATGTATATAATGTCCCCATCGAGAAGTAGGCGACGACACGCCAGGAATGTTGTAAAATATTACATTCTACAAGTTGGGTTGCCTTAGGCTAGGATATATAACGTTATAGACGTATACAATGTTCCCACCGAGAAGTAGGGCCCGACATACCAGGAATGTTGTAAAATATTACATCCGAGATGTTAGGTTGCCTTAGGTTATGATATACAACGTTATAGATGTATATAATGTCCCCATCGAGAAGTAGGCGACGACACGCCAGGAATGTTGTAAAATATTACATTCGACATGTTAGGTTGCCTTAGGCTAGCATATATAACGTTATAGACGTATATAATGTTCCCACCGAGAAATAGGGGCCGACACGTCAGGAATGATGTAAAATATTACATTCGACATGTTAGGTCGCCTTAGGCTAGGATATATATCGCTATAGACGTATATGATGTTCCCACCGAGAAGTGCGGGTTAACACGCCAGGAATGTTGTCAAATATTACATCCGAGATGTTAGGTTGCCTTAGGTTAGGATATATATCGTTATAGACGTATATAATGTTCCCACCGAGACGTAGGGACCGACATGCCAGGAATGTTTTAAAATATTACATCCCAGACGTTAGGTTGCGTTAGGTTAGGATATACAACGTTACAGACGTATATAATGTACCCACGGAGACGTAGGGACCGACATGCCAGGAATGTTGTAAAATATTACATCCCAGATGTTAGGTTGCGTTAGGTTAGTATATACAACGTTATAGACGTATATAATGTCCCCATCGAGAAGCAGGCGGCGACACGCCAGAATGTTGTAAAATATTACATCCGAGATGTTAGGTTGCCTTAGGTTAGGATATACAACGTTATAGATGTATATAATGTCCCCATCGAGAAGTAGGCGACGACACGCCAGGAATGTTGTAAAATATTACATTCTACAAGTTGGGTTGCCTTAGGCTAGGATATATAACGTTATAGACGTATATAATGTTCCCTCCGAGAAATGGGGACTGACGCGTCAGGAATGTTCTAAAATATTACACCCGAGATGTTAGGTTCCCTTAGGTTAGGATATACAACGTTATAGACGTATAGAATGTCCCCATCGAGAAGCAGGCGACGACACGACAGGAATGTTGTAAAATATTACATTCCTTCATGTTATGATGCCTTAGGCTAGGATATATATCGTTATAGACGTATGCAATGTTCCCACCGAGAAGTAGGGCCCGACATACCAGGAATGTTGTAAAAAATTACATCCGAGATGTAAGGTACCCTTAGGTTAGGATATATATCGTTATAGACGTATATAACGTTCCCACCGAGACGTAGGGACCGACATGCCAGGAATGTTTTAAAATATTACATCCCAGATGTTAGGTTGCGTTAGGTTAGGATATACAACGTTATAGACGTATATAATGTACCCACGGAGACGTAGGGACCGACATGCCAGGAATATTGTAAAATATTACATCCCAGATGTTAGGTTGCGTTAGGTTAGTATATACAAGGTTATAGATGTATATAATGTCCCCATCCAGAAGTAGGCGACGACGCGCCAGGACTGTTGTAAAATATTACATTCTACAAGTTAGGTTGCCTTAGGCTAGGATATATAACGTTATAGACGTATATAATGTTCCCACCGAGAAATAGGGACTGACGCGTCAGGAATGTTGTAAAATATTACACCCGAGATGTTAGGTTCCCTTAGGTTAGGATATACAACGTTATAGACGTATATAATGTACCCATCGAGAAGCAGGCGACGACACGAAAGGAATGTTGTAAAATATTACATTCGACATGTTAGGTTGCCTTAGGCTAGGATATATATCGTTATAGACGTATACAATGTTCCCACCGAGAAGTAGGCGACGACACGCCAGGAATGTTGTAAAATATTACATCCCAGATGTTAGGTTGCGTTAGGTTAGTATATACAAGGTTATAGACGTATATAATGTCCCCATGGAGAAGCAGGCGACGACACGCCAGAATGCTGTAAAATATTACATCCGATATGTTAGGTTGCCTTAGGTTAGGATATACAACGTTATAGATGTATATAATGTCCCCATCGAGAAGTAGGCGACGACACGCCAGGACTGTTGTAAAATATTACATCCCTGATGTTAGGTTGCGATAGGTTAGAATATACAACGTTATAGACGTATAGAATGTCCCCATCGAGAAGCAGGCGACGACACGACAGGAATGTTGTAAAATATTACACCCGAGATGTTAGGTTCCCTTAGGTTAGGATATATGACGTTATAGATGTATATAATGTCCCCATCCAGAAGTAGGCGACGACACGCCAGGAATGTTGTAAAATATTATATCCCAGATGTTAGGTTGCGTTAGGTTAGTATATACAAGGTTATAGACGTATATAATGTCCCCATGGAGAAGCAGGCGACGACACGCCAGAATGTTGTAAAATATTACATCCGATATGTTAGGTTGCCTTAGGTTAGGATATACAACGTTATAGATGTATATAATGTCCCCATCGAGAAGTAGGCGACGACACGCCAGGAATGTTGTAAAATATTGCACCCGAGATGTTAGGTTCCCTTAGGCTAGGATATATGACGTTATAGATGTATATAATGTCCCCATCCAGAAGTAGGCGACGACACGCCAGGAATGTTGTAAAATATTACATCCCAGATGTTAGGTTGCGTTAGGTTAGAATATACAACGTTATAGACGTATATAATGTACCCATCGAGAAGCAGGCTACGACACGAAAGGGATGTTGTAAAATATTACATCCGAGATGTTAGGTTGCCATAGACTAGGATATATATCGTTATAGACGTATACAATGCTCCCACCGAGAAGTAGGGCCCGACATGCCAGGAATGTTGTAAAATATTACATCCGAGATGTACGGTTCCCTTAGGTTAGGATATATATCGTTATAGACGTATATAACGTTCCCACCGAGACGTAGGGACCGACATGCCAGGAATGTTGTAAAATATTACATCCCAGATGTTAGGTTGCGTTAGGTTAGGATATACAACGTTATAGACGTATATAATGTCCCCATCGAGAAGCGGGCGACGACACGCCAGAATGTTGTAAAATATTACATCCGAGATGTTAGGTTCCCTTAGGTTAGGGTATACACCGTTATAGACGTATATAATGTCCCCACCGAGAAGTACGGGCGGACACGCCAGGAATGCTGCAAGATATTACATCCGAGATGTCAGGTTGCCTTAGGCTAGGATATATACCGTTATAGTCGTATGTAATGTTACCACAGAGAACTACGGGCCGACACGGAGGGAATGATGTAAAATATTACATTCGACATGCTAGGTCGCCATAGGCTAGGATATATAACGCTATAGACGTATATAATGTTCCCACCGAGAAATAGGGGCTGACACGCTAGGCATGTTGCCAACTATTACATCCGAGATGTTAGGTTGCCTTTGGTTAGGATATATAACGTTATAGACGTTTATAAAGTCCCCATCGGGAAGCAGGCAACGACACGCCAGGAATGTTGTAAAATATTACATCCGAGATGTTAGGTTGCCTTAGGTTAGGATATACAACGTTATAGACGTATATAATGTCCCCATCGAGAAGCGGGCGACGACACGCCAGAATGTTGTAAAATATTACATCCGAGATGTTAGGTTCCCTTAGGTTAGGGTATACACCGTTATAGACGTATATAATGTCCCCACCGAGAAGTACGGGCGGACACGCCAGGAATGCTGCAAGATATTACATCCGAGATGTCAGGTTGCCTTAGGCTAGGATATATACCGTTATAGTCGTATGTAATGTTACCACAGAGAACTACGGGCCGACACGGAGGGAATGATGTAAAATATTACATTCGACATGCTAGGTCGCCATAGGCTAGGATATATAACGCTATAGACGTATATAATGTTCCCACCGAGAAATAGGGGCTGACACGCTAGGCATGTTGCCAACTATTACATCCGAGATGTTAGGTTGCCTTTGGTTAGGATATATAACGTTATAGACGTTTATAAAGTCCCCATCGGGAAGCAGGCAACGACACGCCAGGAATGTTGTAAAATATTACATCCGAGATGTTAGGTTGCCTTAGGTTAGGATATACAACGTTATAGATGTATATAATGTCCCCATCGAGAAGTAGGCGACGACACGCCAGGAATGTTGTAAAATATTACATTCGACAAGTTAGGCGCCGTAGGCTAGGATATATAAAGTTATGGACGTATATAATGTTCCCACCGAGAAATAGGAACCGACGCGTCAGGAATGTTGTAAAATATTACATCCGAGATGTTAGGTTGCCTTAGAGTAGTATATATATAGCTATAGACGTATACAATGTTTCCACCAAGAAGTAGGGACCGACATGCCAGGAATGGTGTAAAATATTACATCCGAGATGTTAGGTTGCCTTAGGTTAGGATATACAACGTTATAGATGTATATAATGTCCCCATCGAGAAGTAGGCGACGACACGCCAGGAATGTTGTAAAATATTACATCCGAGATGTTAGGTTGCTTTAGGCTAGGATATATAACGTTATAGGCGTATATAATGTTACCACCGTGAACTACGGGCCGACCCGTCAGGAATGTTGTAAAATATTACACCCGAGATGATAGGTTCCCTTAGGTTAGGATATATGACGTTATAGATGTATATAATGTCCCCATCCAGAAGTAGGCGACGACACGCCAGGAATGTTGTAAAATATTACATCCCAGATGTTAGGTTGCGTTAGGTTAGAATATACAACGTTATACACGTATATAATGTCCCCATCGAGAAGCAGGCGACGACACGCCAGAATGTTGTAAAATATTACATCCGAGATGTCAGGTTGCCTTAGGTTAGGATATACAACGTTAGAGATGTATATAATGTCCCCATCGAGAAGTAGGCAACGACACGCCAGGAATGTTGTAAAATATTGCACCCGAGATGTTAGGTTCCCTTAGGCTAGGATATATGACGTTATAGATGTATATAATGTCCCCATCCAGAAGTAGGCGACGACACGCCAGGAATGTTGTAAAATATTACATCCCAGATGTTAGGTTGCGTTAGGTTAGAGTATACAACGTTATAGACGTATATAATGTACCCATCGAGAAGCAGGCTACGACACGAAAGGAATGTTGTAAAATATTACATTCGACATGTTAGGTTGCCTTAGGCTAGGATATATATCGTTATAGACGTATACAATGTTCCCACCGAGAAGTAGGGCCCGACATGCCAGGAATGTTGTAAAATATTACATCCGAGATGTAAGGTTCCCTTAGGTTAGGATATATATCGTTATAGACGTATATAACGTTCCCACCGAGAAGTAGGCGACGACACGCCAGGAATGTTGTAAAATATTACATCCCAGATGTTAGGTTGCGTTAGGTTAGTATATACAAGGTTATAGACGTATATAATGTCCCCATGGAGAAGCAGGCGACGACACGCCAGAATGTTGTAAAATATTACATCCGATATGTTAGGTTGCCTTAGGTTAGGATATACAACGTTATAGATGTATATAATGTCCCCATCGAGAAGTAGGCGACGACACGCCGGGAATGTTGTAAAATATTGCACCCGAGACGTTAGGTTCCCTTAGGCTAGGATATATGACGTTATAGATGTATATAATGTCCCCATCCAGAAGTAGGCGACGACACGCCAGGAATGTTGTAAAATATTACATCCCAGATGTTAGGTTGCGTTATGTTAGAATATACAACGTTATAGACGTATATAATGTACCCATCGAGAAGCAGGCGACGACACGAAAGGAATGTTGTAAAATATTACATTCGACATGTTAGGTTGCCTTAGGTTAGGATATATATCGTTATAGACGTATATAACGTTCCCACCGAGACGTAGGGACCGACATGCCAGGAATGTTGTAAAATATTACATCCCAGACGTTAGGTTGCGTTAGGTTAGGATATACAACGTTACAGACGTATATAATGTACCCACAGAGACGTAGGGACCGACATGCCAGGAATGTTGTAAAATATTACATCCCAGATGTTAGGTTGCGTTAGGTTAGTATATACAAGGTTATAGACGTATATAATGTCCCCATGGAGAAGCAGGCGACGACCCGTCAGGAATGTTGTAAAATATTACATCCGATATGTTAGGTTGCCTTAGGTTAGGATATACAACGTTATAGATGTATATAATGTCCCCATCGAGAAGTAGGCGACGACACGCCGGGAATGTTGTAAAATATTGCACCCGAGACGTTAGGTTCCCTTAGGCTAGGATATATGACGTTATAGATGTATATAATGTCCCCATCCAGAAGCAGGCGACGACACGACAGGAATGTTGTAAAATATTACACCCGAGATGTTAGGTTCCCTTAGGTTAGGATATATGACTTTATAGGTGTATATAATGTCCCCATCGAGAAGTAGGCGACGACACGCCAGGAATGTTGTAAAATATTACATCCCAGATGTTAGGTTGCGTTAGGTTAGTATATACAAGGTTATAGACGTATATAATGTCCCCATGGAGAAGCAGGCGACGACACGCCAGAATGTTGTAAAATATTACATCCGATATGTTAGGTTGCCTTAGGTTAGGATATGCAACGTTATAGATGTATATAATGTCCCCATCGAGAAGTAGGCGACGACACGCCAGGAATGTTGTAAAATATTGCACCCGAGATGTTAGGTTCCCTTAGGCTAGGATATATGACGTTATAGATGTATATAATGTCCCCATCCAGAAGTAGGCGACGACACGCCAGGAATGTTGTAAAATATTACACCCGAGATGTTGTTTCCCTTAGGTTAGGATATATGACGTTATAGATGTATATAATGTCCCCATCCAGAAGTAGGCGACGACACGCCAGGACTGTTGTAAAATATTACATTCTACAAGTTAGGTTGCCTTAGGCTAGGATATATAACGTTATAGACGTATATAATGTTCCCACCGAGAAATAGGGACTGACGCGTCAGGAATGTTCTAAAATATTACACCCGAGTTGTTAGGTTCCCTTAGGTTAGGATATACAACGTTATAGATGTATATAATGTCCCCATCGAAAAGTAGGCAACGACACGCCAGGAATGTTGTAAAATATTACACCCGAGATGTTAGGTTCCCTTAGGTTAGGATATATGACGTTATAGATGTATATAATGTCCCCATCCAGAAGTAGGCGACGACACGCCAGGAATGTTGTGAAATATTACATCCCAGATGTTAGGTTGCGTTAGGTTAGTATATACAAGGTTATAGACGTATATAATGTCCCCATGGAGAAGCAGGCGACGACACGCCAGAATGTTGTAAAATATTACATCCGATATGTTAGGTTGCCTTAGGTTAGGATATACAACGTTATAGATGTATATAATGTCCCCATCGAGAAGTAGGCGACGACACGCCGGGAATGTTGTAAAATATTGCACCCGAGACGTTAGGTTCCCTTAGGCTAGGATATATGACGTTATAGATGTATATAATGTCCCCATCCAGAAGTAGGCGACGACACGCCAGGAATGTTGTAAAATATTACATCCCAGATGTTAGGTTGCGTTAGGTTAGAATATACAACGTTATAGACGTATATAATGTACCCATCGAGAAGCAGGCGACGACACGAAAGGAATGTTGTAAAATATTACATTCGACATGTTAGGTTGCCTTAGGCTAGGATATATATCGTTATAGACGTATACAATGTTCCCACCGAGAAGTAGGCGACGACACGCCAGGAATGTTGTAAAATATTACATCTCAGATGTTAGGTTGCGTTAGGTTAGTATATACAAGGTTATAGACGTATATAATGTCCCCATGGAGAAGCAGGCGACGACACGCCAGAATGTTGTAAAATATTACATCCGATATGTTAGGTTGCCTTAGGTTAGGATATACAACGTTATAGATGTATATAAAGTCCCCATCGAGAAGCAGGCTCGGAATCGGCAGGAATGTTGTAAAATATAACATCCGAGATGTTATGTTGCCATACGTTAGGATATGTAACGTTATAGACGTATATAATGTTCCCACCGAAAAGTAGCAGCCGAAGCGCCAGGAATGTTGTAAAATATTACATCCGAGATGTAAGGTACCCTTAGCTTAGGATATATATCGTTATAGACGTATATAACGTTCCCACCGAGACGTAGGGACCGACATGCCAGGAATGTTTTAAAATATTACATCCCAGATGTTAGGTTGCGTTAGGTTAGGATATACAACGTTATAGACGTATATAATGTACCCACGGAGACGTAGGGACCGACATGCGAGGAATGTTGTAAAATATTACATCCCAGATGTTAGGTTCCCTTAGGTTAGGATATACAACGTTATAGACGTATAGAATGTCCCCATCGAGAAGCAGGCGACGACACGACAGGAATGTTGTAAAATATTACACCCGAGACGTTAGGTTCCCTTAGGTTAGGATATATGACGTTATAGATGTATATAATGTCCCCATCCAGAAGTAGGCGACGACACGCCAGGACTGTTGTAAAATATTACATCCCAGATGTTAGGTTGCGTTAGGTTAGAATATACAACGTTATAGACGTATATAATGTCCCCATCGAGAAGCAGGCGACGACACGACAGAAATGTAGTAAAATATTACATTCGACACGTTAGGTTGCCTTAGGCTAGGATATATATCGTTATAGACGTACACAATGTTCCCACCGAGAAGTATGGACCGACATGCCAGGAATGTTGTAAAATACTACATCCGAGATGTTAGGTTGCCTTAGGTTAGGATATACAACGTTATAGATGTATATATTGTCCCCATCGAGAAGTAGGCGACGACACGCCAGGAATGTTGTAAAATATTACATTCTACAAGTTAGGTTGCCTTAGGCTATGATATATAACGTTATAGACGTATATAATGTTCCCACCGAGAAATAGGGACCGACGCGTCAGGAATGTTCTAAAATATTACACCCGAGATGATAGGTTCCCTTAGGTTAGGATATACAACGTTATAGACGTATAGAATGTCCCCATCGAGAAGCAGGCGACGACACGACAGGAATGTTGTAAAATATTACACCCGAGATGTTAGGTTCCCTTAGGTTAGGATATATGACGTTATAGATGTATATAATGTCCCCATCCAGAAGTAGGCGACGACACGCCAGGAATGTTGTAAAATATTACATCCCGGATGTTAGGTTGCGTTAGGTTAGAATATACAACGTTATAGACGTATATAATGTACCCATCGAGAAGCAGGCGACGACACGACAGGAATCTTGTAAAATATTACATTCGACATGTTAGGTTGGCTTAGGCTAGGATATATATCGCTATAGACGTATACAATTTTCCCACCGAGAAGTAGGGCCACGACATGCCAGGAATGTTGTAAAATATTACATCCGAGATGTAAGGTTCCCTTAGGTTAGGATATATATCGTTATAGACGTATATAACGTTCCCACCGAGACGTAGGGACAGACATGCCAGGAATGTTGTAAAATATTACATCCCAGATGTTAGGTTGCATTAGGTTATTATATACAATGTTTTAGACGTATATAAAGTCCCCATCGAGAAGCAGGCGAGGACACGGCAGGACTGTTGTAAAATATTACATCCCAGATGTTAGGTTGCGTTACGTTAGAATATACAACGTTATAGACGTATATAATGTCCCCATCGAGAAGCTGGCGACGACACGACAGAAATGTAGTAAAATATTACATTCGACACGTTAGGTTGCCTTAGGCTAGGATATATATCGTTATAGACGTACACAATGTTCCCACCGAGAAGTAGGGACCGACATGCCAGGAATGTTGTAAAATACTACATCCGAGATGTTAGGTTGCCTTAGGTTAGGATATACAACGTTATAGATGTATATATTGTCCCCATCGAGAAGTAGGCGACGACACGCCAGGAATGTTGTAAAATATTACATTCTACAAGTTAGGTTGCCTTAGGCTAGGATATATAACGTTATAGACGTATATAATGTTCCCACCGAGAAATAGGGACTGACGCGTCAGGAATGTTCTAAAATATTACACCCGAGATGTTAGGTTCCCTTAGGCTAGGATATATGACGTTATAGATGTATATAATGTCCCCATCCAGAAGTAGGCGACGACACGCCAGGAATGTTGTAAAATATTACATCCCAGATGTTAGGTTGCGTTAGGTTAGAATATACAACGTTATAGACGTATATAATGTACCCATCGAGAAGCAGGCGACGACACGACAGGAATGTTGTAAAATATTACATTCGACATGTTAGGTTGCCTTAGGCTACAATATATAACGTTATAGACGTATATAATGTTCCCACCGAGAAGTAGGGACCTACATGCCAGGAATGTTGTAAAATATTAAATCCGAGATGTTAGGTTGCCTTAGGTTAGGGTATATATCGTTACAGACGTATATAATGTTCCCACCGAGACCTAGTGACCGACATGCCAGAAATGTTGTAAAATATTACATCCGAGATGTTAGGTTGCCTTAGGTTAGGATATATATCGTTATAGACGTATATAATGATCCCACCGAGACGCAGGGACCGACGTGCCAGGAAAGTTTTAAAATATTACATCCGAGATGTTAGGTTCCCTTAGGTTAGGATATACAACGTTATAGACATATAGTATGCTCCCACCGAGAAGTAGGGACCGACAAGCCAGGAATGTTGTAAAATATTACATCCCAGATGTTAGGTTGCATTAGGTTATGATATACAACGTTATAGATGTATATAATGTCCCCATCGAGAAGTAGGCGACGACACGCCAGGAATGTTGTAAAATATTACATTCTACAAGTTGGGTTGCCTTAGGCTAGGATATATAACGTTATAGACGTATATAATGTTCCCACCGAAAAATAGGGACTGAAGCGTCAGGAATGTTCTAAAATATTACACCCGAGATGTTAGGTTCCCTTAGGTTAGGACATACAACGTTATAGACGTATAGAATGTCCCCATCGAGAAGCAGGCGACGACACGACAGGAATGTTGTAAAATATTACATTCCTTCATGTTAGGTTGCCTTAGGCTAGGATATATATCGTTATAGACGTATATAATGATCCCACCGAGACGCAGGGACCGACGTGCCAGGAAAGTTTTAAAATATTACATCCGAGATGTTAGGTTCCCTTAGGTTAGGATATACAACGTTATAGACATATAGTATGCTCCCACCGAGAAGTAGGGACCGACATGCCAGGAATGTTGTAAAATATTACATCCCAGATGTTAGGTTGAGTTAGGATAGAATATGCAACGTTACAGACGTATATAATGTCCCCATCGAGAAGTAGGCGACGACACGCCAGGAATGTTGTAAAATATTACATTCCTTCATGTTAGGTTGCCTTAGGCTAGGATATATATCGTTATAGACGTATACAATGTTCCCACCGAGAAGTAGGGCCCGACATACCAGGAATGTTGTAAAAAATTACATCCGAGATGTAAGGTACCCTTAGGTTAGGATATATATCGTTATAGACGTATATAACGTTCCCACCGAGACGTAGGGACCGACATGCCAGGAATGTTTTAAAATATTACATCCCAGATGTTAGGTTGCGTTAGGTTAGGATATACAACGTTATAGACGTATATAATGTACCCACGGAGACGTAGGGACCGACATGCCAGGAATGTTGTAAAATATTACATCCCAGATGTTAGGTTGCGTTAGGTTAGAATATACAACGTTATAGACGTATATAATGTACCCATCGAGAAGCAGGCGACGACACGAAAGGAATGTTGTAAAATATTACATTCGACATGTTAGGTTGCCTTAGGCTAGGATATATATCGTTATAGACGTATACAATGTTCCCACCGAGAAGTAGGGACCGACATGCCAGGAATGTTGTAAAATACTACATCCGAGATGTTAGGTTGCCTTAGGTTAGGATATACAACGTTATAGATGTATATATTGTCCCCATCGAGAAGTAGGCGACGACACGCCAGGAATGTTGTAAAATATTACATTCTACAAGTTGGGTTGCCTTAGGCTAGGATATATAACGTTATAGACGTATATAATGTTCCCACCGAGAAATAGGGACTGACGCGTCAGGAATGTTCTAAAATATTACACCCGAGATGTTAGGTTCCCTTAGGTTAGGATATACAACGTTATAGACGTATAGAATGTCCCCATCGAGAAGCAGGCGACGACACGACAGGAATTTTGTAAAATATTACACCCGAGATGTTAGGTTCCCTTAGGTTAGGATATATGACGTTATAGATGTATATAATGTCCCCATCCAGAAGTAGGCGACGACACGACAGGAATGTTGTAAAATATTACATTCCTTCATGTTAGGTTGCCTTAGGCTAGGATATATATCGTTATAGACGTATATAATGATCCCACCGAGACGCAGGGACCGACGTGCCAGGAAAGTTTTAAAATATTACATCCGAGATGTTAGGTTCCCTTAGGTTAGGATATACAACGTTATAGACATATAGTATGCTCCCACCGAGAAGTAGGGACCGACATGCCAGGAATGTTTTAAAATATTACATCCCAGATGTTAGGTTGAGTTAGGATAGAATATGCAACGTTACAGACGTATATAATGTCCCCATCGAGAAGTAGGCGACGACACGCCAGGAATGTTGTAAAATATTACATTCCTTCATGTTAGGTTGCCTTAGGCTAGGATATATATCGTTATAGACGTATACAATGTTCCCACCGAGAAGTAGGGCCCGACATGCCAGGAATGTTGTAAAATATTACATCCGAGATGTAAGGTTCCCTTAGGTTAGGATATATATCGTTATAGACGTATATAACGTTCCCACCGAGAAGTAGGCGACGACACGCCAGGAATGTTGTAAAATATTACATCCCAGATGTTAGGTTGCGTTAGGTTAGTATATACAAGGTTATAGACGTATATAATGTCCCCATGGAGAAGCAGGCGACGACACGCCAGAATGTTGTAAAATATTACATCCGATATGTTAGGTTGCCTTAGGTTAGGATATGCAACGTTATAGATGTATATAATGTCCCCATCGAGAAGTAGGCGACGACACGCCAGGAATGTTGTAAAATATTGCACCCGAGATGTTAGGTTCCCTTAGGCTAGGATATATGACGTTATAGATGTATATAATGTCCCCATCCAGAAGTAGGCGACGACACGCCAGGAATGTTGTAAAATATTACACCCGAGATGTTGTTTCCCTTAGGTTAGGATTATGACGTTATAGATGTATATAATGTCCCCATCCAGAAGTAGGCGACGACACGCCAGGACTGTTGTAAAATATTACATTCTACAAGTTAGGTTGCCTTAGGCTAGGATATATAACGTTATAGACGTATATAATGTTCCCACCGAGAAATAGGGACTGACGCGTCAGGAATGTTCTAAAATATTACACCCGAGTTGTTAGGTTCCCTTAGGTTAGGATATACAACGTTATAGATGTATATAATGTCCCCATCGAGAAGTAGGCAACGACACGCCAGGAATGTTGTAAAATATTACACCCGAGATGTTAGGTTCCCTTAGGTTAGGATATATGACGTTATAGATGTATATAATGTCCCCATCCAGAAGTAGGCGACGACACGCCAGGAATGTTGTAAAATATTACATCCCAGATGTTAGGTTGCGTTAGGTTAGTATATACAAGGTTATAGACGTATATAATGTCCCCATGGAGAAGCAGGCGACGACACGCCAGAATGTTGTAAAATATTACATCCCAGATGTTAGGTTGCGTTAGGTTAGAATATACAACGTTATAGACGTATATAATGTACCCATCGAGAAGCAGGCGACGACACGAAAGGAATGTTGTAAAATATTACATTCGACATGTTAGGTTGCCTTAGGCTAGGATATATATCGTTATAGACGTATACAATGTTCCCACCGAGAAGTAGGGACCGACATGCCAGGAATGTTGTAAAATACTACATCCGAGATGTTAGGTTGCCTTAGGTTAGGATATACAACGTTATAGATGTATATATTGTCCCCATCGAGAAGTAGGCGACGACACGCCAGGAATGTTGTAAAATATTACATTCTACAAGTTGGGTTGCCTTAGGCTAGGATATATAACGTTATAGACGTATATAATGTTCCCACCGAGAAATAGGGACTGACGCGTCAGGAATGTTCTAAAATATTACACCCGAGATGTTAGGTTCCCTTAGGTTAGGATATACAACGTTATAGACGTATAGAATGTCCCCATCGAGAAGCAGGCGACGACACGACAGGAATTTTGTAAAATATTACACCCGAGATGTTAGGTTCCCTTAGGTTAGGATATATGACGTTATAGATGTATATAATGTCCCCATCCAGAAGTAGGCGACGACACGACAGGAATGTTGTAAAATATTACATTCCTTCATGTTAGGTTGCCTTAGGCTAGGATATATATCGTTATAGACGTATATAATGATCCCACCGAGACGCAGGGACCGACGTGCCAGGAAAGTTTTAAAATATTACATCCGAGATGTTAGGTTCCCTTAGGTTAGGATATACAACGTTATAGACATATAGTATGCTCCCACCGAGAAGTAGGGACCGACATGCCAGGAATGTTTTAAAATATTACATCCCAGATGTTAGGTTGAGTTAGGATAGAATATGCAACGTTACAGACGTATATAATGTCCCCATCGAGAAGTAGGCGACGACACGCCAGGAATGTTGTAAAATATTACATTCCTTCATGTTAGGTTGCCTTAGGCTAGGATATATATCGTTATAGACGTATACAATGTTCCCACCGAGAAGTAGGGCCCGACATGCCAGGAATGTTGTAAAATATTACATCCGAGATGTAAGGTTCCCTTAGGTTAGGATATATATCGTTATAGACGTATATAACGTTCCCACCGAGAAGTAGGCGACGACACGCCAGGAATGTTGTAAAATATTACATCCCAGATGTTAGGTTGCGTTAGGTTAGTATATACAAGGTTATAGACGTATATAATGTCCCCATGGAGAAGCAGGCGACGACACGCCAGAATGTTGTAAAATATTACATCCGATATGTTAGGTTGCCTTAGGTTAGGATATGCAACGTTATAGATGTATATAATGTCCCCATCGAGAAGTAGGCGACGACACGCCAGGAATGTTGTAAAATATTGCACCCGAGATGTTAGGTTCCCTTAGGCTAGGATATATGACGTTATAGATGTATATAATGTCCCCATCCAGAAGTAGGCGACGACACGCCAGGAATGTTGTAAAATATTACACCCGAGATGTTGTTTCCCTTAGGTTAGGATTATGACGTTATAGATGTATATAATGTCCCCATCCAGAAGTAGGCGACGACACGCCAGGACTGTTGTAAAATATTACATTCTACAAGTTAGGTTGCCTTAGGCTAGGATATATAACGTTATAGACGTATATAATGTTCCCACCGAGAAATAGGGACTGACGCGTCAGGAATGTTCTAAAATATTACACCCGAGTTGTTAGGTTCCCTTAGGTTAGGATATACAACGTTATAGATGTATATAATGTCCCCATCGAGAAGTAGGCAACGACACGCCAGGAATGTTGTAAAATATTACACCCGAGATGTTAGGTTCCCTTAGGTTAGGATATATGACGTTATAGATGTATATAATGTCCCCATCCAGAAGTAGGCGACGACACGCCAGGAATGTTGTAAAATATTACATCCCAGATGTTAGGTTGCGTTAGGTTAGTATATACAAGGTTATAGACGTATATAATGTCCCCATGGAGAAGCAGGCGACGACACGCCAGAATGTTGTAAAATATTACATCCGATATGTTAGGTTGCCTTAGGTTAGGATATACAACGTTATAGATGTATATAATGTCCCCATCGAGAAGTAGGCGACGACACGCCGGGAATGTTGTAAAATATTGCACCCGAGACGTTAGGTTCCCTTAGGCTAGGATATATGACGTTATAGATGTATATAATGTCCCCATCCAGAAGTAGGCGACGACACGCCAGGAATGTTGTAAAATATTACATCCCAGATGTTAGGTTGCGTTATGTTAGAATATACAACGTTATAGACGTATATAATGTACCCATCGAGAAGCAGGCGACGACACGAAAGGAATGTTGTAAAATATTACATTCGACATGTTAGGTTGCCTTAGGTTAGGATATATATCGTTATAGACGTATATAACGTTCCCACCGAGACGTAGGGACCGACATGCCAGGAATGTTGTAAAATATTACATCCCAGACGTTAGGTTGCGTTAGGTTAGGATATACAACGTTACAGACGTATATAATGTACCCACGGAGACGTAGGGACCGACATGCCAGGAATGTTGTAAAATATTACATCCCAGATGTTAGGTTGCGTTAGGTTAGTATATACAAGGTTATAGACGTATATAATGTCCCCATGGAGAAGCAGGCGACGACCCGTCAGGAATGTTGTAAAATATTACATCCGATATGTTAGGTTGCCTTAGGTTAGGATATACAACGTTATAGATGTATATAATGTCCCCATCGAGAAGTAGGCGACGACACGCCGGGAATGTTGTAAAATATTGCACCCGAGACGTTAGGTTCCCTTAGGCTAGGATATATGACGTTATAGATGTATATAATGTCCCCATCCAGAAGCAGGCGACGACACGACAGGAATGTTGTAAAATATTACACCCGAGATGTTAGGTTCCCTTAGGTTAGGATATATGACTTTATAGGTGTATATAATGTCCCCATCGAGAAGTAGGCGACGACACGCCAGGAATGTTGTAAAATATTACATCCCAGATGTTAGGTTGCGTTAGGTTAGTATATACAAGGTTATAGACGTATATAATGTCCCCATGGAGAAGCAGGCGACGACACGCCAGAATGTTGTAAAATATTACATCCGATATGTTAGGTTGCCTTAGGTTAGGATATGCAACGTTATAGATGTATATAATGTCCCCATCGAGAAGTAGGCGACGACACGCCAGGAATGTTGTAAAATATTGCACCCGAGATGTTAGGTTCCCTTAGGCTAGGATATATGACGTTATAGATGTATATAATGTCCCCATCCAGAAGTAGGCGACGACACGCCAGGAATGTTGTAAAATATTACACCCGAGATGTTGTTTCCCTTAGGTTAGGATATATGACGTTATAGATGTATATAATGTCCCCATCCAGAAGTAGGCGACGACACGCCAGGACTGTTGTAAAATATTACATTCTACAAGTTAGGTTGCCTTAGGCTAGGATATATAACGTTATAGACGTATATAATGTTCCCACCGAGAAATAGGGACTGACGCGTCAGGAATGTTCTAAAATATTACACCCGAGTTGTTAGGTTCCCTTAGGTTAGGATATACAACGTTATAGATGTATATAATGTCCCCATCGAGAAGTAGGCAACGACACGCCAGGAATGTTGTAAAATATTACACCCGAGATGTTAGGTTCCCTTAGGTTAGGATATATGACGTTATAGATGTATATAATGTCCCCATCCAGAAGTAGGCGACGACACGCCAGGAATGTTGTGAAATATTACATCCCAGATGTTAGGTTGCGTTAGGTTAGTATATACAAGGTTATAGACGTATATAATGTCCCCATGGAGAAGCAGGCGACGACACGCCAGAATGTTCTAAAATATTACATCCGATATGTTAGGTTGCCTTAGGTTAGGATATACAACGTTATAGATGTATATAATGTCCCCATCGAGAAGTAGGCGACGACACGCCGGGAATGTTGTAAAATATTGCACCCGAGACGTTAGGTTCCCTTAGGCTAGGATATATGACGTTATAGATGTATATAATGTCCCCATCCAGAAGTAGGCGACGACACGCCAGGAATGTTGTAAAATATTACATCCCAGATGTTAGGTTGCGTTAGGTTAGAATATACAACGTTATAGACGTATATAATGTACCCATCGAGAAGCAGGCGACGACACGAAAGGAATGTTGTAAAATATTACATTCGACATGTTAGGTTGCCTTAGGCTAGGATATATATCGTTATAGACGTATACAATGTTCCCACCGAGAAGTAGGCGACGACACGCCAGGAATGTTGTAAAATATTACATCTCAGATGTTAGGTTGCGTTAGGTTAGTATATACAAGGTTATAGACGTATATAATGTCCCCATGGAGAAGCAGGCGACGACACGCCAGAATGTTGTAAAATATTACATCCGATATGTTAGGTTGCCTTAGGTTAGGATATACAACGTTATAGATGTATATAAAGTCCCCATCGAGAAGCAGGCTCGGAATCGGCAGGAATGTTGTAAAATATAACATCCGAGATGTTATGTTGCCATACGTTAGGATATGTAACGTTATAGACGTATATAATGTTCCCACCGAAAAGTAGCAGCCGAAGCGCCAGGAATGTTGTAAAATATTACATCCGAGATGTAAGGTACCCTTAGCTTAGGATATATATCGTTATAGACGTATATAACGTTCCCACCGAGACGTAGGGACCGACATGCCAGGAATGTTTTAAAATATTACATCCCAGATGTTAGGTTGCGTTAGGTTAGGATATACAACGTTATAGACGTATATAATGTACCCACGGAGACGTAGGGACCGACATGCGAGGAATGTTGTAAAATATTACATCCCAGATGTTAGGTTCCCTTAGGTTAGGATATACAACGTTATAGACGTATAGAATGTCCCCATCGAGAAGCAGGCGACGACACGACAGGAATGTTGTAAAATATTACACCCGAGACGTTAGGTTCCCTTAGGTTAGGATATATGACGTTATAGATGTATATAATGTCCCCATCCAGAAGTAGGCGACGACACGCCAGGACTGTTGTAAAATATTACATCCCAGATGTTAGGTTGCGTTAGGTTAGAATATACAACGTTATAGACGTATATAATGTCCCCATCGAGAAGCAGGCGACGACACGACAGAAATGTAGTAAAATATTACATTCGACACGTTAGGTTGCCTTAGGCTAGGATATATATCGTTATAGACGTACACAATGTTCCCACCGAGAAGTATGGACCGACATGCCAGGAATGTTGTAAAATACTACATCCGAGATGTTAGGTTGCCTTAGGTTAGGATATACAACGTTATAGATGTATATATTGTCCCCATCGAGAAGTAGGCGACGACACGCCAGGAATGTTGTAAAATATTACATTCTACAAGTTAGGTTGCCTTAGGCTATGATATATAACGTTATAGACGTATATAATGTTCCCACCGAGAAATAGGGACCGACGCGTCAGGAATGTTCTAAAATATTACACCCGAGATGATAGGTTCCCTTAGGTTAGGATATACAACGTTATAGACGTATAGAATGTCCCCATCGAGAAGCAGGCGACGACACGACAGGAATGTTGTAAAATATTACACCCGAGATGTTAGGTTCCCTTAGGTTAGGATATATGACGTTATAGATGTATATAATGTCCCCATCCAGAAGTAGGCGACGACACGCCAGGAATGTTGTAAAATATTACATCCCGGATGTTAGGTTGCGTTAGGTTAGAATATACAACGTTATAGACGTATATAATGTACCCATCGAGAAGCAGGCGACGACACGACAGGAATCTTGTAAAATATTACATTCGACATGTTAGGTTGGCTTAGGCTAGGATATATATCGCTATAGACGTATACAATTTTCCCACCGAGAAGTAGGGCCACGACATGCCAGGAATGTTGTAAAATATTACATCCGAGATGTAAGGTTCCCTTAGGTTAGGATATATATCGTTATAGACGTATATAACGTTCCCACCGAGACGTAGGGACAGACATGCCAGGAATGTTGTAAAATATTACATCCCAGATGTTAGGTTGCATTAGGTTATTATATACAATGTTTTAGACGTATATAAAGTCCCCATCGAGAAGCAGGCGAGGACACGGCAGGACTGTTGTAAAATATTACATCCCAGATGTTAGGTTGCGTTACGTTAGAATATACAACGTTATAGACGTATATAATGTCCCCATCGAGAAGCTGGCGACGACACGACAGAAATGTAGTAAAATATTACATTCGACACGTTAGGTTGCCTTAGGCTAGGATATATATCGTTATAGACGTACACAATGTTCCCACCGAGAAGTAGGGACCGACATGCCAGGAATGTTGTAAAATACTACATCCGAGATGTTAGGTTGCCTTAGGTTAGGATATACAACGTTATAGATGTATATATTGTCCCCATCGAGAAGTAGGCGACGACACGCCAGGAATGTTGTAAAATATTACATTCTACAAGTTAGGTTGCCTTAGGCTAGGATATATAACGTTATAGACGTATATAATGTTCCCACCGAGAAATAGGGACTGACGCGTCAGGAATGTTCTAAAATATTACACCCGAGATGTTAGGTTCCCTTAGGCTAGGATATATGACGTTATAGATGTATATAATGTCCCCATCCAGAAGTAGGCGACGACACGCCAGGAATGTTGTAAAATATTACATCCCAGATGTTAGGTTGCGTTAGGTTAGAATATACAACGTTATAGACGTATATAATGTACCCATCGAGAAGCAGGCGACGACACGACAGGAATGTTGTAAAATATTACATTCGACATGTTAGGTTGCCTTAGGCTACAATATATAACGTTATAGACGTATATCATGTTCCCACCGAGAAGTAGGGACCTACATGCCAGGAATGTTGTAAAATATTAAATCCGAGATGTTAGGTTGCCTTAGGTTAGGGTATATATCGTTACAGACGTATATAATGTTCCCACCGAGACCTAGTGACCGACATGCCAGAAATGTTGTAAAATATTACATCCGAGATGTTAGGTTGCCTTAGGTTAGGATATATATCGTTATAGACGTATATAATGATCCCACCGAGACGCAGGGACCGACGTGCCAGGAAAGTTTTAAAATATTACATCCGAGATGTTAGGTTCCCTTAGGTTAGGATATACAACGTTATAGACATATAGTATGCTCCCACCGAGAAGTAGGGACCGACAAGCCAGGAATGTTGTAAAATATTACATCCCAGATGTTAGGTTGCATTAGGTTATGATATACAACGTTATAGATGTATATAATGTCCCCATCGAGAAGTAGGCGACGACACGCCAGGAATGTTGTAAAATATTACATTCTACAAGTTGGGTTGCCTTAGGCTAGGATATATAACGTTATAGACGTATATAATGTTCCCACCGAAAAATAGGGACTGAAGCGTCAGGAATGTTCTAAAATATTACACCCGAGATGTTAGGTTCCCTTAGGTTAGGACATACAACGTTATAGACGTATAGAATGTCCCCATCGAGAAGCAGGCGACGACACGACAGGAATGTTGTAAAATATTACATTCCTTCATGTTAGGTTGCCTTAGGCTAGGATATATATCGTTATAGACGTATATAATGATCCCACCGAGACGCAGGGACCGACGTGCCAGGAAAGTTTTAAAATATTACATCCGAGATGTTAGGTTCCCTTAGGTTAGGATATACAACGTTATAGACATATAGTATGCTCCCACCGAGAAGTAGGGACCGACATGCCAGGAATGTTGTAAAATATTACATCCCAGATGTTAGGTTGAGTTAGGATAGAATATGCAACGTTACAGACGTATATAATGTCCCCATCGAGAAGTAGGCGACGACACGCCAGGAATGTTGTAAAATATTACATTCCTTCATGTTAGGTTGCCTTAGGCTAGGATATATATCGTTATAGACGTATACAATGTTCCCACCGAGAAGTAGGGCCCGACATACCAGGAATGTTGTAAAAAATTACATCCGAGATGTAAGGTACCCTTAGGTTAGGATATATATCGTTATAGACGTATATAACGTTCCCACCGAGACGTAGGGACCGACATGCCAGGAATGTTTTAAAATATTACATCCCAGATGTTAGGTTGCGTTAGGTTAGGATATACAACGTTATAGACGTATATAATGTACCCACGGAGACGTAGGGACCGACATGCCAGGAATGTTGTAAAATATTACATCCCAGATGTTAGGTTGCGTTAGGTTAGAATATACAACGTTATAGACGTATATAATGTACCCATCGAGAAGCAGGCGACGACACGAAAGGAATGTTGTAAAATATTACATTCGACATGTTAGGTTGCCTTAGGCTAGGATATATATCGTTATAGACGTATACAATGTTCCCACCGAGAAGTAGGGACCGACATGCCAGGAATGTTGTAAAATACTACATCCGAGATGTTAGGTTGCCTTAGGTTAGGATATACAACGTTATAGATGTATATATTGTCCCCATCGAGAAGTAGGCGACGACACGCCAGGAATGTTGTAAAATATTACATTCTACAAGTTGGGTTGCCTTAGGCTAGGATATATAACGTTATAGACGTATATAATGTTCCCACCGAGAAATAGGGACTGACGCGTCAGGAATGTTCTAAAATATTACACCCGAGATGTTAGGTTCCCTTAGGTTAGGATATACAACGTTATAGACGTATAGAATGTCCCCATCGAGAAGCAGGCGACGACACGACAGGAATTTTGTAAAATATTACACCCGAGATGTTAGGTTCCCTTAGGTTAGGATATATGACGTTATAGATGTATATAATGTCCCCATCCAGAAGTAGGCGACGACACGACAGGAATGTTGTAAAATATTACATTCCTTCATGTTAGGTTGCCTTAGGCTAGGATATATATCGTTATAGACGTATATAATGATCCCACCGAGACGCAGGGACCGACGTGCCAGGAAAGTTTTAAAATATTACATCCGAGATGTTAGGTTCCCTTAGGTTAGGATATACAACGTTATAGACATATAGTATGCTCCCACCGAGAAGTAGGGACCGACATGCCAGGAATGTTGTAAAATATTACATCCCAGATGTTAGGTTGAGTTAGGATAGAATATGCAACGTTACAGACGTATATAATGTCCCCATCGAGAAGTAGGCGACGACACGCCAGGAATGTTGTAAAATATTACATTCCTTCATGTTAGGTTGCCTTAGGCTAGGATATATATCGTTATAGACGTATACAATGTTCCCACCGAGAAGTAGGGCCCGACATACCAGGAATGTTGTAAAAAATTACATCCGAGATGTAAGGTACCCTTAGGTTAGGATATATATCGTTATAGACGTATATAACGTTCCCACCGAGACGTAGGGACCGACATGCCAGGAATGTTTTAAAATATTACATCCCAGATGTTAGGTTGCGTTAGGTTAGGATATACAACGTTATAGACGTATATAATGTACCCACGGAGACGTAGGGACCGACATGCCAGGAATGTTGTAAAATATTACATCCCAGATGTTAGGTTGCGTTAGGTTAGAATATACAACGTTATAGACGTATATAATGTACCCATCGAGAAGCAGGCGACGACACGAAAGGAATGTTGTAAAATATTACATTCGACATGTTAGGTTGCCTTAGGCTAGGATATATATCGTTATAGACGTATACAATGTTCCCACCGAGAAGTAGGGACCGACATGCCAGGAATGTTGTAAAATACTACATCCGAGATGTTAGGTTGCCTTAGGTTAGGATATACAACGTTATAGATGTATATATTGTCCCCATCGAGAAGTAGGCGACGACACGCCAGGAATGTTGTAAAATATTACATTCTACAAGTTGGGTTGCCTTAGGCTAGGATATATAACGTTATAGACGTATATAATGTTCCCACCGAGAAATAGGGACTGACGCGTCAGGAATGTTCTAAAATATTACACCCGAGATGTTAGGTTCCCTTAGGTTAGGATATACAACGTTATAGACGTATAGAATGTCCCCATCGAGAAGCAGGCGACGACACGACAGGAATTTTGTAAAATATTACACCCGAGATGTTAGGTTCCCTTAGGTTAGGATATATGACGTTATAGATGTATATAATGTCCCCATCCAGAAGTAGGCGACGACACGCCAGGAATGTTGTAAAATATTACATCCCAGATGTTAGGTTGCGTTAGGTTAGTATATACAAGGTTATAAACGTATATAATGTCCCCATGGAGAAGCAGGCGACGACACGCCAGAATGTTGTAAAATATTACATCCGATATGTTAGGTTGCCTTAGGTTAGGATATACAACGTTATAGATGTATATAAAGTCCCCATCGAGAAGCAGGCTCGGAATCGGCAGGAATGTTGTAAAATATAACATCCGAGATGTTATGTTGCCATACGTTAGGATATGTAACGTTATAGACGTATATAATGTTCCCACCGAAAAGTAGCAGCCGAAGCGCCAGGAATGTTGTAAAATATTACATCCGAGATGTAAGGTACCCTTAGCTTAGGATATATATCGTTATAGACGTATATAACGTTCCCACCGAGACGTAGGGACCGACATGCCAGGAATGTTTTAAAATATTACATCCCAGATGTTAGGTTGCGTTAGGTTAGGATATACAACGTTATAGACGTATATAATGTACCCACGGAGACGTAGGGACCGACATGCGAGGAATGTTGTAAAATATTACATCCCAGATGTTAGGTTCCCTTAGGTTAGGATATACAACGTTATAGACGTATAGAATGTCCCCATCGAGAAGCAGGCGACGACACGACAGGAATGTTGTAAAATATTACACCCGAGACGTTAGGTTCCCTTAGGTTAGAATATATGACGTTATAGATGTATATAATGTCCCCATCCAGAAGTAGGCGACGACACGCCAGGACTGTTGTAAAATATTACATCCCAGATGTTAGGTTGCGTTAGGTTAGAATATACAACGTTATAGACGTATATAATGTCCCCATCGAGAAGCAGGCGACGACACGACAGAAATGTAGTAAAATATTACATTCGACACGTTAGGTTGCCTTAGGCTAGGATATATATCGTTATAGACGTACACAATGTTCCCACCGAGAAGTATGGACCGACATGCCAGGAATGTTGTAAAATACTACATCCGAGATGTTAGGTTGCCTTAGGTTAGGATATACAACGTTATAGATGTATATATTGTCCCCATCGAGAAGTAGGCGACGACACGCCAGGAATGTTGTAAAATATTACATTCTACAAGTTAGGTTGTCTTAGGCTAGGATATATAACGTTATAGACGTATATAATGTTCCCACCGAGAAATAGGGACTGACGCGTCAGGAATGTTCTAAAATATTACACCCGAGATGTTAGGTTCCCTTAGGTTAGGATATACAACGTTATAGACGTATAGAATGTCCCCATCGAGAAGCAGGCGACGACACGACAGGAATGTTGTAAAATATTACATTCCTTCATGTTAGGTTGCCTTATGCTAGGATATATATCGTTATAGACGTATACAATGTTCCCACCGAGAAGTAGGGCCCAACATACCAGGAATGTTGTAAAAAATTACATCCGAGATGTAAGGTACCCTTAGGTTAGGATATATATCGTTATACACGTATATAACGTTCCCACCGAGACGTAGGGACCGACATGCCAGGAATGTTTTAAAATATTACATCCCAGATGTTAGGTTGCGTTAGGTTAGGATATACAACGTTATAGACGTATATTATGTACCCACGGTGACGTAGGGACCGACATGCCAGGAATATTGTAAAATATTACATCCCAGATGTCAGGTTGCGTTAGGTTAGTATATACAAGGTTATAGACGTATATAATGTCCCCACGGAGAAGCAGGCGACGACACGCCAGAATGTTGTAAAATATTACATCCGATATGTTAGGTTGCCTTAGGTTAGGATATACAACGTTATAGATGTATATAATGTCCCCATCGAGAAGTAGGCAACGACACGCCAGGAATGTTGTAAAATATTACACCCGAGATTTTAGGTTCCCTTAGGCTAGGATATATGACGTTATAGATGTATATAATGTCCCCATCCAGAAGTAGGCGACGACACATCAGGAATGTTGTAAAATATTACATCCCAGATGTTAGGTTGCGTTAGGTTAGAATATACAACGTTATAGACGTATATAATGTACCCATCGAGAAGCAGGCGACGACACGACAGGAATGTTGTAAAATATCACATTCGACATGTTAGGTTGCCTTAGGCTAGGATATATATCGTTATAGACGTATACAATGTTCCCACCGAGAAGTAGGGCCCGACATGCCAGGAATGTTGTAAAATATTACATCCGAGACGTAAGGTTCCCTTAGATTAGGATATATATCGTTATAGACGTATACAACGTTCCCACCGAGACGTAGGGACCGACATGCCAGGAATGTTGTAAAATATTACATCCCAGATGTTAGGTTGCATTAGGTTAGGATATACAACGTTATAGACGTATATAAAGTCCCCATCGAGAAGCAGGCGAGGACTCGGCAGGAATGTTGTAAAATATTACATTCTACATGTTGGGTTGCCTTAGGCTAGGATATATGTCGTTATAGACGTATACATTGTTTCCACCGAGAAGTAGGGACCGACAAGCCAGGAATGTTGTAAAACATTACATTCCAGATGGTAGGTTGCTTTAGGTTAGGATATTCAACGTTATAGACGTATATAATGTCCCCATCGAGATGCAGGAGACGACACGACAGGTATGTTGTAAAATATTACATTCGACATGTTAGGTTGCCTTAGGCTAGGATATATATAGTTATAGACGTATACAATGTTCCCACCGAGAAGTAGGCGACGACACGCCAGAAATGTTGTAAAATATTACACCCGAGATGTTAGGTTCCCTTAGGTTAGGATATATAACGTTATAGATGTATATAATGTCCCCATCCAGAAGTAGGCGACGACACGCCAGGAATGTTGTAAAATATTACATTCTACAAGTTAGGTTGCCTTAGGCTAGGATATATAACGTTATAGACGTATATAATGTTCCCACCGAGAAATAGGGACTGACGCGTCAGGAATGTTCTAAAATATTACACCCGAGATGTTAGGTTCCCTTAGGTTAGGACATACAGCGTTATAGACGTATAGAATGTCCCCATCGAGACGCAGGCGACGACACGCCAGGAATGTTGTAAAATATTACATTCTACATGTTGGGTTGTCTTAGGCTAGGATATATGTTGTTATAGACGTATACAATGTTCCCACCGAGAAGTAGGGCCCGACATGCCAGGAATGTTGTAAAATATTACACCCGAGATGTTAGGTTCCCTTAGGTTAGGATATACAACGTTATAGACGTATAGAATGTTCCCACCGAGAAATAGGGGCCGACGCGTCAGCAATGTTGTAAAATATTACACCCGAGATGTTGGGTTCCCTTAGGTTAGGATATACAACGTTATAGACGTATAGAATGTTCCCACCGAGAAGTAGGGACCTACATGCCAGGAATGTTCTAAAATATTAAATCCCAGATGTTAGGTTGCGTTAGGTTAGAATATACAACGTTATAGATGTATATAATGTCCCCATCGAGAAGTAGGCGACGACACGCCAGGAACGTTGTAAAATATTACATTCTACATTTTGGGTTGCCTTAGGCTAGGATATATGTCGTTATAGAGGTATACATTGTTTCCACCGAGAAGTAGGGACCGACATGCCAGGAATGTTGTAAAATATTACATCCCAGATGTTAGGTTGCTTTAGGTTAGGATATTCAACGTTATAGACGTATATAATGTCCCCATCGAGATGCAGGAGACGACACGACAGGAATGTTGTAAAATATTACATTCGACATGTTAGGTTGCCTTAGGATAGGATATATGTCGTTATAGACGTATACATTGTTTCCACCGAGAAGTAGGGACCGACATGCCAGGAATGTTGTAAAATATTACATCCCAGATGTTAGGTTGCTTTAGGTTAGGATATTCAACGTTATAGATGTATATAATGTCCCCATCGAGATGCAGGCGACGACACGACAGGAATGTTGTAAAATATTACATTCGACATGTTAGGTTGCGTTAGGCTAGGGTTTATATCGTTATAGACGTATACAATGTTCCCACCGAGAAGTAGGGCCTGACATGCCACGAATGTTGTAAAATATTACATCCGAGATGTTAGGTTGCCTTAGGGGAGTATATACAACGTTATAGATGTATATAACGTCCCCATCGAGAAGTAGGCGACGACACGCCAGGATCGTTGTAAAATATTACATTCTACATTTTGGGTTGCCTTAGGCTAGGATATATATCGTTATAGACGTATACAATGTTCCCACCGAGAAGTAGGGCCCGACATACCAGGAATGTTGTAAAAAATTACATCCGAGATGTAAGGTACCCTTAGGTTAGGATATATATCGTTATACACGTATATAACGTTCCCACCGAGACGTAGGGACCGACATGCCAGGAATGTTTTACAATATTACATCCCAGATGTTAGGTTGCGTTAGGTTAGGATATACAACGTTATAGACGTATATTATGTACCCACGGTGACGTAGGGACCGACATGCCAGGAATATTGTAAAATATTACATCCCAGATGTCAGGTTGCGTTAGGTTAGTATATACAAGGTTATAGACGTATATAATGTCCCCACGGTGAAGCAGGCGACGACACGCCAGAATGTTGTAAAATATTACATCCGATATGTTAGGTTGCCTTAGGTTAGGATATACAACGTTATAGATGTATATAATGCCCCCATCGAGAAGTAGGCAACGACACGCCAGGAATGTTGTAAAATATTACACCCGAGATGTTAGGTTCCCTTAGGCTAGGATATATGACGTTATAGATGTATATAATGTCCCCATCCAGAAGTAGGCGACGACACATCAGGAATGTTGTAAAATATTACATCCCAGATGTTAGGTTGCGTTATGTTAGAATATACGACGTTATAGACGTATATAATGTACCCATCGAGAAGCAGGCGACGACACGACAGGAATGTTGTAAAATATCACATTCGACATGTTAGGTTGCCTTAGGCTAGGATATATATCGTTATAGACGTATACAATGTTCCCACCGAGAAGTAGGGCCCGACATGCCAGGAATCTTGTAAAATATTACATCCGAGACGTAAGGTTCCCTTAGATTAGGATATATATCGTTATAGACGTATACAACGTTCCCACCGAGACGTAGGGACCGACATGCCAGGAATGTTTTAAAATATTACATCCCAGATGTTAGGTTGCGTTAGGTTAGGATATACAACGTTATAGACGTATATAATGTACCCACGGAGACGTAGGGACCGACATGCCAGGAATGTTGTAAAATATTACATCCCAGATGTTAGGTTGCGTTAGGTTAGAATATACAACGTTATAGACGTATATAATGTACCCATCGAGAAGCAGGCGACGACACGAAAGGAATGTTGTAAAATATTACATTCGACATGTTAGGTTGCCTTAGGCTAGGATATATATCGTTATAGACGTATACAATGTTCCCACCGAGAAGTAGGGACCGACATGCCAGGAATGTTGTAAAATACTACATCCGAGATGTTAGGTTGCCTTAGGTTAGGATATACAACGTTATAGATGTATATATTGTCCCCATCGAGAAGTAGGCGACGACACGCCAGGAATGTTGTAAAATATTACATTCTACAAGTTAGGTTGCCTTAGGCTAGGATATATAACGTTATAGACGTATATAATGTTCCCACCGAGAAATAGGGACTGACGCGTCAGGAATGTTCTAAAATATTACACCCGAGATGTTAGGTTCCCTTAGGTTAGGATATACAACGTTATAGACGTATAGAATGTCCCCATCGAGAAGCAGGCGACGACACGACAGGAATGTTGTAAAATATTACATTCCTTCATGTTAGGTTGCCTTAGGCTAGGATATATATCGTTATAGACGTATACAATGTTCCCACCGAGAAGTAGGGCCCAACATACCAGGAATGTTGTAAAAAATTACATCCGACATGTAAGGTACCCTTAGGTTAGGATATATATCGTTATACAAGTATATAACGTTCCCACCGAGACGTAGGGACCGACATGCCAGGAATGTTTTAAAATATTACATCCCAGATGTTAGGTTGCGTTAGGTTAGGATATACAACGTTATAGACGTATATTATGTACCCACGGTGACGTAGGGACCGACATGCCAGGAATATTGTAAAATATTACATCCCAGATGTCAGGTTGCGTTAGGTTAGTATATACAAGGTTATAGACGTATATAATGTCCCCACGGAGAAGCAGGCGACGACACGCCAGAATGTTGTAAAATATTACATCCGATATGTTAGGTTGCCTTAGGTTAGGATATACAACGTTATAGATGTATATAATGTCCCCATCGAGAAGTAGGCAACGACACGCCAGGAATGTTGTAAAATATTACACCCGAGATGTTAGGTTCCCTTAGGCTAGGATATATGACGTTATAGATGTATATAATGTCCCCATCCAGAAGTAGGCGACGACACATCAGGAATGTTGTAAAATATTACATCCCAGATGTTAGGTTGCGTTATGTTAGAATATACAACGTTATAGACGTATATAATGTACCCATCGAGAAGCAGGCGACGACACGACAGGAATGTTGTAAAATATCACATTCGACATGTTAGGTTGCCTTAGGCTAGGATATATATCGTTATAGACGTATACAATGTTCCCACCGAGAAGTAGGGCCCGACATGCCAGGAATCTTGTAAAATATTACATCCGAGACGTAAGGTTCCCTTAGATTAGGATATATATCGTTATAGACGTATACAACGTTCCCACCGAGACGTAGGGACCGACATGCCAGGAATGTTGTAAAATATTACATCCCAGATGTTAGGTTGCATTAGGTTAGGATATACAACGTTATAGACGTATATAAAGTCCCCATCGAGAAGCAGGCGAGGACTCGGCAGGAATGTTGTAAAATATAACATCCGAGATGTTATGTTGCCATACGTTAGGATATGTAACGTTATAGATGTATATAATGTTCCCACCGAAAAGTAGCAGCCGAAGCGCCAGGAATGTTGTAAAATATTACATCCGAGATGTTAGGTTGCCTTAGTTTAGGATATATATCGTTATAGACGTATATAATGTTCCCACCGAGACGTAGGGACCGACATGCCAGGAATGTTGTAAAATATTACATCCGAGATGCTAGGTTGCTTTAGGTTATGATTTATATCGTTATAGACGTATATAATGTTCCCACCGAGACGTGGGGACCGACATGCCAGGGATCTTGTAAAATATTACATTCTACATGTTGGGTTGCCTTAGGCTAGGATATATGTCGTTATAGACGTATACATTGTTTCCACCGAGAAGTAGGGACCGACATGCCAGGAATGTTGTATAATATTACATCCCAGATGTTAGGTTGCTTTAGGTTAGGATATTCAACGTTATAGACGTATATAATGTCCCCATCGAGATGCAGGAGACGACACGACAGGAATGTTGTAAAATATTACATTCGACATGTTAGGTTGCCTTAGGCTAGGATATATATCGTTATAGACGTGTACAATGTTTCCACCGAGTAGTAGGGACCGATATGCCAGGAATGTTGTAAAATATTACATCCCAGATGTTCGGTTGCCTTAGGTTATGATATATAACGTTATAGACGCATATAATGTTCCCATCGAGAAGCAGGCGACAACACGCCAGGAATGATGTAAAATATTACATTCGACATGTTAGGTCGCCTTAGGCTAGGATATATAACGTTATAGGCGTATGCAATGTTCCCACCGAGAAGTACGGGCCTACATGCCAGGAATGTGGTCAACTATTACATCCGAGGTGTTAGGTTGCCTTGGGTTAGGATATATATCGTTATAGACGTATATTATGTTCCCACCGCGACGTAGGCACCGACATGCAAGGAGTGTTGTAAAACATTACATCCCAAATGTTAGGTTGCGTTAGGTTAGGATATACAACGTTATAGACGTATATAATCTCGCCATCGAGAAGCCGGCGACGACACGCCAGAATGTTGTAAAATATTACATCCGAGATGTTAGGTTGCCTTAGGTTAGGATATACAATGTTATAGATGTATATTATGTCCCCATCGAGAAGCAGGCGACGACACGCCAGGAATGTTGTAAAATATTACAGTCGACATGTTAGGTTGCCTTAGACTAGGATATATAAC
Source organism: Xylocopa violacea (assembly GCA_963969225.1). Lineage (NCBI taxonomy): Eukaryota > Metazoa > Arthropoda > Insecta > Hymenoptera > Apidae > Xylocopa > Xylocopa violacea. Next base: position 3,777,668 of record CAXAJV010000857.1, read on the forward strand.
GTTATAGACGTATATAATGTTCCCACCGAAAAATAGGGGCCGACGCGTCAGGAATGTTGTAAAATATTACATTCGACATGTTAGCTGGCCTTAGGCTAGGATATACAACGTTATAGACGTATATAATGTTCCCACCGAGAAGTACGGGCGGACGCGCCAGGAATTTTGCCAACTATTACATCCGAGATGTTAGGTTGCCTTAGGTTAGGATATATAACGTTATAGACGTATATAATGTCCCCATCCAGAAGTAGGCGACGACACGCCAGGAATATTACATCCCAGATGTTAGGTTGCGTTAGGTTAGGATACACAACGTTATAGACGTATATAATGTCCCCATCGAGAAGTAGGCGACGACACGCCAGGAATGTTGTAAAATATTACATCCGAGATGTTAGGTTGCCTTAGGCTAGGATATATATCGTTATAGACGTATACAATGTTTCCTCCGAGAAGTAGGGACCGATATGCAAGGAATGTTGTAAAATATTACATCCGAGATGTTAGGTTGCCTTAGGTTATGATATATAACGTTATAGACGTATATAATATTCCCACCGAGAAGTAGGGACCGACATGCCAGGAATGTTTTAAAATATTACATCCGAGATGTTAGGTTCCCTTAGGTTTGGATGTATATCGTTATAGACGTATATAATGTCCCCATCGAGAAGTAGGCGACGACACGCCAGGAATGTTGTAAAATATTACATCCGAGATGTTAGGTTGCCCTAGGCTAGGATATATATCGTTATAGACGTATACAATGTTTCCACCGAGAAGTAGGGACTGATATGCCAGGAATGTTGTAAAATATTACATTCCAGATGTTCGGTTGCCTTAGGTTATGATATATAACGTTATAGACGCATGTAATGTTCCCATCGAGAAGCAGGCGACGACACGCCAGGAATGATGTAAAATATTACATTCGACATGTTAGGTCGCCTTAGACTAGGATATATATCGTTATAGACGTATACAATGTTCCCACCGAGAAGTACGGGCCTGCACGCCAGGAATGTTGTCAACTATTACCTCCGAGGTGTTAGGTTGCCTTAGGTTAGGATATATATCGTTATAGACATATATAATGTTCCCACCGAGACGTAGGCACCGACATGCAAGGAATGTTGTAAAATATTACATCCCAAATGTTAGGTTGCGTTAGGTTAGGATATACAACGTTATAGACGTATATAATCTCCCCATCGAGAAGCAGGCGACGACACGACAGGAATGTTGTAAAATATTACATTCGACATGTTAGGTTGCCTTAGGCTAGGATATATAACATTATAGCCGTATATAATGTTCTCACCGAAAAATAGGGCCCGACGCGTCAGGAATGTTGTAAAAGTTTACACCCGAGATGTTAGGTTCCCTTAGGTTAGGATATACAACGTTATAGACGTATAGTATGTTCCCACCGAGATGTAGGGACCGACACGCCAGGAATGTTGTAAAATATTAAATCCCAGATGTTAGGTTGCTTCAGGTTAGGATATACAACGTTATAGACGTATATAATGTCCCCATCTAGAAGTAGGCGACGACACGCCAGGAATGTTGTAAAATATTACATTCGACATGTTAGGTTGCCTTAGGCTAGGATATATAACGTTATAGACGTATATAATGTCCCCATCGAGAAGTAGGCGACGACACGCCAGGAATGTTGTAAAATATTACATGCGAGATGTTAGGTTGCCTTAGGCTAGGATATATATCGTTATAGACGTATACAATGTTTCCACCGAGAAGTAGGGACCGATATGCCAGGAATGTTGTAAAATATTACATCCCAGATGTTCGGTTGCCTTAGGTTATGATATATAACGTTATAGATGTATATAATGTTCCCATCGAGAAGCAGGGGACGACACGCCAGGAATGATGTAAAATATTACATTCGACATGTTAGGTCGCCTTAGGCTAGGATATATAACGTTATAGACGTATATAATGTTCCCAAGGAGATGTGCGGGCGGACACGCCAGGAATGTTGTCAACTATTACATCCGAGATGTTAGGTTGCCCTAGGTTAGGATATATATCGTTATAGACGTATATAATGTTCCTACCGAGACTTGGGGACCGACATGCCAGGAATCTTGTAAAATATTACATCCCAGATGTTAGGTTGCTTTAGGTTAGGATATACAACGTTATAGACGTATATAATGTCCCCATCGAGAAGCAGGCGACGACACGCCAGGAATGTTGTAAAATATGACATTCGACATGTTATGTGGCCTTAGGCTAGGATATATAACGTTATAGGCGTATATAATGTTCCCACCGAGAAGTACGGGCGGACACGCCAGGAATGTTGTCAACTATTACATCCGAGATGTTAGGTTGCCTTAGGTTAGGATATATAACGTTATAGACGTATAAAATCTCCCCATCCAGAAGTAGGCGACGACACGCCAGGAATATTACATCCCAGATGTTAGGTTGCGTTACGTTAGGATACACAACGTTATAGACGTATATAATGTTCCCATCGAGAAACAGGCGACGACAGGCCAGGAATGATGTAAAATATGACATTCGACATGTTAGGTTGCCTTAGGCTAGGATATATATCGTTATAGGTGTATGCAATGTTTCCAAAGAGAAGTAGGGACCGATATGCCAGGAATGTTGTAAAATCTTCCATCCGAGATGTTAGGTTGCCTTGGGTTAGGATATACAATGTTATAGATGTATATAATGTCCCCATCGAAAAGTAGGCGACGACACGCCAGGAATGTTGTAAAATATTACATTCGACATGTTAGGTTGCCTTAGGCTAGGATATATAACGTTATAGACGTATATAATGTCCCCATCGAGAAGTAGGCGACGACACGCCAGGAATGTTGTAAAATATTACATGCGAGATGTTAGGTTGCCTTAGGCTAGGATATATATCGTTATAGACGTATATAATGTTCCCACCGAGACGTAGGCACCGACATGCAAGGAATGTTGTAAAATATCACATCCCAAATGTTAGGTTGCGTTAGGTTAGGATATACAACGTTATAGACGTATATAATCTCCCCCCCATCCAAACTAGGCGACGACACGCCAGGAATGTTGTAAAATATTACATCCCAGATGTTAGGTTGCTTTAAGTTAGGATATACAACGTTATAGACGTATATAATGTCCCCATCGAGAAGCAGGCTACGACACGCCAGGAATGTTGTAAAATATTACATACGACATGTTAGGGTCCCTTAGGTTAGGATATATGACGTTATAGACGTATATAATGTTCCCACCGAAAAATAGGAACCGACGCGCCAGGAATGTTGTAAAATATTACATCCGAGATGTTAGGTTGCCTTAGGCTAGGATATATATCGTTATAGACGTACACAATGTTTCCACCGAGAAATAGGGACCGATATGCCAGGAATGTTGTAAAATATTACATCCGAGATGTTAGGTTGCCTTAGGTTATGATATATAACGTTATAGACGTATATAATGTCCCCATCGAGAAGTAGGCGACGACACGCCAGGAATGTTGTAAAATATTACATCCGAGATGTTAGGTTGCCTTAGGCTAGGATATATATCGTTATAGACGTATACAATGTTTCCTCCGAGAAGTAGGGACCGATATGCAAGGAATGTTGTAAAATATTACATCCGAGATGTTAGGTTGCCTTAGGTTATGATATATAACGTTATAGACGTATATAATATTCCCACCGAGAAGTAGGGACCGACATGCCAGGAATGTTTTAAAATATTACATCCGAGATGTTAGGTTCCCTTAGATTTGGATGTATATCGTTATAGACGTATATAATGTCCCCATCGAGAAGTAGGCGACGACACGCCAGGAATGTTGTAAAATATTACATCCGAGATGTTAGGTTGCCCTAGGCTAGGATATATATCGTTATAGACGTATACAATGTTTCCACCGAGAAGTAGGGACTGATATGCCAGGAATGTTGTAAAATATTACATTCCAGATGATCGGTTGCCTTAGGTTATGATATATAACGTTATAGACGCATGTAATGTTCCCATCGAGAAACAGGCGACGACACGCCAGGAATGATGTAAAATATTACATTCGACATGTTAGGTCGCCTTAGGCTAGGATATATATCGTTATAGACGTATACAATGTTCCCACCGAGAAGTACGGGCCTGCACGCCAGGAATGTTGTCAACTATTACATCCGAGGTGTTAGGTTGCCTTAGGTTAGGATATATATCGTTATAGACGTATATAATGTTCCCACCGAGACGTAGGCACCGACATGCAAGGAATGTTGTAAAATATTACATCCCAAATGTTAGGTTGCGTTAGGTTAGGATATACAACGTTATAGACGTATATAATCTCCCCATCGAGAAGCAGGCGACGACACGACAGGAATGTTGTAAAATATTACATCCGAGATGTTAGGTTGCCTTAGGTTAGGATATACAATGTTATAGATGTATATTATGTCCCCATCGAGAAGCAGTCGACGACACGCCAGGAATGTTGTAAAATATTACAGTCGACATGTTAGGTTGCCTTAGACTAGGATATATAACGTTATAGACGTATATAATGTTCCCACCGAAAAATAGGGGCCGACGCGACAGGAATGTTGTAAAATATTACATTCGACATGTTAGCTGGTCTTAGGCTAGAATATACAACGTTATAGACGTATATAATGTTCCCACCGAGAAGTACGGGCGGACACGCCAGGAATTTTGCCAACTATTACATCCGAGATGTTAGGTTGCCTTATGTTAGGATATATAACGTTATAGACGTATATAATGTCCCCATCCAGAAGTAGGCGACGACACGCCAGGAATATTACATCCCAGATGTTAGGTTGCGTTAGGTTAGGATACACAACGTTATAGACGTATATAATGTTCCCATCGAGAAGCAGGCGACGACACGCCAGGAATGATGTAAAATATTACATCCGAGATGTTAGGTTGCCCTAGGCTAGGATATATATCGTTATAGACGTATACAATGTTTCCACCGAGAAGTAGGGACTGATATGCCAGGAATGTTGTAAAATATTACATTCCAGATGTTCGGTTGCCTTAGGTTATGATATATAACGTTATAGACGTATGTAATGTTCCCATCGAGAAGCAGGCGACGACACGCCAGGAATGATGTAAAATATTACATTCGACATGTTTAGGTCGCCTTAGGCTAGGATATATATCGTTATAGACGTATACAATGTTCCCACCGAGAAGTACGGGCCTACACGCCAGGAATGTTGTCAACTATTACATCCGAGGTGTTAGGTTGCCTTAGGTTAGGATATATATCGTTATAGACGTATATAATGTTCCCACCCAGACGTAGGCACCGACATGCAAGGAATGTTGTAAAATATTACATCCCAAATCTTAGGTTGCGTTAGGTTAGGATATACAACGTTATAGACGTATATAATCTCCCCATCGAGAACCAGGCGACGACACGACAGGAATGTTGTAAAATATTACATTCGACATGTTAGGTTGCCTTAGGCTAGGATATATAACGTTATAGCCGTATATAATGTTCCCACCGAGAAATAGGGCCCGACGCGTCAGGAATGTTGTAAAAGTTTACACTCGAGATGTTGGGTTCCCTTAGGTTAGGATATACAACGCTATAGACGTATAGTATGTTCCCACCGAGATGTAGGGACCGACATGCCAGGAATGTTGTAAAATATTACATCCGAGATGTTAGGTTGCCTTAGGTTAGGATATACAGCGCTATAGATGTATATAATGACCCCATCCAAACTAGGCGACGACACGCCAGGAATGTTGTAAAATATTAAATCCCAGATGTTAGGTTGCTTTAGGTTAGGATATACAACGTTATAGACGTATATAATGTCCCCATCTAGAAGTAGGCGACGACACGCCAGGAATGTTGTAAAATATTACATTCGACATGTTAGGTTGCCTTAGGCTAGGATATATAACGTTATAGACGTATATAATGTCCCCATCGAGAAGTAGGCGACGACACGCCAGGAATGTTGTAAAATATTACATCCGAGATGTTAGGTTGCCCTAGGCTAGGATATATATCGTTATAGACGTATACAATGTTTCCTCCGAGAAGTAGGGACCGATATGCAAGGAATGTTGTAAAATATTACATCCGAGATGTTAGGTTGCCTTAGGTTATGATATATAACGTTATAGACGTATATAATATTCCCACCGAGAAGTAGGGACCGACATGCCAGGAATGTTTTAAAATATTACATCCGAGATGATAGGTTCCCTTAGGTTTGGATGTATACCGTTATAGACGTATATAATGTCCCCATCGAGAAGTAGGCGACGACACGCCAGGAATGTTGTAAAATATTACATCCGAGATGTTAGGTTGCCCTAGGCTAGGATATATATCGTTATAGACGTATACAAAGTTTCCACCGAGAAGTAGGGGCTGATATGCCAGGAATGTTGTAAAATATTACATTCCAGATGTTCGGTTGCCTTAGGTTATGATATATAACGTTATAGACGCATGTAATGTCCCCATCGAGAAGCAGGCGACGACACGCCAGGAATGTTGTAAAATATTACAGTCGACATGTTAGGTTGCCTTAGACTAGGATATATAACGTTATAGACGTATATAATGTTCCCACCGAGAAGTACGGGCGGACACGCCAGGAATTTTGCCAACTATTACATCCGAGATGTTAGGTTGCCTTAGGTTAGGATATATAACGTTATAGACGTATATAATGTCCCCATCCAGAAGTAGGCGACGACACGCCAGGAATATTACATCCCAGATGTTAGGTTGCGTTAGGTTAGGATACACAACGTTATAGACGTATATAATGTTCCCATCGAGAAGCAGGCGACGACACGCCAGGAATGATGTAAAATATTACATTCGATATGATAGGTCGCCTTAGGCTAGGATATATAACGTTATAGACGTATACAATGTTCCCACCGAGAAGTACGGGCCTACACGCCAGGAATGTTGTCAACTATTACATCCGAGGTGTTAGGTTGCCTTAGGTTAGGATATATATCGTTATAGACGTATATAATGTTCCCACCGAGACGTAGGCACCGACATGCAACGAATGTTGTAAAATATTACATCCCAAATGTTAGGTTGCGTTAGGTTAGGATATACAACGTTATAGACGTATATAATCTCCCCATCGAGAAGCAGGCGACGACACGCCAGAATGTTGTAAAATATTACATCCGAGATGTTAGGTTGCCTTAGGTTAGGATATATAACGTTATAGACGTATATAATGTCCCCATCCAGAAGTAGGCGACGACACGCCAGGATTATTACATCCCAGATGTTAGGTTGCGTTATGTTAGGATACACAACGTTATAGACGTATATAATGTTCCCATCGAGAAGCAGGCGACGACACGCCAGGAATGATGTAAAATATTACATTCGACATGTTAGGTGGCCTTAGGCTAGGATATATAACGTTATAGACGTATATAAGGTTCCCACCGAGAAGTACGGGCGGACACGCTAGGAATGTTGTCAACTATTACATCCGAGATGTTAGGTTGCCTTAGGTTAGGATATATAACGTTATAGACGTATATAATGTCCCCATCCAGAGGTAGGCGAAGACGCGCCAGGAATATTACATCCCAGATGTTAGGTTGCGTTAGGTTAGGCTACACAACGTTATAGTCGTATATAATGTTCCCATCGAGAAGCTGGCGACGACACGCCACGAATGATGTAAAATATTACATTCGATATGTTAGGTGGCCTTATGCTAGGATATATAACGTTATAGACGTATACAATGTTCCCACCGAAAAGTACGGGCGGACACGCCTGGAATGTTGTCAACTATTACATCCGAGATGTTAGGTTGCCTTAGGTTATGATATATAACGTTATAGACGTATATAATATTCCCACCGAAAAATAGGGGTCGTCGCGTCAGGAATGTTGTAAAATATTACACCCGAGATGTTAGGTTCCCTTAGGTTAGGATATACAACGTTATAGACGTATACAATGTTCCCACCGAAAAGTACGGGCGGACACGCCTGGAATGTTGTCAACTATTACACCCGAGATGTTAGGTTCCCTTAGGTTAGGATATACAACGTTATAGATGTATATAATGTCCCATCCAGAAGTAGGCGACGACACGCCAGGAATGATGTAAAATATTACATTCGACATGTTAGGTCGCCTTAGGCTAGGATATATAACGTTATAGACGTATACAATGTTCCCACCAAGAAGTACGGGCCTACACGCCAGGAATGTTGACAACTATTACAGCCGAGGTGTTAGGTAGCCTTAGGTTAGGATATATCGTTATAGACGTATATAATGTTCCCACCGAGTCGTAGGGACCGACATGCCAGGAATGTTGTAAAATATTACATCCCAAATGTTCGGTTGCGTTAGATTAGGATATACAACGTTATAGACGTATATAATGTCCCCATCGAGAAGCAGGCGACGACATGCCAGAATGTTGTAAAATATTACATCCGAGATGTTAGGTTGCCTTAGGCTAGGTTATATATCGTTATAGACGTATACAATGTTTACACCGAGACGTAGGGACCGATATGACAGGAATGCTGTAAAATATTACATCCGATATTTTAGGCTGCCTTAGGTTAGGATATACAATGTTATAGATGTATATAATCTCCCCATCGAGAAGCAGGCGACGACACGCCAGAATGTTGTAAAATATTACATCCGAGATGTTAGGTTGCCTTAGGTTAGGATATACAATGTTATAGATGTATATAATGTCCCCATCGAGAAGTAGGCGACGACACGCCAGGAATGTTGTAAAATATTACTTTCGACATGTTAGGTTGCCTAGACTAGGATATATAACGTTATAGACGTATATAATGTTCCCACCGAGAAGTTCGGGCCGACAAGCCAGGAATGTTATCAACTATTACATCCGAGATGTTAGATTGCCTTAGGTTAGAGTATACAACGTTATGGACGTATATAATGTCCCCATCGGGAAGTAGGGTCCGTCACGACAGGAATGTTGTAAAATATTACGGTAGAGATGTTAGGTTGCCTTAGGTTATGATATATAACGTTATAGACATATATAATGTTCTCAGCCAGGAATAGGGGCCGACGCGTCAGGAATGTTGTAAAATATTACACCCGAGATGTTAGGTTCCCTTAAGTTAGGATATACAAAGATATAGATGTATATAATGTCCCCATCGAGAAGCAGGCGAAGACACGCCAGGAATGTTGTAAAATATTACATTCGACATGTTAGGTTGCCTTAGACTGGGATATATAACGTTATAGACATATATAATGTTCCCACCGAAAAATAGGGGCCGACGCGTCAGGAATGTTGTAAAATATTACATCCGAGATGTTAGGTTGCCTTAGGTTATGATATATAACGTTATAGACGTATATAATATTCCCACCGATAAGTAGGGACTGACATGCCAGGAATGTTGTAAAATATTACATTCGGCATGTTAGGTTGCCTTAGACTAGGATATATAACGTTATCGACGTATATAATGTTCCCACCGAAAAATAGGAACCGACGCGCCAGGAATGTTGTAAAATATTACATCCGAGATGTTATGTTGCCTTAGGCTAGGATATATATCGTTATAGACGTACACAATGTTTCCACCGAGAAGTAGGTACCGATATGCCAGGAATGTTGTAAAATATTACATCCGAGATGTTAGGTTGCCTTAGGTTATGATATATAACGTTATAGACGTATATAATGTCCCCATCGAGAAGTAGGCGACGACACGCCAGGAATGTTGTAAAATATTACATTCGACATGTTAGGTTGCCTTAGGCTAGGATATATAACGTTATAGACGTATATAATGTCCCCATCGAGAAGTAGGCGACGACACGCCAGGAATGTTGTAAAATATTACATCCGAGATGTTAGGTTGCCTTAGGTTAGGATATACAATGTTATAGATGTATATTATGTCCCCATCGAGAAGCAGCCGACGACACGCCAGGAATGTTGTAAAATATTACAGTCGACATGTTAGGTTGCCTTAGACTAGGATATATAACGTTATAGACGTATATAATGTTCCCACCGAAAAATAGGGGCCGACGCGTCAGGAATGTTGTAAAATATTACATTCGACATGTTAGCTGGCCTTAGGCTAGGATATACAACGTTATAGACGTATATAATGTTCCCACCGAGAAGTACGGGCGGACACGCCAGGAATTTTGCCAACTATTACATCCGAGATGTTAGGTTGCCTTAGGTTATGATATATAACGTTATAGACGTATATAATGTCCCCATCCAGAAGTAGGCGACGACACGCCAGGAATATTACATCCCAGATGTTAGGTTGCGTTAGGTTAGGATACACAACGTTATAGACGTATATAATGTCCCCATCGAGAAGTAGGCGACGACACGCCAGGAATGTTGTAAAATATTACATCCGAGATGTTAGGTTGCCTTAGGCTAGGATATATATCGTTATAGACGTATACAATGTTTCCTCCGAGAAGTAGGGACCGATATGCAAGGAATGTTGTAAAATATTACATCCGAGATGTTAGGTTGCCTTAGGTTATGATATATAACGTTATAGACGTATATAATATTCCCACCGAGAAGTAGGGACCGACATGCCAGGAATGTTTTAAAATATTACATCCGAGATGTTAGGTTCCCTTAGGTTTGGATGTATATCGTTATAGACGTATATAATGTCCCCATCGAGAAGTAGGCGACGACACGCCAGGAATGTTGTAAAATATTACATCCGAGATGTTAGGTTGCCCTAGGCTAGGATATATATCGTTATAGACGTATACAATGTTTCCACCGAGAAGTAGGGACTGATATGCCAGGAATGTTGTAAAATATTACATCCGAGATGTTAGGTTGCCTTAGGTTTGGATGTAAATCGTTATAGACGTATATAATGTCCCCATCGAGAAGTAGGCGACGACACGCCAGGAATGTTGTAAAATATTACATCCGAGATGTTAGGTTGCCCTAGGCTATGATATATATCGTTATAGACGTATACAATGTTTCCACCGAGAAGTAGGGACTGATATGCCAGGAATGTTGTAAAATATTACATTCCAGATGTTCGGTTGCCTTAGGTTATGATATATAACGTTATAGACGTATGTAATGTTCCCATCCAGAAGCAGGCGACGACACGCCAGGAATGATGTAAAATATTACATTCGACATGTTTAGGTCGCCTTAGGCCAGGATATATATCGTTATAGACGTATACAATGTTCCCACCGAGAAGTACGGGCCTACACGCCAGGAATGTTGTCAACTATTACATCCGAGGTGTTAGGTTGCCTTAGGTTAGGATATATATCGTTATAGACGTATATAATGTTCCCACCGAGACGTAGGCACCGACATGCAAGGAATGTTGTAAAATTTTACATCCCAAATGTTAGGTTGCGTTAGGTTAGGATATACAACGTTATAGACGTATATAATCTCCCCATCGAGAAGCAGGCGACGACACGACAGGAATATTGTAAAATATTACATTCGACATGTTAGGTTGCCTTAGGCTAGGATATATAACGTTATAGCCGTATATAATGTTCTCACCGAAAAATAGGGCCCGACGCGTCAGGAATGTTGTAAAAGTTTACACCCGAGATGTTAGGTTCCCTTAGGTTAGGATATACAACGTTATAGACGTATAGTATGTTCCCACCGAGATGTAGGGACCGACATGCCAGGAATGTTGTAAAATATTAAATCCCAGATGTTAGGTTGCTTTAGGTTAGGATATACAACGTTATAGACGTATATAATGTCCCCATCTAGAAGCAGGCGACGACACGCCAGGAATGTTGTCAACTATTACATCCGAGATGTTAGGTTGCCTTATGCTAGGATATATAACGTTATCGGCGTATATAATGTTCCCACCGAAAAATAGGAACCGACGCGCCAGGAATGTTGTAAAATATTACATCCGAGATGTTATGTTGCCTTAGGCTAGGATATATATCGTTATAGACGTACACAATGTTTCCACCGAGAAGTAGGGACCGATATGCCAGGAATGTTGTAAAATATTACATCCGAGATGTTAGGTTGCCTTAGGTTATGATATATAACGTTATAGACGTATATAATGTCCCCATCGAGAAGTAGGCGACGACACGCCAGGAATGTTGTAAAATATTACATTCGACATGTTAGGTTGCCTTAGGCTAGGATATATAACGTTATAGACGTATATAATGTCCCCATCGAGAAGTAGGCGACGACACGCCAGGAATGTTGTAAAATATTACATCCGAGATGTTAGGTTGCCTTAGGTTAGGATATACAATGTTATAGATGTATATTATGTCCCCATCGAGAAGCAGCCGACGACACGCCAGGAATGTTGTAAAATATTACAGTCGACATGTTAGGTTGCCTTAGACTAGGATATATAACGTTATAGACGTATATAATGTTCCCACCGAAAAATAGGGGCCGACGCGTCAGGAATGTTGTAAAATATTACATTCGACATGTTAGCTGGCCTTAGGCTAGGATATACAACGTTATAGACGTATATAATGTTCCCACCGAGAAGTACGGGCGGACACGCCAGGAATTTTGCCAACTATTACATCCGAGATGTTAGGTTGCCTTAGGTTATGATATATAACGTTATAGACGTATATAATGTCCCCATCCAGAAGTAGGCGACGACACGCCAGGAATATTACATCCCAGATGTTAGGTTGCGTTAGGTTAGGATACACAACGTTATAGACGTATATAATGTCCCCATCGAGAAGTAGGCGACGACACGCCAGGAATGTTGTAAAATATTACATCCGAGATGTTAGGTTGCCTTAGGCTAGGATATATATCGTTATAGACGTATACAATGTTTCCTCCGAGAAGTAGGGACCGATATGCAAGGAATGTTGTAAAATATTACATCCGAGATGTTAGGTTGCCTTAGGTTATGATATATAACGTTATAGACGTATATAATATTCCCACCGAGAAGTAGGGACCGACATGCCAGGAATGTTTTAAAATATTACATCCGAGATGTTAGGTTCCCTTAGGTTTGGATGTATATCGTTATAGACGTATATAATGTCCCCATCGAGAAGTAGGCGACGACACGCCAGGAATGTTGTAAAATATTACATCCGAGATGTTAGGTTGCCCTAGGCTAGGATATATATCGTTATAGACGTATACAATGTTTCCACCGAGAAGTAGGGACTGATATGCCAGGAATGTTGTAAAATATTACATTCCAGATGTTCGGTTGCCTTAGGTTATGATATATAACGTTATAGACGTATGTAATGTTCCCATCGAGAAGCAGGCGACGACACGCCAGGAATGATGTAAAATATTACATTCGACATGTTTAGGTCGCCTTAGGCCAGGATATATATCGTTATAGACGTATACAATGTTCCCACCGAGAAGTACGGGCCTACACGCCAGGAATGTTGTCAACTATTACATCCGAGGTGTTAGGTTGCCTTAGGTTAGGATATATATCGTTATAGACGTATATAATGTTCTCACCGAGACGTAGGCACCGACATGCAAGGAATGTTGTAAAATTTTACATCCCAAATGTTAGGTTGCGTTAGGTTAGGATATACAACGTTATAGACGTATATAATCTCCCCATCGAGAAGCAGGCGACGACACGATAGGAATATTGTAAAATATTACATTCGACATGTTAGGTTGCCTTAGGCTAGGATATATAACGTTATAGCCGTATATAATGTTCTCACCGAAAAATAGGGCCCGACGCGTCAGGAATGTTGTAAAAGTTTACACCCGAGATGTTAGGTTCCCTTAGGTTAGGATATACAACGTTATAGACGTATAGTATGTTCCCACCGAGATGTAGGGATCGACATGCCAGGAATGTTGTAAAATATTACATCCGAGATGTTAGGTTGCCTTAGGTTAGGATATACAGCGTTATAGATGTATATAATGACCCCATCCAAACTAGGCGACGACACGCCAGGAATGTTGTAAAATATTAAATCCCAGATGTTAGGTTGCTTTAGGTTAGGATATACAACGTTATAGACGTATATAATGTCCCCATCTAGAAGCAGGCGACGACACGCCAGGAATGTTGTCAACTATTACATCCGAGATGTTAGGTTGCCTTATGCTAGGATATATAACGTTATCGACGTATATAATGTCCCCATCGAGAAGTAGGCGACGACACGCCAGGAATGTTGTAAAATATTACATGCGAGATGTTAGGTTGCCTTAGGCTAGGATATATATCGTTATAGACGTATACAATGTTTCCACCGAGAAGTAGGGACCGATATTCCAGGAATGTTGTAAAATATTACATCCCAGATGTTCGGTTGCCTTAGGTTATGATATATAACGTTATGGACGTATATAATGTTCCCATCGAGAAGCAGGAGACGACACGCCAGGAATGATGTAAAATATTACATTCGACATGTTAGGTCGCCTTAGGCTAGGATATATAACGTTATAGGCGTATACAATGTTCCCACCGAGAAGTACGGGCCTACATGCCAGGAATGTGGTCACCTATTACATCCGAGGTGTTAGGTTGCCTTGGGTTAGGATATATATCGTTATAGACGTATATAATGTTCCCACCGAGAAGTACGGGCGGACACGCCAGGAATTTTGCCAACTATTACATCCGAGATGTTAGGTTGCCTTAGGTTAGGATATATAACGTTATAGACGTATATAATGTCCCCATCCAGAAGTAGGCGACGACACGCCAGGAATATTACATCCCAGATGTTAGGTTGCGTTAGGTTAGGATACACAACGTTATAGACGTATATAATGTTCCCATCGAGAAGCAGGCGACGACACGCCAGGAATGATGTAAAATATTACATTCGACATGTTTAGGTCGCCTTAGGCCAGGATATATATCGTTATAGACGTATACAATGTTCCCACCGAGAAGTACGGGCCTACACGCCAGGAATGTTGTCAACTATTACATCCGAGGTGTTAGGTTGCCTTAGGTTAGGATATATATCGTTATAGACGTATATAATGTTCCCACCGAGACGTAGGCACCGACATGCAAGGAATGTTGTAAAATTTTACATCCCAAATGTTAGGTTGCGTTAGGTTAGGATATACAACGTTATAGACGTATATAATCTCCCCATCGAGAAGCAGGCGACGACACGACAGGAATATTGTAAAATATTACATTCGACATGTTAGGTTGCCTTAGGCTAGGATATATAACGTTATAGCCGTATATAATGTTCTCACCGAAAAATAGGGCCCGACGCGTCAGGAATGTTGTAAAAGTTTACACCCGAGATGTTAGGTTCCCTTAGGTTAGGATATACAACGTTATAGACGTATAGTATGTTCCCACCGAGATGTAGGGATCGACATGCCAGGAATGTTGTAAAATATTACATCCGAGATGTTAGGTTGCCTTAGGTTAGGATATACAGCGTTATAGATGTATATAATGACCCCATCCAAACTAGGCGACGACACGCCAGGAATGTTGTAAAATATTAAATCCCAGATGTTAGGTTGCTTTAGGTTAGGATATACAACGTTATAGACGTATATAATGTCCCCATCTAGAAGCAGGCGACGACACGCCAGGAATGTTGTCAACTATTACATCCGAGATGTTAGGTTGCCTTATGCTAGGATATATAACGTTATCGACGTATATAATGTCCCCATCGAGAAGTAGGCGACGACACGCCAGGAATGTTGTAAAATATTACATGCGAGATGTTAGGTTGCCTTAGGCTAGGATATATATCGTTATAGACGTATACAATGTTTCCACCGAGAAGTAGGGACCGATATTCCAGGAATGTTGTAAAATATTACATCCCAGATGTTCGGTTGCCTTAGGTTATGATATATAACGTTATGGACGTATATAATGTTCCCATCGAGAAGCAGGAGACGACACGCCAGGAATGATGTAAAATATTACATTCGACATGTTAGGTCGCCTTAGGCTAGGATATATAACGTTATAGGCGTATACAATGTTCCCACCGAGAAGTACGGGCCTACATGCCAGGAATGTGGTCACCTATTACATCCGAGGTGTTAGGTTGCCTTGGGTTAGGATATATATCGTTATAGACGTATATAATGTTCCCACCGAGAAGTACGGGCGGACACGCCAGGAATTTTGCCAACTATTACATCCGAGATGTTAGGTTGCCTTAGGTTAGGATATATAACGTTATAGACGTATATAATGTCCCCATCCAGAAGTAGGCGACGACACGCCAGGAATATTACATCCCAGATGTTAGGTTGCGTTAGGTTAGGATACACAACGTTATAGACGTATATAATGTTCCCATCGAGAAGCAGGCGACGGCACGCCAGGAATGATGTAAAATATTACATTCGACATGTTTAGGTCGCCTTAGGCCAGGATATATATCGTTATAGACGTATACAATGTTCCCACCGAGAAGTACGGGCCTACACGCCAGGAATGTTGTCAACTATTACATCCGAGGTGTTAGGTTGCCTTAGGTTAGGATATATATCGTTATAGACGTATATAATGTTCCCACCGAGACGTAGGCACCGACATGCAAGGAATGTTGTAAAATTTTACATCCCAAATGTTAGGTTGCGTTAGGTTAGGATATACAACGTTATAGACGTATATAATCTCCCCATCGAGAAGCAGGCGACGACACGACAGGAATATTGTAAAATATTACATTCGACATGTTAGGTTGCCTTAGGCTAGGATATATAACGTTATAGCCGTATATAATGTTCTCACCGAAAAATAGGGCCCGACGCGTCAGGAATGTTGTAAAAGTTTACACCCGAGATGTTAGGTTCCCTTAGGTTAGGATATACAACGTTATAGACGTATAGTATGTTCCCACCGAGATGTAGGGACCGACATGCCAGGAATGTTGTAAAATATTACATCCGAGATGTTAGGTTGCCTTAGGTTAGGATATACAGCGTTATAGATGTATATAATGACCCCATCCAAACTAGGCGACGACACGGCAGGAATGTTGTAAAATATTAAATCCCAGATGTTAGGTTGCTTTAGGTTAGGATATACAACGTTATAGACGTATATAATGTCCCCATCTAGAAGCAGGCGACGACACGCCAGGAATGTTGTCAACTATTACATCCGAGATGTTAGGTTGCCTTATGCTAGGATATATAACGTTATCGACGTATATAATGTTCCCACCGAAAAATAGGAACCGACGCGCCAGGAATGTTGTAAAATATTACATTCGACATGTTAGGTTGCCTTAGGCTAGGATATATAACGTTATAGACGTATATAATGTCCCCATCGAGAAGTAGGCGACGACACGCCAGGAATGTTGTAAAATATTACATTCGACATGTTAGCTGGCCTTAGGCTAGGATATACAACGTTATAGACGTATATAATGTTCCCACCGAGAAGTACGGGCGGACACGCCAGGAATTTTGCCAACTATTACATCCGAGATGTTAGGTTGCCTTAGGTTATGATATATAACGTTATAGACGTATATAATGTCCCCATCCAGAAGTAGGCGACGACACGCCAGGAATATTACATCCCAGATGTTAGGTTGCGTTAGGTTAGGATACACAACGTTATAGACGTATATAATGTCCCCATCGAGAAGTAGGCGACGACACGCCAGGAATGTTGTAAAATATTACATCCGAGATGTTAGGTTGCCTTAGGCTAGGATATATATCGTTATAGACGTATACAATGTTTCCTCCGAGAAGTAGGGACCGATATGCAAGGAATGTTGTAAAATATTACATCCGAGATGTTAGGTTGCCTTAGGTTATGATATATAACGTTATAGACGTATATAATATTCCCACCGAGAAGTAGGGACCGACATGCCAGGAATGTTTTAAAATATTACATCCGAGATGTTAGGTTCCCTTAGGTTTGGATGTATATCGTTATAGACGTATATAATGTCCCCATCGAGAAGTAGGCGACGACACGCCAGGAATGTTGTAAAATATTACATCCGAGATGTTAGGTTGCCCTAGGCTAGGATATATATCGTTATAGACGTATACAATGTTTCCACCGAGAAGTAGGGACTGATATGCCAGGAATGTTGTAAAATATTACATTCCAGATGTTCGGTTGCCTTAGGTTATGATATATAACGTTATAGACGTATGTAATGTTCCCATCGAGAAGCAGGCGACGACACGCCAGGAATGATGTAAAATATTACATTCGACATGTTTAGGTCGCCTTAGGCCAGGATATATATCGTTATAGACGTATACAATGTTCCCACCGAGAAGTACGGGCCTACACGCCAGGAATGTTGTCAACTATTACATCCGAGGTGTTAGGTTGCCTTAGGTTAGGATATATATCGTTATAGACGTATATAATGTTCCCACCGAGACGTAGGCACCGACATGCAAGGAATGTTGTAAAATTTTACATCCCAAATGTTAGGTTGCGTTAGGTTAGGATATACAACGTTATAGACGTATATAATCTCCCCATCGAGAAGCAGGCGACGACACGACAGGAATATTGTAAAATATTACATTCGACATGTTAGGTTGCCTTAGGCTAGGATATATAACGTTATAGCCGTATATAATGTTCTCACCGAAAAATAGGGCCCGACGCGTCAGGAATGTTGTAAAAGTTTACACCCGAGATGTTCGGTTCCCTTAGGTTAGGATATACAACGTTATAGACGTATAGTATGTTCCCACCGAGATGTAGGGATCGACATGCCAGGAATGTTGTAAAATATTACATCCGAGATGTTAGGTTGCCTTAGGTTAGGATATACAGCGTTATAGATGTATATAATGACCCCATCCAAACTAGGCGACGACACGCCAGGAATGTTGTAAAATATTAAATCCCAGATGTTAGGTTGCTTTAGGTTAGGATATACAACGTTATAGACGTATATAATGTCCCCATCTAGAAGCAGGCGACGACACGCCAGGAATGTTGTCAACTATTACATCCGAGATGTTAGGTTGCCTTATGCTAGGATATATAACGTTATCGACGTATATAATGTCCCCATCGAGAAGTAGGCGACGACACGCCAGGAATGTTGTAAAATATTACATGCGAGATGTTAGGTTGCCTTAGGCTAGGATATATATCGTTATAGACGTATACAATGTTTCCACCGAGAAGTAGGGACCGATATTCCAGGAATGTTGTAAAATATTACATCCCAGATGTTCGGTTGCCTTAGGTTATGATATATAACGTTATGGACGTATATAATGTTCCCATCGAGAAGCAGGAGACGACACGCCAGGAATGATGTAAAATATTACATTCGACATGTTAGGTCGCCTTAGGCTAGGATATATAACGTTATAGGCGTATACAATGTTCCCACCGAGAAGTACGGGCCTACATGCCAGGAATGTGGTCACCTATTACATCCGAGGTGTTAGGTTGCCTTGGGTTAGGATATATATCGTTATAGACGTATATAATGTTCCCACCGAGAAGTACGGGCGGACACGCCAGGAATTTTGCCAACTATTACATCCGAGATGTTAGGTTGCCTTAGGTTAGGATATATAACGTTATAGACGTATATAATGTCCCCATCCAGAAGTAGGCGACGACACGCCAGGAATATTACATCCCAGATGTTAGGTTGCGTTAGGTTAGGATACACAACGTTATAGACGTATATAATGTTCCCATCGAGAAGCAGGCGACGACACGCCAGGAATGATGTAAAATATTACATTCGATATGATAGGTCGCCTTAGGCTAGGATATATAACGTTATAGACGTATACAATGTTCCCACCGAGAAGTACGGGCCTACACGCCAGGAATGTTGTCAACTATTACATCCGAGGTGTTAGGTTGCCTTAGGTTAGGATATATATCGTTATAGACGTATATAATGTTCCCACCGAGACGTAGGCACCGACATGCAACGAATGTTGTAAAATATTACATCCCAAATGTTAGGTTGCGTTAGGTTAGGATATACAACGTTATAGACGTATATAATCTCCCCATCGAGAAGCAGGCGACGACACGCCAGAATGTTGTAAAATATTACATCCGAGATGTTAGGTTGCCTTAGGTTAGGATATACAATGTTATAGATGTATATAATGTCCCCATCGAGAAGTAGGCGACGACACGCCAGGAATGTTGTAAAATATTACTTTCGACATGTTAGGTTGCCTAGACTAGGATATATAACGTTATAGACGTATATAATGTTCCCACCGAGAAGTTCGGGCCGACAAGCCAGGAATGTTATCAACTATTACATCCGAGATGTTAGATTGCCTTAGGTTAGAGTATACAACGTTATGGACGTATATAATGTCCCCATCGGGAAGTAGGGTCCGTCACGACAGGAATGTTGTAAAATATTACGGTAGAGATGTTAGGTTGCCTTAGGTTATGATATATAACGTTATAGACATATATAATGTTCTCAGCGAGGAATAGGGGCCGACGCGTCAGGAATGTTGTAAAATATTACACCCGAGATGTTAGGTTCCCTTAAGTTAGGATATACAAAGATATAGATGTATATAATGTCCCCATCGAGAAGCAGGCGAAGACACGCCAGGAATGTTGTAAAATATTACATTCGACATGTTAGGTTGCCTTAGACTGGGATATATAACGTTATAGACATATATAATGTTCCCACCGAAAAATAGGGGCCGACGCGTCAGGAATGTTGTAAAATATTACATCCGAGATGTTAGGTTGCCTTAGGTTATGATATATAACGTTATAGACGTATATAATATTCCCACCGATAAGTAGGGACTGACATGCCAGGAATGTTGTAAAATATTACATTCGGCATGTTAGGTTGCCTTAGACTAGGATATATAACGTTATCGACGTATATAATGTTCCCACCGAAAAATAGGAACCGACGCGCCAGGAATGTTGTAAAATATAACATCCGAGATGTTATGTTGCCTTAGGCTAGGATATATATCGTTATAGACGTACACAATGTTTCCACCGAGAAGTAGGGACCGATATGCCAGGAATGTTGTAAAATATTACATCCGAGATGTTAGGTTGCCTTAGGTTATGATATATAACGTTATAGACGTATATAATGTCCCCATCGAGAAGTAGGCGACGACACGCCAGGAATGTTGTAAAATATTACATTCGACATGTTAGGTTGCCTTAGGCTAGGATATATAACGTTATAGACGTATATAATGTCCCCATCGAGAAGTAGGCGACGACACGCCAGGAATGTTGTAAAATATTACATCCGAGATGTTAGGTTGCCTTAGGTTAGGATATACAATGTTATAGATGTATATTATGTCCCCATCGAGAAGCAGCCGACGACACGCCAGGAATGTTGTAAAATATTACAGTCGACATGTTAGGTTGCCTTAGACTAGGATATATAACGTTATAGACGTATATAATGTTCCCACCGAAAAATAGGGGCCGACGCGTCAGGAATGTTGTAAAATATTACATTCGACATGTTAGCTGGCCTTAGGCTAGGATATACAACGTTATAGACGTATATAATGTTCCCACCGAGAAGTACGGGCGGACACGCCAGGAATTTTGCCAACTATTACATCCGAGATGTTAGGTTGCCTTAGGTTATGATATATAACGTTATAGACGTATATAATGTCCCCATCCAGAAGTAGGCGACGACACGCCAGGAATATTACATCCCAGATGTTAGGTTGCGTTAGGTTAGGATACACAACGTTATAGACGTATATAATGTCCCCATCGAGAAGTAGGCGACGACACGCCAGGAATGTTGTAAAATATTACATCCGAGATGTTAGGTTGCCTTAGGCTAGGATATATATCGTTATAGACGTATACAATGTTTCCTCCGAGAAGTAGGGACCGATATGCAAGGAATGTTGTAAAATATTACATCCGAGATGTTAGGTTGCCTTAGGTTATGATATATAACGTTATAGACGTATATAATATTCCCACCGAGAAGTAGGGACCGACATGCCAGGAATGTTTTAAAATATTACATCCGAGATGTTAGGTTCCCTTAGGTTTGGATGTAAATCGTTATAGACGTATATAATGTCCCCATCGAGAAGTAGGCGACGACACGCCAGGAATGTTGTAAAATATTACATCCGAGATGTTAGGTTGCCCTAGGCTATGATATATATCGTTATAGACGTATACAATGTTTCCACCGAGCAGTAGGGACTGATATGCCAGGAATGTTGTAAAATTTTACATTCCAGATGTTCGGTTGCCTTAGGTTATGATATATAACGTTATAGACGTATGTAATGTTCCCATCCAGAAGCAGGCGACGACACGCCAGGAATGATGTAAAATATTACATTCGACATGTTTAGGTCGCCTTAGGCCAGGATATATATCGTTATAGACGTATACAATGTTCCCACCGAGAAGTACGGGCCTACACGCCAGGAATGTTGTCAACTATTACATCCGAGGTGTTAGGTTGCCTTAGGTTAGGATATATATCGTTATAGACGTATATAATGTTCCCACCGAGACGTAGGCACCGACATGCAAGGAATGTTGTAAAATTTTACATCCCAAATGTTAGGTTGCGTTAGGTTAGGATATACAACGTTATAGACGTATATAATCTCCCCATCGAGAAGCAGGCGACGACACGACAGGAATATTGTAAAATATTACATTCGACATGTTAGGTTGCCTTAGGCTAGGATATATAACGTTATAGCCGTATATAATGTTCTCACCGAAAAATAGGGCCCGACGCGTCAGGAATGTTGTAAAAGTTTACACCCGAGATGTTAGGTTCCCTTAGGTTAGGATATACAACGTTATAGACGTATAGTATGTTCCCACCGAGATGTAGGGACCGACATGCCAGGAATGTTGTAAAATATTACATCCGAGATGTTAGGTTGCCTTAGGTTAGGATATACAGCGTTATAGATGTATATAATGACCCCATCCAAACTAGGCGACGACACGCCAGGAATGTTGTAAAATATTAAATCCCAGATGTTAGGTTGCTTTAGGTTAGGATATACAACGTTATAGACGTATATAATGTCCCCATCTAGAAGCAGGCGACGACACGCCAGGAATGTTGTCAACTATTACATCCGAGATGTTAGGTTGCCTTATGCTAGGATATATAACGTTATCGACGTATATAATGTCCCCATCGAGAAGTAGGCGACGACACGCCAGGAATGTTGTAAAATATTACATGCGAGATGTTAGGTTGCCTTAGGCTAGGATATATATCGTTATAGACGTATACAATGTTTCCACCGAGAAGTAGGGACCGATATTCCAGGAATGTTGTAAAATATTACATCCCAGATGTTCGGTTGCCTTAGGTTATGATATATAACGTTATAGACGTATATAATGTTCCCATCGAGAAGCAGGAGACGACACGCCAGGAATGATGTAAAATATTACATTCGACATGTTAGGTCGCCTTAGGCTAGGATATATAACGTTATAGGCGTATACAATGTTCCCACCGAGAAGTACGGGCCTACATGCCAGGAATGTGGTCACCTATTACATCCGAGGTGTTAGGTTGCCTTGGGTTAGGATATATATCGTTATAGACGTATATAATGTTCCCACCGAGAAGTACGGGCGGACACGCCAGGAATTTTGCCAACTATTACATCCGAGATGTTAGGTTGCCTTAGGTTAGGATATATAACGTTATAGACGTATATAATGTCCCCATCCAGAAGTAGGCGACGACACGCCAGGAATATTACATCCCAGATGTTAGGTTGCGTTAGGTTAGGATACACAACGTTATAGACGTATATAATGTTCCCATCGAGAAGCAGGCGACGACACGCCAGGAACGATGTAAAATATTACATTCGATATGACAGGTCGCCTTAGGCTAGGATATATAACGTTATAGACGTATACAATGTTCCCACCGAGAAGTACGGGCCTACACGCCAGGAATGTTGTCAACTATTACATCCGAGGTGTTAGGTTGCTTTGGGTCAGGATATATATCGTTATAGACGTATATAATGTTCCTACCGAGACGTAGGCACCGACATGCAAGGAACGTTGTAAAATATTACATCCCAAATGTTAGGTTGCGTTAGGTTAGGATATACAACGTTATAGACGTTTATAATCTCCCCATCGAGAAGCCGGCGACGACACGCCAGAATGTTGTAAAATATTACATCCGAGATGTTAGGTTGCCTTAGGTTAGGATATACAATGTTATAGATGTATATAATGTCCCCATCGAGAAGTAGGCGACGACACGCCAAGAATGTTGTAAAATATTACGTCCGAGATGTTAGGTTGCCTTAGGCTAGGATATATATCGTTCTAGACGTATACAATGTTTCCTCCGAGAAGTACGGGCGCACACGCCAGGAATGTTGTCAACTATTACATCCGAGATGTTAGGTTGCCTTAGGTTCGGATATATAACGTTATAGACGTATATAATGTCCCCATCCAGAAGTAGGCGACGACACGCCAGGAATATTACATCCCAGATGCTAGGTTGCGTTAGGTTAGGATACAAAACGTTATAGACGTATATAATGTTCCCATCGAGAAGCAGGCGACGACAAGCCAGGAATGATGTAAAATATTACATTCGATATGTTAGGTCGCCTTAGGCTAGGATATATAACGTTATAGACGTATATAATGTCCCCATCCAGAAGTAGGCGACGACACGCCAGGAATATTACATCCCAGATGTTAGGTTGCGTTAGGTTAGGATACACAACGTTATAGACGTATATAATGTTCCCATCGAGAAGCAGGCGACGACACGCCAGCAATGATGTAAAATATTACATTCGATATGTTAGGTCGCCTTAGGCTAGGATATATAACGTTATAGATGTATACAACGTTCCCACCGAGAAGTACGGGCCTACACGCCAGGAATGTTGTCAACTATTACATCCGAGGTGTTAGGTTGCCTTAGGCTAGGTTATATAACGTTACAGACGTATATAATATTGCCACCGAAAAATAGGGACCGACGCGTCAGTAATGTTGTAAAATATTACACCCGAGATGTTAGGTTCTCTTAGGTTAGGATATACAACGTTATGGATGTATATAATGACCCCATCCAGAAGTAGGAGACGACACGCCAGGAATGTTGTTAAATACTACATCCGAGATGTTAGGCTGCCTTAGGTTAGGATATACAAGATTATAGATGTATATAATGTCCCCATCGAGAAGTAGGCGACAACACGCCAGGAATGTTGTAAAATATTACATTCGCCATGTTAGGTTGCCTTAGACTAGGATATATAACGTTATAGACGTATATAATGTTCCCACCGAAAAATAGAGGCCGACGCGTCAGGAATGTCGTAAAATATTACATTCGACATGTTAGGTGGCCTTAGGTTAGGATATATAACGTTATAGACGTATACAATGTTCCCACCGAGAAGTACGGGCCTACACGCCAGGAATGTTGTCAACTATTACATCCGAGGTGTTAGGTTGCCTTAGGTTAGGATATATATCGTTATAGACGTATATAATGTTCCCACCGAGACGTAGGCACCGACATGCAACGAATGTTGTAAAATATTACATCCCAAATGTTAGGTTGCGTTAGGTTAGGATATACAACGTTATAGACGTATATAATCTCCCCATCGAGAAGCAGGCGACGACACGCCAGAATGTTGTAAAATATTACATCCGAGATGTTAGGTTGCCTTAGGTTAGGATATATAACGTTATAGACGTATATAATGTCCCCATCCAGAAGTAGGCGACGACACGCCAGGAATATTACATCCCAGATGTTAGGTTGCGTTATGTTAGGATACACAACGTTATAGACGTATATAATGTTCCCATCGAGAAGCAGGCGACGACACGCCAGGAATGATGTAAAATATTACATTCGACATGTTAGGTGGCCTTAGGCTAGGATATATAACGTTATAGACGTATATAAGGTTCCCACCGAGAAGTACGGGCGGACACGCTAGGAATGTTGTCAACTATTACATCCGAGATGTTAGGTTGCCTTAGGTTAGGATATATAACGTTATAGACGTATATAATGTCCCCATCCAGAGGTAGGCGAAGACGCGCCAGGAATATTACATCCCAGATGTTAGGTTGCGTTAGGTTAGGCTACACAACGTTATAGTCGTATATAATGTTCCCATCGAGAAGCTGGCGACGACACGCCACGAATGATGTAAAATATTACATTCGATATGTTAGGTGGCCTTATGCTAGGATATATAACGTTATAGACGTATACAATGTTCCCACCGAAAAGTACGGGCGGACACGCCTGGAATGTTGTCAACTATTACATCCGAGATGTTAGGTTGCCTTAGGTTATGATATATAACGTTATAGACGTATATAATATTCCCACCGAAAAATAGGGGTCGTCGCGTCAGGAATGTTGTAAAATATTACACCCGAGATGTTAGGTTCCCTTAGGTTAGGATATACAACGTTATAGACGGATATAATATTCCCACCGAAAAATAGGGGCCGACGCGTCAGGAATGTTGTAAAATATTACACCCGAGATGTTAGGTTCCCTTAGGTTAGGATATACAACGTTATAGATGTATATAATGTCCCATCCAGAAGTAGGCGACGACACGCCAGGAATGATGTAAAATATTACATTCGACATGTTAGGTCGCCTTAGGCTAGGATATATAACGTTATAGACGTATACAATGTTCCCACCAAGAAGTACGGGCCTACACGCCAGGAATGTTGACAACTATTACAGCCGAGGTGTTAGGTAGCCTTAGGTTAGGATATATCGTTATAGACGTATATAATGTTCCCACCGAGTCGTAGGGACCGACATGCCAGGAATGTTGTAAAATATTACATCCCAAATGTTCGGTTGCGTTAGATTAGGATATACAACGTTATAGACGTATATAATGTCCCCATCGAGAAGCAGGCGACGACATGCCAGAATGTTGTAAAATATTACATCCGAGATGTTAGGTTGCCTTAGGCTAGGTTATATATCGTTATAGACGTATACAATGTTTACACCGAGACGTAGGGACCGATATGACAGGAATGCTGTAAAATATTACATCCGATATTTTAGGCTGCCTTAGATTAGGATATACAATGTTATAGATGTATATAATCTCCCCATCGAGAAGCAGGCGACGACACGCCAGAATGTTGTAAAATATTACATCCGAGATGTTAGGTTGCCTTAGGTTAGGATATACAATGTTATAGATGTATATAATGTCCCCATCGAGAAGTAGGCGACGACACGCCAGGAATGTTGTAAAATATTACTTTCGACATGTTAGGTTGCCTAGACTAGGATATATAACGTTATAGACGTATATAATGTTCCCACCGAGAAGTTCGGGCCGACACGCCAGGAATGTTATCAACTATTACATCCGAGATGTTAGATTGCCTTAGGTTAGAGTATACAACGTTATGGACGTATATAATGTCCCCATCGGGAAGTAGGGTCCGTCACGACAGGAATGTTGTAAAATATTACGGTA
This sequence comes from Xylocopa violacea, assembly GCA_963969225.1. NCBI lineage: Eukaryota > Metazoa > Arthropoda > Insecta > Hymenoptera > Apidae > Xylocopa > Xylocopa violacea. The sequence goes on from CAXAJV010000857.1 coordinate 3,805,234, forward strand.
GAGATGTTAGGTTGCCTTAGGTTATGATATATAACGTTATAGACATATATAATGTTCTCAGCGAGGAATAGGGGCCGACGCGTCAGGAATGTTGTAAAATATTACACCCGAGATGTTAGGTTCCCTTAAGTTAGGATATACAAAGATATAGATGTATATAATGTCCCCATCGAGAAGCAGGCGAAGACACGCCAGGAATGTTGTAAAATATTACATTCGACATGTTAGGTTGCCTTAGACTGGGATATATAACGTTATAGACATATATAATGTTCCCACCGAAAAATAGGGGCCGACGCGTCAGGAATGTTGTAAAATATTACATCCGAGATGTTAGGTTGCCTTAGGTTATGATATATAACGTTATAGACGTATATAATATTCCCACCGAGAAGTAGGGACTGACATGCCAGGAATGTTGTAAAATATTACATTCGGCATGTTAGGTTGCCTTAGACTAGGATATATAACGTTATCGACGTATATAATGTTCCCACCGAAAAATAGGGACCGACGCGTCAGGAATGTTGTAAAATATTGCACCCGAGATGTTATGTTGCCTTACGTTAGGATTTATGACGTTATAGACGTATATAATGTCCCCATCGAGAAGCAGGCGACGACACGCCAGAATGTTGTAAAATATTACATCCGAGATGTTAGGTTGCCTTAGGTTAGGATATACAAGGTTATAGATGTATATAATGTCCCCATCGAGAAGTAGGCGACGACACGCCAGGAATGTTGTGAAATATTACATTCGACATGTTAGGTTGCCTTAGGCTAGGATATATAACGTTATAGACGTATGTAATGTTAACACCGAGAAGTACGGGCCGACACGCCAGGAATGTTATCAACTATTAGATCCGACATGTTATGTCGCCTTAGGCTAGGATATATAACGTTATAGACGTATATAATGTTCCCACCGAGAAATAGGGGCCGACGCGTCAGGAATGTTGTAAAATATTACACCAGAGATGTTAGGTTGCTTTAGGTTAGGATATACAACGATATAGATGTATATAATATCCCCATCCAGAAGTAGGCGACGACACGCCAGGAATGTTGTAAAATATTACATCCCAGATGTTAGGTTGCGTTAGGTTAGGATATACAACGTTATAGACGTATATAATGTCCCCATCGAGAAGCAGGCGACGGCACGCCAGGAATGTTGTAAAATATTACATTCGACATGTTATGTGGCCTTAGGCTAGGATATATAGCGTTATAGACGTATATAATGTCCCCATCGAGAAGCAGGCGACGACACGCCAGAATGTTGTAAAATATTACATCCGAGATGTTATGTTCCCTTAGGTTAGGATATACAACTTTATAGACGTATAGTATGTTCCCACCGAGATGTAGGGACCGACATGCCAGGCATGTTGTAAAATATTACATCCGAGATGTTAGGTTGCGTTAGGTTAGGATATACAACGTTATAGACGTATATAATGTCCCCATCGAGAAGCAGGCGACGACACGCCTGGAATGTTGTAAAATATTACATCCGAGATGTTAGGTTCCCTTCGGTTTGGATATATATCGTTATAGACGTATATAATGTTCCTACCGAGACTTGGGGACCGACATGCCAGGAATCTTGTAAAATATTACATCCCAGATGTTAGGTTGCTTTAGGTTAGGATATACAACGTTATAGACGTATATAATGTCCCCATCGAGAAGCAGGCGACGACACGCCAGGAATGTTGTAAAATATTACATTCGACATGTTATGTGGCCTTAGGCTAGGATATATAACGTTATAGACGTATATAATGTTCCCACCGAAAAATAGGGGCCGACGCGTCAGGAATGTTGTAAAATATTACACCCGAGATGTTAGGTTCCCTTAGGTTAGGATATACAACGTTATAGACGTATAGTATGTTCCCACCGAGATGTAGGGACCGACATGCCAGGAATGTTGTAAAATATTACATCCGAGATGTTAGGTTGCGTTAGGTTAGGATATACAACGTTATAGACGTATATAATGTCCCCATCGAGAAGCAGGCGACGACACGCCAAGAATGTTGTAAAATGTTACATCCGAGATGTTAGGTTCCCTTCGGTTTGGATATATATCGTTATAGACGTATATAATGTTCCTACCGAGACTTGGGGACCGACATGCCAGGAATCTTGTAAAATATTACATCCCAGATGTTAGGTTGCTTTAGGTTAGGATATACAACGTTAAAGACGTATATAATGTCCTCATCGAGAAGCAGGCGACGACACGCCAGGAATGTTGTAAAATATTACATTCGACATGTTATGTGGCCTTAGGCTAGGATATATAACGTTATAGACGTATATAATGTTCCCACCGAGAAGTACGGGCGGACACGCCAGGAATGTTGTCAACTATTACATCCGAGATGTTAGGTTGCCTTAGGTTAGGATATATAACGTTATAGACGTATATAATCTCCCCATCCAGAAGTAGGCGACAACACGCCAGGAATATTACATCCCAGATGTTAGGTTGCGTTAGGTTAGGATACACAACGTTATAGACGTATATAATGTTCCCATCGAGAAGCAGGCGACGACACGCCAGGAATGATGTAAAATATTACATTCGACATGTTAGGTCGCCTTAGGCTAGGATATATAACGTTATAGACGTATACAATGTTCCCACCGAGAAGTACGGGCCTAGACGCCAGGAATGTTGTCAACTATTACATCCGAGGTGTTAGGTTGCCTTAGGTTGGGACATATATCGTTATAGACGTATATAATGTTCCCACCGAGACGTAGGCACCGACATGCCAGGAATGTTGTAAAATATTGCATCCCAAATGTTAGGTTGCGTTAGGTTAGGATATACAACGTTATAGACGTATATAATCTCCCCATCGAGAAGCAGGCGACGACACGCCAGAATGTTGTAAAATATTACATCCGAGATGTTAGGTTGCCTTAGGTTAGGATATACATTGTTATAGATGTATATAATGTCCCCATCGTGAAGTAGGCGACGACACACCAGGAATGTTGTAAAATATTACATTCGACATCTTGGGTTGCCTTAGGCTAGGATATATAATGTTATAGACGTATATAATGTTCCCACCGAAAAATAGGGGCCGACGCGTCAGGAATGTTGTAAAATATTACACCCGAGATGTTAGGTTAGCTTAGGTTAGGATATACAACGTTATAGACGTATAGAATGTTCCCACCGAAATGTAGGGACCGACATGCCAGGAATGTTGTAAAATTTTACATCCCAGATGTTAGGTTGCGTTAGGTTAGGATATACAACGTTATAGACGTATATAATGTCCCCATCGAGAAGCAGGGGACGACACGCCAGGAATGTTGTAAAATATTACATTCGACATGTTAGGTTGCCTTAGGCTAGGATATATAACGTTATAGACGTATGTAATGTTACCACCGAGAAGTACGGGCCGACACGCCAGGAATGTTATCAACTATTAGATCCGACATGTTAGGTCGCCTTAGGCTAGGATATATAACGTTATAGACGTATATAATGTTCCCACCGAGAAATAGGGGCCGACGCGTCAGGAATGTTGTAAAATATTACACCCGAGATGTTAGGTTCCCTTAGGTTAGGATATACAACGTTATAGACGTATAGTATGTTCCCACCGAGATGTAGGGACCGACATGCCAGGAATGTTGTAAAATATTACATCCGAGATGTTAGGCTGCCTTAGGTTAGGATATACAAAGTTATAGATGTATATAATGTCCCAATCCAGAAGTAGGCGACTACACGACAGGAGTGTTGTAAAATATTACATTCGACATGTCAGGTTGCCTTAGACTAGGATATATAACGTTATAGACGTATGTAATGTTGCCACCGAAAAATAGGGGCCGACGCGTCAGGAATGTTGTAAAATATTACATTCGACATGTTAGGTTGCCTTAGGCTAGGATATATAACGTTATAGACGTATATAATGTTCCCACCGAGACGTAGGCACCGACATGCAAGGAATGTTGTAAAATATTACATCCCAAATCTTAGGTTGCGTTAGGTTAGGATATACAAAGTTATAGACGTATATAATCTACCCATCGAGAAGCAGGCGACGACACGCCAGAATGTTGTAAAATATTACATTCGACATCTTAGGTTGCCTTAGGCTAGGATATATAGCGTTATAGACGTATATAATGTTTCCACCTAAAAATAGGGGCCGACGAGTCAGGAATGTTGTAAAATATTACACCCGAGATGTTATGTTCCCTTAGGTTAGGATATACAACTTTATAGACGTATAGTATGTTCCCACCGAGATGTGGGGTCCGACATGCCAAGAATGTTGTAAAATATTACATCCGAGATGTTAGGTTGCGTTAGGTTAGGATATACAACGTTATAGACGTATATAATGGCCCCATCGAGAAGCAGGCGACGACACGCCAGGAATGTTGTAAAATATTACATCCGAGATGTTAGGTTCCCTTCGGTTTGGATATATATCGTTATAGACGTATATAATGTTCCTACCGAGACTTGGGGACCGACATGCCAGGAATCTTGTAAAATATTACACCCGAGATGTTATGTTCCCTTAGGTTAGGATATACAACTTTATAGACGTATAGTATGTTCCCACCGAGATGTGGGGTCCGACATGCCAAGAATGTTGTAAAATATTACATCCGAGATGTTAGGTTGCGTTAGGTTAGGATATACAACGTTATAGACGTATATAATGGCCCCATCGAGAAGCAGGCGACGACACGCCAGGAATGTTGTAAAATATTACATCCGAGATGTTAGGTTCCCTTCGGTTTGGATATATATCGTTATAGACGTATATAATGTTCCTACCGAGACTTGGGGACCGACATGCCAGGAATCTTGTAAAATATTACATCCCAGATGTTAGGTTGCTTTAGGTTAGGATATACAACGTTATAGACGTATATAATGTCCCCATCGAGAAGCAGGCGACGACACGCCAGGAATGTTGTAAAATATTACATTCGACATGTTAGGTTGACTTAGGCTAGGATATATAACGTTATAGACGTATGTAATGTTACCACCGAGAAGTACGGGCCGACACGCCAGGAATGTTATCAACTATTACATCCGACATGTTAGGTCGCCTTAGGCTAGGATATATAACGTTATAGACGTATATAATGTTCCCACCGAGAAATAGGGGCCGACGCGTCAGGAATGTTGTAAAATATTACACCCGAGATGTTAGGTTCCCTTAGGTTAGGATATACAACGTTATAGACGTATAGTATGTTCCCACCGAGATGTAGGGACCGACATGCCAGGAATGTTGTAAAATATTACATCCGAGATGTTAGGCTGCCTTAGGTTAGGATATACAAAGTTGTAGATGTATATAATGTCCCCATCCAGAAGTAGGCGACTACACGACAGGAGTGTTGTAAAATATTACATTCGACATGTCAGGTTGCCTTAGACTAGGATATATAACGTTATAGACGTATGTAATGTTCCCACCGAAAAATAGGGGCCGACGCGTCAGGAATGTTGTAAAATATTACATTCGACATGTTAGGTTGCCTTAGGCTAGGATATATAACGTTATAGACGTATATAATGTTCCCACCGAGACGTAGGCACCGACATGCAAGGAATGTTGTAAAATATTACATCCCAAATCTTAGGTTGCGTTAGGTTAGGATATACAAAGTTATAGGCGTATATAATCTCCCCATCGAGAAGCAGGCGACGACACGCCAGAATGTTGTAAAATATTACATTCGACATCTTAGGTTGCCTTAGGCTAGGATATATAGCGTTATAGACGTATATAATGTTCCCACCTAAAAATAGGGGCCGACGAGTCAGGAATGTTGTAAAATATTACACACGAGATGTTATGTTCCCTTAGGTTAGGATATACAACTTTATAGACGTATAGTATGTTCCCACCGAGATGTAGGGACCGACATGCCAGGCATGTTGTAAAATATTACATCCGAGATGTTAGGTTGCGTTAGGTTAGGATATACAACGTTATAGACGTATATAATGTCCCCATCGAGAAGCAGGCGACGACACGCCAGGAATGTTGTAAAATATTACATTCGACATGTTAGGTTGACTTAGGCTAGGATATATAACGTTATAGACGTATGTAATGTTACCACCGAGGAGTACGGGCCGACACGCCAGGAATGTTATCAACTATTACATCCGACATGTTAGGTCGCCTTAGGCTAGGATATATAACGTTATAGACGTATATAATGTTCCCACCGAGAAATAGGGGCCGACGCGTCAGGAATGTTGTAAAATATTACACCCGAGATGTTAGGTTCCCTTAGGTTAGGATATACAACGTTATAGACGTATAGTATGTTCCCACCGAGATGTAGGGACCGACATGCCAGGAATGTTGTAAAATATTACATCCGAGATGTTAGGCTGCCTTAGGTTAGGATATACAAAGTTATAGATGTATATAATGTCCCCATCCAGAAGTAGGCGACTACACGACAGGAGTGTTGTAAAATATTACATTCGACATGTCAGGTTGCCTTAGACTAGGATATATAACGTTATAGACGTATGTAATGTTGCCACCGAAAAATAGGGGCCGACGCGTCAGGAATGTTGTAAAATATTACATCCCAGAAGTTAGGTTGCGTTAGGTTAGGATATACAACGATATAGACGTATATAATGTCCCCATCGAGAAGCAGGCGACGACACGCCAGGAATGTTGTAAAATATTACATCCGAGATGTTAGGTTGCCTTCGGTTAGGATATATATCGCTATAGACGTATATGATGTTCCCACAGAAACGTAGGGACCGATATGACAGGAATGTTGTAAAATGATACATCCCAGATGTTAGGTTGCGTTAGGTTAGGATATACAACGTTATAGACGTATATAATGTCCCCATCGAGAAGTAGGCGACGACACGCCAGGAATGTTGTAAAATATTACATTCGGCATGTTAGGTTGCCTTAGGCTAGGATACATAACGTTATAGACGAATATATTGTTACCACCGAGAACTACGGGCCGACACGCCAGGAATGTTATCAACTATTACATCCGACATGTTAGGTCGCCTTAGGCTAGGATATATAACGTTATAGACGTATATAATGTTCCCACCGAGAAATAGGGGCCGACGCGTCAGGAATGTTGTAAAATATTACACCCGAGATGTTAGGTTCCCTTAGGTTAGGATATACAACGTTATAGACGTATAGTATGTTCCCACCGAGATGTAGGGACCGACATGCCAGGAATGTTGTAAAATATTACATCCGAGATGTTAGGCTGCCTTAGGTTAGGATATACAAAGTTATAGATGTATATAATGTCCCCATCCAGAAGTAGGCGACTACACGACAGGAGTGTTGTAAAATATTACATTCGACATGTCAGGTTGCCTTAGACTAGGATATATAACGTTATAGACGTATGTAATGTTGCCACCGAAAAATAGGGGCCGACGCGTCAGGAATGTTGTAAAATATTACATTCGACATGTTAGGTTGCCTTAGGCTAGGATATATAACGTTATAGACATATATAATGTTCCCAACGAGACGTAGGCACCGACATGCAAGGAATGTTGTAAAATATTACATCCCAAATCTTAGGTTGCGTTAGGTTAGGATATACAAAGTTATAGACGTATATAATCTCCCCATCGAGAAGCAGGCGACGACACGCCAGAATGTTGTAAAATATTACATTCGACATCTTAGGTTGCCTTAGGCTAGGATATATAGCGTTATAGACGTATATAATATTTCCACCTAAAAATAGGGGCCGACGAGTCAGGAATGTTGTAAAATATTACACCCGAGATATTATGTTCCCTTAGGTTAGGATATACAACTTTATAGACGTATAGTATGTTCCCACCGAGATGTGGGGTCCGACATGCCAAGAATGTTGTAAAATATTACATCCGAGATGTTAGGTTGCGTTAGGTTAGGATATACAACGTTATAGACGTATATAATGTCCCCATCGAGAAGCAGGGGACGACACGCCAGGAATGTTGTAAAATATTACATTCGACATGTTAGGTTGCCTTAGGCTAGGATATATAACGTTATAGACGTATGTAATGTTACCACCGAGAAGTACGGGCCGACACGCCAGGAATGTTATCAACTATTAGATCCGACATGTTAGGTCGCCTTAGGCTAGGATATATAACGTTATAGACGTATATAATGTTCCCACCGAGAAATAGGGGCCGACGCGCCAGGAATGTTGTAAAATATTACATCCCAGAAGTTAGGTTGCGTTAGGTTAGGATATACAACGATATAGACGTATATAATGTCCCCATGGAGAAGCAGGCGACGACACGCCAGGAATGTTGTAAAATATTACATCCGACATGTTAGGTTACCTTAGGCTAGGATATATAACGTTATAGACGTATATTATGTTCCCACCGAGAAATAGGGGCCGACGAGTCAGTAATGTTGTAAAATATTGCTTCCGAGATGTTATGTTGCCTTACGTTAGGATATATAACGTTATAGACGTATATAATGTTCCCACCGAAAAATAGGAGCCGACGCGCCAGGAATGTTGTAAAATATTACATCCGAGATGTTAGGTTGCCTTCGGTTAGGATATATATCGCTATAGACGTATATGATGTTCCCACAGAAACGTAGGGACCGATATGCCAGGAATGTTGTAAAATGATACATCCCAGATGTTAGGTTGCGTTAGGTTAGGATATACAACGTTATAGACGTATATAATGTCCCCATCGAGAAGTAGGCGACGACACGCCAGGAATGTTGTAAAATATTACATTCGGCATGTTAGGTTGCCTTAGGCTAGGATACATAACGTTATAGACGAATATATTGTTACCACCGAGAACTACGGGCCGACACGCCAGGAATGATGTAAAATATTACATTCGACATCTTAGGTTGCCTTAGGCTAGGATATATAACGTTATAGACGTATATAATGTTCGCACCGAGAAGTACGAGCCGACACGCAAGGAACGTCGTAAACTATTACGGTAGAGATTTTAGGTTGCCTTAGGTTATGATATATAACGTTATAGACGTATATAATGTTCCCACCGAAAAATAGGAGCCGACGCGCCAGGAATGTTGTAAAATATTACATCCGAGATGTTACGTTGCCTTCGGTTAGGATATATATCGCTATAGACGTATATGATGTTCCCACAGAAACGTAGGGACCGACATGCCAGGAATGTTGTAAAATGATACATCCCAGATGTTAGGTTGCGTTAGGTTAGGATATACAACGCTATAGAAGTATATAATGTCCCCATCGAGAAGCAGGCGACGACATGCCAGGAATGTTGTAAAATATTACATCCCAGATGTTAGGTTGCGTTAGGTTAGGGTATACAACGTTATAGACGTATATAACGCCCCCATCGAGAAGCAGGCGACGACACGCCAGGAATGTTGTAAAATATTATATCCGAGATGGTATGTTGCCTTACGTTAGGATATATAACGTTATAGACGTATATAATGTTCGCACCGAGAAGTACGAGCCGACACGCCAGGAATGTTGTAAACAATTACGGTAGAGATTTTAGGTTGCCTTAGGTTATGATATATAACGTTATAGACGTATATAATGTTACCACCGAGAAATAGGGGCCGAAGCGCCAGGAATGTTCTAAAATATGACATCCGAGATGTTAGTTTCCCTTAAGTTTGGATATATATCGTTATAGACGTATATAACGTTCCCACCGAGACGTAGGGACCGACATGCCAGGAATGTTGTACAATATTACATCCCAGATGTTAGGTTGCGTTAGGTTAGGATATACAACGTTATAGACGTATGTAATGTCCCCATCGAGAAGCAGGCGACGACACGCCAGGAATGTTGTAAAATATTACATCCGAGATGTTATGTTGCCTTACGTTAGGATATATAACGTTATAGACGTATATAATGTTCGCACCGAGAAGTACGAGCCGACACGCCAGGAACGTCGTAAACTATTACGGTAGAGATTTTAGGTTGCCTTAGGTTATGATATATAACGTTATAGACGTATATAATATTCCCACCGAGAAATAGGCGCCGAAGCGCCAGGAATGTTGTAAACTATTACGGTTGAGATTTTAGGTTGCCTTAGGTTATGATATATAACGTTAAAGAAGTATATAATGTTCCCACCGAGAAATAGGGGCCGACGCGTCAGGAATGTTGTAAAATATTAAACCCGAGATGTTAGGTTGCCTTAGGCTAGGATATATAACGTTATAGACGTATATAATGTCCCCATCGAGAAGCAGGCGACGACACGCCAGGAATGTTGTAAAATATAACATCCGAGATGTTATGTTGCCTTACGTTAGGATATGTAACGTTATAGAAGTATATAATGTTCCCACCGAAAAGTAGGAGCCGAAGATCCAGGAATGTTGTAAAATATTACATCCGAGAAGTTAGTTTCCCTTAAGTTTGGATATATGTCGTTATAGACGTATATAACGTTCCCACCGAGACGTAGGGACCGACATGCCAGGAATGTTGTAAAATATTACATCCCAGATGTTAAGTTGCGTTAGGTTAGGATATACAACGTAATAGATGTATATAATGTCCCCTCCGAGAAGCAGGCGACGACACTCCAGGAATGTTGTAAAATATTACATTCGATATGTTAGGTCGCATTAGGCTAGGATATATATCGTTATAGACGTATACAATGTTTCCACCGAGACGTAGGGACCGATATGCCAGGAATGTTGTAAAATATTACATCCCAGATGTTAGGTTGCGTTAGGTTAGGATATACAACGTTATAGACTTATATAATGTCCCCATCGAGAAGGAGGCAACGACGTGTCATGAATGTTGTAAAATATTACACCCGAGATGTTAGATTCCCTTAGGTTAGGATATATAACGTTATAGACGTATATAATGTTCCCACCAAAAAATAGGAGCCGACGCGCCAGGAATGTTGTAAAATATTACATCCGAGATGTTAGGTTGCCTTAGGCTATGATATATATCGCTATAGACGTATATGATGTTCCCACCGAGAAGTACGGGCTAACACGCCGGGAATGTTATCAAATATTACACCCGAGATGTTAGGTTCCCTTAGGTTAGGATATATAACGTTATAGACGTATACAATGTTTCCACCGAGAAGTAGGGACCGACATGCCAGGAATGTTGTGAAATATTACATCCGAGATGTTAGGCTGCTTTAGGTTAGGATATACAAGGTTATAGATTTATATAATGTCCCCATCGAGAAGTAGGCGACGACACGCCAGGAATGTTGTAAAATATTACATTTGACATACTAGGTTGCCTTAGACTAGGATATATATCGTTATAGACGTATACAATGTTCCCACCGAGACGTAGGCACCGACATGCCAGGAATGTTGTAAAATATTACATCCCAAATGTTAGGTTGCGTTAGGTTAGGATATACAACGTTATAGACGTATATAATCTCCCCATCGAGAAGCATGCGACGACACGCAAGAATGTTGTAAAATATTACATCCGAGATGTTAGGTTGCCTCAGGTTAGGATATACAATGTTATAGATGTATATAATGTCCCCATCGAGAAGTAGGCGACGACACGCCAGGAATGTTGTAAAATATTACATCCGAGATGTTAGGTTGCCTTAGGCTAGGATATATATCGTTATAGACGTACATAATGTTTCCACCGAGACGTAGGCACCGACATGCAAGGAATGTTGTAAAATATTACATCCCAAATGTTAGGTTGCGTTAGGTTAGGATATACAACGTTATAGACGTATATAATCTCCCCACCGAGATGTAGGCACCGATATGCCAGGAATGTTGTAAAATATTACATCCGAGAAGTTAGGTTGCCTTAGGTTATGATATATAACGTTATAGACGTATATAATATTCCCTCCGAGAAGTAGGGACCGACATGCCAGGAATGTTGTAAAATATTACATCCGAGATGTTAGGTTGCCTTAGGCTAGGATATATATCGTTATAGACGTATACAATGTTTCCACCGAAAAATAGGGACCGACGCGTCAGGAATGTTGTAAAATATTACACCCGAGATGTTATGTTCCCTTAGGATAGCATATACAACGTTATAGACGTATAGTATGTTCCCACCGCGATGTAGGAACCGACATGCCAGGAATGTTGTAAAATATTACATCCGAGATGTTAGGTTGCCTTAGGTTAGGATATATAATGTTATAGACGTATATAATGTCCCCATCCAGAAGTAGGCGACGACACGCCAGGAATATTACATCCCAGATGTTAGGTTGCGTTAGGTTAGGATACACAACGTTATAGACGTATATAATGTTCCCATCGAGAAGCAGGCGACGACACGCCAGGAATGATGTAAAATATTACATTCGATATGTTAGGTCGCCTTAGGCTAGGATATATAACGTTATAGACGTATACAATGCTCCCACCGAGAAGTACGGACCTACACGCCAGGAATGTTGTCAACTATAACATCCGAGGTGTTAGGTTGCCTTAGGTTAGGATATATATCGTTATAGACGTATATAATGTTCCCACCGAGACGTAGGCACCGACATGCAAGGAATGTTGTAAAATAATACATCCCAAATGTTAGGTTGCGTTAGTTTAGGATATACAACGTTATAGAAGTATATAATCTCCCCATCGAGAAGCAGGCGACGAAACGCCAGAATGTTGTAAAATATTATATCCGAGATGTTAGGTTGCCTTAGGTTATGATATATAACGTTATAGACGTATATAATGTTCCCATCGAGAAGCAGGCGACGACACGCCAGAATGTTGTAAAATATTACATCCGAGATGTTAGGTTGCCTTAGGTTAGGATATACAACGTTATAGACGTATATAATGTCCCCATCGAGAAGCAGGCTACGACACGCCAGGAATGTTGTAAAACATTACATACGACATGTTAGGGTCCCTTAGGTTAGGATATATAACGTTATAGACGTATATAATGTTCCCACCGAAAAATAGGAGCCGACGCGCCAGGAATGTTGTAAAATATTACATCCGAGATGTTAGGTTGCCTTAGGCTAGGATATATATCGTTATAGACGTATACAATGTTTCCACCGAGAAGTAGGGACCGATATGCCAGGAATGTTGTAAAATATTACATCCGAGATGTTAGGTTGCCTTAGGTTATGATATATAACGTTATAGACGTATATAATATTCCCACCGAGAAGTAGGGACCGACATGCCAGGAATGTTGTGAAATATTACATCCGAGATGTTTGGTTGCGGTAGGTTAGGATATACAACGTTATAGACGTATAAAATGTCCCCATCGAGAAGCAGGCAACGACACGCCAGGAATGTTGTAAAATATTCCATCCGAGATGTTAGGTTGCCTTGGGTTAGGATATACAACGTTATAGATGTATATAATGACCCCATCCAGAAGCAGGCGACGACACTCCAGGAATGTTGTAAAATATTACATTCCAGATGTTAGTTTGCGTTAGGTAAGGATATACAACGTTATAGACGTATATTACGTCCCCATCTGGAAGCAGGCGACGACACACCAGGAATGTTGTAAAATATTACATTCTAGATGTTAGGTTGCGTTAGGTTAGGATATACAACGTTATAGGCGCATATTATGTCCCCATCAAGAAGCAGGCGACGACACGCCAGGAATGTTGTAAAATATTACATCCGAGATGTTAGGTTCCCTTAGGTTTGGATATATATCGTTATAGACGTATATAATGTTCCTACCGAGACTTGGGGACCGACATGCCAGGAATCTTGTAAAATATTACATCCCAGATGTTAGGTTGCTTTAGGTTAGGATATACAACGTTATAGACGTATATAATATCCCCATCGAGAAGCAGGCGACGACACGCCAGGAATGTTGTAAAATATTACATTCGACATGTTATGTGGCCTTATGCTAGGATATATAACGATATAGACGTATATAATGTTCCCACCGAGAAGTACGTGTGGACACGCCAGGAATGTTGTGAACTATTGCATCCGAGATGTTAGGTTGCCTTAGGTTAGGATATATAACGTTATAGACGTATATAATATTCCCACCGAAAAATAGGGGCCGACGCGTCAGGAATGTTGTAAAATATTACACCCGAGATGTTAGGTTCCCTTAGGTTAGGATATACAACGTTATAGATGTATATAATGTCCCATCCAGAAGTAGACGACGACACGCCAGGAATGTTGTAAAATATTACATCCGAGATGTTAGGCTGCCTTAGGTTAGGATATACAAGATTATAGACGTATATAATGTTCCCATCGAGAAGCAGGTGACGACACGCCAGGAATGATGTAAAATATTACATTCGACATGTTAGGTCGCCTTAGGCTAGGATATATAACGTTATAGACGTATACAATGTTCCCACCAAGAAGTACGGGCCTACACGCCAGGAATGTTGACAACTATTACAGCCGAGGTGTTAGGTAGCCTTAGCTTAGGATATATATCGTTATAGACGTATATAATGTTCCCACCGAGTCGTAGGGAACGACATGCCAGGAATGTTCTAAAATATTACATCCCAAATGTTTGGTTGCGTTAGATTAGGATATACAACGTTATAGACGTATATAATGTCCCCATCGAGAAGCAGGCGACGACATGCCAGAATGTTGTAAAATATTACATCCGAGATGTTAGGTTGCCTTAGGCTAGGATATATATCGTTATAGACGTATACAATGTTTACACCGAGACGTAGGGACCGATATAACAGGAATGTTGTAAAATATTACATCCGAGATTTTAGGCTGCCTTAGGTTAGGATATACAATGTTATATATGTATATAATGTCCCCATCGAGAAGTAGGCGACGACACGCCAGGAATGTTGTAAAATATTACATTCGACATGTTAGGTCGCCTTAGGCTAGGATATATAACGTTATAGACGTATACAATGTTCCCACCGAGAAGTACGGGCGGACACGCCTGGAATGTTGTCAACTATTACATCCGAGATGTTAGGTTGCCTTAGGTTAGGATATATATCGTTATAGACGTATACAATGTTTCCACCGAGACATGTGGACCGACATGCCAGGAATCTTGTAAAATATTACATCCCAGATGTTAGGTTGCGTTAGGTAAGGATATACAACGTTATAGACGTATATTATGTTCCCATCGGGAAGCAGGCGACGACACGCCAGGAATGTTGTAAAATATTACATTCCAGATGTTAGGTTGCGTTACGTTAGGATATACAACGTTATAGGCGTTTATTATGTCCCCATCGAGAAGCAGGCGACGACACACCAGGAATATTACATCCCAGATGTTAGGTTGCGTTAGGTTAGGATACACAACGTTATAGACGTATATAATGTTCCCATCGAGAAGCAGGCGACGACACGCCAGGAATGATATAAAATATTACATCCGAGATGTTAGGTTGCCTTACGTTAGGATATATAACGTTATAGACGTATATAATGTTCGCACCGAGAAGTACGAGCCGACACGCCAGGAACGTCGTAAACTATTACGGTAGAGATTTTAGGTTGCCTTAGGTTATGATATATAACGTTATAGACGTATATAATATTCCCACCGAGAAATAGGCGCCGAAGCGCCAGGAATGTTTTAAACTATTACGGTTGAGATTTTAGGTTGCCTTAGGTTATGATATATAACGTTAAAGAAGTATATAATGTTCCCACCGAGAAATAGGGGCCGACGCGTCAGGAATGTTGTAAAATATTAAACCCGAGATGTTAGGTTGCCTTAGGCTAGGATATATAACGTTATAGACGTATATAATGTCCCCATCGAGAAGCAGGCGACGACACGCCAGGAATGTTGTAAAATATAACATCCGAGATGTTATGTTGCCTTACGTTAGGATATGTAACGTTATAGAAGTATATAATGTTCCCACCGAAAAGTAGGAGCCGAAGATCCAGGAATGTTGTAAAATATTACATCCGAGAAGTTAGTTTCCCTTAAGTTTGGATATATGTCGTTATAGACGTATATAACGTTCCCACCGAGACGTAGGGACCGACATGCCAGGAATGTTGTAAAATATTACATCCCAGATGTTAAGTTGCGTTAGGTTAGGATATACAACGTAATAGATGTATATAATGTCCCCTCCGAGAAGCAGGCGACGACACTCCAGGAATGTTGTAAAATATTACATTCGATATGTTAGGTCGCATTAGGCTAGGATATATATCGTTATAGACGTATACAATGTTTCCACCGAGACGTAGGGACCGATATGCCAGGAATGTTGTAAAATATTACATCCCAGATGTTAGGTTGCGTTAGGTTAGGATATACAACGTTATAGACTTATATAATGTCCCCATCGAGAAGGAGGCAACGACGTGTCATGAATGTTGTAAAATATTACACCCGAGATGTTAGATTCCCTTAGGTTAGGATATATAACGTTATAGACGTATATAATGTTCCCACCAAAAAATAGGAGCCGACGCGCCAGGAATGTTGTAAAATATTACATCCGAGATGTTAGGTTGCCTTAGGCTATGATATATATCGCTATAGACGTATATGATGTTCCCACCGAGAAGTACGGGCTAACACGCCGGGAATGTTATCAAATATTACACCCGAGATGTTAGGTTCCCTTAGGTTAGGATATATAACGTTATAGACGTATACAATGTTTCCACCGAGAAGTAGGGACCGACATGCCAGGAATGTTGTGAAATATTACATCCGAGATGTTAGGCTGCTTTAGGTTAGGATATACAAGGTTATAGATTTATATAATGTCCCCATCGAGAAGTAGGCGACGACACGCCAGGAATGTTGTAAAATATTACATTTGACATACTAGGTTGCCTTAGACTAGGATATATATCGTTATAGACGTATACAATGTTCCCACCGAGACGTAGGCACCGACATGCAAGGAATGTTGTAAAATAATACATCCCAAATGTTAGGTTGCGTTAGTTTAGGATATACAACGTTATAGAAGTATATAATCTCCCCATCGAGAAGCAGGCGACGAAACGCCAGAATGTTGTAAAATATTATATCCGAGATGTTAGGTTGCCTTAGGTTATGATATATAACGTTATAGACGTATATAATGTTCCCATCGAGAAGCAGGCGACGACACGCCAGAATGTTGTAAAATATTACATCCGAGATGTTAGGTTGCCTTAGGTTAGGATATATAACGTTATAGACGTATATAATGTCCCCATCCAGAAGTAGGCGACGACACGCCAGGAATATTACATCCCAGATGTTAGGTTGCGTTAGGTTAGGATACACAACGTTATAGACGTATATAATGTTCCCATCGAGAAGCAGGCGACGACACGCCAGGAATGATGTAAAATATTACATTCGATATGTTAGGTTGCCTTAGGCTAGGATATATAACGTTATAGACGTATACAATGTTCCCACCGAGAAGTACGGGCCTACACGCCAGGAATGTTGTCAACTATTACATCCGAGGTGTTAGGTTGCCTTAGGTTAGGATATATATCGTTATAGACGTATATAATGTTCCCACCGAGACGTAGGCACCGACATGCAAGGAATGTTGTAAAATATTACATCCCAAATGTTAGGTTGCGTTAGGTTAGGATATACAACGTTATAGACGTATATAATCTCCCCATCGAGAACCAGGCGACGACACGACAGGAATGTTGTAAAATATTACATTCGACATGTTAGGTTGCCTTAGGCTAGGATATATAACGTTATAGCCGTATATAATGTTCCCACCGAAAAATAGGGCCCGACGCGTCATGAATGTTGTAAAAGTTTACACTCGAGATGTTAGGTTCCCTTAGGTTAGGATATACAACGTTATAGACGTATAGTATGTTCCCACCGAGATGTAGGGACCGACATGCCAGGAATGTTGTAAAATATTACATCCGAGATGTTAGGTTGCCTTAGGTTAGGATATACAGCGTTATAGATGTATATAATGACCCCATCCAAACTAGGCGACGACACGCCAGGAATGTTGTAAAATATTACATCCCAGATGTTAGGTTGCTTTAAGTTAGGATATACAACGTTATAGACGTATATAATGTCCCCATCGAGAAGCAGGCTACGACACGCCAGGAATGTTGTAAAACATTACATACGACATGTTAGGGTCCCTTAGGTTAGGATATATAACGTTATAGACGTATATAATGTTCCCACCGAAAAATAGGAGCCGACGCGCCAGGAATGTTGTAAAATATTACATCCGAGATGTTAGGTTGCCTTAGGCTAGGATATATATCGTTATAGACGTATACAATGTTTCCACCGAGAAGTAGGGACCGATATGCCAGGAATGTTGTAAAATATTACATCCGAGATGTTAGGTTGCCTTAGGTTATGATATATAACGTTATAGACGTATATAATATTCCCACCGAGAAGTAGGGACCGACATGCCAGGAATGTTGTGAAATATTACATCCGAGATGTTTGGTTGCGGTAGGTTAGGATATACAACGTTATAGACGTATAAAATGTCCCCATCGAGAAGCAGGCAACGACACGCCAGGAATGTTGTAAAATATTCCATCCGAGATGTTAGGTTGCCTTGGGTTAGGATATACAACGTTATAGATGTATATAATGACCCCATCCAGAAGCAGGCGACGACACTCCAGGAATGTTGTAAAATATTACATTCCAGATGTTAGTTTGCGTTAGGTAAGGATATACAACGTTATAGACGTATATTACGTCCCCATCTGGAAGCAGGCGACGACACACCAGGAATGTTGTAAAATATTACATTCTAGATGTTAGGTTGCGTTAGGTTAGGATATACAACGTTATAGGCGCATATTATGTCCCCATCAAGAAGCAGGCGACGACACGCCAGGAATGTTGTAAAATATTACATCCGAGATGTTAGGTTCCCTTAGGTTTGGATATATATCGTTATAGACGTATATAATGTTCCTACCGAGACTTGGGGACCGACATGCCAGGAATCTTGTAAAATATTACATCCCAGATGTTAGGTTGCTTTAGGTTAGGATATACAACGTTATAGACGTATATAATATCCCCATCGAGAAGCAGGCGACGACACGCCAGGAATGTTGTAAAATATTACATTCGACATGTTATGTGGCCTTATGCTAGGATATATAACGATATAGACGTATATAATGTTCCCACCGAGAAGTACGTGTGGACACGCCAGGAATGTTGTGAACTATTGCATCCGAGATGTTAGGTTGCCTTAGGTTAGGATATATAACGTTATAGACGTATATAATATTCCCACCGAAAAATAGGGGCCGACGCGTCAGGAATGTTGTAAAATATTACACCCGAGATGTTAGGTTCCCTTAGGTTAGGATATACAACGTTATAGATGTATATAATGTCCCATCCAGAAGTAGACGACGACACGCCAGGAATGTTGTAAAATATTACATCCGAGATGTTAGGCTGCCTTAGGTTAGGATATACAAGATTATAGACGTATATAATGTTCCCATCGAGAAGCAGGTGACGACACGCCAGGAATGATGTAAAATATTACATTCGACATGTTAGGTCGCCTTAGGCTAGGATATATAACGTTATAGACGTATACAATGTTCCCACCAAGAAGTACGGGCCTACACGCCAGGAATGTTGACAACTATTACAGCCGAGGTGTTAGGTAGCCTTAGCTTAGGATATATATCGTTATAGACGTATATAATGTTCCCACCGAGTCGTAGGGAACGACATGCCAGGAATGTTCTAAAATATTACATCCCAAATGTTTGGTTGCGTTAGATTAGGATATACAACGTTATAGACGTATATAATGTCCCCATCGAGAAGCAGGCGACGACATGCCAGAATGTTGTAAAATATTACATCCGAGATGTTAGGTTGCCTTAGGCTAGGATATATATCGTTATAGACGTATACAATGTTTACACCGAGACGTAGGGACCGATATAACAGGAATGTTGTAAAATATTACATCCGAGATTTTAGGCTGCCTTAGGTTAGGATATACAATGTTATATATGTATATAATGTCCCCATCGAGAAGTAGGCGACGACACGCCAGGAATGTTGTAAAATATTACATTCGACATGTTAGGTCGCCTTAGGCTAGGATATATAACGTTATAGACGTATACAATGTTCCCACCGAGAAGTACGGGCGGACACGCCTGGAATGTTGTCAACTATTACATCCGAGATGTTAGGTTGCCTTAGGTTAGGATATATATCGTTATAGACGTATACAATGTTTCCACCGAGACATGTGGACCGACATGCCAGGAATCTTGTAAAATATTACATCCCAGATGTTAGGTTGCGTTAGGTAAGGATATACAACGTTATAGACGTATATTATGTTCCCATCGGGAAGCAGGCGACGACACGCCAGGAATGTTGTAAAATATTACATTCCAGATGTTAGGTTGCGTTACGTTAGGATATACAACGTTATAGGCGTTTATTATGTCCCCATCGAGAAGCAGGCGACGACACACCAGGAATATTACATCCCAGATGTTAGGTTGCGTTAGGTTAGGATACACAACGTTATAGACGTATATAATGTTCCCATCGAGAAGCAGGCGACGACACGCCAGGAATGATATAAAATATTACATCCGAGATGTTAGGTTGCCTTACGTTAGGATATATAACGTTATAGACGTATATAATGTTCGCACCGAGAAGTACGAGCCGACACGCCAGGAACGTCGTAAACTATTACGGTAGAGATTTTAGGTTGCCTTAGGTTATGATATATAACGTTATAGACGTATATAATATTCCCACCGAGAAATAGGCGCCGAAGCGCCAGGAATGTTGTAAACTATTACGGTTGAGATTTTAGGTTGCCTTAGGTTATGATATATAACGTTAAAGAAGTATATAATGTTCCCACCGAGAAATAGGGGCCGACGCGTCAGGAATGTTGTAAAATATTAAACCCGAGATGTTAGGTTGCCTTAGGCTAGGATATATAACGTTATAGACGTATATAATGTCCCCATCGAGAAGCAGGCGACGACACGCCAGGAATGTTGTAAAATATAACATCCGAGATGTTATGTTGCCTTACGTTAGGATATGTAACGTTATAGAAGTATATAATGTTCCCACCGAAAAGTAGGAGCCGAAGATCCAGGAATGTTGTAAAATATTACATCCGAGAAGTTAGTTTCCCTTAAGTTTGGATATATGTCGTTATAGACGTATATAACGTTCCCACCGAGACGTAGGGACCGACATGCCAGGAATGTTGTAAAATATTACATCCCAGATGTTAAGTTGCGTTAGGTTAGGATATACAACGTAATAGATGTATATAATGTCCCCTCCGAGAAGCAGGCGACGACACTCCAGGAATGTTGTAAAATATTACATTCGATATGTTAGGTCGCATTAGGCTAGGATATATATCGTTATAGACGTATACAATGTTTCCACCGAGACGTAGGGACCGATATGCCAGGAATGTTGTAAAATATTACATCCCAGATGTTAGGTTGCGTTAGGTTAGGATATACAACGTTATAGACTTATATAATGTCCCCATCGAGAAGGAGGCAACGACGTGTCATGAATGTTGTAAAATATTACACCCGAGATGTTAGATTCCCTTAGGTTAGGATATATAACGTTATAGACGTATATAATGTTCCCACCAAAAAATAGGAGCCGACGCGCCAGGAATGTTGTAAAATATTACATCCGAGATGTTAGGTTGCCTTAGGCTATGATATATATCGCTATAGACGTATATGATGTTCCCACCGAGAAGTACGGGCTAACACGCCGGGAATGTTATCAAATATTACACCCGAGATGTTAGGTTCCCTTAGGTTAGGATATATAACGTTATAGACGTATACAATGTTTCCACCGAGAAGTAGGGACCGACATGCCAGGAATGTTGTGAAATATTACATCCGAGATGTTAGGCTGCTTTAGGTTAGGATATACAAGGTTATAGATTTATATAATGTCCCCATCGAGAAGTAGGCGACGACACGCCAGGAATGTTGTAAAATATTACATTTGACATACTAGGTTGCCTTAGACTAGGATATATATCGTTATAGACGTATACAATGTTCCCACCGAGACGTAGGCACCGACATGCCAGGAATGTTGTAAAATATTACATCCCAAATGTTAGGTTGCGTTAGGTTAGGATATACAACGTTATAGACGTATATAATCTCCCCATCGAGAAGCATGCGACGACACGCAAGAATGTTGTAAAATATTACATCCGAGATGTTAGGTTGCCTCATGTTAGGATATACAATGTTATAGATGTATATAATGTCCCCATCGAGAAGTAGGCGACGACACGCCAGGAATGTTGTAAAATATTACATCCGAGATGTTAGGTTGCCTTAGGCTAGGATATATATCGTTATAGACGTACATAATGTTTCCACCGAGACGTAGGCACCGACATGCAAGGAATGTTGTAAAATATTACATCCCAAATGTTAGGTTGCGTTAGGTTAGGATATACAACGTTATAGACGTATATAATCTCCCCACCGAGATGTAGGCACCGATATGCCAGGAATGTTGTAAAATATTACATCCGAGAAGTTAGGTTGCCTTAGGTTATGATATATAACGTTATAGACGTATATAATATTCCCTCCGAGAAGTAGGGACCGACATGCCAGGAATGTTGTAAAATATTACATCCGAGATGTTAGGTTGCCTTAGGCTAGGATATATATCGTTATAGACGTATACAATGTTTCCACCGAAAAATAGGGACCGACGCGTCAGGAATGTTGTAAAATATTACACCCGAGATGTTATGTTCCCTTAGGATAGCATATACAACGTTATAGACGTATAGTATGTTCCCACCGCGATGTAGGAACCGACATGCCAGGAATGTTGTAAAATATTACATCCGAGATGTTAGGTTGCCTTAGGTTAGGATATATAATGTTATAGACGTATATAATGTCCCCATCCAGAAGTAGGCGACGACACGCCAGGAATATTACATCCCAGATGTTAGGTTGCGTTAGGTTAGGATACACAACGTTATAGACGTATATAATGTTCCCATCGAGAAGCAGGCGACGACACGCCAGGAATGATGTAAAATATTACATTCGATATGTTAGGTCGCCTTAGGCTAGGATATATAACGTTATAGACGTATACAATGCTCCCACCGAGAAGTACGGACCTACACGCCAGGAATGTTGTCAACTATAACATCCGAGGTGTTAGGTTGCCTTAGGTTAGGATATATATCGTTATAGACGTATATAATGTTCCCACCGAGACGTAGGCACCGACATGCAAGGAATGTTGTAAAATAATACATCCCAAATGTTAGGTTGCGTTAGTTTAGGATATACAACGTTATAGAAGTATATAATCTCCCCATCGAGAAGCAGGCGACGAAACGCCAGAATGTTGTAAAATATTATATCCGAGATGTTAGGTTGCCTTAGGTTATGATATATAACGTTATAGACGTATATAATGTTCCCATCGAGAAGCAGGCGACGACACGCCAGAATGTTGTAAAATATTACATCCGAGATGTTAGGTTGCCTTAGGTTAGGATATATAACGTTATAGACGTATATAATGTCCCCATCCAGAAGTAGGCGACGACACGCCAGGAATATTACATCCCAGATGTTAGGTTGCGTTAGGTTAGGATACACAACGTTATAGACGTATATAATGTTCCCATCGAGAAGCAGGCGACGACACGCCAGGAATGATGTAAAATATTACATTCGATATGTTAGGTTGCCTTAGGCTAGGATATATAACGTTATAGACGTATACAATGTTCCCACCGAGAAGTACGGGCCTACACGCCAGGAATGTTGTCAACTATTACATCCGAGGTGTTAGGTTGCCTTAGGTTAGGATATATATCGTTATAGACGTATATAATGTTCCCACCGAGACGTAGGCACCGACATGCAAGGAATGTTGTAAAATATTACATCCCAAATGTTAGGTTGCGTTAGGTTAGGATATACAACGTTATAGACGTATATAATCTCCCCATCGAGAACCAGGCGACGACACGACAGGAATGTTGTAAAATATTACATTCGACATGTTAGGTTGCCTTAGGCTAGGATATATAACGTTATAGCCGTATATAATGTTCCCACCGAAAAATAGGGCCCGACGCGTCATGAATGTTGTAAAAGTTTACACTCGAGATGTTAGGTTCCCTTAGGTTAGGATATACAACGTTATAGACGTATAGTATGTTCCCACCGAGATGTAGGGACCGACATGCCAGGAATGTTGTAAAATATTACATCCGAGATGTTAGGTTGCCTTAGGTTAGGATATACAGCGTTATAGATGTATATAATGACCCCATCCAAACTAGGCGACGACACGCCAGGAATGTTGTAAAATATTACATTCTAGATGTTAGGTTGCGTTAGGTTAGGATATACAACGTTATAGGCGCATATTATGTCCCCATCAAGAAGCAGGCGACGACACGCCAGGAATGTTGTAAAATATTACATCCGAGATGTTAGGTTCCCTTAGGTTTGGATATATATCGTTATAGACGTATATAATGTTCCTACCGAGACTTGGGGACCGACATGCCAGGAATCTTGTAAAATATTACATCCCAGATGTTAGGTTGCTTTAGGTTAGGATATACAACGTTATAGACGTATATAATATCCCCATCGAGAAGCAGGCGACGACACGCCAGGAATGTTGTAAAATATTACATTCGACATGTTATGTGGCCTTATGCTAGGATATATAACGATATAGACGTATATAATGTTCCCACCGAGAAGTACGTGTGGACACGCCAGGAATGTTGTGAACTATTGCATCCGAGATGTTAGGTTGCCTTAGGTTAGGATATATAACGTTATAGACGTATATAATATTCCCACCGAAAAATAGGGGCCGACGCGTCAGGAATGTTGTAAAATATTACACCCGAGATGTTAGGTTCCCTTAGGTTAGGATATACAACGTTATAGATGTATATAATGTCCCATCCAGAAGTAGACGACGACACGCCAGGAATGTTGTAAAATATTACATCCGAGATGTTAGGCTGCCTTAGGTTAGGATATACAAGATTATAGACGTATATAATGTTCCCATCGAGAAGCAGGTGACGACACGCCAGGAATGATGTAAAATATTACATTCGACATGTTAGGTCGCCTTAGGCTAGGATATATAACGTTATAGACGTATACAATGTTCCCACCAAGAAGTACGGGCCTACACGCCAGGAATGTTGACAACTATTACAGCCGAGGTGTTAGGTAGCCTTAGCTTAGGATATATATCGTTATAGACGTATATAATGTTCCCACCGAGTCGTAGGGAACGACATGCCAGGAATGTTCTAAAATATTACATCCCAAAAGTTTGGTTGCGTTAGATTAGGATATACAACGTTATAGACGTATATAATGTCCCCATCGAGAAGCAGGCGACGACATGCCAGAATGTTGTAAAATATTACATCCGAGATGTTAGGTTGCCTTAGGCTAGGATATATAACGTTATAGACGTATACAATGTTCCCACCGAGAAGTACGGGCGGACACGCCTGGAATGTTGTCAACTATTACATCCGAGATGTTAGGTTGCCTTAGGTTGGGATATATATCGTTATAGACGTATACAATGTTTCCACCGAGACATGTGGATCGACATGCCAGGAATCTTGTAAAATATTACATCCCAGATGTTAGGTTGCGTTAGGTAAGGATATACAACGTTATAGACGTATATTATGTTCCCATCGGGAAGCAGGCGACGACACGCCAGGAATGTTGTAAAATATTACATTCCAGATGTTAGGTTGCATTACGTTAGGATATACAACGTTATAGGCGTTTATTATGTCCCCATCGAGAAGCAGGCGACGACACACCAGGAATATTACATCCCAGATGTTAGGTTGCGTTAGGTTAGGATACACAACGTTATAGACGTATATAATGTTCCCATCGAGAAGCAGGCGACGACACGCCAGGAATGATATAAAATATTACATCCGAGATGTTAGGTTGCCTTAGGCTAGGATATATCACGTTATAGACGTATATAATGTTCCCACCGAGAAGTACGGGTGGACACGCCAGGAATGTTGTCAACTATTACATCCGAGATGTTAGGTTGCCTTAGGTTAGGATATATAACGTTATAGACGTATAAAATGTCCCCGTCCAGAAGTAGGCGACGACACGCCAGGAATATTACATCCCAGATGTTAGGTTGCGTTAGGTTAGGATACACAACGTTATAGACGTATATAATTTTCCCATCGAGAAGCAGGCGACGACACGCCAGGAATGATGTAAAATATTACATTCGATATGTTAGGTCGCCTTAGGCTAGGATATATAACGTTATAGTCGTATACAATGTTCCCACCGAGAAGTACGTGCCTACACGCCAGGAATGTTGTCAACTATTAAATCCGAGGTGTTAGGATGCCTTAGGCTAGGATATATAACGTTATAGACGTATATAATATTCCCACCGAAAAATAGGGGTCGACGCGTCAGGAATGTTGTAAAACATTACACCCGAGATGTTAGGTTCCCTTAGGTTAGGATATACAACGCTATAGACGTATATAATCTCCCCATCGAGAAGCAGGCGACGACACGCCAGAATGTTGTAAAATATTACATTCGACATCTTAGGTTGCCTTAGGCTGGGATATATAGCGTTATAGACGTATATAATGTTCCCACCTAAAAATAGGGGCCGACGAGTCAGGAATGTTGTAAAATATTACACCCGAGATGTTATGTTCCCTTAGGTTAGGATATACAACTTTATAGACGTATAGTATGTTCGCACCGAGATGTAGGGTCCGACATGCCAAGAATGTTGTAAAATATTACATCCGAGATGTTAGGTTGCGTTAGGTTAGGATATACAACGTTATAGACGTATATAATGTCCCCATCGAGAAGCAGGCGACGACACGCCAGGAATGTTGTAAAATATTACATCCGAGATGTTAGGTTCCCTTCGGTTTGGATATATATCGTTATAGACGTATATAATGTTCCTACCGAGACTTGGGGACCGACATGCCAGGAATCTTGTAAAATATTACATCCCAGATGTTAGGTTGCTTTAGGTTAGGATATACAACGTTAAAGACGTATATAATGTCCCCATCGAGAAGCAGGCGACGACACGCCAGGAATGTTGTAAAATATTACATTCGACATGTTATGTGGCCTTAGGCTAGGATATATAACGTTATAGACGTATATAATGTTCCCACCGAGAAGTACGGGCGGACACGCCAGGAATGTTGTCAACTATTACATCCGAGATGTTAGGTTGCCTTAGGTTAGGATATATAACGTTATAGACGTATATAATCTCCCCATCCAGAAGTAGGCGACGACACGCCAGGAATATTACATCCCAGATGTTAGGTTGCGTTAGGTTAGGATACACAACGTTATAGACGTATATAATATTCCCACCGAGAAGTAGGGACCGACATGCCAGAAATGTTATAAAATATTACATCCGAGAAGTTAGGTTGCCTTAGGTTATGATATATAACGTTATAGACGTATATAATATTCCCACCGAGAAGTAGGGACCGACACGCCAGGAATGTTGTAAAATATTACATTCGACATGTTAGGTCCCCTTAGGCTAGGATATATAACGTTATAGATGTACATAATGTTCCCACCGAGAAGTAAGGGCGGACACGCCAGGAAAGTTGTCAACTATTACTTCCGAGATGTTAGGTTGCCTTAGGTTAGGACATATGTCGTTATAGACGTATATAATGTTCCCACCGAGACGTAGGGACCGACATGCCAGGAATGTTGTAAAATATTACATCCCAGACGTTAGGTTGCGTTAGGTTAGGATATACAACGATATAGACGAATATAATGTCCCCATCGAGAAGCAGGCGACGACACGCCAGAAATGTTGTAAAATATTACATCCGAGATGTTAGGTTACCTTAGGCTAGCATATATAACGTTATAGACGTGTATTATGTTCCCACCGAGAAATATGGGGCGACGCGTCAGGAATGTTGTAAAATATTACACCCGAGATGTTAGGTTGCTTTAGGTTAGGATATATATCGTTATAGACGTATATAGTGTCCCCATCGAGAAGCAGGCGACGATACGCCAGGAATGTTGTAAAATATTACATCCAAGATGTCATGTTGCCTTACGTTAGGATATGTATCGTTATAGACGTATATAATGTTCCCACCGAGAAGTTCGGGCCGACACGCCAGGAATGTTATCAACTATTACATCCGAGATGTTAGATAGCCTTAGGTTAGAGTATACAACGTTATGGACGTATATAATATCCCCATCGGGAAATAGGGGCCGTCACGACAGGAATGTTGTAAAATATTACGGTAGAGATGTTAGGTTGCCTTAGGTTATGATATATAACGTTATAGACATATATAATGTTCTCAGCGAGGAATAGGGGCCGACGCGTCAGGAATGTTGTAAAATATTACACCCGAGATGTTAGGTTCCCTTAGGTTAGGATATACAACTTCATAGACGTATAGTATGTTCCCACCGAGATGTAGGGACCGACATGCCAGGAATGTTGTAAAATATTACATCCGAGATGTTAGGTTGCGTTAGGTTAGGATATACAACGTTATAGACGTATATAATGTCCCCATCGAGAAGCAGGCGACGACACGCCAGGAATATTACATCTCAGATGTTAGGTTGCGTTAGGTTAGGATACACAACGTTATAGACGTATATAATGTTCTCATCGAGAAGCAGGCGACGACACGCCAGGAATGATGTAAAATATTACATTCGACATGTTAGGTCGCCTTAGGCTAGGATATATAACGTTATAGACATATACAATGTTCCCACCGAGAAGTACGGGCCTAGACGCCAGGAATGTTGTCAACTATTACATCCGAGGTGTTAGGTTGCCTTTGGTTGGGACATATATCGTTATAGACGTATATAATATTGAAGGATAATAATCTTAGATATCCTTGTTTGTTAATCAATAATTTATATTAATCAATAATTTAAGAGTTTCAATTTTTATGTTATGGAATATTCTAGAATGTGAGCGAGAGCGAATGTGCATGTGAATGAGTCTTTCAAGTGAATGTTTTCAAACAAATCGAGTCAGTTGTTCATCGTGCGTTATTGAGTAAACATATAGTTATAAAGACGTTCTTAATCTCCTTGTATCTAATTTTAAAATAATAAATATCCTACAATTTTGGGGGCTCGTCCGGGATAGAGCGAACAAGGAGAACAAGTTGTGTGATAATAAAAGTGAATTGTGTAGACTGTTTAAATTGTGAAGACGATTAAATCGTAATATCGTGTGTATCGTGTAGAAGACGTGTAATGAATACAAATAGGAATCCGTGTGAATTCACAGTAGCGCAGTTAAAAGACATTTTAAAAGCTAAAGGTTTAAGTGCAGTTGGAGTAAAACACGATTTGATTAATAGACTTATGATGACTGACCCAACTGGAACCTGGATGGATGAACTAGCGAGCAATAGTGCAGGAGTGGTTGCAAGCGAAGATTCAGGCGTAAATGTAGTACCTAGCATTAATTCGCTAAGACCACCAACTCCACCAATTGAGGGGCTTGATACCAGAAGCATAGATATATTACGTAAGGAACGGGAACTTGCAGAGCGCGAAATTCAACTTTTAAGACGAGAAGTAGAGATAATGCGTGAAATGCAGCGAAAATCGACGCGTAATCTTGAAGGCGAGCAATTGGATGTTGGCAGTGACGGTGACAATTTCTTGACATCAAACAATGGAGTCGGGTGCAACCTTTCATCTCAATTGAAACAAACACGAACAAATATTTCAGCAGTTGCAGATTTACTTAGTAATTTTGACGGTAAATCTGATGACTACGAAATTTGGGAGAAGCAAATTAAGTTACTGAAGACAACGTATAAATTGGAAGATGATGTTGCACGAATACTTATCGGTATGCGACTTAAAGGAAAGGCACTTCAATGGTTTCATTCTAAACCAAACTATATTACCATGCCATTTAATCAATTATTGAATGAATTAAGAACCATGTTTTATCATCGCCAAAGCAAGATTGAGATGAGAAAGAAGTTTGAAGAACGACTATGGAAGAAGAATGAAACATTCCACGAATATTTGCACGAGAAGATCATTTTAGGAAATCGAGTACCGATCAACGATGACGAAATGCTTGAATATGTAATTGACGGCATCCCTGATGAAATACTTCAAAACCAGGCGCGTATTCAACGATTTACAACAATTGATCAACTTTCGGAGGCGTTCGAGAAGGTAACCTTTCGAGATCGAGGTGTACAGAGTTTAATGAAATTTGAGAAGCGTGGAAATAGTTTCGTTAAGAGTGAACGAAAAGAGATGGCCAGTGTTGGTAAGAAAAAAGAATCTACAACTAATGTTATTCGATGTTATAATTGTGGTGGGCGCGATCATATTAGCATAAATTGTCCAACGAAAGATCGTGGTGTGAAATGCTTTATTTGTCAGGAACGTGGTCATATTGCGTCGAAATGTTCTAGGAAGTATGAAGCGAGTAAAGAAAGTTGCGCAACATTTAAAGTATCATCAAGTCGAAAATATCTTAAAAATGTTTTGCTTAATGGACATGAGATCGAAGCATTGATAGATTCAGGAAGCGATATTAGTTTGATTCGCGCAGATGAATATATTAAACTTGGTTCTCCGCAATTACGACGCAGTGAATTACATTTTCATAGTATAGGTTCAAAGAATAACGCGACATTAGGAGAATTTCAAGCAGAAATTACTGTAGATGGATACTCATATCCGATTTGCGTACAGGTAGTCTCTGATACTATGCTTCAATATAAATTCTTAATAGGAACAAATTTCTTGAGTGTAACAGATGTTAGTCTTAAAGGTAGCAAAGTGAGCATTCGTCCATTATCAGAAAAAATGAGCAAAACTGCGGAAGACGAAAATATTGTACCGGAAATATTTAAAATAGATATAATAGATGATAAAGTGTTAGACGCAAATCATATTGACCTGTCTCATGTATTAGATCCTAATCAGCGGGAGACGATTAAAAACCTTGTTAGTAATTATAAGCCGAACAAAACCTATGAATCTGAAATTACAATGAAATTAGTATTAAAAGACGAAGCGCCAGTTTATCAATCTGCGAGACGTTTATCACCGTCACATAAAGAAATTGTTAATGCACAAATCGAACAATGGATTGCGGATGGAGTCGCTCAAGTATCAACTTCTGATTATGCGAGTCCAGTTGTTCTTGTCCGAAAGAAAGATGATTCATTTAGATTATGTGTAGATTATCGTCAAATAAATAAGAAAATTATCAAAGATAGGTATCCGTTACCATTAATCGAAGATCAATTAGATTCGTTACAAAGCGCGCGTATTTTTAGTACTCTCGATTTGAAAAATGGTTTCTTTCATGTACGAATGGATGAATCAAGTCGAAAGTATACAGCATTTATTGTACCAGATGGTCATTACGAATTCTTACGAGTTCCTTTTGGTCTTTGTAACTCACCGGCAGTCTTTCAAAGATTTATAAATACTGTATTTAGAGAGCTTATTCGAAAGAGAATAGTTTTAACTTATATGGATGATTTAATTATTCCATCGGATGATATTGAGAGTGGAATCAAAAATCTTGAAAAGGTTTTAATAACAGCAAGCGAAGCTAATTTAATAATTAATTGGAAAAAATGTTGTTTTCTGCAAACTACAGTTGAATTTCTCGGGCATGTAATCAATAATGGTCGTGTTCGTCCTTCGGATCGTAAAACTGATGCAGTCCGACGATTTCCAGAACCGACAAATGTTAAACAAGTACAAAGTTTTCTTGGATTGACTGGGTACTTTCGTAAATTTATTCATAGATACTCTGTAATTGCGCGACCGTTGGCAAATCTTTTGCGAGCGAATGTTAAATTCTGTTTTGGACCGATTGAAAAAGAAGCGTTTATGCAATTAAAAGTTATACTAAGTGAAAAAACAATATTAAACCTGTATCGAGTCGGAGCGGAAACAGAGTTGCATACAGATGCTTCTGCTTTAGGTTATGGAGCAATTTTATTTCAAAGAAATAACGAAGATCGATATTTTCATCCCATATATTATTCTAGCGGTAAGACAACTCCTGCTGAAGCAAAATATAGTAGTTACGAGTTAGAGGTTTTAGCAGTAGTTAAAGCGTTAAAGAAATTTCGTGTTTATTTGTTAGGAATTTCGTTTGTTATTGTCACTGATTGTCGCGCTTTCACTCTTACAATGAATAAGAAAGATCTTTGTGTGCGAGTTGCGCGATGGGCATTATTGTTAGAAGAATTCGACTATCGGATAGAGCATCGACCAGGAAAGAATATGTTACATGTTGACGCGTTAAGTCGAAATCCCCTACCTATGAATTTCTTAATCGACGAATCTGTTACAAGTCTTACAGCGCGTTTGCGGAAGGCACAGGAAGAAGATGAAAGTATAAAGAAACTTCAAGATTTAGTACTTCAAAACAAGACGAAAGATTATATCATTCGAGGAAATCTTTTGTACAAAGAGTCTGAAGGAGACATTCGACTTGTGGTGCCGCGTCAAATGCAAATGCAAATAATAAAGCGAGCTCATGAACGAGGACATTTTTCTGTGGTCAAGACTGAAGCTATTGTACGTAAAGATTATCCAGACAT
This sequence comes from Xylocopa violacea, assembly GCA_963969225.1. NCBI lineage: Eukaryota > Metazoa > Arthropoda > Insecta > Hymenoptera > Apidae > Xylocopa > Xylocopa violacea. The sequence goes on from CAXAJV010000857.1 coordinate 3,837,998, forward strand.
TCGAGATTTACTTGAAAAAGAAATAGTCGCATCTTTTCAAGATGAACGAGACGAATTACGATTTCAAGCAAACAAAAATATATTCAAGATACAACAAGAAAATAGACGAACTTTTGACAAAAGTAGACGGAAAGCTAAAATTTATCGAGAAGGAGACCTAGTAGCTATTAAACGTATGCAACAGGGTCCTGGTTTAAAAGTAGCTCACAAATATCTTGGACCATATGAAATAATTCGAGTTCTTCGTAACCAACGATATTTAGTTCAGAAGGTGGGCGAAGGAGAAGGACCTCAACAAACATCTACATCAGCCGAATTTATGAAACTATGGATTGACGAAGCCGATGATGATTTATCTGAAGATGACGTTAATGAAGACATTCGAGACGAATGTCCATGCAGGACGGCCGAATGAAGGATAATAATCTTAGATATCCTTGTTTGTTAATCAATAATTTATATTAATCAATAATTTAAGAGTTTCAATTTTTATGTTATGGAATATTCTAGAATGTGAGCGAGAGCGAATGTGCATGTGAATGAGTCTTTCAAGTGAATGTTTTCAAACAAATCGAGTCAGTTGTTCATCGTGCGTTATTGAGTAAACATATAGTTATAAAGACGTTCTTAATCTCCTTGTATCTAATTTTAAAATAATAAATATCCTACAATATTCCCACCGAGAAGTAGGGACCGACACGCCAGGAATGTTGTAAAATATTACATTCGACATGTTAGGTCGCCTTAGGCTAGGATATATAACGTTATAGATGTACATAATGTTCCCACCGAGAAGTAAGGGCGGACACGCCAGGAAAGTTGTCAACTATTGCTTCCGAGATGTTAGGTTGCCTTAGGTTAGGACATATGTCGTTATAGACGTATATAATGTTCCCACCGAGACGTAGGGACCGACATGCCAGGAATGTTGTAAAATATTACATCCCAGACGTTAGGTTGCGTTAGGTTAGGATATACAACGATATAGACGAATATAGTGTCCCCATCGAGAAGCAGGCGACGACACGCCAGAAATGTTGTAAAATATTACATCCGAGATGTTAGGTTACCTTAGGCTAGGATATATAACGTTATAGACGTGTATTATGTTCCCACCGAGAAATATGGGGCGACGCGTCAGGAATGTTGTAAAATATTACACCCGAGATGTTAGGTTGCTTTAGGTTAGGATATATATCGTTATAGACGTATATAGTGTCCCCATCGAGAAGCAGGCGACGATACGCCAGGAATGTTGTAAAATATTACATCCAAGATGTCATGTTGCCTTACGTTAGGATATGTATCGTTATAGACGTATATAATGTTCCCACCGAGAAGTTCGGGCCGACACGCCAGGAATGTTATCAACTATTACATCCGAGATGTTAGATAGCCTTAGGTTAGAGTATACAACGTTATGGACGTATATAATATCCCCATCGGGAAATAGGGGCCGTCACGACAGGAATGTTGTAAAATATTACGGTAGAGATGTTAGGTTGCCTTAGGTTATGATATATAACGTTATAGACATATATAATGTTCTCAGCGAGGAATAGGGGCCGACGCGTCAGGAATGTTGTAAAATATTACACCCGAGATGTTAGGTTCCCTTAGGTTAGGATATACAACTTTATAGACGTATAGTATGTTCCCACCGAGATGTAGGGACCGACATGCCAGGAATGTTGTAAAATATTACATCCGAGATGTTAGGTTGCGTTAGGTTAGGATATACAACGTTATAGACGTATATAATGTCCCCATCGAGAAGCAGGCGACGACACGCCAGGAATATTACATCTCAGATGTTAGGTTGCGTTAGGTTAGGATACACAACGTTATACACGTATATAATGTTCTCATCGAGAAGCAGGCGACGACACGCCAGGAATGTTGTAAAATATTACATTCGACATGTTAGGTTGACTTAGGCTAGGATATATAACGTTATAGACGTATGTAATGTTACCACCGAGAAGTACGGGCCGACACGCCAGGAATGTTATCAACTATTTCATCCGACATGTTAGGTCGCCTTAGGCTAGGATATATAACGTTATAGACGTATATAATGTTCCCACCGAGAAATAGGGGCCGACGCGTCAGGAATGTTGTAAAATATTACACCCGAGATGTTAGGTTCCCTTAGGTTAGGATATACAACGTTATAGACGTATAGTATGTTCCCACCGAGATGTATTGACCGACATGCCAGGAATGTTGTAAAATATTACATCCGAGATGTTAGGCTGCCTTAGGTTAGGATATACAAAGTTATAGATGTATATAATGTCCCCATCCAGAAGTAGGCGACTACACGCCAGGAATGTTGTAAAATATTACATCCCAGATGTTAGGTTGCTTTAGGTTAGGATATACAACGTTATAGACGTATATAATGTCCCCATCGAGAAGCAGGCGACGACACGCCAGGAATGTTGTCAACTATTACATCCGAGATGTTAGGTTGCCTTAGGTTAGGATATATAACGTTATAGACGTATATAATCTCCCCATCCAGAAGTAGGCGACGACACGCCAGGAATATTACATCCCAGATGTTAGGTTGCGTTAGGTTAGGATACACAACGTTATAGACGTATATAATGTTCCCATCGAGAAGCAGGCAACGACACGCCAGGAATGATGTAAAATATTACATCCGAGATGTTAGGTTGCCTTGGGTTAGGATATACAACGTTATAGACGTATATAATCTCCCCATCGAGAAGCAGGCGACGAGATGCCAGGAATGTAATAAAATATTACATCCGAGATGTTAGGTTGCCTTAGGTTAGGATATACAACGTTATAGATGTATATAATGACCCCATCCAGAAGCAGGCGACGACACTCCAGGAATGTTGTAAAATATTACATTCCAGATGTTAGTTTGCGTTAGGTAAGGATATACAACGTTATAGACGTATATTACGTCCCCATCTGGAAGCAGGCGACGACACGCCAGGAATGTTGTAAAATATTACATTCTAGATGTTAGGTTGCGTTAGGTTAGGATATACAACGTTATAGGCGCATAATATGTCCCCATCAAGAAGCAGGCGACGACACGCCAGGAATGTTGTAAAATATTACATCCGAGATGTTAGGTTCCCTTAGGTTTGGATATATATCGTTATAGACGTATATAATGTTCCTACCGAGACTTGGGGACCGACATGCCAGGAATCTTGTAAAATATTACATCCCAGATGTTAGGTTGCTTTAGGTTAGTATATACAACGTTATAGACGTATATAATATCCCCATCGAGAAGCAGGCGACGACACGCCAGGAATGTTGTAAAATATTACATTCGACATGTTATGTGGCCTTATGCTAGGATATATAACGATATAGACGTATATAATGTTCCCACCGAGAAGTACGTGTGGACACGCCAGGAATGTTGTGAACTATTGCATCCGAGATGTTAGGTTGCCTTAGGTTAGGATATATAACGTTATAGACGTATATAATATTCCCACCGAAAAATAGGGGCCGACGCGTCAGGAATGTTGTAAAATATTACACCCGAGATGTTAGGTTCCCTTAGGTTAGGATATACAACGTTATAGATGTATATAATGTCCCATCCAGAAGTAGACGACGACACGCCAGGAATGTTGTAAAATATTACATCCGAGATGTTAGGCTGCCTTAGGTTAGGATATACAAGATTATAGACGTATATAATGTTCCCATCGAGAAGCAGGTGACGACATGCCAGGAATGTTGTAAAATATTACATCCGAGATGTTAGGTTGCCTTAGGCTAGGATATATAACGTTATAGACGTATACAATGTTCCCACCGAGAAGTACGGGCGGACACGCCTGGAATGTTGTCAACTATTACATCCGAGATGTTAGGTTGCCTTAGGTTAGGATATATATCGTTATAGACGTATACAATGTTTCCACCGAGACATGTGGACCGACATGCCAGGAATCTTGTAAAATATTACATCCCAGATGTTAGGTTGCGTTAGGTAAGGATATACAACGTTATAGACGTATATTATGTTCCCATCGGGAAGCAGGCGACGACACGCCAGGAATGTTGTAAAATATTACATTCCAGATGTTAGGTTGCGTTACGTTAGGATATACAACGTTATAGGCGTTTATTATGTCCCCATCGAGAAGCAGGCGACGACACACCAGGAATATTACATCCCAGATGTTAGGTTGCGTTAGGTTAGGATACACAACGTTATAGACGTATATAATGTTCCCATCGAGAAGCAGGCGACGACACGCCAGGAATGATATAAAATATTACATCCGAGATGTTAGGTTGCCTTAGGCTAGGATATATCACGTTATAGACGTATATAATGTTCCCACCGAGAAGTACGGGTGGACGCGCCAGGAATGTTGTCAACTATTACATCCGAGATGTTAGGTTGCCTTAGGTTAGGATATATAACGTTATAGACGTATAAAATGTCCCCGTCCAGAAGTAGGCGACGACACGCCAGGAATATTACATCCCAGATGTTAGGTTGCGTTAGGTTAGGATACACAACGTTATAGACGTATATAATGTTCCCATCGAGAAGCAGGCGACGACACGCCAGGAATGATGTAAAATATTACATTCGATATGTTAGGTCGCCTTAGGCTAGGATATATAACGTTATAGTCGTATACAATGTTCCCACCGAGAAGTACGTGCCTACACGCCAGGAATGTTGTCAACTATTAAATCCGAGGTGTTAGGATGCCTTAGGCTAGGATATATAACGTTATAGACGTATATAATATTCCCACCGAAAAATAGGGGTCGACGCGTCAGGAATGTTGTAAAACATTACACCCGAGATGTTAGGTTCCCTTAGGTTAGTATATACAACGTTATAGACGTATATAATGTCCCCATCGAGAAGCAGGCGACGACACGCCAGGAATGTTGTAAAATATTACATTCGACATGTTATGTGGCCTTAGGCTAGGATATATAACGTTATAGACGTATATAATGTTCCCACCGAGAAGTTCGGGCGGACACGCCAGGAATGTTGTCAACTATTACATCCGAGATGTTAGGTTGCCTTAGGTTAGGATATATAACGTTATAGACGTATATAATCTCCCCATCCAGAAGTAGGCGACGACACGCCAGGAATATTACATCCCAGATGTTAGGTTGCGTTAGGTTAGGATACACAACGTTATAGACGTATATAATATTCCCACCGAGAAGTAGGGACCGACATGCCAGAAATGTTATAAAATATTACATCCGAGAAGTTAGGTTGCCTTAGGTTATGATATATAACGTTATAGACGTATATAATATTCCCACCGAGAAGTAGGGACCGACACGCCAGGAATGTTGTAAAATATTACATTCGACATGTTAGGTCGCCTTAGGCTAGGATATATAACGTTATAGATGTACATAATGTTCCCACCGAGAAGTAAGGGCGGACACGCCAGGAAAGTTGTCAACTATTACTTCCGAGATGTTAGGTTGCCTTAGGTTAGGACATATGTCGTTATAGACGTATATAATGTTCCCACCGAGACGTAGGGACCGACATGCCAGGAATGTTGTAAAATATTACATCCCAGACGTTAGGTTGCGTTAGGTTAGGATATACAACGATATAGACGAATATAATGTCCCCATCGAGAAGCAGGCGACGACACGCCAGAAATGTTGTAAAATATTACATCCGAGATGTTAGGTTACCTTAGGCTAGGATATATAACGTTATAGACGTGTATTATGTTCCCACCGAGAAATATGGGGCGACGCGTCAGGAATGTTGTAAAATATTACACCCGAGATGTTAGGTTGCTTTAGGTTAGGATATGTATCGTTATAGACGTATATAGTGTCCCCATCGAGAAGCAGGCGACGATACGCCAGGAATGTTGTAAAATATTACATCCAAGATGTCATGTTGCCTTACGTTAGGATATGTATCGTTATAGACGTATATAATGTTCCCACCGAGAAGTTCGGGCCGACACGCCAGGAATGTTATCAACTATTACATCCGAGATGTTAGATAGCCTTAGGTTAGAGTATACAACGTTATGGACGTATATAATATCCCCATCGGGAAATAGGGGCCGTCACGACAGGAATGTTGTAAAATATTACGGTAGAGATGTTAGGTTGCCTTAGGTTATGATATATAACGTTATAGACATATATAATGTTCTCAGCGAGGAATAGGGGCCGACGCGTCAGGAATGTTGTAAAATATTACACCCGAGATGTTAGGTTCCCTTAGGTTAGGATATACAACTTTATAGACGTATAGTATGTTCCCACCGAAATGTAGGGACCGACATGCCAGGAATGTTGTAAAATATTACATCCGAGATGTTAGGTTGCGTTAGGTTAGGATATACAACGTTATAGACGTATATAATGTCCCCATCGAGAAGCAGGCGACGACACGCCAGGAATATTACATCTCAGATGTTAGGTTGCGTTAGGTTAGGATACACAACGTTATACACGTATATAATGTTCTCATCGAGAAGCAGGCGACGACACGCCAGGAATGTTGTAAAATATTACATTCGACATGTTAGGTTGACTTAGGCTAGGATATATAACGTTATAGACGTATGTAATGTTACCACCGAGAAGTACGGGCCGACACGCCAGGAATTTTATCAACTATTTCATCCGACATGTTAGGTCGCCTTAGGCTAGGATATATAACGTTATAGACGTATATAATGTTCCCACCGAGAAATAGGGGCCGACGCGTCAGGAATGTTGTAAAATATTACACCCGAGATGTTAGGTTCCCTTAGGTTAGGATATACAACGTTATAGACGTATAGTATGTTCCCACCGAGATGTAGGGACCGACATGCCAGGAATGTTGTAAAATATTACATCCGAGATGTTAGGCTGCCTTAGGTTAGGATATACAAATTTATAGATGTATATAATGTCCCCATCCAGAAGTAGGCGACTACACGACAGGAGTGTTGTAAAATATTACATTCGACATGTCAGGTTGCCTTAGACTAGGATATATAACGTTATAGACGTATGTAATGTTCCCACCGAAAAATAGGGGCCGACGCGTCAGGAATGTTGTAAAATATTACATTCGACATGTTAGGTTGCCTTAGGCTAGGATATATAACGTCATAGACGTATATAATGTTCCCACCGAGACGTAGGCACCGACATGCAAGGAATGTTGTAAAATATTACATCCCAAATCTTAGGTTGCGTTAGGTTAGGATATACAAAGTTATAGACGTATATAATCTCCCCATCGAGAAGCAGGCGACGACACGACAGAATGTTGTAAAATATTACATTCGACATCTTAGGTTGCCTTAGGCTAGGATATATAGCGTTATAGACGTATATAATGTTCCCACCTAAAAATAGGGGCCGACGAGTCAGGAATGTTGTAAAATATTACACCCGAGATGTTAGGTTCCCTTAGGTTAGGATATACAACTTTATAGACGTATAGTATGTTCCCACCGAGATGTAGAGACCGACATGCCAGGAATGTTGTAAAATATTACATCCGAGATGTTAGTTTGCGTTAGGTTAGGATATACAACGTTATAGACGTATATAATGTCCCCATCGAGAAGCAGGCGACGACACGCCAGGAATGTTGTAAAATATTACATCCGAGATGTCAGGTTCCCTTCGGTTTGGATATATATCGTTATAGACGTATATAATGTTCCTACCGAGACTTGGGGACCGACATGCCAGGAATCTTGTAAAATATTACATCCCAGATGTTAGGTTGCTTTAGGTTAGGATATACAACGTTATAGACGTATATAATGTCCCCATCGAGAAGCAGGCGACGACACGCCAGGAATGTTGTAAAATATTACATTCGACATGTTAGGTTGCCTTAGGCTAGGATATATATCGTTATAGACGTATGTAATGTTACCACCGAGAAGTACGGGCCGACACGCCAGGAATGTTGTCAAATATTACATACGAGATGTTAGGTTGCCTTAGGTTAGGATATATAACGTTATAGACGTATATAATCTCCCCATCCAGAAGTAGGCGACGACACGCCAGGAATATTACATCCCATATGTTAGGTTGCGTTAGGTTAGGATACACAACGTTATAGACGTATATAATGTTCCCATCGAGAAGCAGGCGACGACACGCCAGGAATGATGTAAAATATTACATTCGACATGTTAGGTCGCCTTAGGCTAGGATATATAACGTTATAGACGTATACAATGTTCCCACCGAGAAATAGGGACTGACGCGGTAGGAATGTTCTAAAATATTACACCCGAGATGTTAGGTTCCCTTAGGTTAGGATATACAACGTTATAGACGTATAGTATGTTCCCACCGAGATGTAGGCACCGACATGCCAGGAATGTTGTAAAATATTACATCCGAGATGTTAGGTTGCGTTAGGTTAGGATATACAACGTTATAGACGTATATAATGTCCCCATCGAGAAGCAGGCGACGACACGACAGGAGTGTTGTAAAATATTGCATCCCAAATGTTAGGTTGCGTTAGGTTAGGATATACAACGTTATAGACGTATATAACCTCCACATCGAGAAGCAGGCGACGACACGCCAGAATGTTGTAAAATATTACATCCGAGATGTTAGGTTACCTTAGGTTAGGATATACAATGTTATAGATGTATATAATGTCCCCATCGTGAAGTAGGCGACGACACGCCAGGAATGTTGTAAAATATTACATTCGACATCTTAGGTTGCCTTAGGCTAGGATATATAACGTTATAGACGTATATAATGTTCCCACCGAAAAATAGGGGCCGACGCGTCAGGAATGTTGTAAAATATTACACACGAGATGTTAGGTTCCCTTAGGTTAGGATATACAACGTTATAGACGTATAGTATGTTCCCACCGAGATGTAGGGACCGACATGCCAGGAATGTTGTAAAATATTACATCCGAGATGTTAGGTTGCGTTAGGTTAGGATATAACGCGTTATATACGTATATAATGTCCCCATCGAGAAGCAGGGGACGACACGCCAGGAATGTTGTAAAATATTACAGTCGACATGTTAGGTTGCCTTAGGCTAGGATATATAACGTTATAGACGTATGTAATGTTACCACCGAGAAGTACGGGCCGACACGCCAGGAATGTTATCAACTATTACATCCGAGGTGTTGGGTTGCCTTTGGTTGGGACATATATCGTTATAGACGTATATAATGTTCCCACCGAGACGTAGGCACCGACATGCCAGGAATGTTGTAAAATATTGCATCCCAAATGTTAGGTTGCGTTAGGTTAGGATATACAACGTTATAGACGTATATAACCTCCACATCGAGAAGCAGGCGACGACACGCCAGAATGTTGTAAAATATTACATCCGAGATGTTAGGTTACCTTAGGTTAGGATATACAATGTTATAGATGTATATAATGTCCCCATCGTGAAGTAGGCGACGACACGCCAGGAATGTTGTAAAATATTACATTCGACATCTTAGGTTGCCTTAGGCTAGGATATATAACGTTATAGACGTATATAATGTTCCCACCGAAAAATAGGGGCCGACGCGTCAGGAATGTTGTAAAATATTACACACGAGATGTTAGGTTCCCTTAGGTTAGGATATACAACGTTATAGACGTATAGTATGTTCCCACCGAGATGTAGGGACCGACATGGCAGGAATGTTGTAAAATATTACATCCCAAATCTTAGGTTGCGTTAGGTTAGGATATACAAAGTTATAGACGTATATAATCTCCCCATCGAGAAGCAGGCGACGACACGCCAGAATGTTGTAAAATATTACATTCGACATCTTAGGTTGCCTTAGGCTAGGATATATAGCGTTATACACGTATATAATGTTCCCACCTAAAAATAGGGGCCGACGAGTCAGGAATGTTGTAAAATATTACACCCGAGATGTTAGGTTCCCTTAGGTTAGGATATACAACTTTATAGACGTATAGTATGTTCCCACCGAGATGTAGAGACCGACATGCCAGGAATGTTGTAAAATATTACATCCGAGATGTTAGTTTGCGTTAGGTTAGGATATACAACGTTATAGACGTATATAATGTCCCCATCGAGAAGCAGGCGACGACACGCCAGGAATGTTTTAAAATATTACATCCGAGATGTCAGGTTCCCTTCGGTTTGGATATATATCGTTATAGACGTATATAATGTTCCTACCGAGACTTGGGGACCGACATGCCAGGAATCTTGTAAAATATTACATCCCAGATGTTAGGTTGCTTTAGGTTAGGATATACAACGTTATAGACGTATATAATGTCCCCATCGAGAAGCAGGCGACGACACGCCAGGAATGTTGTAAAATATTACATTCGACATGTTAGGTTGCCTTAGGCTAGGATATATATCGTTATAGACGTATGTAATGTTACCACCGAGAAGTACGGGCCGACACGCCAGGAATGTTGTCAAATATTACATACGAGATGTTAGGTTGCCTTAGGTTAGGATATATAACGTTATAGACGTATATAATCTCCCCATCCAGAAGTAGGCGACGACACGCCAGGAATATTACATCCCAGATGTTAGGTTGCGTTAGGTTAGGATACACAACGTTATAGACGTATATAATGTCCCCATCGAGAAGCAGGCGACGACACGCCAGGAATGATGTAAAATATTAGATTCGACATGTTAGGTCGCCTTAGGCTAGGATATATAACGTTATAGACGTATACAATGTTCCCACCGAGAAGTACGGGCCTAGACGCCAGGAATGTTGTCAACTATTACATCCGAGGTGTTAGGTTGCCTTAGGTTGGGACATATATCGTTATAGACGTATATAATGTTCCCACAGAGACGTAGGCACCGACATGCCAGGAATGTTGTAAAATATTGCATGCCAAATGTTAGGTTGCGTTAGGTTAGGATATACAACGTTATAGACGTATATAATCTCCCCTTCGAGAAGCAGGCGACGACACGCCAGAATGTTGTAAAATATTACATCCGAGATGTTAGGTTGCCTTAGGTTAGGATATACAATGTTATAGATGTATATAATGTCCCCATCGTGAAGTAGGCGACGACACGCCAGGAATGTTGTAAAATATTACATTCGACATCTTAGGTTGCCTTAGGCTAGGATATATAACGTTATAGACGTATATAATGTTCCCACCGAAAAATAGGGGCCGACGCGTCAGGAATGTTGTAAAATATTACACCCGAGATGTTAGGTTGCGTTAGGTTAGGATATACAACGTTATAGACGTATATAATGTCCCCATCGAGAAGCAGGGGACGACACGCCAGGAATGTTGTAAAATATTACATTCGACATGTTAGGTTGCCTTAGGCTAGGATATATAACGTTATAGACGTATGTAATGTTACCACCGAGAAGTACGGGCCGACACGCCAGGAATGTTATCAACTATTAGATCCGACATGTTAGGTCGCCTTAGGCTAGGATATATAACGTTATAGACGTATGTAATGTTACCACCGAGAAGTAGGGGCCGACACGCCAGGAATGTTATCAACTATTAGATCCGACATGTTAGGTCGCCTTAGGCTAGGATATATAACGTTATAGACGTATATAATGGTCCCACCGAGAAATAGGGGCCGACGCGTCAGGAATGTTGTAAAATATTACACCCGAGATGTTAGGTTGCTTTAGGTTAGGATATACAACGATATAGATGTATATAATATCCCCATCCAGAAGTAGGCGACGACACGCCAGGAATGTTGTAAAATATTACATCCCAGATGTTAGGTTGCGTTAGGTTAGGATATACAACGTTATAGACGTATATAATGTCGCCATCGAGAAGCAGGCGACGACACGCCAGGAATGTTGTAAAATATTACATTCGACATCTTAGGTTGCCTTAGGCTAGGATATATAGCGTTATAGACGTATATAATGTTCCCACCTAAAAATAGGGGCCGATGAGTCAGGAATGTTGTAAAATATTACACCCGAGATGTTATGTTCCCTTAGGTTAGGATATACAACTTTATAGACGTATAGTATGTTCCCACCGAGATGTAGGGTCCGACATGCCAAGAATGTTGTAAAATATTACATCCGAGATGTTAGGTTGCGTTAGGTTAGGATATACAACGTTATAGACGTATATAATGTCCCAATCGAGAAGCAGGCGACGACACGCCAGGAATGTTGTAAAATATTACATTCGACAAGTTATGTGGCCTCAGGCTAGGATATATAACGTTATAGACGTATATAATGTTCCCACCGAGAAGTACGGGCGGACACGCCAGGAATGTTGTCAACTATTACATCCGAGATGTTAGGTTGCCTTAGGTTAGGATATATAACGTTATAGGCGTATATAATCTCCCCATCCAGTAGTAGGCCACGACACGCCAGGAATATTACATCCCAGATGTTAGGATGCGTTAGGTTAGGATATACAACGTTATAGACGTATATAATGTCCCCATCGAGAAGCAGGCGACGACACGCCAGGAATGTTGTAAAATATTACATTCGAGATGTTATGTTGCCTTACGTTAGGATATGTAACGTTATAGACGTATATAATTTTCCCACCGAAAAGTAGGAGCCGAAGCGCCAGGAATGATGTAAAATATTACATCCGAGATGTAGGTTTCCCTTAAGTTTGGATATATATCGTTATAGACGTATATAATGTGCAGATCGAGACGTGGGGAGGACAAGCCAGAATGTTGTAAAATATTACATCCGAGATGTTAGGTTGCCTTAGGTTAGGATATGCAACGTTATAGACGTATAGAATGACCCCATCGAGGAGCAGGCGACGACACGCCAGGAATGTTGTAAAATATAACATCCGAGATGTTATGTTGCCTTACGTTAGGATATGTAACGTTATAGACGTATATAATGTTCCCACCGAAAAGTAGGAGCCGAAGAGCCAGGAATGTTGTAAAATATTACATCCGAGATGTTAGTTTCCCTTAAGTTTGGATATATGTCGTTATAGACGTATATAACGTTCCCAACGAGACGTAGGGACCGACATGCCAGGAATGTTGTAAAATATTACATCCGAGATGTTAGATTGCTTAGGCTAGGATATACAACGTTATAGACGTATATAATGTCCCCATCGAGAAGCAGGCGACGACACGCCAGGAATGTTGTAAAATATAACATTCGAGATGTTATGTTGCCTTACGTTAGGATATGTAACGTTATAGACGTGTATAATGTTCCCACCGAAAAGTAGGAGCCGAAGCACCAGGAATGTTGTAAAATATTACATCCGAGATGTTAGTTTCCCTTAAGTTTGGATATATATCGTTATAAATGTATATAATGTCCAGATCGAGACGTGGGGACTGACAAGCCAGAATGTTGTAAAATATTACATCCGAGATGTTAGGTTGCCTTAGGTTAGGATATACAATGTTATAGACGTATATAATGACCCCATCGAGAAGCAGGCGACCACACGCCAGGAATGTTGTAAAATATAACATCCGAGATGTTATGTTGCCTTACGTTAGGATATGTAACGTTATAGACGTATATAATGTTCCCACCGAAAAGTAGGAGCCGAAGCGCCAGGAATGTTGTAAAATATGACACCCGAGATGTTAGTTTCCCTTAAGTTTGGATATATATCGTTATAGACGTATATAACGTTCCCTCCGAGACGTAGGGACCGACATGCCAGGAATGTTGGAAAATATTACATCCCAGATGTTAGATTGCGTTAGGTTAGGATATACAACGTTATAGACGTATATAATGTCCCCATCGAGAAGCAGGCGACGACACGCCAGGTATGTTGTAAAATATTACATCCGAGATGTTATGTTGCCCTACGTTAGGATATATAACGTTATAGACGTATATAATGTTCGCACCGAGAAGTACGAGCCGACACGCCAGGAATGTTGTAAGCTGTTACGGTAGAGATTTTAGGGTGCCTTAGGTTATGATATATAACGTTATGGACGTATATAATGTTCCCACCGAGAAATAGGGGCCGACGCGTCAGGAATGTTGTAAAATATTAAACTCGAGATGTTAGGTTGCCTTAGGCTAGGATATATAACGTTATAGACGTATATAATATTCCCACCGAGAAATAGGGGCCGACATGCCAGGAATGTTGTAAAATATTACATCCCAGATGTTACATTGCGTTAGGTTAGGATATACAATGTTATAGACGTATATAATGACCCCATCGAGAAGCAGGCGACCACACGCCAGGAATGTTGTAAAATATAACATCCGAGATGTTATGTTGCCTTACGTTAGGATATGTAACGTTATAGACGTATATAATGTTCCCATCGAAAAGTAGGAGCCGAAGCGCCAGGAATGTTGTAAAATATGACACCCGAGATGTTAGTTTCCCTTAAGTTTGGATATATATCGTTATAGACGTATATGACGTTCCCTCCGAGACGTAGGGACCGACATGCCAGGAATGTTGGAAAATATTACATCCCAGATGTTAGATTGCGTTAGGTTAGGATATACAACGTTATAGACGTATATAATGTCCCCATCGAGAAGCAGGCGACGACACGCCAGGTATGTTGTAAAATATTACATCCGAGATGTTATGTTGCCTTACGTTAGGATATATAACGTTATAGACGTATATAATGTCCGCACCGAGAAGTACGAGCCGACACGCCAGGAATGTTGTAAACTATTACGGTAGAGATTTGAGGTTGCCTTAGGTTATGATATATAACGTTATAGACGTATATAATGTTACCACCGAGAAATAGGGGCCGAAGCGCCAGGAATGTTGTAAAATATGACATCCGAGATGTTAGTTTCCCTTAAGTTGGATATATATCGTTATAGACGTATGTAACATTCCCACCGAGACGTAGGGACCGACATGCCAGGAATGTTGTAAAATATTACATCCGAGATGTTAGGTTGCGTTAGGTTAGGATATACAACGTTATAGACGTATATAATGTCCCCATCGAGAAGCAGGCGACGACACGCCAGGAATGTTGTAAAATATTATATCCGAGATGTTATGTTGCCTTACGTTAGGATATATAACGTTATAGACGTATATAATGTTCGCACCGAGAAGTACGAGCCGACACGCCAGGAATGTTGTAAAATATTACGGTAGAGATTTTAGGTTGCCATAGGTTATGATGTATAACGTTATAGACGTATATAATGTTCCCACCGAGAAATAGGGGCCGACGCGTCAGGAATGTTGTAAAATATTAAACTCGAGATGTTAGGTTGCCTTAGGCTAGGATATATAACGTTATAGACGTATATAATATTCCCACCGAGAAATAGGGGCCGATATGCCAGGAATGTTGTAAAATATTACATCCCAGATGTTAGGATGCGTTAGGTTAGGATATACAACGTTATAGACGTATATAATGTCCCCATCGAGAAGCAGGCGACGACACGCCAGGAATGTTGTAAAATATTACATCCGATGTGTTATGTTGCCTTACGTTAGGATATGTAACGTTATAGACGTATATAATGTTCCCACCGAAAAGTAGGAGCCGAAGCGCCAGGAATGATGTAAAATATTACATCCGAGATGTAGGTTTCCCTTAAGTTTGGATATATATCGTTATAGACGTATATAATGTGCAGATCGAGACGTGGGGACCGACAAGCCAGAATGTTGTAAAATATTACATCCGAGATGTTAGGTTGCCTTAGGTTAGGATATACAACGTTATAGACGTATATAATGACCCCATCGAGGAGCAGGCGACGACACGCCAGGAATGTTGTAAAATATAACATCCGAGATGTTATGTTGCCTTACGTTAGGATATGTAACGTTATAGACGTATATAATGTTCCCACCGAAACGTAGGAGCCGAAGCGCCAGGAATGTTGTAAAATATTACATCCGAGATGTTAGTTTCCCTTAAGTTTGGATATATGTCGTTATAGACGTATATGACGTTCCCACCGAGACGTAGGGACCGACATGCCAGGAATGTTGTAAAATATTACATCCCAGATGTTAGGTTGCGTTAGGTTAGGATATACAACGTTATAGACGTATATAATGTCCCCATCGAGAAGCAGGCGACGACACGCCAGGAATGTTGTAAAATATTATATCCGAGATGTTATGTTGCGTTACGTTAGGATATATAACGTTATAGACGTATATAATGTTCCCACCGAGAAGTACGAGCCGACACGCCAGGAATGTTGTAAACTATTACGGTAGAGGTTTTAGGTTGCCTTACGTTAGGATATGTAACGTTATAGACGTATATAATGTTCCCACCGAAAAGTTAGAGCCGAAGCGCCAGGAATGTTATAAACTATTACGGTAGAGATTTTAGGTTGCCTTAGGTTATGATATATAACGTTATAGACGTATATAACGTTCCCACCGAGACGTAGGGACCGACATGCCAGGAATGTTGTAAAATATTACATCCCAGATGTTAGGTTGCGTTAGGTTAGGATATACAACGTTATAGACGAATATAATGTCCCCATCGAGAAGCAGGCGACGACACGCCAGGAATGTTGTAAAATATTACATCCGAGATGTTATGTTGCCTTACGTTAGGATATATAACGTTATAGACGTATATAATGTTCGCACCGAGAAGTACGAACCGACACGCCAGGAATGTTGTAAACTATTACGGTAGAGATTTTAGGTTGCCTTGGGTTATGATATATAACGTTATAGACGTACATAATGTTCCCACCGAGAAATAGGGGCCGACGCGTCAGGAATGTTGTAAAATATTAAACCCGAGATGTTAGGTTGCCTTAGGCTAGGATATATAACGTTATAGACGTATATAATATTCCCACCGAGAAGTAGGGGCCGACATGCCAGGAATGTTGTAAAATATTACATCCCAGATGTTAGGTTGCGTTAGGTTCGGATATACAACGTTATGGACGTATATAATGTCCCCATCGAGAAGCAGGCGACGACACGCCAGGAATGTTGTAAAATATTACATCCGAGATGTTATGTTGCCTTACGTTAGGATATGTAACGTTATAGACGTATATAGTGTTCCCACCGAAAAGTAGGAGCCGAAGCGCCAGGAATGTTGTAAAATATTACATCCGAGATGTTAGGTTGCGTTAGGTTAGAATATACAACGTTATAGACGTATATAATGTCCCCATCGAGAAGCAGGCGACGACACGCCAGGAATGATGAAAAATATTATATCCGAGATGTTATGTTGCCTTACGTTAGGATATATAACGTTATAGACGTATATAATGTTCGCACCGAGAAGTACGAGCCGACACGCCAGGAATGTTGTAAACTATTACGGTAGAGATTTTAGGTTGCCTTAGGTTATGATATATAACGTTATTGACGTATATAATGTCCCCATCGAGAAGCAGGCGACGACACGCCAGGAATGTTGTAAAATATTACATCCGAGATGTTATGTTGCCTTACGTTAGGATATATAACGTTATAGACGTATATAATGTTCGCACCGAGAAGTACGAACCGACACGCCAGGAATGTTGTAAACTATTACGGTAGAGATTTTAGGTTGCCTTGGGTTATGATATATAACGTTATAGACGTATATAATGTTCCCACCGAGAAATAGGGGCCGACGCGTCAGGAATGTTGTAAAATATTAAACCCGAGATGTTAGGTTGCCTTAGGCTAGGATATATAACGTTATAGACGTATATAATATTCCCACCGAGAAGTAGGGGCCGACATGCCAGGAATGTTGTAAAATATTACATCCCAGATGTTAGGTTGCGTTAGGTTCGGATATACAACGTTATGGACGTATATAATGTCCCCATCGAGAAGCAGGCGACGACACGCCAGGAATGTTGTAAAATATTACATCCGAGATGTTATGTTGCCTTACGTTAGGATATGTAACGTTATAGACGTATATAGTGTTCCCACCGAAAAGTAGGAGCCGAAGCGCCAGGAATGTTGTAAAATATTACATCCGAGATGTTAGGTTGCGTTAGGTTAGAATATACAACGTTATAGACGTATATAATGTCCCCATCGAGAAGCAGGCGACGACACGCCAGGAATGATGAAAAATATTATATCCGAGATGTTATGTTGCCTTACGTTAGGATATATAACGTTATAGACGTATATAATGTTCGCACCGAGAAGTACGAGCCGACACGCCAGGAATGTTGTAAACTATTACGGTAGAGATTTTAGGTTGCCTTAGGTTATGATATATAACGTTATTGACGTATATAATGTTCCCACCGAGAAATAGGGGCCGACGCGTCAGGAATGTTGTAAAATATTAAACCCGAGATGTTAGGTTGCCTTAGGCTAGGATATATAACGTTATAGACGTATATAATATTCCCACCGAGAAATAGGGGCCGAAGCGCCAGGAATGTTGTAAAATATTACATCCCAGAAGTTAGGTTGCGTTAGGTTAGGATATACAACGTTATAGACGTATATAATGTCCCCATCGAGAAGCAGGCGACGACACGCCAGGAATGTTGTAAAATATTATATCCGAGATGTTATGTTGCCTTACGTTAGGATATATAACGTTATAGACGTATATAATGTTCGCACCGAGAAGTACGAGCCGACACGCCAGGAATGTTGTAAACTATTACGGTAGAGATTTTAGGTTGCCTTAGGTTATGATATATAACGTTATAGACGTATATAATGTTACCACCGAGAAATAGGGGCCGAAGCGCCAGAAATGTTGTAAAATATTACATCCGAGATGTTATGTTGCCTTACGTTAGGATATGTAACGTTATAGACGTATATAATGTTCCCACCGAAAAGTAGGAGCCGAAGCGCCAGGAATGTTGTAAAATATTACATCCGAGATGCTAGTTTCCCTTAAGTTTGGATATATGTCGTTATAGACGTATATAACGTTCCCAACGAGACGTAGGGACCGACATGCCAGGAATGTTGTAAAATATTACATCCCAGATGTTAGGTTGCGTTAGGTTAGGATATACAACGTTATAGACGTATATAATGACCCCATCGAGGAGCAGGCGACGACACGCCAGGAATGTTGTAAAATATAACATCCGAGATGTTATGTTGCCTTACGTTAGGATATGTAACGTTATAGACGTATATAATGTTCCCACCGAAAAGTAGGAGCCGAAGCGCCAGGAATGTTCTAAAATATTACATCCGAGATGTTAGTTTCTCTTACGTTAGGATATATATCGTTATAGACGTATATAATGTGCAGATCGAGACGTGGGGACCGACAAGCCAGAATGTTGTAAAATATTACATCCCAGATGTTAGGTTGCGTTAGGTTAGGATATACAACGTTATAGACGTATATAATGTCCCCATCGAGAAGCAGGCGACGACACGCCAGGAATGTTGTAAAATATAACATCCGAGATGTTATGTTGCCTTACGTTAGGATATGTAACGTTATAGACGTATATAATGTTCCCACCGAAAAGTAGGAGCCGAAGCGCCAGGAATGTTCTAAAATATTACATCCGAGATGTTAGTTTCCCTTAAGTTTGGATATATATCGTTATAGACGTATATAATGTGCAGATCGAGACGTGGGGACCGACAAGCCAGAATGTTGTAAAATATTACATCCCAGATGTTAGGTTGCGTTAGGTTAGGATATACAACGTTATAGACGTATATGATGTCCCCATCGAGAAGCAGGCGACGACACGCCAGGAATGTTGTAAAATATTACATCCGAGATGTTATGTTGCCTTACGTTAGGATATGTAACGTTATAGACGTATATAATGTTCCCACCGAAAAGTTAGAGCCGAAGCGCCAGGAATGTTATAAACTATTACGGTAGAGATTTTAGGTTGCCTTAGGTTATGATATATAACGTTATAGACGTATATAACGTTCCCACCGAGACGTAGGGACCGACATGCCAGGAATGTTGTAAAATATTACATACCAGATGTTAGGTTACGTTAGGTTAGGATATACAACGTTATAGACGTATATAATGTCCCCATCGAGAAGCAGGCGACGACACGCCAGGAATGTTGTAAAATATTATATTCGAGATGTTATGTTGCCTTACGTTAGGATATATAACGTTATAGACGTATATAACGTTCGCACCGAGAAGTACGAGCCGACACGCCAGGAATGTTGTAAACTATTACGGTAGAGATTTTAGGTTGCCTTAGGTTATGATATATAACTTTATAGACGTATATAATGTTCCCACCGAGAAATAGGGGCCGACGCGTCAGGAATGTTGTACAATATTAAACCCGCGATGTTAGGTTGCGTTAGGTTAGGATATACAACGTTATAGACGTATATAATGTTCCCACCGAGAAATAGGGGCCGACGCGTCAGGAATGTTGTAAAATATTAAACCCGAGATGTTAGGTTGCCTTAGGCTAGGATATATAACGTTATAGACGTATATAATATTCCCACCGAGAAATAGGGGCCGACATGCCAGGAATGTTGTAAAATATTACATCCCAGATGTTAGGTTGCGTTAGGTTAGGATATACAACGTTATAGACGTATATAATGTCCCCATCGAGAAGCAGGCGACGACACGCCAGGAATGTTGTAAAATATTACATCCGAGATGTTATGTTGCCTTACGTTAGGATATGTAACGTTATAGACGTATATAATGTTCCCACCGAAAAGTAGGAGCCGAAGCGCCAGGAATGTTCTAAAATATTACATCCGAGATGTTAGTTTCCCTTAAGTTTGGATATATATCGTTATAGACGTATATAATGTGCAGATCGAGACGTAGGGACCGACAAGCCAGAATGTTGTAAAATATTACATCCCAGATGTTAGGTTGCGTTAGGTTAGGATATACAACGTTATAGACGTATATAATGTCCCCATCGAGAAGCAGGCGACGACACGCCAGGAATGTTGTAAAATATTACATCCGAGATGTTATGTTGCCTTACGTTAGGATATGTAACGTTATAGACGTATATAATGTTCCCACCGAAAAGTTAGAGCCGAAGCGCCAGGAATGTTATAAACTATTACGGTAGAGATTTTAGGTTGCCGTAGGTTATGATATATAACGTTATAGACGTATATAACGTTCCCACCGAGACGTAGGGACCGACATGCCAGGAATGTTGTAAAACATTACATCCCAGACGTTAGGTTGCGTTAGGTTAGGATATACAACGTTATAGACGAATATAATGTCCCCATCGAGAAGCAGGCGACTACACGCCAGGAATGTTGTAAAATATTACATCCGAGATGTTATGTTGCCTTACGTTAGGATATATAACGTTATAGACGTATATAATGTTCGCACCGAGAAGTACGAACCGACACGCCAGGAATGTTGTAAACTATTACGGTAGAGATTTTAGGTTGCCTTAGGTTATGATATATAACTTTATAGACGTATATAATGTTCCCACCGAGAAATAGGGGCCGACGCGTCAGGAATGTTGTAAAATATTAAACCCGCGCTGTTAGGTTGCGTTAGGTTAGGATATACAACGTTATAGACGTATATAATGTTCCCACCGAGAAATAGGGGCCGACGCGTCAGGAATGTTGTAAAATATTAAACCCGAGATGTTAGGTTGCCTTAGGCTAGGATATATAACGTTATAGACGTATATAATATTCCCAGCGAGAAATAGGGGCCGACATGCCAGGAATGTTGTAAAATATTACATCCCAGATGTTAGGTTGCGTTAGGTTAGGATATACAACGTTATAGACGTATATAATGTCCCCATCGAGAAGCAGGCGACGACACGCCAGGAATGTTGTAAAATATTACATCCGAGATGTTATGTTGCCTTACGTTAGGATATGTAACGTTATCGACGTATATAATGTTCCCACCGAAAAGTAGGAGCCGAAGCGCCAGGAATGATGTAAAATATTACATCCGAGATGTAGGTTTCCCTTAAGTTTGGATATATATCGTTATAGACGTATATAATGTGCAGATCGAGACGTGGGGACCGACAAGCCAGAATGTTGTAAAATATTACATCCGAGATGTTAGGTTGCCTTAGGTTAGGATATACAACGTTATAGACGTATATAGTGAGCCCAACGAGGAGCAGGCGACGACACGCCAGGAATGTTGTAAAATATAACATCCGAGATGTTATGTTGCCTTACGTTAGTATATGTAACGTTATAGACGTATATAATGTTCCCACCGAAAAGTAGTAGCCGCATCGCCAGGAATGTTGTAAAATATTACATCCGAGATGTTAGTTTCCCTTAAGTTTGGATATATGTCGTTATAGACGTATATGACGTTCCCACCGAGACGTAGGGACCGACATGCCAGGAATGTTGTAAAATATTACATCCCAGAAGTTAGGTTGCGTTAGGTTAGGATATACAACGTTATAGACGTATATAATGTCCCCATCGAGAAGCAGGCGACGACACGCCAGGAATGTTGTAAAATATTATATCCGAGATGTTATGTTGCCTTACGTTAGGATATATAACGTTATAGACGTATATAATGTTCGCACCGAGAAGTACGAGCCGACACGCCAGGAATGTTGTAAACTATTACGGTAGAGATTTTAGGTTGCCTTAGGTTATGATATATAACGTTATAGACGTATATAATGTTACCACCGAGAAATAGGGGCCGAAGCGCCAGAAATGTTGTAAAATATTACATCCGAGATGTTATGTTGCCTTACGTTAGGATATGTAACGTTATAGACGTATATAATGTTCCCACCGAAAAGTAGGAGCCGAAGCGCCAGGAATGTTGTAAAATATTACATCCGAGATGTTAGTTTCCCTTAAGTTTGGATATATGTCGTTATAGACGTATATAACGTTCCCAACGAGACGTAGGGACCGACATGCCAGGAATGTTGTAAAATATTACATCCCAGATGTTAGGTTGCGTTAGGTTAGGATATACAACGTTATAGACGTATATAATGTCCCCATCGAGAAGCAGGCGACGACACGCCAGGAATGTTGTAAAATATTATATTCGAGATGTTATGTTGCCTTACGTTAGGATATATAACGTTATAGACGTATATAACGTTCGCACCGAGAAGTACGAGCCGACACGCCAGGAATGTTGTAAACTATTACGGTAGAGATTTTAGGTTGCCTTAGGTTATGATATATAACTTTATAGACGTATATAATGTTCCCACCGAGAAATAGGGGCCGACGCGTCAGGAATGTTGTACAGTATTAAACCCGCGATGTTAGGTTGCGTTAGGTTAGGATATACAACGTTATAGACGTATATAATGTTCCCACCGAGAAATAGGGGCCGACGCGTCAGGAATGTTGTAAAATATTAAACCCGAGATGTTAGGTTGCCTTAGGCTAGGATATATAACGTTATAGACGTATATAATATTCCCACCGAGAAATAGGGGCCGACATGCCAGGAATGTTGTAAAATATTACATCCCAGATGTTAGGTTGCGTTAGGTTAGGATATACAACGTTATAGACGTATATAATGTCCCCATCGAGAAGCAGGCGACGACACGCCAGGAATGTTGTAAAATATTACATCCGAGATGTTATGTTGCCTTACGTTAGGATATGTAACGTTATAGACGTATATAATGTTCCCACCGAAAAGTAGGAGCCGAAGCGCCAGGAATGATGTAAAATATTACATCCGAGATGTAGGTTTCCCTTAAGTTTGGATATATATCGTTATAGACGTATATAATGTGCAGATCGAGACGTGGGGACCGAGAAGCCAGAATGTTGTAAAATATTACATCCGAGATGTTAGGTTGCCTTAGGTTAGGATATACAACGTTATAGACGTATATAATGAGCCCAACGAGGAGCAGGCGACGACACGCCAGGAATGTTGTAAAATATAACATCCGAGATGTTATGTTACCTTACGTTAGTATATGTAACGTTATAGACGTATATAATGTTCGCACCGAGAAGTACGAGCCGACACGCCAGGAATGTTGTAAACTATTACGGTAGAGATTTTAGGTTGCCTTAGGTTATGATATATAACGTTATAGACGTATATAATGTGCAGATCGAGACGTGGGGACCGACAAGCCAGAATGTTGTAAAATATTACATCCGAGATGTTAGGTTGCCTTAGGTTAGGATATACAACGTTATAGACGTATATAATGTCCCCATCGAGAAGCAGGCGACGACACGCCAGGAATGATGAAAAATATTATATCCGAGATGTTATGTTGCCTTACGTTAGGATATATAACGTTATAGACGTATATAATGTTCGCACCGAGAAGTACGAGCCGACACGCCAGGAATGTTGTAAACTATTACGGTAGAGATTTTAGGTTGCCTTGGGTTATGATATATAACGTTATAGACGTTTATAATGTTCCCACCGAGAAATAGGGGCCGACGCGTCAGGAATGTTGTAAAATATTAAACCCGAGATGTTAGGTTGCCTTAGGCTAGGATATATAACGTTATAGACGTATATAATATTCCCACCGAGAAGTAGGGGCCGACATGCCAGGAATGTTGTAAAATATTACATCCCAGATGTTAGGTTGCGTTAGGTTCGGATATACAACGTTATGGACGTATATAATGTCCCCATCGAGAAGCAGGCGACGACACGCCAGGAATGTTGTAAAATATTACATCCGAGATGTTATGTTGCCTTACGTTAGGATATGTAACGTTATAGACGTATATAGTGTTCCCACCGAAAAGTAGGAGCCGAAGCGCCAGGAATGTTGTAAAATATTACATCCGAGATGTTAGGTTGCGTTAGGTTAGGATATACAACGTTATAGACGTATATAATGTCCCCATCGAGAAGCAGGCGACGACACGCCAGGAATGATGAAAAATATTATAACCGAGATGTTATGTTGCCTTACGTTAGGATATATAACGTTATAGACGTATATAATGTTCGCACCGAGAAGTACGAGCCGACACGCCAGGAATGTTGTAAACTATTACGGTAGAGATTTTAGGTTGCCTTAGGTTATGATATATAACGTTATTGACGTATATAATGTTCCCACCGAGAAATAGGGGCCGACGCGTCAGGAATGTTGTAAAATATTAAACCCGAGATGTTAGGTTGCCTTAGGCTAGGATATATAACGTTATAGACGTATATAATATTCCCACCGAGAAATAGGGGCGGACATGCCAGGAATGTTGTAAAATATTACATCCCAGATGTTAGGTTGCGTTAGGTTAGGATATACAACGTTATAGACGAATATAATGTCCCCATCGAGAAGCAGGCGACGACACGCCAGGAATGTTGTAAAATATTACATCCGAGATGTTATGTTGCCTTACGTTAGGATATATAACGTTATAGACGTATATAATGTTCGCACCGAGAAGTACGAACCGACACGCCAGGAATGTTGTAAACTATTACGGTAGAGATTTTAGGTTGCCTTAGGTTATGATATATAACTTTATAGACGTATATAATGTTCCCACCGAGAAATAGGGGCCGACGCGTCAGGAATGTTGTAAAATATTAAACCCGCGCTGTTAGGTTGCGTTAGGTTAGGATATACAACGTTATAGACGTATATAATGTTCCCACCGAGAAATAGGGGCCGACGCGTCAGGAATGTTGTAAAATATTAAACCCGAGATGTTAGGTTGCCTTAGGCTAGGATATATAACGTTATAGACGTATATAATATTCCCACCGAGAAATAGGGGCCGACATGCCAGGAATGTTGTAAAATATTACATCCCAGATGTTAGGTTGCGTTAGGTTAGGATATACAACGTTATAGACGTATATAATGTCCCCATCGAGAAGCAGGCGACTACACGCCAGGAATGTTGTAAAATATTATATCCGAGATGTTATGTTGCGTTACGTTAGGATATATAACGTTATAGACGTATATAATGTTCCCACCGAGAAGTACGAGCCGACACGCCAGGAATGTTGTAAACTATTACGGTAGAGGTTTTAGGTTGCCTTAGGTTATGATATATAACGTTATAGACGTATATAATGTTCCCACCGAGAAATAGGGGCCGACGCGTCAGGAATGTTGTAAAATATTAAACCCGAGATGTTAGGTTGCCTTAGGCTAGGATATATAACGTTATAGACGTATATAATATTCCCACCGAGAAATAGGGGCCGACATGCCAGGAATGTTGTAAAATATTACATCCCAGATGTTAGGTTGCGTTAGGTTAGGATATACAACGTTATAGACGTATATAATGTCCCCATCGAGAAGCAGGCGACGACACGCCAGGAATGTTGTAAAATATTACATCCGAGATGTTATGTTGCCTTACGTTAGGATATGTAACGTTATAGACGTATATAATGTTCCCACCGAAAAGTAGGAGCCGAAGCGCCAGGAATGATGTAAAATATTACATCCGAGATGTAGGTTTCCCTTAAGTTTGGATATATATCGTTATAGACGTATATAATGTGCAGATCGAGACGTGGGGACCGACAAGCCAGAATGTTGTAAAATATTACATCCGAGATGTTAGGTTGCCTTAGGTTAGGATATACAACGTTATAGACGTATATAATGAGCCCAACGAGGAGCAGGCGACGACACGCCAGGAATGTTGTAAAATATAACATCCGAGATGTTATGTTGCCTTACGTTAGTATATGTAACGTTATAGACGTACATAATGTTCCCACCGAAAAGTAGTAGCCGCATCGCCAGGAATGTTGTAAAATATTACATCCGAGATGTTAGTTTCCCTTAAGTTTGGATATATGTCGTTATAGACGTATATGACGTTCCCACCGAGACGTAGGGACCGACATGCCAGGAATGTTGTAAAATATTACATCCCAGATGTTAGGTTGCGTTAGGTTAGGATATACAACGTTATAGACGTATATAATGTCCCCATCGAGAAGCAGGCGACGACACGCCAGGAATGTTGTAAAATATTATATCCGAGATGTTATGTTGCCTTACGTTAGGATATATAACGTTATAGACGTATATAATGTTCGCACCGAGAAGTACGAGCCGACACGCCAGGAATGTTGTAAACTATTACGGTAGAGATTTTAGGTTGCCTTAGGTTATGATATATAACGTTATAGACGTATATAATGTTACCACCGAGAAATAGGGGCCGAAGCGCCAGAAATGTTGTAAAATATTACATCCGAGATGTTATGTTGCCTTACGTTAGGATATGTAACGTTATAGACGTATATAATGTTCCCACCGAAAAGTAGGAGCCGAAGCGCCAGGAATGTTGTAAAATATTACATCCGAGATGTTAGTTTCCCTTAAGTTTGGATATATGTCGTTATAGACGTATATAACGTTCCCAACGAGACGTAGGGACCGACATGCCAGGAATGTTGTAAAATATTACATCCCAGATGTTAGGTTGCGTTAGGTTAGGATATACAACGTTATAGACGTATATAATGACCCCATCGAGGAGCAGGCGACGACACGCCAGGAATGTTGTAAAATATAACATCCGAGATGTTATGTTGCCTTACGTTAGGATATGTAACGTTATAGACGTATATAATGTTCCCACCGAAAAGTAGGAGCCGAAGCGCCAGGAATGTTCTAAAATATTACATCCGAGATGTTAGTTTCCCTTAAGTTTGGATATATATCGTTATAGACGTATATAATGTGCAGATCGAGACGTGGGGACCGACAAGCCAGTATGTTGTAAAATATTACATCCCAGATGTTAGGTTGCGTTAGGTTAGGATATACAACGTTATAGACGTATATAATGTCCCCATCGAGAAGCAGGCGACGACACGCCAGGAATGTTGTAAAATATAACATCCGAGATGTTATGTTGCCTTACGTTAGGATATGTAACGTTATAGACGTATATAATGTTCCCACCGAAAAGTAGGAGCCGAAGCGCCAGGAATGTTGTAAAATGTTACATCCGAGATGTTAGTTTCCCTTAAGTTTGGATATATATCGTTATAGACGTATATAATGTGCAGATCGAGACGTGGGGACCGACAAGCCAGAATGTTGTAAAATATTACATCCCAGATGTTAGGTTGCGTTAGGTTAGGATATACAACGTTATAGACGTATATAATGTCCCCATCGAGAAGCAGGCGACGACACGCCAGGAATGTTGTAAAATATTACATCCGAGATGTTATGTTGCCTTACGTTAGGATATGTAACGTTATAGACGTATATAATGTTCCCACCGAAAAGTTAGAGCCGAAGCGCCAGGAATGTTATAAACTATTACGGTAGAGATTTTAGGTTGCCTTAGGTTATGATATATAACGTTATAGACGTATATAACGTTCCCACCGAGACGTAGGGACCGACATGCCAGGAATGTTGTAAAATATTACATACCAGATGTTAGGTTACGTTAGGTTAGGATATACAACGTTATAGACGTATATAATGTCCCCATCGAGAAGCAGGCGACGACACGCCAGGAATGTTGTAAAATATTATATTCGAGATGTTATGTTGCCTTACGTTAGGATATATAACGTTATAGACGTATATAACGTTCGCACCGAGAAGTACGAGCCGACACGCCAGGAATGTTGTAAACTATTACGGTAGAGATTTTAGGTTGCCTTAGGTTATGATATATAACTTTATAGACGTATATAATGTTCCCACCGAGAAATAGGGGCCGACGCGTCAGGAATGTTGTACAATATTAAACCCGCGATGTTAGGTTGCGTTAGGTTATGATATACAACGTTATAGACGTATATAATGTTCCCACCGAGAAATAGGGGCCGACGCGTCAGGAATGTTGTAAAATATTAAACCCGAGATGTTAGGTTGCCTTAGGCTAGGATATATAACGTTATAGACGTATATAATATTCCCACCGAGAAATAGGGGCCGACATGCCAGGAATGTTGTAAAATATTACATCCGAGATGTTAGTTTCCCTTAAGTTTGGATATATGTCGTTATAGACGTATATGACGTTCCCACCGAGACGTAGGGACCGACATGCCAGGAATGTTGTAAAATATTACATCCCAGATGTTAGGTTGCGTTAGGTTAGGATATACAACGTTATAGACGTATATAATGTCCCCATCGAGAAGCAGGCGACGACACGCCAGGAATGTTGTAAAATATTATATCCGAGATGTTATGTTGCCTTACGTTAGGATATATAACGTTATAGACGTATATAATGTTCGCACCGAGAAGTACGAGCCGACACGCCAGGAATGTTGTAAACTATTACGGTAGAGATTTTAGGTTGCCTTAGGTTATGATATATAACGTTATAGACGTATATAATGTTACCACCGAGAAATAGGGGCCGAAGCGCCAGAAATGTTGTAAAATATGATATCCGAGATGTTAGTTTCCCTTAAGTTTGGATATATATCGTTATAGACGTATATAACGTTCCCACCCAGACGTAGGGACCGACATGCCAGGAATGTTGTAAAATATTTCATCCCAGATGTTAGGTTGCGTTAGGTTAGGATATACAACGTTATAGACGTATATAATGTCCCCATCGAGAAGCAGGCGACGACACGCCAGGAATGTTGTAAAATATTACATCCGAGATGTTATGTTGCCTTACGTTAGGATATATAACGTTATAGACGTATATAATGTTCGCACCGAGAAGTACGAACCGACACGCCAGGAATGTTGTAAACTATTACGGTAGAAATTTTAGGTTGCCTTAGGTTATGATATATAACGTTATAGACGTATATAATGTTCCCACCGAGAAATAGGGGCCGACGCGTCAGGAATGTTGTAAAATATTAAACCCGAGATGTTAGGTTGCCTTAGGCTAGGATATATAACGTTATAGACGTATATAATATTCCCACCGAGAAGTACGGGCCTACACGCCAGGAATGTTGTCAACTATTACATCCGAGATGTTAGGTTCCCTTAGGTTAGGATATACAACGTTATATACGTATAGTATGTTCCCACCGG
This sequence comes from Xylocopa violacea, assembly GCA_963969225.1. Classification (NCBI taxonomy): domain Eukaryota; kingdom Metazoa; phylum Arthropoda; class Insecta; order Hymenoptera; family Apidae; genus Xylocopa; species Xylocopa violacea. Next base: position 3,867,891 of record CAXAJV010000857.1, read on the forward strand.
GATGTAGGGACCGACATGCCAGGAATGTTGTAAAATATTACATCCGAGATGTTAGGCTGCCTTAGGTTAGGATATACAAGGTTATAGATGTATATAATGTCCCCATCGAGAAGTAGGCGACGACACGCCAGGAATGTTGTAAAGTATTACATTCGACATGTTATGTGGCCTTAGGCTAGGATATATAACGTTACAGACGTATATAATGTTCCCACTGAAAAATAGGGGCCGACGCGTCAGGAATGTTGTAAAATATTACAACCGAGATGTTAGGTTCCCTTAGGTTAGGATATACAACGTTATAGACGTATAGTATGTTCCCACCGAGATGTAGGGACCGACATGCCTGGAATCTTGTATAATATTACATCCCAGATGTTAGGTTGCTTTAGGTTAGGATATACAACGATATAGACGTATATAATGTCCCCATCGAGAAGCAGGCGACGACACGCCAGGAATGTTGTAAAATGTTACATTCGACATGCTAGGTCGCCTTAGGCTAGGATATATAACGTTATAGGCGTATACAATGTTCCCACCGAGAAGTACGGGCCTACACGCCAGGAATGTTGTCAACTATTACATCCGAGGTGTTAGGTTGCCTTAGGTTAGGATATATATCGTTATAGACGTATATAATGTTCCCACCGAGACGTAGGCAGCGACATGCAAGGAATGTTGTAAAATATTACATCCCAAATGTTAGGTTGCGTTAGGTTAGGATATACAACGTTATAGACGTATATAATCTCCCCATCGAGAAGCAGTCGACGACACGCCAGAATGTTGTAAAATATTACATCCGAGATGTTAGGTTGCCTTAGGTTAGGATGTACAATGTTATAGATGTATATAATGTCCCCATCGAGAAGTAGGCGACGACACGCCAGGAATGATGTAAAATATTAAATTCGATATGTTTTGTCGCCTTAGGCTAGGATATATAACGTTATAGACGTATACAATGTTCCCACCGAGAAGTTCGGGCCTACACGCCAGGAATGTTGTCAACTATTACATCCGATATGTTAGGTTGCCTTAGGTTAGGATATATATCGTTATAGACGTATATAATGTTCCCACCGAGACGTAGGCACCGACATGCAAGGAATGTTGTAAAATATTACATCCCAAATGTTAGGTTGCGTTAGGTTAGGATATACAACGTTATAGACGTATATAATCTCCCCATCGAGAAGCAGGCGACGACACGCCAGGAATGTTGTAAAATATTACATTCGACATGCTAGGTCGCCTTAGGCTAGGATATATAAGGTTATAGACGTATACAATGTTCCCACCGAGAAGTACGGGCCTACACGCCAGCAATGTTGTCAACTATTACATCCGAGATGTTAGGTTGCCTTAGGTTAGGATATATACCGTTATAGACGTATACAATGTTTCCACCGAGAAGTAGGGACCGACATGCCAGGCATGTTATAAAATATTACATCCGAGATGATAGGTTGCCTTAGGTTAGGATATACAGTGTTATAGATGTATATAATGACCCTATCCAGAAGTAGGCGACGACACGCCAGGAATGTTGTAAAATTTTACATTCGATATGTTAGGTTGCCTTAGGCTAGAATATATAACGTTATAGACGTATATAATGTTCCCACTGAAAAATAGGGGCCGACGCGTCAGGAATGTTGTAAAATATTACACCCGAGATGTTAGGTTCCCTTATGTTAGAATATACAACGTTATAGACGTATAGTATGTTCCCACCGAGATGTAGGGACCGACATGCCAGGAATGTTGTAAAATATTACATCCGAGATGTTAGGTTGCGTTAGGTTAGGATATACAACGTTATAGACGTATATAATGTCCCCATGGAGAAGCAGACGACGACACGCCAGGAATGTTATAAAATATTACATCCGAGATGTTAGGTTGCCTTAGGTTAGGATATACAAGGTTATAGATGTATATAATGACCCTATCCAGAAGTAGGCGACGACACTCCAGGAATGTTGTAAAATATTACATTCCAGGTGTTAAGTTGCGTTAGGTTAGGATATACAACGTTATAGACGTATATTATGTCCCCATCGAGAAGCAGGCGACGACACGCCAGGAATGTTGTAAAATATTACATCCGAGATGTTAGGTTCTCTTCGGTTTGGATATATATCGTTATAGCCGTATATAATGTTCCTACCGCGACTTGGGGACCGACATGCCTGGAATCTTGTATAATATTACATCCCAGATGTTAGGTTGCTTTAAGTTAGGATATACAACGATATAGACGTATATAATGTCCCCATCGAGAAGCAGGCGACGACACGCCAGGAATGCTGTAAAATATTACATTCGACATGCTAGGTCGCCTTAGGCTAGGATATATAACGTTATAGACGTATACAATGTTCCCACCGAGAAGTACGGGCCTACATGCCAGGAATGTTGTAAAATATTACATCCGAGATGTTAGGCTGCCTTAGGTTAGGATATACAAGGTTATAGATGTATATAATGTCCCCATCGAGAAGTAGGCGACAACACGCCAGGAATGTTGTAAAGTATTACATTCGACATGTTATGTGGCCTTAGGCTAGGATATATAACGTTATAGACGTATATAATGTTCCCACTGAAAAATAGGGGCCGACGCGTCAGGAATGTTGTCAACTATTACATCCGAGATGTTAGGTTGCCTTAGGTTAGGATATATAACGTTATAGACGTATATAATCTCCCCATCCAGAAGTAGGCGACGACACGCCAGGAATATTACATCCCAGATGTTAGGTTGCGTTAGGTTAGGATACACAACGTTATAGACGTATATAATGTTCCCATCGAGAAGTAGGCGACGACACGCCAGGAATGTTGTAAAATATTACATTCGACATGTTAGGTCGCCTTAGGCTAGGATATATAACGTTATAGACGTATACAATGTTCCCACCGAGAAGTACGGGCCTACACGCCAGGAATGTTGTCAACTATTACATCCGAGATGTTAGGTTGCCTTAGGTTAGGATATATACCGTTATAGACGTATACAATGTTTCCACCGAGAAGTAGGGACCGACATGCCAGGCATATTATAAAATATTACATCCGAGATGATAGGTTGCCTTAGGTTAGGATATACAATGTTATAGATGTATATAATGTCCCCATCGAGAAGTAGGCGACGACACGCCAGGAATGTTGTAAAGTATTACATTCGACATGTTAGGTTGCCTTAGACTAGGATATATAACGTTATAGACGTATATAATGTTCCCACCGAAAAATAGGGGCCGACGCGTCAGGAATGTTGTAAAATATTACATTCGACATGTTAGGTGGCCTTAGGCTAGGATATATAACGTTATAGACGTATATAATGTTCCCACCGAGAAGTACGGGCGGACACGCCAGGAATGTTGTCAACTATTACCTCCGAGATGTTAGGTTGCCTTAGGTTAGGATATATAACGTTATAGACGTATATAATCTCCCCATCCAGAAGTAAGCGACGACACGCCAGGAATATTACATCCCAGATGTTAGGTTGCGTTAGTTTGGGATACACAACGTTATAGACGTATATAATGTTCCCATGGAGAAGCAGGCGACGACGCGCCAGGAATGATGTAAAATATTACATTCGACATGTTAGGTCGCCTTAGGCTAGGATATATAACGTTATAGACGTATACAATGTTGCCACCGAGAAGTTCGGGCCTACACGCCAGGAATGTTGTCAACTATTACATCCGATATGTTAGGTTGCCTTAGGTTAGGATATATTTCGTTATAGACGTATATAATGTTCCCACCGAGACGTAGGCATCGACATGCAAGGAATGTTGTAAAATATTACATCCCAAATGTTAGGTTGCGTTAGGTTAGGATATACAACGTTATAGACGTATATAATCTCCCCATCGAGAAGCAGTCGACGACACGCCAGAATGTTGTAAAATATTACATCCGATATGTTAGGTTGCCTTAGGTTAGGATATACAATGTTATAGATGTATATAATGTCCCCATCGAGAAGTAGGCGACGACACGCCAGGAATGATGTAAAATATTAAATTCGACATGTTAGGTCGCCTTAGGCTAGGATATATAACGTTATAGACGTATATAATGTTCCCATCGAAAAATAGGGGCCGACGCGTCAGGAATGTTGTAAAATATTACATTCGACATGACAGGTGGCCTTAGGCTAGGATATATAACATTATAGACGTATATAATGTCCCCATCCAGAAGTAGGCGACGACACGCCGGGAATATTACATCCCAGATGTTAGGTTGCGTTAGGTTAGGATACACAACGTTATAGACGTATATAATGTTCCCATCGAGAAGCAGGCGACGACACGCCAGGAATGATGTAAAATATTAAATTCGATATGTTAGGTCGCCTTAGGCTAGGATATATAACGTTATAGACGTATACAATGTTCCGACCGAGAAGTAGGCGACGACACGCCAGGAATGCTGTAAAATTTTGCATTCGACATGTTAGGTTGCCTTAGGCTAGAATATATAACGTTATAGACGTATACAATGTTCCCACCGAGAAGTACGATCCTACACGCCAGGAATGTTGTCAACTACTACATCCGAGGTGTTAGGTTGCCTTAGGTTAGGATATATATCGTTATAGACGTATATAATGTTCCCACCGAGACGTAGGCACCGACATGCCAGGAATGTTGTAAAATATTACATCCGAGATGTTAGGTTGCCTTAGGTTATTATATATAACGTTATAGACGTATATAATATTCCCACCGAGAAGTAGGGACCGACATGCCAGGAATGTTGTAAAATATTACATCCGAGATGTTAGGTTCCCTTAGGTTTGGATACATATCGTTATAGACGTATATAATGTTCCTACCGAGACTTGTGGACCGACATGCCAGGAATCTTGTAAAATATTACATCTCAGATGTAAGGTTGCGTTAGGTTAGGATATGCAACATTATAGACGTATATAATGTCCCCATCGAGAAGCAGGAGACGACACGCCAGGAATGTTGTAAAATATTACATCCGAGATGTTAGGTTCTCTTCGGTTTGGATATATATCGTTATAGCCGTATATAATGTTCCTACCGCGACTTGGGGACCGACATGCCTGGAATCTTGTATAATATTACATCCCAGATGTTAGGTTGCTTTAAGTTAGGATATACAACGATATAGACGTATATAATGTCCCCATCGAGAAGCAGGCGACGACACGCCAGGAATGATGTAAAATATTACATTCGACATGCTAGGTCGCCTTAGGCTAGGATATATAAAGTTATAGACGTATACAATGTTCCCACCGAGAAGTACGGGCCTACACGCCAGGAATGTTGTCAACTATTACATCCGAGATGTTAGGTTCCCTTAGGTTAGGATATACAAGGTTATAGATGTATATAATGTCCCCATCGAGAAGTAGGCGACGACACGCCAGGAATGTTGTAAAGTATTACATTCGACATGTTATGTGGCCTTAGGCTAGGATATATAACGTTATAGACGTATATAATGTTCCCACTGAAAAATAGGGGCCGACGCGTCAGGAATGTTGTCAACTATTACATCCGAGATGTTAGGTTGCCTTAGGTTAGGATATATAACGTTATAGACGTATATAATCTCCCCATCCAGAAGTAGGCGACGACACGCCAGGAATATTACATCCCAGATGTTAGGTTGCGTTAGTTTGGGATACACAACGTTATAGACGTATATAATGTTCCCATGGAGAAGCAGGCGACGACGCGCCAGGAATGATGTAAAATATTACATTCGACATGTTAGGTCGCCTTAGGCTAGGTTATATAACGTTATAGACGTATACAATGTTCCCACCGAGAAGTTCGGGCCTACACGCCAGGAATGTTGTCAACTATTACATCCTATATGTTAGGTTGCCTTAGGTTAGGATATATTTCGTTATAGACGTATATAATGTTCCCACCGAGACGTAGGCATCGACATGCAAGGAATGTTGTAAAATATTACATCCCAAATGTTAGGTTGCGTTAGGTTAGGATATACAACGTTATAGACGTATATAATCTCCCCATCGAGAAGCAGTCGACGACACGCCAGAATGTTGTAAAATATTACATCCGATATGTTAGGTTGCCTTAGGTTAGGATATACAATGTTATAGATGTATATAATGTCCCCATCGAGAAGTAGGCGACGACACGCCAGGAATGATGTAAAATATTAAATTCGATATGTTAGGTCGCCTTAGGCTAGGATATATAACGTTATAGACGTATACAATGTTCCCACCGAGAAGTAGGCGACGACACGCCAGGAATGCTGTAAAATTTTGCATTCGACATGTTAGGTTGCCTTAGGCTAGAATATATAACGTTATAGACGTATACAATGTTCCCACCGAGAAGTACGATCATACACGCCAGGAATGTTGTCAACTATTACATCCGAGGTGTTAGGTTGCCTTAGGTTAGGATATACATCGTTATAGACGTATATAATGTTCCCACCGAGACGTAGGCACCGACATGCCAGGAATGTTGTAAAATATTACATCCGAGATGTTAGGTTGCCTTAGGTTATTATATATAACGTTATAGACGTATATAATATTCCCACCGAGAAGTAGGGACCGACATGCCAGGAATGTTGTAAAATATTACATCCGAGATCTTAGGTTCCCTTAGGTTTGGATACATATCGGTATAGATGTATATAATGTTCCCACCGAGAAGTACGGGCGGACACGCCAGGAAAGTTGTCAACTATTACTTCCGAGATGTTAGGTTGCCTTAGGTTAGGATATATAACGTTATAGACGTATATAATCTCCCCATCCAGAAGTAGGCGACGACACGCCAGGAATATTGTAAAATATTATATTCGACATGTTAGGTCGCCTTAGGCTAGGATATATAGCGTTATAGATGTATATAATGTTCCCACCGAGAAGTACGGGCGGACACGCCAGGAAAGTTGTCAACTATTACTTCCGAGATGTTAGGTTGCCTTAGGTTAGGACATATATCGTTATAGGCGTATATAATGTTCCCACCGAGACGTAGGGACCGACATGCCAGGAATGTTGTAAAATATTACATCCCATACGTTAGGTTCCATTAGGTTAGGATATACAACGTTATAGACGTATATAATGTCGCCATCGAGAAGTAGGCGCCGACCCGCCAGGAATGTTGGAAAATACTACATCCGAGGTGTTAGATTGCCTTAGGTAACTCTATATAACATTATAGACGTATAAAATGTCCACACCCAGAAGTACGGGCCGACAAGACCGGGATTCTGTAAAACATTACCAGCGAGGGGCTAAAAGGGTTAGGTTAGGTTATATTACGTTATAGACGTGTATAATGTTCCCATCGAGAAGTTGGGACCGGCCTGCTAGGAGTGTTGGAAAATACTACATCCGAGATGTTACGCTGCCTCAGGTTAGGATATATAACGCTATAGACGTATATAATGTCCCAACCGAGACGTACGGGCCGACACGACCGGGATTCTGTAAAACATTATTACCAAGGGGCAAGATGGGTTATGTTAGGTTATATTACGATATAGAAGTACATAATGTTCCTACCGAGAAGTAGAGGCCAACTTGCCCAGGAATGTTGTAAAATACTACATTCGAGTGGTTTGGCTGCCTTAGGTTAGGATATATAACGCTATAGACGTATATAAGGTCCCAACCGAGGCGTACGGGACGACATGAACGGGATTCTGTAAAACCTTATCAGCGAGGTTCTAGTTGGGTTCGGTTAGGTTATATTACGTTATAGATGTTTATAATGTTCCCACCGAGATGTAAGGGCCGATCCGCCAGGATTGTTAGAAAATACTACATCCGAGATGTTAGGTTGCCTTAGGTTGGGATATACAACGTTATAGACGTATATAATGTCCCCACCGAGAAGTTCGGGACGACACGACTGCGATTCAGTAAAACATTACCACCTAGGGGCTAGATGGGTTAGGTTAGGCTACATAACGTTGTAGACTTATATGATGTCCGCACCCAGAAGTACGGGACGACACGACCGGGATTCTGTAAAACAATACCAGCGAAGGGTTAGATGGGTTAGGTTAGGTTATATTACGTTATAGACGTATATAATGTTCCCACCGAGAAGTAGGGCCCGACCCACCAGGAATGTTGTAAAATACTACATCCGACATGTTAGGCTGCCTTAGGTTAGGATAAATAACGATATAGCCGTATATAATATCCCCACCGAGACGTACGGGCCGACGTGCCCGGGATGCTGTAAAACATTACCCGTGAGATGCTAGATAGGTTAGGATAGGTTATATTATTCTATAGACGTATATAATGTTCCCACCGGGTACAACACGCCGACCCGCGAGGTATATTGTAAAATAATACCGTCGAGCAGTTAGGTTGCCTTAGGTGAGGATATATACCGTCATAGACGTATATGATATTCCCACCGTGATATTCTACAACATTGCTGGCGCGTCGGCCTCTACTTCACGGCGGGCTAATTATATACGTCAATATCGTTATATATCCTAACATAAGGAAATCTAACCTCTCGGCGGTAATATTTTACAACATTCCCTTCGTGTCGGCCCGTCCTTCTCGGTGGAGACATTATATACGCCTATAACGTTATATATCCTAACCTAAGCCAATGTAACAATCACGGATGTAATATTTTACAACATTCCTGGCATGTCGGCCACTACTTCTTGGTGGGAACATTATATAGGTCTATAACCTATTGTAACCTAACCTAACCCAGTTATCCCGTGGGTAATAATGTTCTACAATATCCCGGGCGTGTTGGCCCCTGCTTTCCGATGGGAACATTATATAGGTCCATAACGTTAAATAACCTAACCTAACCTCTCGACCATAATACCTTACTATATTCCTGGCGGGTCGGCCCGTACTTCTCGATGGAAACATTATATACGTCTATAACGTACTATAACCTACCCTGTCCCATCTAGCCCCTCGGTGGAAATGTTTTACAGAATTCTGGTCATCTCGGCCCGTACGTCTCGATGAGGACCGTACATATGTTTATATCGTTTTACATCCTAACCTAAGGCAACCTAACATCTCGGATGTAATGTTTTACAACATTCCTGGAGCGTCAGCCCCTACTTCTCGGTGGGAACATTATATACGTCTATAACGTACTATAACCTAACCTAACCCATCTAACACCTCGGTGGTAATGGTTAACAGAATCCCGGTCGTGTGTGCCCGTACTTCTAGGTGGGGCATTATATAAGTCTAGAATGTCATATATCCTAACCTAAGGCAACCTAACATCTTGGATGTAATATTTTACGACATTTCTGGCGTGTCGGCCCCTACTTCTGGGTGGGAACATTATATACGCTTGTAACGTTATATAACGTAGCATGACACAACTTAGTCACTGGGTGGTAGTGTTTTACAAAAGCCCAGACGTTTCAGCTCCTAGGTATTGGGTGGGAATATTATATACGTCTATAACGTTATATATCCTAACCTAAGGTAACCGTACATCTCGGATGTAATATTTTTCAACATTCCTGGCAAGCAAGACCCTTCTTCTAGGTGGGAACATTATATACGTCTATAACGTTATATGTCATAACCTAAGGCAACCTAACCTCTCGAGGGTAATATTTAACAACATTCCTAGCAGGTTAGTCCCTGCTTCACGGTGTGGACATTATATACGTTCTATGACGTTATATAACCTAACGTAACGCAACCTAACCTGTCGCTCGTAATATTTTACAACATTAGTGGCGGGTCGGCCCATACTTCTCGGTCGGAACGTTATCTACGTCTGAAACGTTATGTAACCGGACCTAACGCAAGCTGAGGTCTCGGCGGTCATGTTTCGTTTTAGATTCTTTAAAACACTACCATCGTGGGGCTAGATGGGTTAGGTTAGGTTATAGTACGTTATAGACGTATATAATGTTATTACCGAGATGTAGGTTCCGACACGCCAGGAACGTTGTAAAATGTTACCGCCGAGAGGTTAGGCTGCCGTAAGTTATAATATATAACGTTATAGACGCATATAATGTTCCCACCGCGATGTAGGGCCAGCATGCCCGGGATCCTGTGAAACACTACTACACAAGTGCTGCGTGGAATTAGGTTAATTTATTTTAGATTCTATTTATGTATAATGTTCCCTACGAGAAGTAGTGGCCGACACGTCAGGAATGTTGTAAAATATTACTGCCGAGATGTTAGGTTGCCTTAGGTTAGGATATATAACATTGTAGACGTAAATAATGTTCCCGCCGAGAAGTTGGGGCCGACACGTCAGGAATTTTATAAAATATTAACGTCGAGAAGTTAGGTTTTGTTGGGTTAGGTTATATTTGTTTGTATTTATATATAATTGTCGAGCGGATAAAATGTATCATGTTTGGAATACCTTGGGTTGAATATGCGGGCTACGAAATGCTAGGGGGTTACGAATGACCCAGATCCAATAAGTAATTAAATGAGACCAACACTACAGGCCCTTGGAAAGCATCGCGGACCCTGGGTGTCGAATTAGGTGGCAGGGAATCTCTTGGCGCGGTTAGTAATAGCACAGCTTCAATAGGGGGTTGAATGAATCCAATTCTAGTGGCCCCTGTTACAGTATGTTCGGTCCTATGTTTCGAAGTAGTCGGCTATAGAACTCCTGGAGCGATTACTACTGGCCAAGAGCCAATAAGTACTTAAATGAATCCAATATTAGGGGCCCCAGGCACGGCATATCCGGCCCTAGGTGTCAAGTAAGTGGAGGCTGACGAACTTCTGGAGGGGTCGTTAATGGCCAACAGACAATATATACTTAAATCAAACCAATACTAGGGTCCACAGACATGATATGTCCGACCCTATGTTTCGTATAAGGAGGTAGAACTCATGGATTGGTTATTAATGGCGCAGAGCGAATCAGTACATAAGTGAAGTCAATTCTAGGGGTACCAGATACGGCATGTCTGGCTCTGGGAGTCGAAATATGTGGAGAGCGAACTCCTGGAGCGGTCACTAGTGGCCCATAGACAATATGTACTTGAATGAAAAAAATTCTAGAGGCCCGAGATTCGGTATGTCATCTCCTAGGTGTAGAATTTGTAGGACCGGTAGCTGATGCGTTACGATGCACGCGTGTCTCCGCTATTTATTGCGAAAATCGCGGAATCATTCGGTGTCAAGGAGTATCGAAATCTCGAGATCCGTGAAGCGGATACAAACGCGAAATGTCACTGGTCGCAATTTTTGTTCGCAGGCACATCTGCGAGCATTATGACTCTACGCTAGCCACCCCTTTGGAACGTCGCCTCTTAGGACCTCGCGCTTTTTCTTGGACTTTCTGCTTTGCCAATCAATGCGGAAAATGGAAAAATGAATTCCTCGTGTCCTATATCGCGTTGTGTGTGCTTACGCGAACGTGCTACCCTTCCTCAATTACACGGCGTTATAGGCGGTTATAAAACTGTATCAACGAACTTCTAGTTCAAATAGTTCATGGTATCATTTCCTATACGCGACGATAAGAAAATCCAAGGTACAACGAAAGCTGCTTACAGCCAGTCTACGAAATTTCTAATAAAAATCTCGCGATCCCTCCCATCGGCGGAGGGGAGAAAAACTCAGCTTAAATCTTCATGGAGTTTTAATAAAAACTTTAAGAGAAATTATAAGAGCATTAAAGTTTCGTAAGAAATAAAACCTTGCTGTGTTTATAGAAGCTTTTCCCTGGGAAAAAATCGTTCGCTGGCTCCCGATAAAAATTCCTCTTATCACATTCCAGTCATCGTTCGCCACAGATTATTAACAGTGGTACATCGTAGCGGACAAACAAAAAAAGAAGGGAGCAGTTAAGCTCGCCAACAGATCACGGACCAATCTAGCTGCGAATTTAAATGATAGCGCCGATTTAAAAGGTCGGTTGGAAAGCATCCAATATTAACAATACATTGCTTGCTTTTCAAAAGAGGTAGCACTGATCGTTCGGAGAAGATTAAAGGTCCATTCTCACCGTCTATGCGGGAGATTAAAGCGGAGACCCTTGCGCCGGCCGCGAAGTCGCTCGTGAAACAAAAGGAGCACGGCCGCTGAACCAATGTAAACCCATCAAATGGAAAAATCGCTCCATTAGCGAGTGTTCTCGAAAGTAAACGAGGGATACCTATCGAGAACAAAAACAACTTCCCTCTTCTAAAGTGCAGTTCCGTATAATCGAACAAAGATATATCGTCAGAAGAATAATCAATCCACTTTACACGTCACGGGAATGGAGACTTTTGTCTCCAATTATTTGCCAGTAGACGATCTTTGCGTGCCATTAAGGATTCCCTTTGTTCCCACCTTGGTCCCCTTTTGACTTGCAGGGGATGCTGCGTCGCCGCGGAACTCCATTCTATGGGTTCTTTCTTCTCGCGGACGAAAGAACGTACGCGATCACGTTCGAAATTGTATCCGTGGAATTCGCTTGACGAAAAATATTTTGTAGCACTTGAATGCCAGGTGGAAACGCCGTCATGGAACTCGTCGAAATGATTAAAATCCTTAGAAAAATGCCACGCGGATTCCTCAATCGAACCAAGGAGTGATCACACCCATCTGTTTCGCGCACATGTACCTTATACAAGCCTGTATAATTGAACGGATCCCGAATACGATTGAGAAAGTTACGACAACATATGTTGTCATAGACAATGCAGATGTCAGCGGCTCGAACCAGACCAATTAGGGCGAGGAGCTGATACAAATGTACAATATACAGTCGTAATTACATGCACCAGTTAAACGATCCAACAATGAGGATTTGCTGATCACTTCGCGCTGAATTCCTTCTACTGGTCGCGATTAAGAGATCGATCATTAAAAGATGACAATTCAGATTCCGTTTGAATAAATTCACGACAGATTATCTCTGTCACACGCGTGTCAAATTTTAACACCACGAAAGGTATTTACGGTAACCCCTTCAGTTGCGGATTCTACAGGATGTCTAATGTCTTTTAGAAAGTGTAATTTCTCTTTCAGGGGTTGAGAAGGAACGGAACACAATATTGGCTACTAATTTTCGCTGTTGAGGATAATGATAGACTGTCGTGATAAAATTTCATGAAAACATGCATTCTTGTATGTAATATTTGTTATCAGTTTAACTTTATACCTCGAAATACGGGGGTAGATGAAAAAAATGTTCAAACACGAACAATGGAAGAATCCCTGAATTTTTCCCGCGGCATACTGTTCTTCTTATTCTCTTTCTCTTCAATATTGGCTTCTTATTTTCTCTTGATGAAGGCATCGCTCCCAAAATCCACATCCAGATAGTAATATGTACTACCCAGTATTCACCATATCCAGTTAATGTTGCTCTCTTTTCAAACAAATTTTCAAGTTTCTTACTAATGCTGGTTCCTTTCCGTAAACCGTCAAATTCTCTAGTGAATTCGTCAAGCGATAAAACAGAAATGAACTACTTACAACGTGAATTACTGATTTCATCAACTGAAAGGTAAAAAATGAATCCTTCGGATATTCCATTCAAATTATCACCCACGGATAAGAGAAGATGAGGAAATCAAAGTTACCGTTGAAATTACCCGTGAAGATAATTGAATTAAAGACATCTGAGACCTCCAAAATGTCAATTTAAGCTGGAAAGTGTCGTGAGAATCGAAGACCAAGTTTAATACGCTCTGCAAGGAAGTATGCTTACCTCACCTAAATCGTCCAATAACCGTTTAACGGGGCTCGGTCGATTCCTACCAACCTATCGCTGTCCCCGCGAAATCACCGTTTCCGTCGATACATCTGACAATAAACCTGGCATGTGCCTACTCCGAGAGACGGGGCGAAACGGGGTCCATTTCGTACGATTCAATCCTATCGAGCGCGGCAGCCCTTCGATAAAGTAACGGCCTTATTAAAGCCCTGTAACTCCATTGTTCCGACAGATATTTAGCCCACGAACGCGTCAAACCTGGACACGAGCACGGAAAGGAGATCAAGTAATATAACCTTCGTTTCCGAGGCTTTCCTTCAGGATTCGCAGCCGCGCGAAATTTATTGGACAAAGAGGAAAGACCGTGCCTCGAAACGGACTAATTAACGCGCAAGCAGTGTTAAAATAATGGATGCTCGCGTTGAATCGCGACGATCCACGGTTAGATAGGATACAACGGTTATAGCGCGAGGGGTTAATTTTCTGGAAGAGCGACTAGGGGATCGCTGCGCGGCCTGGCAACAATAAGATGTCGCTTAAAGAGATTATATTGGCTTTCGAGATAGCGTTAACCGAGTGGTAATTAATTCTGCATCAATTGTATAGATTATATCGACATCGCGATAGCTTCGTTCCTAAGCTATCATATTCTCGGATTATTAAAATTTCATTCGATTAACTGCGCGAGGGTGATCCATCAACGATACTGCTGATCGTATCGGTCTATAGAAAGGCGATCGATAAATCTGATTTATAGAAACTAGGAAAATCACTCTCGATCAAATCGCAGTTTGGCTCCGTGCCAACCAAATGAAAACGCTTGTACTAAGAGTAATCGGATCAACGTGTTATGGCTACAAAAAGCATTCGCACGAGCGAGATTTCCACCGACGCTGTTCAAATAAATGGATTTCCAGGGTATTAATCTTTTACAGTCACTTGAAGGTACTATCAGAAGTGATGGAGAATTTAATATGAACGCATTGAACACAATTAATCAATACACCGATGCTAAAATATGTACAACGGTGCACCAGGACTCTGTATGCGCCTGTTGCGGCCACTGGCTCCTTCGATTTGGATACGAGAAATTTAGTGGTAATATTCCACGCTTAACTGATAGCCAATGTTTGATCGAGGTTAGTTCCTGCTTTGACTATGCACGTGTAATGCTCGGAGTTCCAACTATGCGGTATTCTTCTGTAATTTCGAAAATGTGCAACACTCGCAGAGATATTTACTGGTTCGTTATTGCATCATGATTAATAACTTAGCTCAAAATAAACTCCACGATATTAATGCACTTCACGTATCTGTAATACAAAGCTTCAACCCTTAACCTCTAAGTTGATTGCATACACAATATACGTATGAATAATTAATCTTCAAACATTTCCATTCCTCTGCAAATAGATTAAACCGCTCTCAAACAGAGCGAATCAAATTTAACCCTTTTGTACCATTCAAATAGTTTCAACCAAATTGCCTCGAACCGTCTCGGTGCAACAAACACGTACATCTCGTAGAGAACGATATTCGATACGTTTCTCCTCGATTAGCATAAGATTACTAGATCGATAGGTCTTATTATGCGATGTGGTGGATTCACAGAGACGCTGCGTATTTTTGCAGGACCAGGACATGTTTGTCACGGGAGGCAGGTGGTGCGGCGGAACAACTGTTGGCTGGCCGTACTGGCCGTGTCAGTGGTGCTATCGATTCTTCGAAACAGTTTGGCGGGCGAACGGTATCCGCTCGATTATGGTAACAACCAGCTGTCGGTTAACCGCGCCGAAGTCGCTTACGGGGCTCGCGGCGCTAATGAACCATCCCTGAAATTCCAAAACCATTCAAATACTCCGTCATCCCGGCACCCTTAAAAGTTATCATTGCCATCAACTACCGCTCGGCAAACATTCCGTCCACTCGTCAAGAATGACATCACGGAGGAGTCGTCGAGAGCAATTTCCTGGCGAACCGCCCAGGCGGTGGGCGCGAATCAAACCGACGAAGATGACGATCGATCGATCCGGTCGAGCGATCGTCGACTCGCGGATCCCGACCCGTCGAACGACTGCCACAAGGAACGACGCGATAAACGCCGAGCCGGGCCAACTGCGAGGGGATCGACCGGATTCACCGGGAGTTCAGTGAATATTCCGGAAGAGCCCCGCTTATCCTCCCGGGTTTCCCGTGTCGCGATGAAAGACGTCGCTAGAGAGGCGGCGATGCGACCGTTGATTACGGTCACGTTGTTGTGGATTCGTGCAATGACGACTCGCTAAAGGCTTTCAGACGAGAGAACAAGGACGTGAGAAGGCAAAGGGGATTCAGTGGCGAGCTTCGACGTCTTCGGATGAAAAGATCCTATAGGGTGGACGGTCAAAGGACCATGGACTATTTTCAGGCTGACGGTATCGTGGGTTCTCGGAGCTTGGGAGATGGCGAGGAAACCGCAATGGAAGCGACATTCGACTGAGATTCCTGAATCCGTTGTTTCTATCGGTAAAGCATTCGAAACAGGATTGAAATCGGAGAAATTCGCGGATCCAGGGGGATTGAGTGGTAGGAAGCCGTCGGAAGGCTCGGTTGAGCAATATTTAATCGATTCCGCCGAGTCTTCCACCTCTATTAATCAACTATTAAGGATTGGACGGTTGAAATTGAAAACGCTGACGGGTCGAAAAAGATTAAAAGACGCGAAGAGACGAGCATCTACGAAAGGTAAGAAAGATACGCGAGATGTTGAGCCCAAAGGATACATCCAGAAACGATATTTCATTGAAACTCCTAAATCTTCCGCTTCTATTAGTGAACTGTTCGACGGAGAATTGATACCAAAAGGGAAATCGGAAATAGAAGTCGACGGGCATGATAATTCCATGTATCAGTTGATGAGCAGAAGGTCCATTAAAATTCGGGAATAAAACTTGACGAAGAGCCGAGGTCGTTCGATTTTGGTGATGTAATAAATCTGGAGTGGTCGTACCTCTGCCAGAATTCGGGATCCTCGAATTGCGAGCCGCGAGGCAAAAGAGTCAAAGCAATCAAGACAGAAGGGAGGACTCCTCATTCTTCAGAGTTCGAAGGTTCCTGGTGAACGTCGACGTCTCGTAAATCAACGTTGATTCGGAGAGAGATGGAGTATACGCGCCAGTTGAATGGAATCTCCGTGAAACAGATATCAACAAATGGAAGCGATGATGAGGCAGACAGGAGAACCCGTGGAAATTTTTCGATCCGCGAGAAGAGAAATATTATTCCGTCTAGCGACGCGGTCACGTTGCATTCGTCGCAATACGATGGAACTTCATTGAATGTTACTTTCAACGAAACGACAAATGATTTTTTGGATAACGATGCGAAAATTGTTGAGACAGAATTGGAGATCGACTTCATTTCAGAGAACGTTAAGTATAACTCACTGGACGATCGAGATGCTGCAGCACACGTACAGCAGTGGAATGATTCGACGTTAAATTTGAGTACTTTAACATTGAGCAATGAATTCAGTTCAACAAGTCACGACGGAAGCACAGGATGAGTTAACAGAGTAACACTCGAAGCACCAGATGTGGTGAGTGAGAACGATTCACTGCTATCGGATAGCTCGATGTTAAATGGCAAACCGAATTCGACGTTGAAATGACAATGCACAGTTACCGGAAAACGTTTCAAGTCTAAGTAACGATGTGATCTCGATAAGACTCAATTTGAGCGCGGATTCGTCGCAAGATATGGAATTAGACGCTCCGCGGAGCGAGATTGATAAGGCTAAAGAAGAGGCGAATAAAGCGACAACGGAAGAGGCTTCTGCGCAAAGTAACGTGACAAAGGAGTCTGACGGCGTCCTCGTGAACTCCGAGCATAGCTCTGTTGCGGCGCCAAGGAGTGCCCCGTACCTAAGAAACGATATGAACTGTCTAACCGAAAGGGGCTATACGTCGGAGAACAGTGGCCTTCCTGAATTCGGCGAGGGAAATTCCGACGATACGTTCAGGAACTCACCTTCGACTGAGCAAGAGCGGAAGATTACGAAGGATATCAAAACAAACGCGAACCATAAGCAATCGCTCGTGAATAAAACGAAATATTCGAAATCGAAGCTTCCTTTAACCCCTTCTGAACGACCATCCGCGTCTAGAAAAGCCGTTATCCAAACAATTGGGACGATAAATAGGAAAATCGACGACCAGGCGGAACGGTTCGATACAGCTACGGATGGTTTGACAGAAGATGATGAAGTAACGTTTAACGATCCTCTAATGGTTTCGAAGAAACGGCAACCCGTCGGTTCAAGGGCGACAGAGTCGTTGAATCGAAATATTCAAACATGACTGCGACATTAAGCCTGATGAACCGTCCGTCGGGTTTAGCTCGAAAAATGAGAGGGCTCAAACCCGCTCGTTGGATAATGGAACGGTGAATGAAGTTAATCCGTCCGACGGGTTTAACTCCTTGAGCACGATGCCCATCCCGGTGATCGATCATCCTACGAGAGAACGAAAGTCCAGGTCGTCCACGGTGCAAACTTCGACATCGACGAGCCTGAAACTTGATTCATCTATGAAGGTCGGAGGCCCGGTGTCGGGACGAACTTCTACGCCGACGTGGGTCAAGGACGAGGTCCAACGAAGAACCGCCTCGACCATGCAAATGGAATACGTCCAAGCGAATGCCAGCAACGATGCTCCCGGGGGGCTAAGAGTCTCGTTGACACGTCCACTAGAATTCGTCTCCAGAGTGCAGGATTGATCAAAGGTTTCGCTCCCGTTTGAAAAGTACGAATGGTTCTCTGGACAACTACCTTAACGAAAATCTCGCGCTTTCGTCTACAGAGAGGGAACAACTTCCAGTTACCGCCGAAACGTCGACCATCGGATTGATTAACGACGTGAACCAATTTTTGTTCACTTTTGACATGATCGCCACTTCTTCTGACCATGAACCGTTACCATGGACGAGGCGTCCTCGCAAACGACGAACAACTCGTCGCATGAGCTGGAACCGCCGAATCAGTGGCCAGTTAAGCACAGCGCGATGGTCGAGTATAATCTAGTGTTGAGTCGTCTAATGATGGTCCATGAGAGGAAGGATACCATCACCTGCGGGCCAGTGATGCCGCAACGTGACGTTCAAGCGCTCGAGGTGATGCTTTACACTCTGGACAGGCTCAACGATCGTGGAATTGTACCCGGTGTTAAGATCGGCGCCTACATTCTCGACGATTACGACAAGGATACGTACGGCTTGGGAATGGCTGTGGACTTTATCAAAGGTACGTGTTGTTTTGTCAGTTGATCAGCTGAAGGCTGATAATTCAATGGTCGTCGGTGTCCGATGTTGTAGATTGATGTTATGATTGACGAGTGCGATGCATTCGCGCGTCGGAAATGTAAATTCGTACGAGTTTCAGCAATACCCGCGAGCAACTGTCAACGTGTTTAATACGTTTTTGATTAGAGAAACAATTCGAGTTAAACGACTAAGAAAATTGAATTTCTCTTTAAAGGAAAAAGATGTTCCGCTTCACCACATTGTTACTAATTATTTGCGAAGATCAGAAAAATGGAAAGAACACCGCTTATTTGCCGACTTCATTCTTTTTGAGAGATAAAGAGAATGTTCGATTTGCTTAAGTTCGTTCATTTCCAAGATACGACAAGTGAAATTGACAATGTGAAACTTCGCGAACATCTCACGGAGGTCTACGGAACCATTGCGTACTCTGAATTTTTCAATCCAACAATACAATCACATGCATTCACATTATAGGGAGAAAAATGAAATTCCGCGAATGTAGGTCACGCTGTGGGCACGATTCCACTGAAACTGTGAAAATTTTAACTGCTTTGAAGGCTAGGGGAATCTCACAGCGATAGCTCAAAGAAGCGATAAGATGTTCAGCGTGCGCGATGCTTTATATGGAAAATTCCGCTCGTGTAACGAACTTACGCGGCGCGGTGCTAGATGAAATTGCGGCAACTTTCTTCCAACTTTTCCGTTCTCTCCTCTCTGTCACGAGTCATGTTAATCTATTATTCTCCGCGAAATGCCAGGTTCATGTTTACCAAATGAATCAACCCGACAGGAAGTTTCATCAACCTTCAAATCAAAGAACGAACGTAGTATAATAAAAGAAGCCTCGTCACGCGTACTTGAACTTCGTCGAATTTTACATCGGTTACATCGCGTTCTTTGACGTAACGAATTCGTCTGTGGAAATACCGAACCGTTGCTTTTACTTCTTGTATTTCATTTTATCACCCTTTCTCATTTCGAAGCGAGTGTGAATACATTGTATACATTGTGTCGGAGATTCGTATTGTCGTTTTTTCTCTCTAATGATTCTTCAGTAAATTCTCGACCTAGATATTTGGCCAATGCCAGATGTTAATTTATCCTTTCTACACGATTATCGATGCGCGACCAGGTTTGATAGATTCTAGGACCGTTTCTTTCGACAGTGAACATGAGCCTCTATAGCGATTCAGTGGTGATGAAAAATTGTACCCCTTGAAGAAAGAAGAGTATACTCTGTTGGGATATCGAACGGAAAGTTACACAAAACTCCGCTCGGAACGGAGAAGAAAAATTTGTATTTCTACTTCAGATTCCAAAAATATGCAATGCCTAACGAGCTCAACGCTTCGAAAATGAGACTTCAATAGAAACATCTATGACCTAGCGACCATTACATAATTATGAATTAATTTCAGCATACGGTTTACGTGTCCCCAGAGATTCAAATCCTGGATATTTAATCTAATTTGCTTCCTTTGAATGGAATCAACACACGGATTACGTTTTTGCTAGTGGGTAATTTCGCAGGGCATTGAAGCAAACCAGTTAACGAATTGTTAGCGCAGAGCTATTTTAATTAACGTGAATGATAGCTCCAGCGAAAACGCGCGCTGGACCTACAATCAAGTTTCTGATTAACACAATTCAGAGGGCGCAAACTGCTTCGCTGTAAAGCCTATCGTGTGTCGAGCGAAGTTTCTTTAATCGAACCATTTTCACAAAGTAATTTGGTGTTTAAAATTGTTAACGTACGCAACTACTGAATTATTACTGTGTCACAAATACAATGAAGATCAACTGAATAGTTAACATCGCTAATCTAAATGTCGAAACTTCAAAATGATTCTAACATTAATACACGTTCTCCAAAGTTTTCTAGTAGTTGTCATATTTGCCTTTCAATTAGAATAAAAATTAAGATATAATATAACAAGAAGCGGCACTAGACAATTCTGAAACGATAAGCTCTATAGAATTCAATTTCCTCGAAAAGGAAATCGTAAATGCAGAGCTACCACACTGCTAGTTTACCGTGAGATAGTTTGCATTCGTGATAGACGTGCGTTATATCACGATACTGCACTCTCCTACAAAAATAGGTAATTAGGATTTCCCTTGTTCTGAAACAATCAGAATCTACACCAAAAACATGCAACACTGCTTTTAAATACCCATCGAGATGCAACAAAACAGAACAATACAGCCTCATCCTTTTACGTACAAAAAAGATGTAATAACGCGTGTATAGAAGACCGCCTCATCCGAATGAAAGCATCTTTCCTACCCTTCGCCATTGTTAGATTTCCGTGTAACGAAGAATACTTGACGTTTCGTTTGCTTCCATTATACAGGCTAGGGGAACTCCATTCCCCAGAGTAGATCATGTCTTAACTAGAGAAGACATTCAGTCGCTAGCGGCTGGACCATTACGAGGCATAAAAATTCCAATGAAAAGAACACAACTTCCCATGCACTCGGCGGTAAAGTAAAGTGCGGATATTAAAATTTGATGTCCGTAGCAATAGCCCGACACTCGGTGAAAGCAAATTCGCATTGAAAGTTGACATTATTCATGTGTTTCCGCGAGATCACGTCGCGATACTGACAATTTCACCGCAGCACGAATGCGAAAGCAGGCGAACGAAACGTGCAAACACTGCAAAGATGAGGCAGAGCGGACATAGCGTTTCTAAATGAAAAACTCTGGCAGAAGTATTGAATTACTGAATTCCTTTTATAAGTTGCTGTATGAGAATGCAATGCTAATACAAATTTCGAGATTGATGTCGCGAATGTTTCAAAAAATTCGCGAGATTCTCTGTCTTTGCTTGTTGCGCGGTTCTAACGATTTCTGATCGACTAATTGAATTCTTGTACGAATATAATACACTTGCAACATATACGCTATTTGATTGAATATCGGTAAGGAGATTTTCTGCTCCGTGCTGCGATTGTATCTACAAAGAAATTTGCTTCTGAAGAAATCTAGAATCCCGCATAGATAACATGCAGGCATCGAGACGAGTCGATACGGAGGTGTCGTGAAGCTTTCCACGGTGCACTGCAAGCTCAAGTATCGCCTGTCGGTAAGCTCGTGATACTCTGCAAGCTCAAGTCGACAACTTCGTCTCGATTTATCCTAGTACCGACGAGCTACAAGATAGGCCACTGATCTAATGGAATTTTATGACCATTACTGTCCGAAATATTGATCGCGTACAAATTTTTACACCCTGTACAATATAGGATTCGAAATTGATAAAGTAGCAGTTCTTGCAAGATTCGTGGATATATTTTACGCAAAAGGGAGGACCGAATTAAAAATTTTCCAAAGCTCATAAAATGTGAATTATTGCAGACATAAAACCTCTTGCCAGATTAAGATTTGATTTAAATTAAAATCCAAAAAGACCAGAGAGAAAGTAGAATTCTTCGACGGTTCCAGGTTGATGCCACGAGAGTAAAATTTTACTTAACTTAATTTAAATTATGGCTTCAACTATTACCTGAAGTACAACGTAAATAGAATTTCCAAGTCCTGAAAAGGACTTAGATAATTTAAATTGTACTGCAAAATACTCGATGCTAAAAATACCAGTAATCCAGTTATTCTAATCTCGCGCAAAGTTAATGAAATAATGGAATGAATGAGTATCATAGAAAATTGTTGAAAGTAAATCTATGAAACCTTTGATCAAGTGAAAAATCTATCTATCTCTATCAAAAGCTACGACCACCATCTTTTAACTAGTGTGGTACATCTAGCATCAAGTTTACTACAATACTTATGTCTACAAGCGCAGTCCTTAGCATGATATCGTCTTTCAGAGACCAGGATCTCGAAAACGTTACCAAGTACCCAGGTCCACCAACGAGGAGGTGACTACGCAGGAACACATCCATATTTCCTTAATCCCATCCACCCTCCATTACATGTTGACGATCTCGGTACAGAAGGTACCGAGATCCAACTCTACTTGAATTCAATACACGCCAAATCCATGGTACATTTTCTTAGAAATTGCAACGTGGACTTTACGAATCGCGAAAGGGAAGAAGGGACTGGAAGTATATATCATGTTCTTATCCAGAGAGTAATTTACAAAGTCTCTTTATCGACACTTTAGAAACATTAAAGCGTTTCTCAAAAGGGATTACGATGCGATAAACACTAAACTCTATTATACTCTATTCTGAAAAAAAGAAATTAAAAAGGTAATTAAAGTTGGACAAACTTGTGATAAGTAATAAATCAAAGAGAAAAGTGAACATAACATTCGCGACGTGACCAAAGGTACTCTACATACTCACGTGGTACTACGTAATCACGTAGATTTGCTAACTAAATGTTTCCGGCGCTGTCCACTTTCCAAACCACGGTCTTTTCGACCCATGGAGCTACTCATGGCAGCGACTTACGTGTAACATTAAGTTAGCGTGCTCACTACTTGCTTGCCACATGCGATGCATGCCAGCGAGTACGCAGAGTAATAAAACTATTACTGATAAACATCAGTAGTGTGCAAATGGAGACTAAGAATAATTATATTCAATTTCGATAAAACGGGGATTTTGAGGAAAAATTCTATGGTTTCGCTCTTGATAAGACAATGTACATACTCCCTTACAATTTCATTACAATTATTATCACAATTACTATTATCTAATTATAATTACTATTATCTATGACTAATAATATACGCATCCAGCGGCGATCCAACGGCGAACGTAGAAATATCTGTTGAAATTATTTATTGACATCACAGGAATTTTATTATAGAAATCATAAAAATTGGATAACAGAATGGAAATGAAAAGGATTGGTTGAAATTCGACTCAAAACCATTGAATTTTTGACAAGAACGGAGAAAATACGTCAAATTTCACGATTCCCTAATAATCATTCTCAATTATAATTTCGTACAGCCTATTTGCGTGAAACAATTGGAAAGAACCTTGGAAAACGTGGAAATGGCAATTTCTTTACGTAAAACAATACCATGCGTCAAACGCTGCATTCACCGAAAATATCATTTCCTCATTTCCAAATTTAAAGAGAATAATGAAGTCACTTTGCGACTACAGAATTAAATTTTCTGTTGTTGTAATTATTGAAATCAAGAGCCAACCTTTGATCAAGGGAAGATACCATGGAGACAGAAAGAGAGAGAAAGAGAGATGGAGAGAGAGAGATGCCGGATTATTTAAACAATTCCCTGATTTTCCACCGTCGCATATATTTCTTTAATCACAGAATGATTACTTCTATTTCAACTACACCTGCTCTCAGTTTCAATACTTAAGATAACTCATCTACCGATCACTGAATAGATTACTAATACCGAATGAATTGATTAGCATGAGAATAGTCATGGGAAAGGAACAAAGATGGAACGTAATTAAATTATATTAATGGAGAATATGTAGTAAGTTATATCACGACATCCAGCCGCGTTCCAGCGGCGAAGGGAGGGGTTAAAATAAATCAGAATAAACCAAAAACTAAGCGGATTTCCGAACATCAATCACCTACCCATCGAACATTAAAGAATCAAACAACCCTCCTTCGATGAGGCACGATAAATTTAACAAGTTATATCAAGTCATCCAACGGCGGTCCAGCGGCGATCCAGCGGCGAACGCAAAAATTAACTTAAACTATATCTTATTCTCTAATTACACTAATTATATAATCTACGTGCGTAGTCCTTAGCATGATATCGTTTTCGGGAGGCCGGTCTCTCGAAAACGTTACCAAGGGCCCAGGTCCACCCCGTGGAGGTGACTACGCAGGGACCCATCCCTAAACCCTAATCCCATCCACCCTCCATTATATATTTACGATCTCGGTACAGAAGGTACCGAGATCTGACTCTACTTGAATTTAATACACGCGAAATCCATAATACATTTCCTAAAATCTATCAGATATTTAGAAACTGCAGTATGGACTTTACGAAAGGGGTGACGAGAAATACCACTGTCTTACCCGAAGAGAGATTTATTAAGTGACTCTTCCAACACTTTCGACAAACGAAAGTGTCTCGCAAAAGGTTCTACGGTACGATACTCTAAATTCTACTATTATATTAAAGAGCATTCCAATCCGATGCTTCCGCGTTAGCCATTTGGCAAACCGTACCCGACGCGAATCGCGAGCAAGTTTTATGCCACGTCTTACGTCGAAACAATCGCAACCGCGCTCTCCCCGACGGTGAGTGAGATGTCCATCTGAACCCCAGCGAGGCCCAACTCTAGGATTGCTCTGCGATAGAGACGAACCTCGTGGAACCGCCCGAATCCGTCTTACAGCAGGTCAGACCCCAGCGCCTCGGGTTGGGAACCACTCAGCCCGCTCCATCGTGAGCGCGTCCACGGCTGAACCCGTGAAGATCCAGGTGGCCACGACAAACACGCATCGGTTTGATTGAGTCGCAACTGTTTCCCTGCGTGACGATTAAAATCTAAATCTCGAGCGAAGGAGAAAAAAAGGAAAGGGAAAAAAGGAAGAAGAAAAAAAGAGGAAATCTACGTGAAGCGATCTTACGAAGCATAAAGTTAGAGTGCTCGAGCAAATAAACGCGAACTAATTTACGCGAGAAAAATTAAAAGTTCTGTCTTGATAAACGAGGGGTGCAAGAAAGGGGAGCAGTTATTTCTCTCTCCGGGTAAGAAAACGTATTTCTTTACAATACGATTACAATTAAATTACAGAGATATACAATATACAAGTACTTATGACTAAAAACGCACGCATCCGTCAGCGATCCAGCGGCGATCCAACGGCGTTCCAACGGCGAATCAAGCCATCAAACATCAAGCCATCAAACATCAAACCATCAAACCTTCAAACGTCAAACCATCAGACGTCGAACGATCAAACAACCCTTCATCGAAGGGACACCATAGCGAGATAGAAGTCACCATATATAATTAATAATAAAAACGGGGGAAATCGGGATAAAAGGGGATGATTAAAATTACATTACATGAATGTACAAATTGGATGGCAATAATTAACTTAAACTAAACTATTCGCAGTCCAATTTAAAGTTTCAAAGTCCTGAGAAGGACTTGGAAATTTCAATTGTACTGAAAAAGACTCGACGCTAGAAGTACCAGTGATTAAATTATTCTAATCTCTAACGAAATTAATGAAATAATAAAAAATTGTTAAAAGTGAATCTATGAAATCTTTATACAAATGAAAAATCAAACTATCTCTATTAGAAGCTACGAACCACGATCTTTTGATCAGCTTGGTATTTCTAGCGTCAAGTTTACAATTATACTTATGTCTACGCGCGTAGTCCTTAGCTTGATATCGTTTTCGAGAAGGCAATCTCTCGAAAACGTTACCAAGGGCCCAGGTCCACCCCGTGGAGGTGACTACGCAAGGACCCACCCCTAAACCCAAATCCCATCCACTCTCCATTACATATTTACGATCTCGTTACAGAAGGTACCGAGATCTGACTCTATTTCAGTTAAAAAACCGAGATCCATAATACATTTTCTAAAATCTACCAAAGAATTCTAGAAATTGCAGTATGGACTTTACGAATCGCAAAAGGAAACACTTTCTTATTCAGAGAGAAACATTATTATAGAATGATTATACGATGATTCTATTTTACAAAAGTTAAAGTATTGCACAAAAAGCAATACGAAAGGATACTTTAAATTCTATTATTCTACTTTAAAACGACTCAAAATTAAACGGAATAAATCAAAGTGTGTGTTTCCCTCTGAATAAGAAGAATGTGTTTCCCTCTGAATAAGAAGAATGTGTTTCCGTACAATTTAATTACAATAATCAGTACAATACATATACAAAGTTTGGTACAGTAATCATAACAATTTCATTGCAATAATCATAACAATTTCATTACAATAGTCATAACAATTTCATCATAGTAATCATATAAATTTGATAACAAAGGAAGTGGAAAGGATTAGGGGTATTATTCTCGACGAAGTTGGTGAAGTTGTTGAAATTCGCCCCAAAACCAATGAATTTTTGACAAGAACGGAGAAAATACGTCCAATTTCAAGATTCTCTTAATAGTGATTCTCCTAATAGAATTTCGTATAGCCTGTTTGCGTGAAGCAATTGGAAAGAATCTTAAAGATTGTGGAAATGGAGACTTTTTGACGTAAAATAATACCATAGTGATATCTCCAACGTTATATTCACCGAAAATACCATTTTCTTATTTCCAAATGTAAAAAGAATAATGAAACCACTTTGCGATCACAAAATAGGTAAATATAAAATCATTGATTAAACTTTACGTTCAGAGACGTATCCAACGACGTTCCAACGATGAACGTAGAAATTAAAATAAATTAGGAATGGAGTGAATTTCCAACAATCAGACCAATCTCTTTCGAGAACAAACACCACAAAGAGATAGAAATTGCCATAGATTATGCAGGATTCTCTTAAACGAGCCCCTGAGTTTTGACCGACGTGTTTTTATGAATAGAATATGAATAGAAAATGAATGATTTTATCGCTGACAACAAAGAAATG
Source organism: Xylocopa violacea (assembly GCA_963969225.1). Lineage (NCBI taxonomy): Eukaryota > Metazoa > Arthropoda > Insecta > Hymenoptera > Apidae > Xylocopa > Xylocopa violacea. Next base: position 3,895,452 of record CAXAJV010000857.1, read on the forward strand.
CGAGATACCGGTTTCGAAACAACTATTCTACCACATATCGAAGAATCTGTTAGTACCCAATGAACTGGGATACCATTCTTACGAACTAATTAAACCGAGAATAACTACGCTCGGTTGTGATAAGTGAGAGAAGTCAGGACAAGAGGGAAAGGGTTACACAATTACAAATTTACATTACACAAGTGTACAAATATAATAGTAAAAATTAACTTAAATGAGTCAGGATAAGAGGGAAAGGCTCACACAATTATAAATTTACATTATATGAGTACAAATATGATCTTATAAATTAACTTAAACTAAACTATTTGCTGTCCAATTTAAAGTTTCAACGTCCTGAAAAGGACTTGGAAAATTTAAATTGTATTGCAAAATATTCGGTGCTAAAAGTACCAGTAATTAAATTATTCTAATCTCGCGTAAAGTTAATGAAATAATAGAATGAATGAGCATCATGGAAAATTGTTAAAGGTAAATCTATGTAATCTTTGTACAAGTGGAAAATCTATCTAGCTTTATCAGAAGTTACGAAGCATGGTCTTCTAACTAGTTTGGTACTTCTAGCACCGAGTTTACAACAATACTTATGTCTACGGGCGTAGTCCTTAGCTTGATATCGTTTTCGAGAGAGCAGTCTCTCGAAAACGTTACCAAGGGCCCAGGTCCACCACGTGGAGGTGACTGCGCAGGGACCCTTACTTACATGCAGCATGCGATGCATGCAAGCGAATGCGCAGCTAAGTGATTTATTAATACCAAGCAAATATGAATTGATTTGCACTAGATCAATTAGTAATTCTGTTTTCTTAAACGAGAAGTATAAGAAAAATAGGGATAGGTTGTGTTTACTTTGGGTAAGATTATTTATTTTATTTAGCATATAAATCTAAATTAATTCTAACTAAAGATGTATTCTCATCCCTCGGCGATCCCACGAGTAACGCAGAAATTTGATTTATTTTCACAGAAATCTTAAGTACGAGATAAAGGAGCGAGATCAGATACCAACGAAGAATGACAGAGTAAGAATTCGAACGAAAAGAGATGCGAAATAAAACAGAATATGGAATAATGGAATAATATCGACACTTGACAAGAACATCGCAACGAACATTGATATCCTTACGCAAATAACTTAAATCTGACTCTTGAATCTGACTCTTAAATTTAACTCTTAAATCTAAGTCTTAAATCTAATGTTACTCGATATCGTTTTAGAAAGACCGGTCTTTCAAAAACGTTATCAAGGAATTAGGTCCCTGCATACTTGCCTCCACGTTTAGAGATGAGTACGCAGGGACCTATCCCCAAACACAAATCCCATCCACCCTTCCATTATATGCAGCCTCGGCACTGAGGTACCAAGATTTCATTCAACTTTTCTCTTAAACTTGTGTAATGCCAAATGGATACGGTGCGCAGCACGGCTATTTGCTTACGCACGCAACTTATTAGGAATTCTTTTATCGTTACTCTAATACACTATTTTTATTTTGTTATATCGTTACTTTAATAAACTATTTTTATTATAAATCTAACATATAATAGGTGTGGACTTTCAATTCTCTGAAGTCCAAAAATATTTCAGTAATATGTCAAGAATTCGGAGACAAAAATTCGGCGTCAAAAATTCGGTAATAATTGCAAAAAGCTAAATTCTTCAAATACAAAAGTTTGGTAGCAAAAAGAAAATTAAAATTGAAAAATAAGAAAAACAAATAATAAATCATAAAACTAATAAAAGTAATAAAACTAATCGTTCAATCCCAAGAGTGTTCGCGATATACACTAGTCATTCAATCGCGAAACTATTCTCAACACATAACAATCTCTCATTTTTTAAACCGATAAACTAATAAAAAGAACGATTACAATTATATAAAATAGGAGGGCTATATATGCTAGCATTCAGTCGAATGCGCTAGCTGATAGCCCTCCAGTTTGTTCAAGTATATATCAAAATTACTACTACTGCTACCTCATCTACCCCACCACCTCTAATTAAAAATTCGGTTTGTACAAACTCACCGTTCGCAGACAAGTGACGTCATCAGCGGCTAGCATCCTCTCCATGATCCTCTACCATCGACTCAGCTAGCTGACCATTGTCCACTACTAAGCAGGCAGCACCCTCTCCGTAATCCTCCAGCATCGACTCAGCTCGCTGACCACTTTCCATTACCAAGGGGTTATCGCGATGACCAGTGTCCACTATCATGGGGCTCAGCAGCCTCTCCGTGATCCACCACCATCGACTCAGCTCGCTTGACCACTGTCACCTACCAAGGGATCATCAGGCTGACCAGTGTCCGCCACCATGGAGGGCAGCACCCTCTTCGTGGTCCCCCACCACCATCATAACACGTTGATCATGGTCCATCTTCCTGAACTAGGCCCAAGAGGAGCTCCGATCGGTACCGCGTCTATCGAGCAACTGATTAAAACAGCGGAAGTGCCCTCCTTATATACCCATGGCTCCCCACCCTTGCGCTTAAATTTTAAATTGATTTTTCGTTAAAATTGGCCGTAATTTAGCTATTTTCGCAATTTTTTTTACCAATTAATATTCTTAACGATTACTCACAACTATTGGTAATAATGATTTATAAATTTTATGTAAGCTAAAGCTACATTTACGTTTTAAAGGAGAATTATTGTTATTTTTCGCGAGTTTACTTCTTAATCATTTATGTATTATTATCGCGGACAAGATGCATCTACTGGGATCACTATTGCTACTTCCGGTACCTATTTGGAGCCATATGCTGAATTGGTAACATTTCGAAAGACAGTAAAATTGTACGACTTTGGTGATCGTACTTTGATCATAGTCGTAAGGGAAGTAGTAGAGCTTTCACTGCTAACTCGTAGCTTTTACCGGTAACAACAATCTCTCCAATATCAAAATCTGATAACTTTTAAAAATCTTCACGAAACTCGAATTGTTACAACTATTTGCGTAATTCAATTAGATTTAGAAATATTTGCCGATATATAAAACCATTTATTCTTTCTCTAATTTTCAGTGATATCAATCAATATACCAGACTGGCAATTAAGTGACCAACAATTTTCCTCAAACAAGAGCAAAATTAAAAGTAACAAAAATTGTACAATCGTACACATAATTTTCCAGAAACTTGCCTATATTATAAACTAAACACGAAGCACGCTAGCCATAAATGCAGAAATTTTACGAGCTCAATCAGAAGCACGCTTTATTACTCCGCGAATGTCTATCGTCGGTGCAATGCCGTTCCTCACTACTTGTTCAATTAAATATTCAAACCTCAACGTTTAATCTCGCTACAAAGTAATGGTAGGTGTAATGCGGGTTACAGTTTTTAACGTCCAAGCTCCTCCACCCAGTTACTCTTGCTGACGCAATCTCGTTGATATTCAAAGTAGTATTCGAGTTTTTATTAATGCTTTTATGGGCAGTGCTTAAAACGCGTGCACTCGGATATTCTGCAGATCGGACGTGGAGGTGTTGCTATTCCACTCTCGCCTAGCCTTTTCCACTTTTTTCTTTTTCCGACGTCCTCTTTTTTCCTGTTTTTTTCTTTTTCTTTTAAAGCTTCTCAGCGAACGTGGAACACGTATACGTATCGGGAGATTCGTACGTAGGGAACATACGTAATTCCATAGCGTAAATATTTCAACAATTTTCATAACCCACTGGTTGGCCACGATATCGTGACGCGTTAGAGGAAAACCTCGTCTAAAATTGAATAAAACAGAGAGATGAAAAAGGAATCATGGTATGAAAATTATGTACTTTATTCGCGTAAAGGAACAAACTTTTGTGCCCAGCGCACTGGCTGTATAAAATTCTTCTGTATAAAGGAACACGTCAAATACGCTGCTTTGCAAATGAACTATTTACTGAACGTGAATTTTATTAAATTACACAGGTTGAAGTTAATAACTACACGAAAGTCCGATGGTAATGAATGTAATATAAGGCAAACTAGTTGAGTTAGCATATGATTATTGTAATACCACGTTGACCTTCTTTTGCACGTGAAGGCTTCCAGCTTTTTCGTTTTCCTCGTCCTAGCTATTCGTGGATAATTAACTTTCCCATTGAAATTAGTCGAATCGCTTTTCAATTTTAATTACGATTTGCGCAGAAAAGAAAAATGTCGGCACCGTCGAGCGATCCCTAGAGAACGATTTTTATAATTATCTAGTTAAATTGGAAACGTTTATATTCTCGTATAAAAACAGTCAGGGAAATCGCGCATATAAATTAACGAGAATTTTCGTTATTTCGCAGAAATTTCCAATTGATATCGTCCAATGTAGACGCTCGATTACGCGGATACTTTTCGCGACGTTCCCACGCGAATATCGGCTCCATTATTCGCGTACAACCGGGGGATTGATATTAAATTTCCATTAATTTTCACCGCGAGGAAACATCAATTTCTGGCCAGAAGGTGCACGTAAATACGCGTAGATAACGCTACTGTGAACAGTGGACGCGATAATTTGTCACGACTTACTTCTGGACAAACAGTTTAGAACCTCCATTTTTCATGAAGCGACCAACTCAAGTTGGGGGGGGGGTGATAATGACAAAATCGAAGCAATGCCACGATCTATTAAAAACTTGTTGATATGATAAAAACAATGTTTATCCGGTTGAAAATTTCAGTACGTTTGCGTGTCCATATCAGACGACGTAAATGTAATTTCGAAAGGACTGAAATCGATTAAAATGGCAAACGAGAAAAAGTTACGGATTCTCTGATACGTACATATTTTGGTAAACTGACTTTGAAATAGTTCCATATTTCTGTTAGATGCATTTATCTATTTTTTCGCCCCTGCTCGTATTCTCTCTCTCTCTCTGTTTCCCTACGTTACTTAAAAAGCACGCTGGCAATATTTCGCAAAGGATAAATTAAGTTGGCTGCTAGGTTTTTAAAATATTCCCTCTCGCGTAGCGTTTTAGGAATTTACTTTGTAACTCGCGGGGCGTCGTGTAAAATAATTGGGATCGAGCTATCGATTTCATTATGAAACGGAGCTTTGAAAGAATTCGTGTTTCGGGTCAACGGAAATTCCGGAACGAAGAAATTGCAATTTCCTGATGGAAAAGCTTCCTCGATTTGTTGCGACTGTAGTCGTTGCAGATCAAACCCAGTGTCGTAATTTCTACTACGTTGGTGTTTGGAAATGTTTTTAGTCGCGCTTCCGAGAAGAATTTCCAATTTCATTGCATTAACATGCAGTATATTAACGTATCTTCTTTTTTATTCATTAGACAAAAATATTTACAACTAATAGCACGGATCAGGCGTCACCGTCCACGATTTTCCTGTTCAAACGGAAAGATATTTCACGTAGTATATCAAAGAAGACGAGACGCTACGATAGTGTCAATTAATCATTAATTGAATTGAAAAAAAGTGAAAAAAAAGTATGAAGAAGAGCGACACAGAAATTTCTCGTTCACACTCATTAACTCGTGAACGATGCTTCAGATATTCCATAAACGGGGAAGCATCTCTTCTGGTGGAAGACTCGTCCTCTATTGGACGATTTTTCGTATAACCGTCGACGCTTGACACGGCCAGGTAGCCAGTCATGTAAATAAAAATTAGAACCATGGTGTATTCTGTATTTATGAAGCGGATGAGGTGGAAAAATAGCGAATTTATTCGATTTTCAAGGAACTGAAGAATAAAAGAAGGAGCAGTTTGTATTCATAACCGCTGGGAGCAGAACGACGAGATCTCGAGAGAACTTTAAGGAGACGCTGAAAACGAACAGCGAAGCTCGAGTGAATGTTAATAAACACCCGTTAAACAACACAAGAGAGAAAAAATTCGCTCACAAGCCGGAAGTGCGAGAGGTAGAGGTGTGCAGCTTCAACGGAGGGAAACGAGTGACGCCTCGTTACAGAATAATAAAATTTAATTAAAAGGAGGCAAAAATAAGAAGCAACATTTCATTATGGAAAAATTAAAGCATCCTGGTTCAGCAACGTTCCTGTTAACTGAATAATGTAACGTTTCGAATTAAAATGATACACCTCTTCACCTCGCAGCCAATTCGAAATGACTGCATTAAATTTTCATGCTGCAAACTGTGAAGAAAATATGAAAACTCGTACCATAAAGGATGCCTAGTGTAACAGAGGAAGCCCAGTATAATAGACTTCATACGCATTTCCTATACGACTCGAGAATTGTGTAACGATCGACGATGTTTCGATGCTGGTATATTTAAAGGTAGTTGTAACCAATTTATAGCGAACCACCAAACACAATCATACACCCTTTGTGCCGACGAAATCGAACAGACTCGTCGGTTTCGCCGCATACGTTTTGTTCGAGAGAAAGTGAGAAAAAAAAATGAAAGTTGTATCATTTCTGCCTCTGCGTTTATCGATTTTCAATATTTATAAGATACAAACTTGTTCATTAGCAACGTCATTTCATAACCTGTTAAAATGCAGATTTTAATTTATCCATCGTTATCTTCTTTTATCACGCGGCGATTAAAAAGTTAATTCGCCTAGCGATAACAACAGCAGTCTGAAAAAATATTCTCTACGTCCGCTCATGCGCAGCCACTCTCCACTTTCTGACCTCTCCTCTACGACTTGAAAGTGTTTCTTCAAAAAGATGAAACTTCGATCGTAGCTGCAGATATTTGCTCTTTGAAATTAGACTACGCGTTTCCCGCGTTCATCGCATTTTCCTCGATGAATAATGCAACAATGCCTGTAACATTTTAAACCTGGAATTTTCAACGGTCTAGAAAGCTCTCCCATTATTCGCATCGAATCAATTATCCTGAAATATCGAATCGCCCTTATCGGATTTCGTTTTAATTGTGATAATCCGACTAGATAAGATACAAGCAACCTTGTCCACTGAAGGAAACGGTCGATTAAACGTTCAATTAACCATCAATCCACGAATTATTTAGGGTAACGTTCAATGGGATACAATGATCGCGCGAAATTTCTTCTTTTTCCAGAGAGATGTCTCAGGTGTAGATACTTATTTTCTGGTTTTTTACCACTAGACGATAAATATCAAAAAATGGGGCGGGAAAGTTAGGGGAAAAGAAGGAACGAAACCACTGAAAGGAAAGGACTGAAATTACGCAGAAGTTTGTGGCTTGTTCGTGAAGAAAGTTGCCTCATAAACTTTCCTTATCGTGTAAATATAACGCCTCTCTGCTTGTTGCGAGGGATAATATTCAGTTAGGATATCGTAGGCAAAAAGCGAATGCTTTCGTTAATAAGATACTCCGCAACGAGTTCTGGGCACGCAGTTCTCGGAACGTAGTGAAGGAACGTTTAACGCTTGCACGTGTCATCCTATTTTTCACCATCGACTGGAAGGGATATGGAGATTCATCGAGTCTAGAGGAACCAATGAAATTCACGTCGCCGATGATGTTTTTCGGCATCGCATACTTTATCCGCACAGATGCTTACTACACATCATTCACTTTTATTCCAGTGTATCCATCTCGTTCCAAGTTCCATTCCAAACATCGCCGTTTTACTCGAGCCAAAAGGAAAACGAAATTAAAGTCTCGACGGAGAGGTCAAAGAAGGAGGAGCTTGAACTCGCTTTTGAAGTAATTTCCGTCCTTTTGCAACATGGGAATTTTTTTTATGTCGCTGCACACCAATACCATCGACGCGACGTAATGCCCGAGCAATACCGTTATGGCATTTCCTGCGATGTTGGTCTCGAATCTTTTCAAACCTACCGCACCCATTACAAGTTTCCAATAGAAGGAGCGATCCGGCGTGATGCAATGAAAGGAATAATAATACAAGGGGAACGAGCGAAAAAAGAGAAACGTCAAAGTAAAGCAACGCCAAAAGCGGTCCGAATCGATGCGCTGGCTCCATGAAAAAGCATCCGACGTGTCGTATAACTGTCACGCACCCGTCAAAAGGGAAATTCTTTTACGAAAAATGAATCTGTCCGCCATTTGACAAACCCGATAATCGCGCGTCTTGTCCGACATAGCTACACGATCCGCCGCTATAATTGGATGGCTCGCATCAGTTTTCCCTCACTGTTCGTTCCTGTTGCGGGAACTTGTTCCGGGAATCGCTACGAACCTGATTAACTTCGATGCCTGAATTTAATGAGAACGCGTTGCGCGAAACTTTCGGACAACGAAACAGAACCGCGCTGGTTGCAAATACAAAGCAACGCTGAAACGCGTAGTAAGTAATGCTCAATGTGGATTCGATATGAAACTCTCAACTCGCGACCTGACGGCTTGGAAATTTATAATTACTCGTCAAATTTTTTCTTCTATCTCGGTGACAGAACCGAAGTTGTGAACCGAAGAAGGGAAAATTCTGCAGCTTCATTCTGCGAGAAGTAACCTGCTCCGCTTAACCGAATCGTAATATTCTACAATTTGTCTTTTATTACTTCCAGCCTCCCCGTGAACCAACTATCGCAGCAATCTAAAGAACATTACCAAAGAAAACAGCAGATAAGCAGAAGAAGTCGCATCGAAGTACCGTCCCAGCGTTATGACTGGCGCGTCGGTCCTCCCTCCGGGAACTCTTCGAGAAATAAATAAAAGACACAACCCCGGCCCCGTTATTTTCCTCGCCTTTCGCTCCCAGACCATCTACATGGGACACGCGCACACGCGCATACCGGCCATCACGGGATTAGCTCCTTACGTACGACGACAATAATTTATCAAAGTACTTCTTACAAGACTAAAAGTGCCAATGCTGACAACCGGTGGAATAAAGAAAACTTCCACTTCTTCCGTTCCTCTCTTCTTTACATTTCGTTCTGGCTTTCTTTAATTCCTACCCGCGAGAGAATTATGATCGACGATTTAAACAGTCGCACGCGGCAAAATGAAAGGAACAGGGTTCGCGAGGCGTGACGTGGGACAGGGTAAGACGGTTTGGAGGAAACGAGGAAGAGAATGAACGGGAGGGAGAGGGAAGGTAGGGTAGTAGGAAACGAGGCAGGGCTTCGAGGGTGGCGGAGGGTTGATGCGTTCCACAGGAGGGTAGTGTTGATACAGTCGCAGAGCCAGTCAGTAGCTGCTACGACACGGGGCCGCGCACGCGTGCTCAAACTACTCCAACGGCTCTCTGTCCTACGATGCCGTTGGATTATTGTGGCCGAAGAAATGTGTACGAAGAGTCAAACAAGTGGACGAAAAACCGACCGGCTCATTTCCCGCGAATCCTGCCGCGGTTTTTCGGCGTTTTATTGAACGATTCCATGAAATTGCTATTGTCACAGTGGTGTTCCGTCACCGATGTGAAAATCGTAAGCATCGTTAAAATATCTCTCTGATAACAGAGTACATTGAAGACACGGGTGTAATCGATCGATCCATTGGATAAAACGGGGGGCAAAATTATTCGAGCGAGGAGCAAAAAGAAATTAACTACGGAAATTCATTCGCGGGTAAAGAATGAACACATTGTTTAACAAAAACCGTTTAAAACAAAAATGATACAATGGCGAAAGGGAGAAACTAATCCCCATGCGATTACGCTTAGCGCATGATATAACACGAGAAACAGTTTGGAAGATTACTTCTGAAATTCTCTGGCAATACAGCTTGACGAGACGGAGGTGATTGAAAAATACCACGTTCGTTAAGTGGCAGCTACCGCGGTTTTATAGCAATTTACGCGACCCTGTGCTTGTCGCGCAAGCAAGAACGTTATCGCCGGAGTAATTGCGCCGTAAACTAGTGAATAATTGTCTCAATGAAAATGAAGGAAAAAGAAAAGAGACTGTTTGAAAACTTTTTTCGTAGGTTCGAGTAACATTTTCGAGATAGCGTTACCAGAAGCACGCGTCGGTACAATTTTCTGGTAATGAATGAAGGAAAGTAAATGTTATCCGTCGTTGACCGTAATCGGTCAGATTAGAGACTTCGAGCGTAAGATCTGTTAATTAGAAATTTAATTACCGAGTAAGCGGTGAAACCAGTCGTAGCTTCCATATCATCGTCGATGCCTTTTGTAATTAACATTTTCAGGAAGCCGTTTAAAAAAAGTAAATTTCAAAGTCGGAACACCGCGAACCGGGCCCACACTACACAAAGCGTGCAAATCAGATTAAAAAATAATCCCCAAACTTAGAGAAATGAACAGATGTGTCTCGTGGACCAGTTATTCCTGTGGTTTACATTTTTCAACGCATTCATAAATCACTCGTTCCAGAATGCTCAAAGATAATTACTGGAAGTAACGATGAAAAATGTTTATGTCGGTTCAGGAAACAAATCCATTCTGTATCCAATAATCCACCACACATTAGCTTGATAAATTAATTTTTATAAAAAGAAAAAGATATATAATATACTCCATCATGCGAATAACAAATGTTTACATTTTAAAAGATATTTTCTGGCGATAAAAATGTATTATTTGACAATTCTAGCGGAATAGGAAGTCCAGTAAAAATTATACGAATGTTTCCCCACAACCAATTAATGCTGTTAACTGACAGAAGACTCCACTTATTTGTAATTTAATTGAGATTAATTTCGAGGGAAAAACAAACTGATACGTGCACACTGCAACGTTCTATTCTCTTTCACGTCCGTTTAACCGAATAATTTAGAAAGTCATATAAATTTTCATGTCAAAAGTTTCGTAATGCTGCACAGTATATGCGAATTTTTTTTCAACGTGATGAAGTTTTGTACGAAAAAGGAAAAACTAGGCAGACAGACAAAATGGAATGAAAGAAAAAAGCCTATGGCTATCTGGAAAGGCTCCTTTGTTTTTCAATGAGATTCCGAAATTGTAATGTAATATTATATTCTATTCATCGCGGTTGAAACAGAAACTAACAATGCTTCAGCAAATTTTCTCTCGGGAACTTTTTACATTAATTATACACCATCTCCATTTAGCCACAGAATAATAGCGAATACCAAACAGATACAATAAAATATCCGTCCGTTTATTCCAATTTGATCGATTCCAATCGTGATTTCGCGATGAATTATGAGTTAAAATTTGAGAATTAAAAACTTTATTAATCATAATTATGCAAATTAAAAACTGTAGAGATTGGAAATACTGATCATTGACTTCCCTGAACTAAATCAGTAATGACCAATAGAATAGATCTCGTAGAAAAGATCCTCGAACGCCCACAAAACGAACGTCCGTTCTCCGTCAGGCGTTCGACAGAGTAGCCATCCAGACGTCCGTCAGCGCCACTTGGAACCATCGAGTGGCAACGGTGCAAGGCGTCGCGTTCTCAATATCGATCGTTGTCGAGTTACTTCCTAGACAATCCGTGATCCAATTCCAGATAGAGTCGGACAAAACTACGCTAGACCAGGTAACGGTTCCTCGTCGAGGGACGCAACAGGTAACGCGACCACATCCCTCGTTACAATGCGCTGCGTAACAGTTCGTCGCGTTTGAAAAAACACGGGGAGCGGTCCAAAAATCACAGCGACGAGAACGGGAGGGAGGCATAATGAAATGGAAATGGATTTTCGTGGCCACCACCGCGGAGCAACAGGTACGCCTCGTAACGAATTATCGCGGGCGCGATAAACGGTAATTCGAACGGAGAAAGGAAGTTCCACCAGCCACCGGAGACACGAGAACCAAGAAGGGCGCGACGTGTCAAAGTTTTTAATTAGTTCGCGAAGCGATCGGGTCGCTATCGGAACGCGAGTGGCTCGTTGCAAATCAAAAGCAATTTACACTTTTGCTGTCTTGGCACCGACTGGTCCATGCCCTATAGATTCTCCGACGAAATTATCCAATCAGAGAATCCCGATAGTTCCGAGGCTGCTGGCGCGGCGTTTTCAAATAGGCTTTCGATCTCGTCGACATGTAAACGTAAGAAAATTGCCCTGCCTCAAGTTCGACTCGGAATTTTATCGAGAAGCAGTCGCGACACATAGACGATTTCGCGAATATTTGCGAAATAAAAATAAAGATCCCAAGCCTAGGAGAAACATTTGTAATCGTGACAAAAGTTTTAGAAGCAAACAGGAACCGTACCACTGACGAGAAAGGGGTAACTGCTAACGAACAGTGGCCAAAAGCAAATGTTGCTTACTTTCCTTCTCGATGAGCTCTCTTGCGAGGAGCAAAGCTAGGTAGATATTTCCCATGACATTCGAGTAAATCCAGAATATCGCGAGACTACCAAACGAATCAACAGTTCCACGTGGAACGAACGATTACACCGGTTACCCCGCAAACAAGTCACCATCCACGATCACCCATTCATCACTCTAAACTTCCGCAGCGCCGTGTCAACCTCCACTTTTCGTTTCTTTACCCGATCGCAGCCGGTTCCAGTGGCCCCATAAAGGCCCTGTCACCATCGACTACCATCGCGATGTACCATCCAACGCCGCAACGCAACGTAACTAGAAACCATGGACTTGGAGAAAGCGGACCACCGATCTCCCATTGAGGAGCGACCATAGCCGCTCTGAACTGCAAGTTCCACTCGAACCCACCACCCGACGCAAACACAGGACAACGTGTGAAGCCGTTCGCAAGCTCAACCATTCACAATTATGAAGTCATGAAGCTTCTGTTACCTGCCGTGCTGATATACATGTGCTCGGCCAACAGCGAGCCGGGCGATAGATGGTTATTGAGCTCCGAGCAGGTTCGACTCGACGATGACGGCGACGATTACTCCAATAGCGAGTCGATCGATCGTGAAAAAATTAATCAGGAACTTCGCCGAGACTTCCCACCCCGGGCTGGTCCATCGACGCGGAAAGGGATCGCGCTCGTTTGAGGGCGCGACACGAGCGTGGCTTCTGGTTCGAGAACCCGGAAACTCATCATCTGATTCGATACGGCCGCAGATAGTTCCGATCTATGGACCTGAGCGCGCAGGTTCTCGTCGCCTGACCAGTGAAGAAGAAGGCGGTCGTCGAGGGCGACCTCTTCCTCGGAGGGTTTATGCTGTTGCACGAGAGGGAGGACCCGATCACGTGCGGCCCTGTTATGCCGTAGGGCGGAGTACAAGCATTGGAGGCGAGGCTTTACACCCTGGATAACCTCAATGAGGGCGAGGGCATTCTGCCGGGTGTGAAAATCGGGGCGCACATCTTTGACGATTGTGATAAGGACACGTACGGTCTGGAGATGGCGGTGGATTTCATAAGAGGTGAGTAACTGAGAATAACGAGGTCGCTAAGCTTACTTTTTCTCCGTTTCTTCGTATGCTAACGATCTGCGCGTTGCGCAGAAGGTAAAACGGTTCACCCTCAGAAACTCGAGTATATTTCCGTCGATTTGGAGAATTAATTCGTCGTAATTTTTAAAAACCTTGAGAGACCGTCGAATTTTGAACGCGGAAATAGACTGATACTGGATGTTTGTTGTTTCGCACATTTTTTTGCAGAAAATCAAATAGAAAGGAAAAACTTTTATCTCGAGTTATATGAAGCTACGTTCAATCGTGAGATTCGTAAACATTGTAAAGCAGCATTGAAATTTATGGACTGTATCCTATGCATTCCGAATGTTTGTTCAGCCGATATACGAGCGACTAAAGCTGATTTAGAATAAAAGAATCAAAGCGACTTTCGAACAATCCTGCAGTTTGCCGCTGAGCAATTAAACAAATATATTATAACATCATATATTAATAAATCAGAGTGTTACTTCGCGCGCTAATGGAGAGGGACGCGCGGCAAAGTCGCAATATTAAAACAACCTAACAATTTTCCTGATTCGTTAGCCCAGATGCTTCTTGCAGTCGCGACGATAAACCGTGAAAGCGCGACGGGAAGATAATCATGCTGGCAGCGCATCGCTCGCTTCGAAATTATGACGACCAAACGCCGTTTACGACCTTCCTGTTTGCGAAGTACGAAATTTCACTGATAAATAGAATCACGGGAAAGAGAAACGACAAGGGTTTGTTGGAATTTCTATTTTCTGTGTTTTTCTGGTTTCTCACAGTCGGCGCTCACGAAATGTTCAGAGAACAAAATCAGAAATTAACGGGAGAACGAACGGAAAGAAGGAGAACGTACGAAAGAAAAAATAATGCATGGGTATGCATGGGTATGCATGGGTATAATAAAAGGCAGAAAAGAACGAACAATGAGATTGTTTCAGTGTTACAGCTTAAATGCGAAACTGTAAGTACGAAGCATGAGGAAATGGACTTCTAAAGTCCATTAATTCAATATCGCGCATTTGTCGCGGGGAAAAGTTGTAGTAGACACTGAAGTTATCCTGGTATTAAAATGAATATCCAGCCCGAGAAACGGCCAAGTTTCGCGAAACCACGGTGTAGTAAACCACGCCACTGAAGAACAGATGCGTAAAGGATGTCGTCAACTTTTAAGCTTTTACGACGCAACAGAGGTAGCTAGAGGATTGCTATAATTAGCACAATTTTCCATTAGATTTAGTTCAGAAGTGACAGCTGGAGAACCATCGAGAACTTTTGCGACATAACCCTTTTCCCCAATTAGCATATTCCTTCACTTATAGCTAATAATTAGTGTACCACCATCGAATCGAGTCGAGACTGAATTACGAAATTAGACAAATTTCAGACAACGCTCAATTACGTTTAAAAATAATAGTGAAAAGCACGCGTAAGGCATTCGTTTGCAAAAAACATTCGATTAATCTTCATAGCGTCTGCGATCAATAGCGCACCGAATAATTAACCAACCCTCCTCAATAGTTCGCCAACTTTTGAAAAAGAGATTACGTTCATTCATTATCGCAAGTCGTTATCAAAAGTCGTTCGAATTAGAGAGGATTTGACACCGCAGATTCAGGACTGCATCCCTTCTGCATCCCATTATGGGATGACCAGGAGCAATTAAAAGTCGCACTGAATAGACACCAGAGATTCGATTAAACCGCACAAAGGACTGTTGCAAATAGAAACGGAAGAATTGCTTATAGTAACGTACTCACGCTTGCACGTAGATGTGACGCAACATAAATTATTTACAGACTTTCCCAGGTCTCTGACCACATCATCCTCGTTCACAGCTATTATGACGCCAACTGACGGGGATAATAATGATGTCAAACTGAGCAGCGTAAAACAATGAACAATTATTTATCCATCGATTCGTCAGGGAATGATATACATATGTATATACTTGCTCCTGACCCACAAATTCTACAAATTTTACTTCTTTTATTATTTCTTGTTGCAAACCAGGATGAGATCATATTTCGATGAACAAAATTGAGTATAACAACGATCGTGCTATTACTGAATGTAGAATTACTCTCTATTCTTTGTTACTTCATTTAAATAGGCTAGTATTTGGCCATTTTTTTACGAGATCCTTGAAACGTACGAACATACAGTAATTTTACGACGTAAGCGGTTAAGTAACCAATGTAACGTTACAATTAATTAATTATGGGATACGCCGATGTTTAATGATCAACTACGATTTCAAACTACCTAGTAACTCGACTCCAATTGCAACGGAACCCACACCCCACTGAAAGCATGCTACGCCTTTCTACCTTGCGCCTTCACAAGCATTTAGGTCTCTATCAACCAATTATTCAATTCATTTAATGAAACTGTTGTCACGTGTTAAAATTATCCAAAATTTCCCAATTTCTCTCACTCGATATCACACTCCACATTTATTTTCGATTAAAAATATATTTCTAATTTATGCGGAATCTTCATTCGTAAACTTACTTCGTTCGCTCAAATAACAGCCGCTATTTTGAAGCAGCCAGTGTCTCCCTTTGGATTTAATACACTGCGCCCACAGGCCTTTAAACTTCGTTCTTAGTCGAAGCACGCTCCGGCGTAATTTGATCAGTGCCAGTCGTATTTTCTGAGTGTAGTAGGAAACCTAAATGAGACTGGCGCAACTGAATTTTACCCGGCCAGCAACGTTTTCGGTATGCGTCTCGTAAAAACGAACACGGTTCCTCACCTAAATATCTCGCATCGCTCAGTGTTTGTCTTGGCTGAGCTGTTGAATTATTTCTTCGCTGCTGTGGATATTTAAACAGGCTTGCGCGCGGTAGCTGCCTCCGCGGTTACATTAAAATTACTTAAGTCCTTGAATTTTCGCGAAAATCCGTTGCGATACGCGCCCGGCTTGCCGCCAGCACTCTTTTCCATTACGAATCAGACTTTCAAGTCGCTAATGGTGCTTAACGATTTAAACAGGTCCATCGAGGGAGCATTAACTCATTTGTCAGGTAGAGCGTCCATTATACGTCCCATAATTCATAATGAATGGCGTCTCGCTCCTAAGGAATATTATTACTTTACTTTTAATTCTATCGCTTTACATGTCGATATTTCTCGGACATTTTACAAGCCTCATCGAGAGAGAGAGAGAGAGAGAGAGAGGGAGAGAGAGAGGACAGAATGTGTAATTGCTAATAAAAGAAAATTGGTAAAGGAATTAATTTGAAGAGAAAATGTTAAGAAAGCCCTCTATTCGCTGAAATGCGATTAAAATATTTCGCATCGGTGAAGAGGATTGAGAATTCCGCTTCCATTAGCCAGAATGACCCGATACGATAAAGTTTTGTCTAAACGATCAGGAATTTCGTTCGAAATTATACATGAAACGAATCCTCTTATACTTTCTGTATTGAAAACTGATAAAAATCAAGTAACAAGCATCAACTATATCTCCATGCTTCACGAATGATAAAAACATTATTGATTTTTTTGTTGCTCGTCAAAATACATCGAATATAAAGGAAGAAAATTATCTTTCTATACCTTTCCACGCTGCTATAAATTATACAAATCTAACAGTAGATATTTGAAGTAAAAGTTGTATTTCTCCTCTGCCGACGAAAAATTTGTCATAAAAGGAAGAAGGAACAAGGAATTTAAAAAAGGAGAACACTATCTCGAAAGGAAAAATATATGAACATTAATTGGCGAAAAAGGAAGGAATAATTATTTGGAAAGACGCCAAGCGTCGCATCCATTGAAATCTCACGACGGCAGCAATGGACAACGATTAATTACCGCTTTATCATTCCACCGGGCCATTAAAATTCGAAACGCGGTAACGCGACGCATTCTGGCGTTTTCCTTGCATATCCATCCTACTTTATTGCCTCTGACCGGTTAAAAAAAAATTCATTCCGATTGCTACATCTAGAACGATTTTGTTACGTCGAACGTTATTCCGCGAATAGCGCTGATCAAAATTCATGGTACGAACGAGGATGTAACACCAACCCTGATCCTATGAAATTATCAACTGGGTACCCTAGTAAAAATGTTAAATAAATAAAACGTTTATCTCTGATATTTGATTAAAATTCGTATTATAGGAAGAGAATTTAAAAAATGTAATACTTTTCGAATTCGTGGAAAATAATTGAACTGGAAGTTTAATAAAAATTCTATGAGAGATTTTTTTGAAATTTTAGCTCGTTTCAAACGTGAATGGTGATTTCATTTTACTGGATTTGACAAATTTTATTGCCAATTACGCTTGGCGCCGTTAATATCAACACAGTGTCAATAAGTGATTAAATGAATCCAATTTTATGGACTCCAGATACGGTATATCCGCCCTTAGGTGTTGAATTTGGGGGAAGAGTATAGACGCATTTCACATCGCTCCGTGCATTTTCGAGTTTTCGAGTTGAAATCTTGAAATTTCGAATACAAGCTACGCCTTAATCGAATTTTGGTAAGTATCGCGTGAAATCCAGACGTATAAATCTGGGATTCTTTCGGTATTAGGGTCGAATAATAGCGAATTTCGTGCTCGGATTCGCTATCCTTCACGGTTACGACATGTGCGCGGTCGTTCGCCATTTCCAAATCTAATTTCGAGTCGTGGAGGCTGCTGACGACGTCGTGGGAGAACTGAAGAGGAAGAGGATATCGGAAGCTACACAGGTCAACACCTCAAGAAGTGTAAGAAGTGCGGAAAGTGCTGATAAAAAGCTATTAAAGAACGGGAAGAAGGCGATGTGGTGCGGTAGAGAGTGAAGATAATTATCATGCGCGCGTAATAATAACTCACAAAACGGAATATTAATCGCCAAAAACAACGATAAAAAGAGTTGAAATAGTAGACCGAGCGCCAACGTGCATTCACTATCAGCAAACTTTACCTTTCACGAGGGACAAAGGTGCAGAGGTGTAAGCGAGTAGACAATAGATCGCAAGTATCAATCTGTCACGGTGATAAAGGACCCGTAGTGCGAGAGAGACAGCATCTCAATAATGATTATAATTCGTGATACGTCACGAATTTAAAAGGAAATAAAAACTCTAATAAATTCGTAACGCACCGAAGAAAGACAACAAATAAGCGCAGTGAGTGCGAGCACACACTGTAAACAGAATGACACAGAATTGTAAATAACAATCGTACATCAAGTGCAATAAAAGTAGTTTTGATTATAAATAAATTAAAACTACCGGATGGGTGAAAATAAACATGAAAAGTTAAAAGAAAAAAGACTTGTGCCCACGCTGACAGAAGGGGGTCGGGCAGATAAGTGTTTCACGGCAGGGGAGCTCTTGACCCACCGCGGAAAGTGTTCTCAAAAGTCGACTGTCACTGACCTACCTCTCAAGTGCCAACCTGTTTACCTACAAAAAAGGGGGACAGGAAGGCAATAAATAGACAGTGTAGAGGGGGTAAACACTCGTCGGCGTCGCACGCATGTCGACAAGTCAAAACAGGTTAAAAAGCTCGTTAAATACGGAAGCTTTACATCCTGTGCAGTTTGCAGTGAAGTAAATAAACACTTTCTACATGCAAATGTATGATAAGTGAAACAAACATAGTGAAGATACGACAGAATCAATTCCAAACAAAGAAAGACGGAATAAAAATATTACATGCATTACAAAAAGTTAAAGTGAATGGTATAAAAGATATTGTTCAACAAACTGCAGTAAGTGTGTAATATTAAGAAGACCAAGACGTGGGTAGAGTGTTTGTAATCCTCTCCATATCTGTAACACAAACAATTATAAGAACCATTCACTAAAAATGCACTTATAGATATATATTGTGAAGTGAGGAACTATAACTGAAGAGAAAGAACTAAGTGTCTAGCAGACATAACAAAGATAGGTTAAAGGCTGTTTAATACATACTGAAAACGAAATCTGATTCACGCGTACTATAGAAAAACGAATAATAAGGAGCTCCTGGTGTGAATAAAGCTCATTGCACACCTAAAACAAAGAATTTCAAGAGTTAGAAGAAGAAGAAAATACAATCTGTTTACATGTCAAAAAACGAACATATCATACCTCTGTAAATAGAGAGTCTAGAATACAGTTCCTACGTGCGGGTTGGGGATAAATCACTCCACGCATGCCTAAAACAGGCAATAAGTACTAAGATAATTAACGGTGCATAAAGCTGAGAGAAGAGAAGAGAAGATTTGTAACAAGTGCGTAGTGGGAAGGATGCAAACAATACCATACGTACCTAAACAGATAAAAATGCAAACAATCAATGCGAGAGTTTCAAATTAGAGCAAAGCAGGCAGTTTTTACACCGGTAAACCCGCCAATAAGACGGACAACAAAGCTGGTAATAAAACGGAAACCAGTAAAAAGAGCAGCGGTGACAACAGGATCACCAAATATTTTAGAAAGGAAATAAAAGAGCTGCTTAAAGACGACGCCGTCCCGACAACTAGCAAGGGAATGAGTGGCGGCAAAAAAATAGAGCACTCCATCGTTGGAATGGCGGTGGAAAACAGGTTTGCCGCCCTAGATATCGAAGGAGATTCAAATGAAAATGCATTTAGCCTGGAGGAGGCGATGGACAAAGCTTAAAATTCACCCTGCTGTGTCAAATACTACAAGTGAATGTGCACCATGCTGCCAAAGCACAGGACTTAGTAATAAGCGAAATGAAGCGCAGCATGGTGGAACTTATAGTCATCGCAGAACCGTATCGGATACCATTGAGTCAATATTGGATCGAGGATACAAGCCTATAACCAAAATAGCAAATGGAAACAGCTACATCGCGGTGAACTGGGCGGAATACGTGGTGGTGGGTGTGTACGCACCGCTGAATTAGCCGTTGAGTGATTAAGAGCGCTTACTGGACGAAATATGGAGCGCAATTAAAAACATTTGGAACCGCCCAGTATTTGTACTTGGAGATTTCAATGCGCATGCAGTCATGTGACATTCGAAAAGCACAATAGATCGCGGTCACTCGATGCTGAAGTGGGCGAATGCTGCAAACTTACAGATCCTAAATCGTGGAGCGGAAGCAACGTGCTCGCGATTTCAAGGAGATAGCATAGTAGATATCTCCGTGGGAAATGCTCTCGCAGCGAAAAGAGTGCAAAATTGAGAAGTCGACAACATGGACAATCTGTCGGACCATAAGTGTATTTGGATACAGATTTCCACAGCCCAAGCAAAACGCCTCAGGAATTCTTGATAGCAGCACCACGTAAGAAAATGAGCCGTTAAGAAGCTGAACGACGATTATATGCGGGTTGCTGCTTTATCCGCAACATGGACTCGAAAAAAAGAAGGTCCAGTGAATGTGGACGAGATAATAGCAGAATTAATGGATTCCGTGACAGCGGTGTACAACGCTTGCATGCTAAAACCCAATGTGCAAAGACGACCTGTGTATTGGTGGAACGAAACAATATCGCGAATTTGTGCAGAATGTACGCTAACGCGCCACCAGTACAAAAGAGAGAAGGGTCGCCGGTCCATGAGAAACATAGAAAACATCCTGCTGTGCAACGAAAGCTATAAAAATAAGAAAAACAAGCTGCAGTCCGCAATATCTGACTCCAAGACACGGGCACGGGAGCGACTAATGTCCACCTTGCAAGAGGATCCGTGGGGGCGTCCATACAAAATGGTAATGGACAAACTAAGACCATGGGCGCCTCCTATATCAGAAACGATGCAACCAAACTTCCTGGAGCGGGTTGTTGAGAATCTATTTCCACGAGAGGAAAATGGCGCAACCAGAGATCGCCCGCGCAGTGCAAAAACTTAAGAGAAAGAGCACTGCGCCAGGCCCGAATGAAGTTCCTGGCTGAACTTGGCTAGGAATTCTAGGTTTCTTTGCCCGACGGCTGCAGAGGATCTTCACGGAATGCTTGCAGACCGGAAAATTTCTAAGAAAGTGGAAATCTGGCAGAATGTTCTTGCTGAAAAAGCCCGGAAGGCCGGAAGAAGATCCGTCTGCTTATCGTCCTATCGTTCTGCTGGACGAGATAGGAAAAATCTTCGAAAGAGTAATTCACCGGAGACTCGTTCAGCATTTTACGACGAGAGGACGAGATTTAGCGGATTGCCAGTACGGTTTCAGGGAAGGTCGATCCGTAATCGATGCGATAAGGAATGTAAAGTCGATTGCAGAAACAGCCACAAAAAACGGGGGGATTGCTTTTGCGGTATCTTTTGACATAAAGAATGCCTTCAATTCCCTCTCATGGGCGGCCATACGTGGAGCAATGATTTTCCGGAATACCTACGTATGGTAATAAATAACTACCTGAGCGATAGAACCATTACTTACAATGGAAAAGACAGATACTTTGAGAGGGTGGTCAATCGCGGTGTTCCGCAGGGATCGGTTCTTGAACCGTTACTGTGGAACATCGGATATAACATAGCTATCTTTCAGCCACTTCCGATAGGAGTACATATTACATGTTATGCCGATGACACGCTAGTACTTGCCACTAGAAGCAACGAAAGCAGGACCATCTGTCGTGCAGAAGGGGGAGTGTTATCGGTAACGATGGAGTTCCGTGAACTTGGCTTTCAGATTGCCGCGGAAAAAACGGAAGTTTTACTCTTGATTTACCCGCGTGACAATAAAAGAAGAGCTGAATGCCGAGAGATGAAAAAATTGCGAATACAACTGTTGAGGTAAAAAAAGATATTAAATATCTTGGACTTCACCTCGATAGCAAGTGGAATTTCGAGTCGCATTTTGCAAAATTGGCGCCCAGATTGGATAGTGCGACACTACATTTTAGCCACATTATGCCAAATCTCGGTGGTCCCAACGCAAATGTCAAACGGTTGTACGGCAGAATCGTATACAGCGAAGTATCGCTCTATAGGGTGCGCCCGTATAGAGCGAAGTTCTTGTCGCGAGTAAAAAGAACTTGAAAACGGTGCGTAGACCGTGGAGAGAGGATGCGATAAGAGTATACAGGACGATCTCGTACGAAAGCAAGCCATGAGCCGTCACACGAACCATTAGACGATAAGTTTGCTCCGTCAAAATCTCATGAGATGGACGGAAGGAAAAAGCGGCATGCTCACGTACAGAATGACGCAGATATTCACCGGAATATTTTGCGTCATTTCTGAAGCGGATGGGCAAAGAAAACACGTCATTGTGCCCCCATTGCGAAGAGGAGGACGACAGCGGGTGTCACACGCTACAGCGCTGTCCAGCACGGGAGCTGCCACGACGCGCTCTGGTAAGCGAGGTAGGGCCAGATTTAACTCTGAGCAGTATCTTTGATAAAATGATGCTAAAACAGAGTTCCTGGCAGGCAATGGCTTTGTTTTGTGATAAAGTCACGGCTTTGAAGGAAGTGGAAGGAAGGAGGAGGAAGGAGGAGGAAGGAGGAGGAAGGAGGAGGAAGAGCGCGAATTCCCTGCCCGGCGTGTCCTGAGTGGTCGGCGTCGTAGACGTCTGCCGCGTCCAACCGTGCGAGCGGGGGCTGTTGTTTCCTGAAACGGTACGACAGTTCAGCTTCAAAGATCCTTTCGGTAGGCTGGTCTTCTCCTGCATTGCTACCATGACGCTAGTGGCAAGCTCAATGGAGACGCGATCTTTGCGGATCATGCGAAGACGAAGAAGAAGCTTCGCTGAAGACAAAAACAATGATATATACACAGAAGAGTTGCATCGTTGGAAACCACAGACCGAAGAAGGAAGAAAAACCCCAAGAGGAAAGTGAACAATGCGTATAGCGCGGGCGCGAACAATCTCGTGTGCGTGAGTGCGCGAGAATTTCGTGTGTGTGAATGCGCGAGGTTTTCGTGTACGGGAGTCATCATGACAAACATTTGCAAAATGACAACCGAAAGCGAGGCAAGGTACTGGTAATGGATAAATAAATGAAGAAAGAAGACATTGCGTGGCAGACAGTTGCTGAATACATAATGGTCGGTAACTGGTCGACCACAAATGAAGAAGAGGAAAAATAAAAGTAGACGGAGAGTTACCGACACCTGAATGTTTAATAACCAAGGTCGGTAACTGAAGAAGATCCATGTAACCAAACGACAGAGGAAAAACAGAAGTTACCGACGACGCAAGACACTGTAACCACGGTGGGTAACTCAAAGAAAAAAAAAAAGAAATGGACTTAGATTATCATGCTCGTACAAAACACATAGACTCAAAAGATTCGGGATCAACCTTTGAGCCATTGCACGCGTATTGCGAGATGCGGAGATAAACGGGTGATCACGTCTATCTCCCACATGCCTTGGCACATCAAGAGCACAATGCAATGCGTGCACTGCCCAGAAGAGAGTCTCCTGAAAACATTCAGAGACTCAGCGCGGGGGGGGGGGCGGCTGATGTAAACGATGTTAAGTGCCGGGCCTCCTCCATATATTTGTGCGCTATGATAAGCACTGTTAGATTTTAGTCAGTAAGAGTCTGGCATAACCACCTAGCAAATTAATCCAAGTCGAGTGGAATCTATGAACATTTCCCAACGAAAAAAAAAGGTGTCGAATTTGGAGGCTGGAGAACTCCTGCAGCGGTTACTAATGCCCCGGAGCCAATATGCAGTTATATGAACCCAATTCTGAAGGGCCTAGGTATGGCATCTCCGGCCATCTGATTCGAATTAAGAGCCCGGATAACCGTTGGAACAGTTAATAATAACACAGCGTCAACAGGTGATTAAATGATACCATCTCTTATGGCCCCAGTTACGGTATGTCTACTCCTATGTGTCGAAGTAGGGGGCTCTGGAACTCCTGGAGCGATTACTAATGCCGCAGAGCCAATAATAAGTTATATAAACCCGACTCTGCAGATCGTAGGTACGGCATCTCCGGCCATGGAATTCGAATTACGCGCGCGGAAAACTGTTGGAGCCGTTAATGACAACACGGAGTCAATAGGTGATTAAATGAAACCAATTCTTGAGGACACAGTTAGGACATGTCCGCTAATACGAGCCGAATTAGGCGGCTGTAGAACTCCTGGAGCGATTACTGATTCCCCAGAGCCAATAAGAAGTTACTTGAACCCAACTCTGCAGGGAACAGGTATGGCATCTCATGACATGGGATTATGTTCCCAGCGATATGAAGGAACCGACACGCCTGGAATCTTGTAAAACACTACTACCGAGAGGCTAGATGGGTTAGGTTAGGTTATATTACGTTATAGACGTATATAATGATCCCTCCGAGACGTAGGGGCCGACCCGCCGGGAATGTAGTGAAATACTACATTCGAGATGTTAGGTTGCCTTAGGGTAGGATATATATCGTTATAGACGTATATGATGTCCCCACCGAGAAGTACGGGTTGACACGACCGTGATACTGTAAAACATTCTCACCGCGGGGCAAGATAGGTTAGGTTAGGTTATAGTACGATATAGACGTATATAATGTTCCCACCGAGAAGTGGGGCCGACCCGCCAGGAATGTTGTGAAATACTACATTCGAGATGTTAGGTTGCCTTAGGTTAGGATATATAACGTTATAGACGTATATAATGTCCGCGCCGAGATGTACGGTACGACACGAACGGGATTCTGTGAAACATTACCAGCGAGGGTCTGGCTGGGTTAGGTTAGGTTATGTTACGTTATAGACGTATATAATGTGCCCACCGAGGAGTAGGTGCCAGCCCTCCAGGAATGATGGAAAATACTACATTCGAGATGTTAGGTTGCCTTATGGTAATATATACAACGTTATAGACGTATAAAATGTTCCCACCGAGAAGTATGGGCCGACACGCCTTGAACGTTGTAAAATCCTACATTCGAGATGTTAGGTTGCCTTAGGTTAGGATATATAACGTTATAGACGTATATAATGTCCGCATCGAGACGTACGGGGCGACACGAACGGGATTCTGTAAAACATTGCCAGCGAGGGTCTAGATGGGTTAGGTTAGGTTATATTACGTTATAGACGTAAATAATGTTCCCACCGAGAAGTGGGGCCGACCCGCCAGGAATGTTGTGAAATACTACATTCGAGATGTTAGGTTGCCTTAGGTTAGGATAAATAACGTTATAGACGTATATAATGCCCGCACCGAGACGTACGGGACGACACAAACGGCATTCTGTAAAACATTACCAGCGAGGGTATAGATGGGTTAGGTTAGGATCTATTACGTTATAGACGTATATGATGTTCCCACCGAGAAGTAGGGGTCGACGAGCCAGGAATGCTGTAAAATATTACATTCGACATGTTAGATCGCCTTAGGCTAGGAAATATAACGTTATAGCCGTATATAATGTTCCCACCGAGAAGCAGGCGACGACACGCCAGAATGTTGTAAAATATTACATCCGAGATGTTAGGTTGCTTTAGGTTAGGATATACATCTTTATAGACGTATATAATGTTCCCACCGAGACGTGGGGACCGACATGCCAGGAATGTTGTAAAATATTACATCCGAGATGTTATGTTGCCTTACGTTAGGATATATAACGTTATAGACGTATATAATGTTCTCACCGAGAAGTACGGGCCGGCACGCCAGGAATGTTATCAAATATTACATCCGAGGAGTTAGGTTGCCTTAGGTTAGGATATACAACGTTATAGACGTATATAATATCCCCATCGGGAAGTAGGCGCCGTAGCACCAGGAATGTTGTAAAATGTTACGGTAGAGAGGTAAGATTGCCTTAGGTTATGATATATAACGTTACAGACGTATATAATGTTCCCACCGAGTAGTTGAGACCGACAGGCCAGGACTGTTGTAAAATATTATATCCGAAGTGTTAGGCTGCTTTAGGTTACGATATATATCGTTATAGACGTATATAATATCCAGATCGAGACGTGGGGACCGACACGCCAGAATGTTGTAAAATATTACATCCGAGATGTTAGGTTGCCTTATGCTAGTATATATATCGTTATAGACGTATACAATGTTCCCACCGAGAAGTACGGGCCGGCACGCCAGGAATGTTGTCAAATATTACATCCGAGATGTTAGGTTGCCTTAGGTTAGAATATACAACGTTATAGATGTATATAGTGTCGCCATCCAGAAGTAGGCGACGACACGCCAGGAATGTTGTAAAATATTACATCCCAGATGTTAGGCTACGTTAGGTTAGGATATACAACGTTATAGACGTATACAATGTCCCCATCGAGAAGCAGGCGATGACGCGCCAGGAGTGTTGTAAAATATTACGGTAGAGAGGTTAGTTTGCCTTAGGTTATGGTATATAACGTTGCAGACGTATATAATGTTCCTACCGAGAAGTAGGGACCGACATGCCAGGAATGTTGTAAAAAATTACATCCGAGAAGGTCGGTTCCCTCAGGTTAGGATATATAACGTCATAAACGAATATAATGTCCGAACCGAGATGTAGGCTCCTACATGCCAGAAATGTTGTAAAACATTACATCCGAGGTGTTAGGTTGCCTTAGGTTAGGATATACAACGTTATGGACGTATATAATGTTACCACCGAGAACTACGGGCCGACACGCCAGGAATGTTGTAAAATATTACACCCGAGATGTTAGGTTCCCTTAGGTTAGGATATATAAGGTCATAGACATATGTAATGTTCCCAACGAGAAGTAGGGGCCGACCCGCTGGGAATTTTGTAAAATATTACGTTCAACATGTTAGATTGAGTTAGGCTAGGATACATAGCGTTATTGACGTATGTAATGTTCCCACCGAGAAGTAGGGGCCGGCGCGCCTGGAATGTTGTAAAATATTACATTCGACATGTTAGGTTGCCTTAGACTAGCATATATAGCGTTATAGACGTATATAATGTTCCCACCGTGAAGTAGGGGCCGACATGCCAGGATGGTTGTAAAATATTACATCCGAGATGTTAGGTTTCCTTAGGTTAGGATATATAACGTTATAGACTTATATAATGTTCCCACCAAGAAGTAGGGGCCGACGCGAAAAGAATGTTGTAAATTATTACATTCGACCTGTTAGATTGCCTTATGCTCGGATATATAACGTTATAGACGTATATAATGTTACCACCGAGAACTACCTATCGACACGCCAGGACTGTTGTAAAATATTACACCGGAGATGATACGTTCCCTTAGGTTAGGATATACAACGTTATAGACGTATATAATATCCCCATCGGGAAGGAGACGCCGTCACGCCATAAATGATGTAAATCATTACATACCAGATGTTAGGTGACCTTAGGTTAGGATATATAACATTATTGACTTGTATAATGTTCCCACAGAGAAGTAGGGCCCGACGCGCAAGGAATGATGTAAAGTATTACGGTAGAGAGGATAGGTTGCCTTAGGTTAGGATGTATAACGATATAGACGTATATAATGTTCCGACGGAGAGATACGGGCCCAAACGAACGCGATTCTGTAAAACATTACCAGCGAGGGGCTAGATGGGGTAGGTTAGGGTATATTACGTTATAGACGTATATAACGTTAGCACCCAGAAGTAGGGGCCGACCCGCCAGGAATGTTGTAAAATACTACATCTGAGACGTTATGCTGCCTTAGGTTAGGTTATATAACGTTATAGACGTACATAATGTTCCCACCGAGAAGTAGGTGCCGGCGCGCCAGGAATGTTGTATAATATTACACCCGAGATGTTAGGTTCCCTTAGGTTAAGATATATAACGTTGTAGACGTATATAATATTACCACTGAGAACTACAGGCCGAAACGACAGGAATGTTGTAAAATATTACAACCGAGATGATACGTTCCCTTAGGTTAGGATATAAAACGTTATACACGTATATATTGTTCCCACCAAGAAGTAGAGGCCGACACGCCAGGAATGGTGTAAAATACTACATTCGACATGTTAGGTCGCCTTAGGCTAGGATATATAACGTTATAGACGTATATAATGTTCCCACCAACAAGTAGGGGCCTACGCGCCAGCAATGTTGTAAAATATTACAGCCGAGGTGTTAGGTTGCCTTAAGTTAGGATATATATCGTTATAGACGTATATAATGTCCCAACCGAGATGTAGGGGCCGGCTCGCCTGGAATGTTGTAAAATATTACATTCGACATGTTAGGTTGCCTTAGACTAGCATATATAGCGTTATAGACGTATATAATGTTCCCACCGTGAAGTAGGGGCCGACATGCCAGGATGGTTCTAAAATATTACATCCGAGATGTTAGGTTTCCTTAGGTTAGGATATATAACGTTATAGACTTATATAATGTTCCCACCAAGAAGTAGGGGCCGACGCGAAAAGAATGTTGTAAATTATTACATTCGACCTGTTAGATTGCCTTATGCTCGGATATATAACGTTATAGACGTATATAATGTTACCACCGAGAACTACCTATCGACACGCCAGGACTGTTGTAAAATATTACACCGGAGATGATACGTTCCCTTAGGTTAGGATATACAACGTTATAGACGTATATAATATCCCCATCGGGAAGGAGACGCCGTCACGCCATAAATGATGTAAATCATTACATACCAGATGTTAGGTGACCTTAGGTTAGGATATATAACATTATTGACTTGTATAATGTTCCCACAGAGAAGTAGGGCCCGACGCGCAAGGAATGATGTAAAGTATTACGGTAGAGAGGATAGGTTGCCTTAGGTTAGGATGTATAACGATATAGACGTATATAATGTTCCGACGGAGAGATACGGGCCTAAACGACCGCGATTCTGTAAAACATTACCAGCGAGGGGCTAGATGCGGTAGGTTAGGGTATATTACGTTATAGACGTATATAACGTTAGCACCCAGAAGTAGGGGCCGACCCGCCAGGAATGTTGTAAAATACTACATCTGAGACGTTATGCTGCCTTAGGTTAGGTTATATAACGTTATAGACGTACATAATGTTCCCACCGAGAAGTAGGTGCCGGCGCGCCAGGAATGTTGTATAATATTACACCCGAGATGTTAGGTTCCCTTAGGTTAAGATATATAACGTTATAGACGTATATAATATTACCACTGAGAACTACAGGCCGAAACGACAGGAATGTTGTAAAATATTACAACCGAGATGATACGTTCCCTTAGGTTAGGATATAAAACGTTATAGACGTATATATTGTTCCCACCAAGAAGTAGAGGCCGACACGCCAGGAATGGTGTAAAATACTACATTCGACATGTTAGGTCGCCTTAGGCTAGGATATATAACGTTATAGACGTATATAATGTTCCCACCAACAAGTAGGGGCCTACGCGCCAGCAGTGTTGTAAAATATTACAGCCGAGGTGTTAGGTTGCCTTAAGTTAGGATATATATCGTTATAGACGTATATAATGTCCCAACCGAGATGTAGGGGCCGGCTCGCCTGGAATGTTGTAAAATATTACATTCGGCATGTTAGGTTGCCTTAGACTAGCATATATAGCGTTATAGACGTATATAATGTTCCCACCGTGAAGTAGGGGCCGACATGCCAGGATGGTTCTAAAATATTACATCCGAGATGTTAGGTTTCCTTAGGTTAGGATATATAACGTTATAGACTTATATAATGTTCCCACCAAGAAGTAGGGGCCGACGCGAAAAGAATGTTGTAAATTATTACATTCGACCTGTTAGATTGCCTTATGCTCGGATATATAACGTTATAGACGTATATAATGTTACCACCGAGAACTACCTATCGACACGCCAGGACTGTTGTAAAATATTACACCGGAGATGATACGTTCCCTTAGGTTAGGATATACAACGTTATAGACGTATATAATATCCCCATCGGGAAGGAGACGCCGTCACGCCATAAATGATGTAAATCATTACATACCAGATGTTAGGTGACCTTAGGTTAGGATATATAACATTATTGACTTGTATAATGTTCCCACAGAGAAGTAGGGCCCGACGCGCAAGGAATGATGTAAAGTATTACGGTAGAGAGGATAGGTTGCCTTAGGTTAGGATGTATAACGATATAGACGTATATAATGTTGCGACGGAGAGATACGGGCCTAAACGACCGCGATTCTGTAAAACATTACCAGCGAGGGGCTAGATGCGGTAGGTTAGGGTATATTACGTTATAGACGTATATAACGTTAGCACCCAGAAGTAGGGGCCGACCCGCCAGGAATGTTGTAAAATACTACATCTGAGATGTTATGCTGCCTTAGGTTAGGTTATATAACGTTATAGACGTATATAATATTCCCACCGAGAAGTACGCGCCGACGCGCCAGGAATGTTGTCAACTATTACATGCGAGATGTTAGGTTGCCTTAGGATAGGATATATAACGTTATAGACGTATATAATGTTACCACCGAGAAATAGGGGACGACGCGTCAGGAATGTTGTAAAATATTACATCCGAGATGTTAGGTTGCCTTAGGTTAGGATATATAACGTTACAGACGTATATAATGTTCCCACCGAGAAGTAGGGGCCGAAGTGACGGGAATGTTGTAAAATATTACATCCGAGATGTTAGGTTGCCTTAGGTTAGGATATATAATGTTATCGACTTATATAATGTTGCCAGCGAGAAATAGGGGCCGACGCCCCAGGAATGTTGTAAAATTTTACGTTCGACATGTTACGATTGGTTAGGCTAGGATATATAACGTTATAGACGTCTATACTGTTCCGACCGAGAAGTGGGTGCCGACGCGCCAGGAATGTAGTAAAATATTACATCCGAGATGTTAGGTTGCCTTAGGCTAGGATATGTAACGTTATAGACGTATATAATGTTCCCACCGAGAAGTAGGGGCCAACGAGCCAGGAATGTGGCAAAATATTACATTCGACATGTTATGTTGCCTTAGGTTAGGGTATATAACGTTATAGACGTATATAATTTTCCCACCGTGAAGTAGGGACCGACATGCCAGGAATGTTCTAAAACATTACATCCGAGGTGTTAGGTTTCATTAGGTTAGGATATATAACGTTATAGACGTATATAATGTTCCCACCGAGAAGTAGGTGCTGACGCGCCAGGAATGTTGTAAAATATTACATCCGAAATGTCAGGATTGCCTTAGGCTAGGATATATAACGTTATAGACGTATATAATTTTCCCACCGAGAAGTGGGGCCCGGCGCGCCAGGAATGTAGTAAAATATTACATCCGAGATGTTAGGTTGCCTTAGGTTAGGATATATAACGTTATAGGCGTATATACTGTTCCGACCGAGATGTAGGTGCCGACGCGCCAGGAATGTTGTAAAATATTACTCTCGAAATGTTAGGTTGCCTTAGGCTGTGATATATAGCGATATAGACGTATATAATGTTCCCCCCGAGAAGTAGGGGCCGTCGTGCCAGGAATGTAGTAAAATATTACGATCCACATTTTTGGTTGCCTTAAGTTAGGATATATGGCGTTATAGACGTATATAATGTTCCCACCGAGAAGTAGGGGCCAGCGCGCTAGGAATGTGGTAAAATATTACATCCGATATGTTAGGTTGCCTTAGGCTAGTATATATAACGTTATAGACGTATATAATTTTCCCAGCGAGAAGTAGGGGCCGACGCGCCAGCCATGCTGTAAAATATTACATTCGACATGTTAGGATTGCCTTAGGCTAGGATATATAACGTTATAGACGTATATACTGTTCCAACCTAGAAGTAGGTGCCGACGCGCCAGGATTGTTGTATAATATTACGCTCGACAAGTTAGGTTGCCTTAGGCTAGGATATGTAAAGTTATAGACGTATATAATGTTCCCACCGAGAAGTAGGGGCCGGCGCGCCAGGAATGTAGTAAAATATTACGTCCGAGATATTAGGTTGCCTTAGGCTTGGATATAAAACGATATAGACGTATATACTGTTCCCACCGGGAAGTAGGTGCCGACGCGCCACGAATGTAGTAAAATATTACATCCGCGACGTTAGGTTGCCTTAGGCTAGGATATATAACGTTATAGACGTATATACTGTCCCGTCCGAGAAGTAGGTGCCGACGCGCCAGGAATGTTGTAAAATATTACGCTCGACAAGATAGGTTGCCTTAGGCTAGGATATGTAAAGTTATAGACGTATATAATGTTCCCACCGAGAAATAGGTGCCGACGCGCCAGGAATGTTGTAAAATATTACATCCGAGATGTTAGGTTGCCTTAGGCTAGTATATATAACGTTATAGACGTATATAATGTTCCCACCGAGAAGTAGGGGCCGGCGCGCCACGAATGTAGTAAAATATTACATCCGAGATGTTAGGTTGCCTTAGGTTAGGATATATAATGTTATCGACTTATATAATGTTGCCAGCGAGAAATAGGGGCCGACGCCCCAGGAATGTTGTAAAATTTTACGTTCGACATGTTACGATTGGTTAGGCTAGGATATATAACGCTATAGACGTCTATACTGTTCCGACCGAGAAGTGGGTGCCGACGCGCCAGGAATGTAGTAAAATATTATATCCGAGATGTTAGGTTGCCTTAGGCTAGGATATGTAACGTTATAGACGTATATAATGTTCCCACCGAGAAGTAGGGGCCAACGAGCCAGGAATGTGGCAAAATATTACATTCGACATGTTATGTTGCCTTAGGTTAGGGTATATAACGTTATAGACGTATATAATTTTCCCACCGTGAAGTAGGGACCGACATGCCAGGAATGTTCTAAAACATTACATCCGAGGTGTTAGGTTTCATTAGGTTAGGATATATAACGTTATAGACGTATATAATGTTCCCACCGAGAAGTAGGTGCTGACGCGCCAGGAATGTTGTAAAATATTACATCCGAAATGTCAGGATTGCCTTAGGCTAGGATATATAACGTTATAGACGTATATAATTTTCCCACCGAGAAGTAGGGGCCGGCGCTGCACGAATGTAGTAAAATCTTACATCCGAGATGTTAGGTTGCCTTAGGTTAGGATATATAACGTTATAGGCGTATATACTGTTCCGACCGAGATGTAGGTGCCGACGCGCCAGGAATGTTGTAAAATATTACGCTCGAAATGTTAGGTTGCCTTAGGCTGTGATATATAGCGATATAGACGTATATAATGTTCCCCCCGAGAAGTAGGGGCCGTCGTGCCAGGAATGTAGTAAAATATTACGATCCACATTTTTGGTTGCCTTAAGTTAGGATATATGGCGTTATAGACGTATATAATGTTCCCACCGAGAAGTAGGGGCCAGCGCGCTAGGAATGTGGTAAAATATTACATCCGGTATGTTAGGTTGCCTTAGGCTAGGATATATAACTTTATAGTCGTATATAATGTTCCCACCGAGAAGTAGGTGCCGGTGCGCCACTAATGTAGTAAAATATTACATCCGAGATGTTAGGTTGCCTTAGACTAGGATATATAACGTTATAGATGTATATAATGTTCCCACCGAGAAGTAGGGGCCGAAGTGACGGGAATGTTGTAAAATATTACATTCGACATGTTAGTTTGCCTTAGGCTAGGATATATAGCGTTATAGACGTATATACTGTTCCAACCTAGAAGTAGGTGCCGACGCGCCAGGATTGTTGTAAAATATTACATCCGAGATGTTAGGTTGCCTTAGGCTAGTATATATAACGTTATAGACGTATATAATGTTCCCACCGAGAAGTAGGGGCCGGCGCGCCACGAATGTAGTAAAATATTACATCCGAGATGTTAGGTTTCCTTAGGCTAGGATATATAAAGTTATAGACGTATATAATTTTCCCACCGAGAAGTAGGGGCCGAAGTGACGGGAATGTTGTAAAATATTACATCCGAGATATTAGGTTGTCCTAGGTTAGTATATATAACTTTATAGACGTATATAATATTCCCACCGAGAACTACGGGCCTACACGCCAGGAATGTTATCAAATATTACATCCGAGATGTTAGGTTGCCTTAGGCTGGGATATATAACGTTATAGACGTATATAATGTTCCCACCGAGAAGAAGGGGCCGGCGCGCCACGAATGTAGTAAAATATTACATCCGAGATGTTAGGTTGCCTTAGGCTAGGATATATAACGTTATAGACGTATATAATGTTCCCACCGAGAAGTAGGGGCCGAAGTGACGGGAATGTTGTAAAATATTACATTCGATACGTTAGTTTGCCTTAGGCTAGGATATATAGCGTTATAGACGTATATAAGGTTCCCACCGAGAAGTAGGGGCCGACGTGCCAGGAATGTATTAAAATATTACATCCGAGATGTTAGGTTGCCTTAGGTTAGGATATATAACGTTATAGACGTATATAATGTTCCCACCGCGAAGTAGGGGCCGAAGTGACGGGAATGTTGTATAATATTACATCCGAGATGTTAGGTTGCCCTAGGTTAGGATATATAACGTTATTGACTTATATAATGTTCCCACCGAGAAATAGGGGCCGACGCCCCAGGAATGTTGTAAAATTTTACGATCGACATGTTAGGATTGGTTAGGCTAGGATATATAACGTTATAGACGTATATAATGTTCCCACCGAGACGTAGGGGCCGAAGTGACGGGAATGTTGTAAAATATTACATTCGACATGTTAGTTTGCCTTAGGCTAGGATATTTAGCGGTATAGACGTATATAATGTTCCCACCGATAAGTAGGGGCCGACGTGCCAGGAATGTAGTAAAATATTACATCCGAGATGTTAGGTTGCCTTAGGTTAGGATATATAACGTTATAGACGTATATAATGTTCCACCCGAGAAGTAGGGGCCGACGTTCCAGGAATGTAGTAAAATATTACATCCGATATGTTAAGTTGACTTATGCTACGATATATATCGTTATAGACGTATACAATGTTCCCATCGAGAAGTAGGGACCGAAATGCCAGGAATGTTGTAAAATATTACACCCGAGATGTTAGTTTCCCTGAGGTTAGAATATACAACGTTATAGACGTATAGAATGTTCCCACCGAGAAATAGGGGCCGACGGGTCAGGAATGTTGTAAAATATTACACCCGAGATGTTAGGTTCCCTTAGGTTAGGATATATAACGTTATAGACGTGTAGAATGTTCCCACCGAGATATAGGGACCGACATGCCAGGAATGTTGTAAAATATTACATCCGAGACGTTAGGTTGCGTTAGGTTAGTATCTACAACGTTATAGACGTATCTAATGTCCCCATCGAGAAGCAGGCGACGACACGCCAGAATGTTGTAAAATATTACATTCGACATGTTAGGTTGCCTTAGGCTAGGATATGTAACGTTATAGACGTATATAATGTTACCACCGAGAAGTAGGGACTGACATGCCAGGAATCTTGTAAAATATGACATCCGAGTTGTTAGGTTGCTTTAGGTTAGGATATATATCGTTATAGACTTATATAATGTCCCCATCGAGAAGCAGGCGACGACACGCCAGGATTGTTGTAAAATATTACATCCGAGATGTTAGGTTGCCTTGCGTTAGGATATATTACGTTATAGACGTATATAATGTTACCACCGAGATGTACGGGCCGACACGACAGGAATGTTATCAACTATTACATCCGAGATGATAGGTTGCCTTAGGATAGGGTATACAACGTTATAGACGTATATAATATCCCCATCAGGAAGTAACTGCCGTCACGCCAGGAATGTTGTAAAATATTACATCCGAAATGTTAGGTTGCTTTACGTTAGGATATATAACGTTATAGACGTATATAATGTTCGCACCGAGAAGTAGGGACCGACATGCCAGGAATGTTGTAAAATACTACATCCCCGATGTTAGGTTGCGTTAGGTTAGCATATACAACGTTATAGACGTATATAATGTCCCCATCGAGAAGCAGGCGACGACACGCCAGGAATGTTGTAAAATATTACATCCGAGATGTTAGGTTGCCTAAGGTTAGGATATACAAGGTTATAGAGGTATATAATGTCCCCATCGAGAAGTAGTCGACGACACGCCAGGAATGTTGGAAAATATTACATTCGACATGTTAGGTTGCCTTAGGCTAGGATATATAACGTTATAGACGTATATAATGTTCCCACCGAGACGTAGTGACCGACATGCCAGGAATGTTGTAAAATATTACACCCAAGATGTTAGGTTCCCTTAGGTTAGGGTATATATCGTTACAGACGTATACAATGTTCCCACCGAGACGTAGTGACCGACATGCCAGGGATGTTGTAAAATATTACGTTCGAGATGTTAGGTTGCCTTAGGTTATAATATATATCGTTATAGACGTATATAATGATCCCACCGAGACGTAGGGACCGACATGCCAGGAAATTTTTAAAATACTACATCCGAGATGTTAGGTTCCCTTAGGTTAGGATATACAACGTTATAGACATATAGAATGTTCCCACCGAGAAGTAGGGACCGACATGCCAGGAATGTTGTAAAATATTACATCCGAGGTGTTAGGTTGCCTTAGGGTAGGATATACAACGTTATAGATATATATAATGTCCCCATCGAGAAGTAGGCGACGACACGCCAGGAATGTTGTAAAATATTACATCCCAAATGTTAGGTTGCGTTAGGTTAGGATATACAACGTACATAAAGTCCCCATCGTGAAGCAGGCGACGACACGACAGGAATGTTGTAAAATGTTACATTCGACATGTTAGGTTGCCTTAGGCTAGGATATATATCGTTATAGACGTATACAATGTTCCCACCGAGAAATAGGGGCCGACGCGTCAGCAATGTTGTAAAATATTACACCCGAGATGTTAGGTTCCCTTAGGTTAGGATATACAACGTTATAGACGTATAGAATGTTCCCACCGAGAAGTAGGGACCGACATGCCAGGAATGTTGTAAGATATTACATCCGAGATGTTAGGTTGCCTTAGGTTAGGGTATATATCGTTACAGACGTATATAATGTTCCCACCGAGACGTAGTGACCGACATGCCAGGAATGTTGTAAAATATTACATCCGAGATGTTAGGTTGCCTTAGGTTAGGATATACAACGTTATAGACGTATATAATGTACCCACGGAGACGTAGGGACCGACATGCCAGGAATGTTGTAAAACATTACATCCCAGGTGTTAGGTTGCGTTAGGTTAGTATATACAAGGTTATAGACGTATAGAATGTCCCCATCAAGATGCAGGCGACGACACGCCAGAATGTTGTAAAATATTACGTCCGAGATGTTAGGTTGCCTTAGGTTAGGATATACAACGTTATAGATGTATATAATGTCCCCATCGAGAAGTAGGCGACGACACGCCAGGAATGTTGTAAAATATTACATCCGAGATGTTAGGTTGCCTTTGGCTAGGATATATATCGTTATAGACGTATACAATGTTCCCACCGAGATGTAGGGACCGACATGCACGGAATGTTGTAAAATATTACACCCGAGATGTTAGGTTCCCTTAGGTTAGGATATACAACGTAATAGACGTATAGAATGTTCCCACCGAGAAATAGGGGCCGACGCTTCAGCAATGTTGTAAAATATTACACCCGAGATGTTAGGTTCCCTTAGGTTAGGATATACAACGTTATAGACGTATAGAATGTTCCCACCGAAAAGTAGGGACCGACATGCCAGGAATGTTGTAAAATATTACATCCGTGATGTTAGGTTGCCTTGGGTTAGGGCATATATCGTTACAGACGTATATAATGTTCCCACCGAGACGTAGTGACCGACATGCCAGAAATGTTGTAAAATATTACATCGGAGATGTTAGGTTGCTTTAGGTTAGGATATCTATCGTTATAGACGTATATAATGTCCAGATCGAGACGTGGGGACCGACCAGCCAGAATGTTGTAAAATATTATATCCGATACGATAGGTTGCCTTAGGCTAGGATATATATCGTTATAGACGTATACAATGTTCCCACCGAGAAGTAGGGACTGACATG
This sequence comes from Xylocopa violacea, assembly GCA_963969225.1. NCBI lineage: Eukaryota > Metazoa > Arthropoda > Insecta > Hymenoptera > Apidae > Xylocopa > Xylocopa violacea. The sequence continues at coordinate 3,933,463 of CAXAJV010000857.1, forward strand.
CCAGGAATGTTGTAAAATATTACATTCGAGATGTTAGGTTGCCTTAGGTTAGCATATACAACGTTATAGATGTATATAATGTCGCGATCGAGAAGCAGGCGACGACACGCCAGGAATGTTGTAAAATATTACATCCGAGATGTTATGTTGCCTTACGACAGGATATATAACGTTATAGACGTATATAATGTTCCCACCGAAAAGTAGGAGCCGACGCACCAGGAATGTTGTAAAATATTACATCCGAGATATTAGGTTGCCTTCGGTTAGGATATATATCGCTGTAGACGTATATGCTGTTCCCACCGAGAAGTAGGAGCCGACGAGCCAGGAATGTTGTAAAATATTGCGCTCGACATGTTAGGTTATCCTAGGCTAGGATATATAGCGTTATAAACGTATATAATGTTCCCACCGAGAAGTGGAGGCCGACTAGCCAGGAATGTTATAAAATACTACATTCAACATATTAGGTTGCCTTAGGCTGGGATATATAGCGTTATAAAAGTATCTAATGTTCCCACCAAGAAGTAGGGGCCGACGTGTCAGGAATGTAGTAAAATATTACATCCGCGATGTTAGGTTGCCTTAGGTTAGGATATATAACTTTATTGACATATATAATGTTCCCACCGAGAAGTAGGTGCCGACGCGCCAGGCATGTTGTAAAATATTACATTTGACATATTAGGTTGCCTTAGGCTAGGATATGGAGCGTTATAGAAGTATATAATGTTCCCACCGAGAAGTAGGGGCCGACGTGTCAGGAATGTAGTAAAATATTACATCCGAGATGTTAGGTTGCCTTAGGTTAGGATATATAACGTTATTGGCTTATATAACTTTCCCACCGCGAAATAGGCGCCGACGCGTCGGGAATGCTGTACAATATTACATTCGACATGTTAGGTTGCCATAGGCTAGGATATATAGCGTTATAGACGTATATAATGTTCCCACCGAGAAGTACGGGCCGACACGCAAGGAATGTTATCAACTATTACATCCGAGATGTTAAGTTGCCTTAGGTTAGGATATACAACTTTATGGACGTATATAATGTCCCTATCGGGAAGTAGGTGCCGTAGCGCCAGGATTGTTCTAAAATATTACGGTAGAGAAATAAGGTTGCCTTAGGTTATGATATATAACGTTACAGACGTATATAATGTTCCCACCGAGAAGTAGGGACCGAAATGCCAGGAATGTTGTAAAATATTACATCCGAGATGTTAGGTTGCTTTAGGTTAGGATATATATCGTTATAGGCGTATATAAAGTCCAGGTCGAGACGTGGGGACCGACAAGCCAGAATGTTGTAAAATATTATATCCGATATGTTAGGTTGCCTTAGGCTAGGATATATATCGTTATAGACGTATACAATGTTCCCACCGAGAAGTAGGGACTGACATGCCAGGAATGTTGTAAAATATTACATTCGAGATGTTATGTTGCCTTAGGTTAGCATATACAACGTTATAGATGTATATAATGTCGCCATCGAGAAGCAGGCGACGACACGCCAGGAATGTTGTAAAATATTACATCCGAGATGTTAGATCGCCTTAGGCTAGGATGTAACGTTATAGACACATATAATGTTACCACCGAGAACTACGGGCCGACACGCCAGGAATGATGTAAAATATTACATTCGACATGTTAGGTCGCCTTAGGCTAGGATATATAACGTTATAGACGTATATAATGTTTCCACCGAGAAATAGGGGCCGACGCGTCAGGAATGTTGTAAAATTATACATCCGAGATGTTATGTTGCCTTACGTTAGGATATATAACGTTATAGACGTATATAATGTTCCCACCGAGAAGTACGGGCCGACAAGCAAGGAATGTTATCAACTATTACATCCCAGATGTTAAGTTGCCTTAGGTTAGGATATACAACGTTGTAGATTTAGATAATGCTACCACAGAGAACTAGGCACTTGCATGCCAGGAATGTTGTAAAATATTACGGTAGAGATGATAGTTTGCCTTAGTTTAGGATATATAACGTTATAGGCGTATAAACTGTTCCCACCGAGAAGTAGGTGCCGCCGCGCCAGGTATGTTGTAAAATATTACATTCGACATGTTAGGTTGCCTTAGGCTAGGATATATAGCGTTATAGACGTATATAATGTTCCCACCGAGAAGTAGGGGCCGACGTGCCAGGAATCTAGTAAAATATTACATCCGAGATGTTAGGTTGCCTTACGTTAGGATATATAACGTTATAGACGTATATAATGTTCCCACCGAGATGTAGGAGCCGACATGCCAGGAATGTTGTGAAATATTACATTCGACATGTTAGGTTGCCTTAGGCTAGGATATATAGCGTTATAGACGAATATAATGTTCCCACCGAGAAGTACGGGCGGACACGCCAGGAATACTGTAAGCTATTACATCCGACATGTTATGTCGCCTTAGGCTAGGATATATAAGGTTATAGACGTATATAATGTTCCCACCGAGAAATAGGGGCGTCGCGTCAGGAAAGTTGTAAAATATTACACCCGAGATGTTAGGTTCCCTTAGGTTAGGATATACAACGTTATAGACGTATATAGTGTCCCCATCGAGAAACAGGCGACGACACGACAGGAATGTTGTAAAATATTACATCCGGGATGTTATATTGCCTTACGTTAGGATATATAACGTTATAGACGTATATAATGTTCCCACCGAGAAGTACGGGCCGACACGCAAGGAATGTTATCAACTATTACATCCGAGATGTTAAGTTGCCTTAGGTTAGGATATACAACTTTATAGACGTATATAATGTCCCTATCGGGAAGTAGGTGCCGTAGCGCCAGGATTGTTCTAAAATATTACGGTAGAGAAATAAGGTTGCCTTAGGTTATGATATATAACGTTACAGACGTATATAATGTTCCCACCGAGAAGTAGGGACCGAAATGCCAGGAATGTTGTAAAATATTACATCCGAGATGTTAGGTTGCTTTAGGTTAGGATATATATCGTTATAGGCGTATATAAAGTCCAGGTCGAGACGTGGGGACCGACAAGCCAGAATGTTGTAAAATATTATATCCGATATGTTAGGTTGCCTTAGGCTAGGATATATATCGTTATAGACGTATACAATGTTCCCACCGAGAAGTAGGGACTGACATGCCAGGAATGTTGTAAAATATTACATTCGAGATGTTATGTTGCCTTAGGTTAGCATATACAACGTTATAGATGTATATAATGTCGCCATCGAGAAGCAGGCGACGACACGCCAGGAATGTTGTAAAATATTACATCCGAGATGTTAGATCGCCTTAGGCTAGGATATGTAACGTTATAGACACATATAATGTTACCACCGAGAACTACGGGCCGACACGCCAGGAATGATGTAAAATATTACATTCGACATGTTAGGTCGCCTTAGGCTAGGATATATAACGTTATAGACGTATATAATGTTTCCACCGAGAAATAGGGGCCGACGCGTCAGGAATGTTGTAAAATTATACATCCGAGATGTTATGTTGCCTTACGTTAGGATATATAACGTTATAGACGTATATAATGTTCCCACCGAGAAGTACGGGCCGACAAGCAAGGAATGTTATCAACTATTACATCCCAGATGTTAAGTTGCCTTAGGTTAGGATATACAACGTTGTAGATTTAGATAATGCTACCACAGAGAACTAGGCACTTGCATGCCAGGAATGTTCTAAAATATTACGGTAGAGATTATAGTTTGCCTTAGTTTAGGATATATAACGTTATAGGCGTATAAACTGTTCCCACCGAGAAGTAGGTGCCGCCGCGCCAGGTATGTTGTAAAATATTACATTCGACATGTTAGGTTGCCTTAGGCTAGGATATATAGCGTTATAGACGTATATAATGTTCCCACCGAGAAGTAGGGGCCGACGTGCCAGGAATGTAGTAAAATATTACATCCGAGATGTTAGGTTGCCTTACGTTAGGATATATAACGTTATAGACGTATATAATGTTCCCACCGAGATGTAGGAGCCGACATGCCAGGAATGTTGTGAAATATTACATTCGACATGTTAGGTTGCCTTAGGCTAGGATATATAGCGTTATAGACGAATATAATGTTCCCACCGAGAAGTACGGGCGGACACGCCAGGAATGCTGTAAGCTATTACATCCGACATGTTATGTCGCCTTAGGCTAGGATATATAAGGTTATAGACGTATATAATGTTCCTACCGAGAAATAGGGGCGTCGCGTCAGGAAAGTTGTAAAATATTAAACCCGAGATGTTAGGTCCCATTAGGTTAGGATATACAACGTTATAGACGTATATAGTGTCCCCATCGAGAAACAGGCGACGACACGACAGGAATGTTGTAAAATATTACATCCGAGATGTTATATTGCCTTACGTTAGGATATATAACGTTATAGACGTATATAATGTTCCCACCGAGAAGTACGGGCCGACACGCAAGGAATGTTATCAACTATTACATCCGAGATGTTAAGTTGCCTTAGTTTAGGATATACAACTTTATAGACGTATATAATGTCCCTATCGGGAAGTAGGTGCCGTAGCGCCAGGATTGTTCTAAAATATTACGGTAGAGAAGTAAGGTTGCCTTAGGTTATGATATATAACGTTACAGACGTATATAATGTTCCCACCGAGAAGTAGGGACCGAAATGCCAGGAATGTTGTAAAATATTACATCCGAGATGTTAGGTTGCTTTAGGTTAGGATATATATCGTTATAGGCGTATATAAAGTCCAGGTCGAGACGTGGGGACCGACAAGCCAGAATGTTGTAAAATATTATATCCGATATGTTAGGTTGCCTTAGGCTAGGATATATATCGTTATAGACGTATACAATGTTCCCACCGAGAAGTAGGGACTGACATGCCAGGAATGTTGTAAAATATTACATTCGAGACGTTATGTTGCCTTAGGTTAGAATATACAACGTTATAGACGTATATAATGTCCCCATCGAGAAGCAGGCGACGACACGCCAGGAACGTTGTAAAATATTACATTCGACATGTTAGATCGCCTTAGGCTAGGATATGTAACGTTATAGACACATATAATGTTACCACCGAGAACTACGGGCCGACACGCCAGGAATGATGTAAAATATTACATTCGACATGTTAGGTTGCCTTAGGATAGGATATACAACGTTATAGACGTATAGAATGTTCCCACCGAGAAGTAGGGACCGACATGCCAGGAATGTTGTAAAATATTACATCCGAGGTGTTAGGTTGCCTTAGGGTGGGATATACAACGTTATAGATGTATATAATGTCGCCATCGAGAAGCAGGCGACGACACGCCAGGAATGTTGTAAAATATTACATCCGAGATGTTAGATCGCCTTAGGCTAGGATATGTAACGTTATAGACACATATAATGTTACCACCGAGAACTACGGGCCGACACGCCAGGAATGATGTAAAATATTACATTCGACATGTTAGGTCGCCTTAGGCTAGGATATATAACGTTATAGACGTATATAATGTTTCCACCGAGAAATAGGGGCCGACGCGTCAGGAATGTTGTAAAATTATACATCCGAGATGTTATGTTGCCTTACGTTAGGATATATAACGTTATAGACGTATATAATGTTCCCACCGAGAAGTACGGGCCGACAAGCAAGGAATGTTATCAACTATTACATCCCAGATGTTAAGTTGCCTTAGGTTAGGATATACAACGTTGTAGATTTAGATAATGCTACCACAGAGAACTAGGCACTTGCATGCCAGGAATGTTGTAAAATATTACGGTAGAGATGATAGTTTGCCTTAGTTTAGGATATATAACGTTATAGGCGTATAAACTGTTCCCACCGAGAAGTAGGTGCCGCCGCGCCAGGTATGTTGTAAAATATTACATTCGACATGTTAGGTTGCCTTAGGCTAGGATATATAGCGTTATAGACGTATATAATGTTCCCACCGAGAAGTAGGGGCCGACGTGCCAGGAATGTAGTAAAATATTACATCCGAGATGTTAGGTTGCCTTACGTTAGGATATATAACGTTATAGACGTATATAATGTTCCCACCGAGATGTAGGAGCCGACATGCCAGGAATGTTGTGAAATATTACATTCGACATGTTAGGTTGCCTTAGGCTAGGATATATAGCGTTATAGACGAATATAATGTTCCCACCGAGAAGTACGGGCGGACACGCCAGGAATGCTGTAAGCTATTACATCCGACATGTTATGTCGCCTTAGGCTAGGATATATAAGGTTATAGACGTATATAATGTTCCTACCGAGAAATAGGGGCGTCGCGTCAGGAAAGTTGTAAAATATTACACCCGAGATGTTAGGTCCCATTAGGTTAGGATATACAACGTTATAGACGTATATAGTGTCCCCATCGAGAAACAGGCGACGACACGACAGGAATGTTGTAAAATATTACATCCGAGATGTTATATTGCCTTACGTTAGGATATATAACGTTATAGACGTATATAATGTTCCCACCGAGAAGTACGGGCCGACACGCAAGGAATGTTATCAACTATTACATCCGAGATGTTAAGTTGCCTTAGTTTAGGATATACAACTTTATAGACGTATATAATGTCCCTATCGGGAAGTAGGTGCCGTAGCGCCAGGATTGTTCTAAAATATTACGGTAGAGAAGTAAGGTTGCCTTAGGTTATGATATATAACGTTACAGACGTATATAATGTTCCCACCGAGAAGTAGGGACCGAAATGCCAGGAATGTTGTAAAATATTACATCCGAGATGTTAGGTTGCTTTAGGTTAGGATATATATCGTTATAGGCGTATATAAAGTCCAGGTCGAGACGTGGGGACCGACAAGCCAGAATGTTGTAAAATATTATATCCGATATGTTATTTTGCCTTAGGCTAGGATATATATCGTTATAGACGTATACAATGTTCCCACCGAGAAGTAGTGACCGACATGCCAGGGATGTTGTAAAATATTACGTTCGAGATGTTAGGTTGCCTTAGGTTATAATATATATCGTTATAGACGTATATAATGATCCCACCGAGACGTAGGGACCGACATGCCAGGAAATTTTTAAAATACTACATCCGAGATGTTAGGTTCCCTTAGGTTAGGATATACAACGTTATAGACATATAGAATGTTCCCACCGAGAAGTAGGGACCGACATGCCAGGAATGTTGTAAAATATTACATCCGAGGTGTTAGGTTGCCTTAGGGTAGGATATACAACGTTATAGATATATATAATGTCCCCATCGAGAAGTAGGCGACGACACGCCAGGAATGTTGTAAAATATTACATCCCAAATGTTAGGTTGCGTTAGGTTAGGATATACAACGTACATAAAGTCCCCATCGTGAAGCAGGCGACGACACGACAGGAATGTTGTAAAATGTTACATTCGACATGTTAGGTTGCCTTAGGCTAGGATATATATCGTTATAGACGTATACAATGTTCCCACCGAGAAATAGGGGCCGATGCGTCAGCAATGTTGTAAAATATTACACCCGAGATGTTAGGTTCCCTTAGGTTAGGATATACAACGTTATAGACGTATAGAATGTTCCCACCGAGAAGTAGGGACCGACATGCCAGGAATGTTGTAAGATATTACATCCGAGATGTTAGGTTGCCTTAGGTTAGGGTATATATCGTTACAGACGTATATAATGTTCCCACCGAGACGTAGTGACCGACATGCCAGGAATGTTGTAAAATATTACATCCGAGATGTTAGGTTGCCTTAGGTTAGGATATACAACGTTATAGACGTATATAATGTACCCACGGAGACGTAGGGACCGACATGCCAGGAATGTTGTAAAACATTACATCCCAGGTGTTAGGTTGCGTTAGGTTAGTATATACAAGGTTATAGACGTATAGAATGTCCCCATCAAGATGCAGGCGACGACACGCCAGAATGTTGTAAAATATTACGTCCGAGATGTTAGGTTGCCTTAGGTTAGGATATACAACGTTATAGATGTATATAATGTCCCCATCGAGAAGTAGGCGACGACACGCCAGGAATGTTGTAAAATATTACATCCGAGATGTTAGGTTGCCTTTGGCTAGGATATATATCGTTATAGACGTATACAATGTTCCCACCGAGATGTAGGGACCGACATGCACGGAATGTTGTAAAATATTACACCCGAGATGTTAGGTTCCCTTAGGTTAGGATATACAACGTAATAGACGTATAGAATGTTCCCACCGAGAAATAGGGGCCGACGCTTCAGCAATGTTGTAAAATATTACACCCGAGATGTTAGGTTCCCTTAGGTTAGGATATACAACGTTATAGACGTATAGAATGTTCCCACCGAGAAGTAGGGACCGACATGCCAGGAATGTTGTAAAATATTACATCCGAGATGTTAGGTTGCCTTGGGTTAGGGCATATATCGTTACAGACGTATATAATGTTCCCACCGAGACGTAGTGACCGACATGCCAGAAATGTTGTAAAATATTACATCGGAGATGTTAGGTTGCTTTAGGTTAGGATATATATCGTTATAGACGTATATAATGTCCAGATCGAGACGTGGGGACCGACCAGCCAGAATGTTGTAAAATATTATATCCGATACGATAGGTTGCCTTAGGCTAGGATATATATCGTTATAGACGTATACAATGTTCCCACCGAGAAGTAGGGACTGACATGCCAGGAATGTTGTAAAATATTACATTCGAGATGTTAGGTTGCCTTAGGTTAGCATATACAACGTTATAGATGTATATAATGTCGCGATCGAGAAGCAGGCGACGACACGCCAGGAATGTTGTAAAATATTACATCCGAGATGTTATGTTGCCTTACGACAGGATATATAACGTTATAGACGTATATAATGTTCCCACCGAAAAGTAGGAGCCGACGCACCAGGAATGTTGTAAAATATTACATCCGAGATATTAGGTTGCCTTCGGTTAGGATATATATCGCTGTAGACGTATATGCTGTTCCCACCGAGAAGTAGGAGCCGACGAGCCAGGAATGTTGTAAAATATTGCGCTCGACATGTTAGGTTATGCTAGGCTAGGATATATAGCGTTATAAACGTATATAATGTTCCCACCGAGAAGTGGAGGCCGACTAGCCAGGAATGTTATAAAATACTACATTCAACATATTAGGTTGCCTTAGGCTGGGATATATAGCGTTATAAAAGTATATAATGTTCCCACCAAGAAGTAGGGGCCGACGTGTCAGGAATGTAGTAAAATATTACATCCGCGATGTTAGGTTGCCTTAGGTTAGGATATATAACATTATTGACATATATAATGTTCCCACCGAGAAGTAGGTGCCGACGCGCCAGGCATGTTGTAAAATATTACATTTGACATATTAGGTTGCCTTAGGCTAGGATATGGAGCGTTATAGAAGTATATAATGTTCCCACCGAGAAGTAGGGGCCGACGTGTCAGGAATGTAGTAAAATATTACATCCGAGATGTTATGTTGCCTTACGTTAGGATATATAACGTTATAGACGTATATAATGTTCCCACCGAGAAGTACGGGCCGACAAGCAAGGAATGTTATCAACTATTACATCCCAGATGTTAAGTTGCCTTAGGTTAGGATATACAACGTTGTAGATTTAGATAATGCTACCACAGAGAACTAGGCACTTGCATGCCAGGAATGTTGTAAAATATTACGGTAGAGATGATAGTTTGCCTTAGTTTAGGATATATAACGTTATAGGCGTATAAACTGTTCCCACCGAGAAGTAGGTGCCGCCGCGCCAGGTATGTTGTAAAATATTACATTCGACATGTTAGGTTGCCTTAGGCTAGGATATATAGCGTTATAGACGTATATAATGTTCCCACCGAGAAGTAGGGGCCGACGTGCCAGGAATGTAGTAAAATATTACATCCGAGATGTTAGGTTGCCTTACGTTAGGATATATAACGTTATAGACGTATATAATGTTCCCACCGAGATGTAGGAGCCGACATGCCAGGAATGTTGTGAAATATTACATTCGACATGTTAGGTTGCCTTAGGCTAGGATATATAGCGTTATAGACGAATATAATGCTCCCACCGAGAAGTACGGGCGGACACGCCAGGAATGCTGTAAGCTATTACATCCGACATGTTATGTCGCCTTAGGCTAGGATATATAAGGTTATAGACGTATATAATGTTCCCACCGAGAAATAGGGGCGTCGCGTCAGGAAAGTTGTAAAATATTACACCCGAGATGTTAGGTTCCCTTAGGTTAGGATATACAACGTTATAGACGTATATAGTGTCCCCATCGAGAAACAGGCGACGACACGACAGGAATGTTGTAAAATATTACATCCGAGATGTTATATTGCCTTACGTTAGGATATATAACGTTATAGACGTATATAATGTTCCCACCGAGAAGTACGGGCCGACACGCAAGGAATGTTATCAACTATTACATCCGAGATGTTAAGTTGCCTTAGTTTAGGATATACAACTTTATAGACGTATATAATGTCCCTATCGGGAAGTAGGTGCCGTAGCGCCAGGATTGTTCTAAAATATTACGGTAGAGAAGTAAGGTTGCCTTAGGTTATGATATATAACGTTACAGACGTATATAATGTTCCCACCGAGAAGTAGGGACCGACATGCCAGAAATGTTGTAAAATATTACATCGGAGATGTTAGGTTGCTTTAGGTTAGGATATATATCGTTATAGACGTATATAATGTCCAGATCGAGACGTGGGGACCGACCAGCCAGAATGTTGTAAAATATTATATCCGATACGATAGGTTGCCTTAGGCTAGGATATATATCGTTATAGACGTATACAATGTTCCCACCGAGAAGTAGGGACTGACATGCCAGGAATGTTGTAAAATATTACATTCGAGATGTTAGGTTGCCTTAGGTTAGCATATACAACGTTATAGATGTATATAATGTCGCGATCGAGAAGCAGGCGACGACACGCCAGGAATGTTGTAAAATATTACATCCGAGATGTTATGTTGCCTTACGACAGGATATATAACGTTATAGACGTATATAATGTTCCCACCGAAAAGTAGGAGCCGACGCACCAGGAATGTTGTAAAATATTACATCCGAGATATTAGGTTGCCTTCGGTTAGGATATATATCGCTGTAGACGTATATGCTGTTCCCACCGAGAAGTAGGAGCCGACGAGCCAGGAATGTTGTAAAATATTGCGCTCGACATGTTAGGTTATGCTAGGCTAGGATATATAGCGTTATAAACGTATATAATGTTCCCACCGAGAAGTGGAGGCCGACTAGCCAGGAATGTTATAAAATACTACATTCAACATATTAGGTTGCCTTAGGCTGGGATATATAGCGTTATAAAAGTATATAATGTTCCCACCAAGAAGTAGGGGCCGACGTGTCAGGAATGTAGTAAAATATTACATCCGCGATGTTAGGTTGCCTTAGGTTAGGATATATAACATTATTGACATATATAATGTTCCCACCGAGAAGTAGGTGCCGACGCGCCAGGCATGTTGTAAAATATTACATTTGACATATTAGGTTGCCTTAGGCTAGGATATGGAGCGTTATAGAAGTATATAATGTTCCCACCGAGAAGTAGGGGCCGACGTGTCAGGAATGTAGTAAAATATTACATCCGAGATGTTAGGTTGCCTTAGGTTAGGATATATAACGTTATTGGCTTATATAACTTTCCCACCGCGAAATAGGCGCCGACGCGTCGGGAATGCTGTACAATATTACATTCGACATGTTAGGTTGCCATAGGCTAGGATATATAGCGTTATAGACGTATATAATGTTCCCACCGAGAAGTACGGGCCGACACGCAAGGAATGTTATCAACTATTACATCCGAGATGTTAAGTTGCCTTAGGTTAGGATATACAACTTTATGGACGTATATAATGTCCCTATCGGGAAGTAGGTGCCGTAGCGCCAGGATTGTTCTAAAATATTACGGTAGAGAAATAAGGTTGCCTTAGGTTATGATATATAACGTTACAGACGTATATAATGTTCCCACCGAGAAGTAGGGACCGAAATGCCAGGAATGTTGTAAAATATTACATCCGAGATGTTAGGTTGCTTTAGGTTAGGATATATATCGTTATAGGCGTATATAAAGTCCAGGTCGAGACGTGGGGACCGACAAGCCAGAATGTTGTAAAATATTATTTCCGATATGTTAGGTTGCCTTAGGCTAGGATATATATCGTTATAGACGTATACAATGTTCCCACCGAGAAGTAGGGACTGACATGCCAGGAATGTTGTAAAATATTACATTCGAGATGTTATGTTGCCTTAGGTTAGCATATACAACGTTATAGATGTATATAATGTCGCCATCGAGAAGCAGGCGACGACACGCCAGGAATGTTGTAAAATATTACATCCGAGATGTTAGATCGCCTTAGGCTAGGATGTAACGTTATAGACACATATAATGTTACCACCGAGAACTACGGGCCGACACGCCAGGAATGATGTAAAATATTACATTCGACATGTTAGGTCGCCTTAGGCTAGGATATATAACGTTATAGACGTATATAATGTTTCCACGGAGAAATAGGGGCCGACGCGTCAGGAATGTTGTAAAATTATACATCCGAGATGTTATGTTGCCTTACGTTAGGATATATAACGTTATAGACGTATATAATGTTCCCACCGAGAAGTACGGGCCGACAAGCAAGGAATGTTATCAACTATTACATCCCAGATGTTAAGTTGCCTTAGGTTAGGATATACAACGTTGTAGATTTAGATAATGCTACCACAGAGAACTAGGCACTTGCATGCCAGGAATGTTGTAAAATATTACGGTAGAGATGATAGTTTGCCTTAGTTTAGGATATATAACGTTATAGGCGTATAAACTGTTCCCACCGAGAAGTAGGTGCCGCCGCGCCAGGTATGTTGTAAAATATTACATTCGACATGTTAGGTTGCCTTAGGCTAGGATATATAGCGTTATAGACGTATATAATGTTCCCACCGAGAAGTAGGGGCCGACGTGCCAGGAATGTAGTAAAATATTACATCCGAGATGTTAGGTTGCCTTACGTTAGGATATATAACGTTATAGACGTATATAATGTTCCCACCGAGATGTAGGAGCCGACATGCCAGGAATGTTGTGAAATATTACATTCGACATGTTAGGTTGCCTTAGGCTAGGATATATAGCGTTATAGACGAATATAATGCTCCCACCGAGAAGTACGGGCGGACACGCCAGGAATGCTGTAAGCTATTACATCCGACATGTTATGTCGCCTTAGGCTAGGATATATAAGGTTATAGACGTATATAATGTTCCCACCGAGAAATAGGGGCGTCGCGTCAGGAAAGTTGTAAAATATTACACCCGAGATGTTAGGTTCCCTTAGGTTAGGATATACAACGTTATAGACGTATATAGTGTCCCCATCGAGAAACAGGCGACGACACGACAGGAATGTTGTAAAATATTACATTCGAGATGTTATGTTGCCTTAGGTTAGCATATACAACGTTATAGATGTATATAATGTCGTCATCGAGAAGCAGGCGACGACACGCCAGGAATGTTGTAAAATATTACATCCGAGATGTTAGGTTGCATTAGGCTAGGACATATATCGTTATAGACGTATACAATGATCACACAGAGTAGTAGGGACCGACATGCTAGGAATGTTGTGAAATATTACATCCGAGATGTTAGGTTCCCTTAGGTTAGGATATACAACGTTATAGACGTATTGAATGTTCCCACCGAGAAGCAGGCGACGACACGCCAGGAACGATGTAAAATATTACATTCGACATGTTAGGTCGCCTTAGGCTAGGATATGTAACGTTATAGACACATATAATGTTACCACCGAGAACTACTGGCCGACACGCCAGGAATGATGTAAAATATTACATTCGACGTGTTAGGTCGCCGTAGGATAGGATATACAACGTAAGAGACGTATAGAATGTTCCCACCGAGAAATAGGGGCCGACGCGTCAGCAGTGTTGTAAAATATTACACCCGAGATGTTAGGTTCCCTTAGGTTAGGATATACAACGTTATAGACGTATAGAATGTTCCCACTGAGAAGTAGGGACCGACATGCCAGGATTGTTGTAAAATATTACATCCGAGATGTTAGGTTGCCTTAGGTTAGGGTATATATCGTTACAGACCTATATAATGTTCCCACCGAGACGTAGTGACCGACATGCCAGGAATGTTGTAAAATATTACATCCGAGATGTTAGGTTGCGTTAGGTTAGAATATACAACGTTATAGACGTATATAATGTCCCCATCGAGAAGCAGGCGACGACACGCCAGGAACGTTGTAAAATATTACATTCGACATGTTAGATCGCCTTAGGCTAGGATATGTAACGTTATAGACACATATAATGTTACCACCGAGAACTACGGGCCGACACGCCAGGAATGATGTAAAATATTACATTCGACATGTTAGGTTGCCTTAGGCTAGGATATATAGCGTTATAGACGAATATAATGTTCCCACCGAGAAGTAGGGGCCGACGTGCCAGGAATGTAATAAAATATTACATCCGAGATGTTAGGTTGCCTTAGGATAGGATATATAACATTATAGACGTATATAATGTGACCACCGAGAAGTAGGAGCCGACGAGCCAGGAATGTTGTAAAATATTGCGCTCGACATGTTAGGTTACCCTACGCTAGGATATATAGCGTTATAGACGTATATAATGTTCCCACCGAGAAATAGGGGCGTCGCGTCAGGAAAGTTGTAAAATATTACACCCGAGATGTTAGGTTCCCTTAGGTTAGGATATACAACGTTATAGACGTATATAGTGTCCCCATCGAGAAACAGGCGACGACACGACAGGAATGTTGTAAAATATTACATCCGAGATGTTATATTGCCTTACGTTAGGATATATAACGTTATAGACGTATATAATGTTCCCACCGAGAAGTACGGGCCGACACGCAAGGAATGTTATCAACTATTACATCCGAGATGTTAAGTTGCCTTAGGTTAGGATATACAACTTTATAGACGTATATAATGTCCCTATCGGGAAGTAGGTGCCGTAGCGCCAGGATTGTTCTAAAATATTACGGTAGAGAAGTAAGGTTGCCTTAGGTTATGATATATAACGTTACAGACGTATATAATGTTCCCACCGAGAAGTAGGGACCGAAATGCCAGGAATGTTGTAAAATATTACATCCGAGATGTTAGGTTGCTTTAGGTTAGGATATATATCGTTATAGGCGTATATAAAGTCCAGGTCGAGACGTGGGGACCGACAAGCCAGAATGTTGTAAAATATTATATCCGATATGTTAGGTTGCCTTAGGCTAGGATATATATCGTTATAGACGTATACAATGTTCCCACCGAGAAGTAGGGACTGACATGCCAGGAATGCTGTAAAATATTACATTCGAGATGTTATGTTGCCTTAGGTTAGCATATACAACGTTATAGATGTATATAATGTCGCCATCGAGAAGCAGGCGACGACACGCCAGGAATGTTGTAAAATATTACATCCGAGATGTTAGATCGCCTTAGGCTAGGATATGTAACGTTATAGACACATATAATGTTACCACCGAGAACTACGGGCCGACACGCCAGGAATGATGTAAAATATTACATTCGACATGTTAGGTCGCCTTAGGCTAGGATATATAACGTTATAGACGTATATAATGTTTCCACCGAGAAATAGGGGCCGACGCGTCAGGAATGTTGTAAAATTATACATCCGAGATGTTATGTTGCCTTACGTTAGGATATATAACGTTATAGACGTATATAATGTTCCCACCGAGAAGTACGGGCCGACAAGCAAGGAATGTTATCAACTATTACATCCCAGATGTTAAGTTGCCTTAGGTTAGGATATACAACGTTGTAGATTTAGATAATGCTACCACAGAGAACTAGGCACTTGCATGCCAGGAATGTTGTAAAATATTACGGTAGAGATGATAGTTTGCCTTAGTTTAGGATATATAACGTTATAGGCGTATAAACTGTTCCCACCGAGAAGTACGGGCCGACACGCAAGGAATGTTATCAACTATTACATCCGAGATGTTAAGTTGCCTTAGTTTAGGATATACAACTTTATAGACGTATATAATGTCCCTATCGGGAAGTAGGTGCCGTAGCGCCAGGATTGTTCTAAAATATTACGGTAGAGAAGTAAGGTTGCCTTAGGTTATGATATATAACGTTACAGACGTATATAATGTTCCCACCGAGAAGTAGGGACCGAAATGCCAGGAATGTTGTAAAATATTACATCCGAGATGTTAGGTTGCTTTAGGTTAGGATATATATCGTTATAGGCGTATATAAAGTCCAGGTCGAGACGTGGGGACCGACAAGCCAGAATGTTGTAAAATATTATATCCGATATGTTATTTTGCCTTAGGCTAGGATATATATCGTTATAGACGTATACAATGTTCCCACCGAGAAGTAGGGACTGACATGCCAGGAATGTTGTAAAATATTACATTCGAGATGTTATGTTGCCTTAGGTTAGCATATACAACGTTATAGATGTATATAATGTCGTCATCGAGAAGCAGGCGACGACACGCCAGGAATGTTGTAAAATATTACATCCGAGATGTTAGGTTGCATTAGGCTAGGACATATATCGTTATAGACGTATACAATGATCACACAGAGTAGTAGGGACCGACATGCTAGGAATGTTGTGAAATATTACATCCGAGATGTTAGGTTCCCTTAGGTTAGGATATACAACGTTATAGATGTATTGAATGTTCCCACCGAGAAGCAGGCGACGACACGCCAGGAACGATGTAAAATATTACATTCGACATGTTAGGTCGCCTTAGGCTAGGATATGTAACGTTATAGACACATATAATGTTACCACCGAGAACTACGGGCCGACACGCCAGGAATGATGTAAAATATTACATTCGACGTGTTAGGTCGCCGTAGGATAGGATATACAACGTAAGAGACGTATAGAATGTTCCCACCGAGAAATAGGGGCCGACGCGTCAGCAATGTTGTAAAATATTACACCCGAGATGTTAGGTTCCCTTAGGTTAGGATATACAACGTTATAGACGTATAGAATGCTCCCACTGAGAAGTAGGGACCGACATGCCAGGATTGTTGTAAAATATTACATCCGAGATGTTAGGTTGCCTTAGGTTAGGGTATATATCGTTACAGACCTATATAATGTTCCCACCGAGACGTAGTGACCGACATGCCAGGAATGTTGTAAAATATTACATCCGGGATGTTAGGTTGCGTTAGGTTAGAATATACAACGTTATAGACGTATATAATGTCCCCATCGAGAAGCAGGCGACGACACGCCAGGAACGTTGTAAAATATTACATTCGACATGTTAGATCGCCTTAGGCTAGGATATGTAACGTTATAGACACATATAATGTTACCACCGAGAACTACGGGCCGACACGCCAGGAATGATGTAAAATATTACATTCGACATGTTAGGTTGCCTTAGGCTAGGATATATAGCGTTATAGACGAATATAATGTTCCCACCGAGAAGTAGGGGCCGACGTGCCAGGAATGTAGTAAAATATTACATCCGAGATGTTAGGTTGCCTTAGGTTAGGATATACAACTTTATAGACGTATATAATGTCCCTATCGGGAAGTAGGTGCCGTAGCGCCAGGATTGTTCTAAAATATTACGGTAGAGAAGTAAGGTTGCCTTAGGTTATGATATATAACGTTACAGACGTATATAATGTTCCCACCGAGAAGTAGGGACCGAAATGCCAGGAATGTTGTAAAATATTACATCCGAGATGTTAGGTTGCTTTAGGTTAGGATATATATCGTTATAGGCGTATATAAAGTCCAGGTCGAGACGTGGGGACCGACAAGCCAGAATGTTGTAAAATATTATATCCGATATGTTATTTTGCCTTAGGCTAGGATATATATCGTTATAGACGTATACAATGTTCCCACCGAGAAGTAGGGACTGACATGCCAGGAATGTTGTAAAATATTACATTCGAGATGTTATGTTGCCTTAGGTTAGCATATACAACGTTATAGATGTATATAATGTCGTCATCGAGAAGCAGGCGACGACACGCCAGGAATGTTGTAAAATATTACATCCGAGATGTTAGGTTGCATTAGGCTAGGACATATATCGTTATAGACGTATACAATGATCACACAGAGTAGTAGGGACCGACATGCTAGGAATGTTGTGAAATATTACATCCGAGATGTTAGGTTCCCTTAGGTTAGGATATACAACGTTATAGACGTATTGAATGTTCCCACCGAGAAGCAGGCGACGACACGCCAGGAACGATGTAAAATATTACATTCGACATGTTAGGTCGCCTTAGGCTAGGATATGTAACGTTATAGACACATATAATGTTACCACCGAGAACTACGGGCCGACACGCCAGGAATGATGTAAAATATTACATTCGACATGTTATGTCGCCTTAGGCTAGGATATATAAGGTTATAGACGTATATAATGTTCCTACCGTGAAATAGGGGCGTCGCGTCAGGAAAGTTGTAAAATATTACACCCGAGATGTTAGGTCCCCTTAGGTTAGGATATACAACGTTATAGACGTATATAGTGTCCCCATCGAGAAACAGGCGACGACACGACAGGAATGTTGTAAAATATTACATCCGAGATGTTATATTGCCTTACGTTAGGATATATAACGTTATAGACGTATATAATGTTCCCACCGAGAAGTACGGGCCGACACGCAAGGAATGTTATCAACTATTACATCCGAGATGTTAAGTTGCCTTAGTTTAGGATATACAACTTTATAGACGTATATAATGTCCCTATCGGGAAGTAGGTGCCGTAGCGCCAGGATTGTTCTAAAATATTACGGTAGAGAAGTAAGGTTGCCTTAGGTTATGATATATAACGTTACAGACGTATATAATGTTCCCACCGAGAAGTAGGGACCGAAATGCCAGGAATGTTGTAAAATATTACATCCGAGATGTTAGGTTGCTTTAGGTTAGGATATATATCGTTATAGGCGTATATAAAGTCCAGGTCGAGACGTGGGGACCGACAAGCCAGAATGTTGTAAAATATTATATCCGATATGTTATTTTGCCTTAGGCTAGGATATATATCGTTATAGACGTATACAATGTTCCCACCGAGAAGTAGGGACTGACATGCCAGGAATGTTGTAAAATATTACATTCGAGATGTTATGTTGCCTTAGGTTAGCATATACAACGTTATAGATGTATATAATGTCGTCATCGAGAAGCAGGCGACGACACGCCAGGAATGTTGTAAAATATTACATCCGAGATGTTAGGTTGCATTAGGCTAGGACATATATCGTTATAGACGTATACAATGATCACACAGAGTAGTAGGGACCGACATGCTAGGAATGTTGTGAAATATTACATCCGAGATGTTAGGTTCCCTTAGGTTAGGATATACAACGTTATAGACGTATATAATGTCCCCATCGAGAAGCAGGCGACGACACGCCAGGAACGTTGTAAAATATTACATTCGACATGTTAGATCGCCTTAGGCTAGGATATGTAACGTTATAGACACATATAATGTTACCACCGAGAACTACGGGCCGACACGCCAGGAATGATGTAAAATATTACATTCGACATGTTAGGTTGCCTTAGGCTAGGATATATAGCGTTATAGACGAATATAATGTTCCCACCGAGAAGTAGGGGCCGACGTGCCAGGAATGTAGTAAAATATTACATCCGAGATGTTAGGTTGCCTTAGGATAGGATATATAACATTATAGACGTATATAATGTGACCACCGAGAAGTAGGAGCCGACGAGCCAGGAATGTTGTAAAATATTGCGCTCGACATGTTAGGTTACCCTACGCTAGGATATATAGCGTTATAGACGTATATAATGTTCCCACCGAGAAATAGGGGCGTCGCGTCAGGAAAGTTGTAAAATATTACACCCGAGATGTTAGGTTCCCTTAGGTTAGGATATACAACGTTATAGACGTATATAGTGTCCCCATCGAGAAACAGGCGACGACACGACAGGAATGTTGTAAAATATTACATCCGAGATGTTATATTGCCTTACGTTAGGATATATAACGTTATAGACGTATATAATGTTCCCACCGAGAAGTACGGGCCGACACGCAAGGAATGTTATCAACTATTACATCCGAGATGTTAAGTTGCCTTAGGTTAGGATATACAACTTTATAGACGTATATAATGTCCCTATCGGGAAGTAGGTGCCGTAGCGCCAGGATTGTTCTAAAATATTACGGTAGAGAAGTAAGGTTGCCTTAGGTTATGATATATAACGTTACAGACGTATATAATGTTCCCACCGAGAAGTAGGGACCGAAATGCCAGGAATGTTGTAAATTATTACATCCGAGATGTTAGGTTGCTTTAGGTTAGGATATATATCGTTATAGGCGTATATAAAGTCCAGGTCGAGACGTGGGGACCGACAAGCCAGAATGTTGTAAAATATTATATCCGATATGTTAGGTTGCCTTAGGCTAGGATATATATCGTTATAGACGTATACAATGTTCCCACCGAGAAGTAGGGACTGACATGCCAGGAATGTTGTAAAATATTACATTCGAGACGTTATGTTGCCTTAGGTTAGAATATACAACGTTATAGACGTATATAATGTCCCCATCGAGAAGCAGGCGACGACATGCCAGGAACGTTGTAAAATATTACATTCGACATGTTAGATCGCCTTAGGCTAGGATATGTAACGTTATAGACACATATAATGTTACCACCGAGAACTACGGGCCGACACGCCAGGAATGATGTAAAATATTACATTCGACATGTTAGGTTGCCTTAGGATAGGATATACAACGTTATAGACGTATAGAATGTTCCCACCGAGAAGTAGGGACCGACATGCCAGGAATGTTGTAAAATATTACATCCGAGGTGTTAGGTTGCCTTAGGGTGGGATATACAACGTTATAGATGTATATAATGTCCCCATCGAGAAGTAGGCGACGACACGCCAGGAATGTTGTAAAATATTACATCCCAAATGTTAGGTTGCGTTAGGTTAGAATATACAACGTTGTAGACGTATATACTGTCCCCAACGAGAAGCAGGCGACGACACGACAGGAATGTTGTAAAATATTACATTCGAGATGTTAGGTTGCCTTAGGCTAGGATATATATCGTTATAGACGTATACAATGTTCCCACCGTGAAGTAGGGACCGACGCGTCAGCAATCTTGTAAAATATTACACCCGAGATGTTAGGTTCCCTTAGGTTAGGATATACAACGTTATAGACGTATAGAATGTTCCCACCGAGAAGTAGGGACCGACATGCCAGGAATGTTGTAAAATATTACATCCCCGAAGTTAGGTTGCGTTAGGTTAGCATATACAACGTTATAGACGTATATAATGTCCCCATCGAGAAGCAGGCGACGACACGCCAGGAATGTTGTAAAATATTACATCCGAGATGTTAGGTTGCCTAAGGTTAGGATATACAAGGTTATAGATGTATATAATGTCCCCATCGAGAAGTAGGCGACGACACGCCAGGAATGTTGGAAAATATTACATTCGACATGTTAGGTTGCCTTAGGCTGGGATATATAACGTTATTGACGTATATAATGATCCCACCGACACGTAGGGACCGACATGCCAGGAAATTTTTAAAATATTACATCCGAGATGTTAGGTTCCCTTAGGTTAGGATATACAACGTTATAGACATATAGAATGTTCCCACCGAGAAGTAGGGACCGACATGCCAGGAATGTTGTAAAATATTACATCCGAGGTGTTAGGTTGCCTTAGGGTAGGATATACAACGTTATAGATATATATAATGTCCCCATCGAGAAGTATGCGACGACACGCCAGGAATGTTGTAAAATATTACATCCCAAATGTTATGTTGCGTTAGGTTAGAATATACAACGTTGTAGACGTATATAATGTCCCGATCGAGAAGCAGGCGACGACACGACAGGAATGTTGTAAAATATTACATTCGAGATGTTAGGTTGCCTTAGGCTAGGATATATATCGTTATAGACGTATACAATGTTCCCACCGTGAAGTAGGGACCGACATGCCAGGAATGTTGTAAAATATTACATCCGAGATGTAAGGTTCCCTTAGGTTAGGATATATATCGTTATAGACGTATATAACGTTCCCACCGAGACGTACGGACCGACATGCCAGGAATGTTGTAAAACATTACATCCGAGATGTTAGGTTGCCTTAGGTTAGGGCATATATCGTTACAGACGTATATAATGTTCCCACCGAGACGTAGAGACCGACATGCCAGGAATGTTGTAAAATATTACATCCGAGATGTTAGGTTGCTTTAGGTTAGGATGTATATCGTTATAGACGTATATAATGTCCAGATCGAGACGTGGGGACCGACCAGCCAGAATGTTGTAAAATATTATATCCGATACGTTAGGTTGCCTTAGGCTAGGATATATATCGTTATAGACGTATACAATGTTCCCACCGAGAAGTAGGGACTGACATGCCAGGAATGTTGTAAAATATTACATTCGAGATGTTAGGTTGCCTTAGGTTAGCATATACAACGTTATAGATGTATATAATGTCGCGATCGAGAAGAAGGCGACGACACGCCAGGAATGTTGTAAAATATTACATCCGAGATGTTATGTTGCCTTACGACAGGATATATAACGTTATAGACGTATATAATGTTCCCACCGAAAAGTAGGAGCCGACGCACCAGGAATGTTGTAAAATATTACATCCGAGATGTTATGTTGCGTTAGGTTAGGGTATATATCGTTACAGACGTATATAATGTTCCCACCGAGACGTAGTGACCGACATGCCAGGAATGTTGTAAAATATTACATCCGAGAAGTTAGGTTGCGTTAGGTTAGAATATACAACGTTATAGACGTATATAATGTCCCCATCGAGAAACAGGCGACGACACGTCAGGAATGTTGTAAAATATAACATCCGAGATGTTATGTTACCATACGTTAGGATATGTAACGTTATAGACGTATATAATGTTCCCACCGAAAAGTAGCAGCCGAAGCGCCAGGAATGTTGTAAAATATTACATCCGAGATGTTAGGTTGCCTTAGGTTAGGATATATATCGTTATAGACGTATATAATGTACCCACCGAGACATAGGGACCGACATGCCACGAATGTTGTAAAATATTACATCCCAGATGTTAGGTTGCGTTAGGTTAGGATATACAACGTTATAGACGTATATAATGTCTCCTTCGAGATGCAGGCGACGACACGCCAGAATGTTGTAAAATATTACATTCGACATGTTAGGTTGCCTTAGGCTAGGATATACAGCGTTAAAGACGTATACAATGTTCCCACCGAGAAATAGGGGCCGCCACGCCAAGAATGTTGTAAAACAATACATCCGAGGTGTTAGGTTGCCTTAGGTTAGGATATATATCGTTATAGACGTATATAGTGTACCCATCGAGAAGCAGGCGACGACACGACAGGAATGTTGTAAAATATTACATCCGAGATGTTATATTGCCTTACGTTAGGATATATAACGTTATAGACGTATATAGTGTTACCACAGAGAACTAGGCATTTGCATGCCAGGAATGTTGTAAAATATTACGATAGAGATGATAGGTTGCCTTGGTTTAGGATATATAACGTTATAGACGTATATAATGTCCCCATCGAGAAGCAGGCGACGACACGCCAGGAACGTTGTAAAATATTACATTCGACATGTTAGATCGCCTTAGGCTAGGATATGTAACGTTATAGACACATATAATGTTACCACCGAGAACTACGGGCCGACACGCCAGGAATGATGTAAAATATTACATTCGACATGTTAGGTTGCCTTAGGCTAGGATATATAGCGTTATAGACGAATATAATGTTCCCACCGAGAAGTAGGGGCCGACGTGTCAGGAATGTAGTAAAATATTACATCCGAGATGTTAGGTTGCCTTAGGATAGGATATATAACATTATAGACGTATATAATGTGACCACCGAGAAGTAGGAGCCGACGAGCCAGGAATGTTGTAAAATATTGCGCTCGACATGTTAGGTTACCCTACGCTAGGATATATAGCGTTATAGACGTATATAATGTTCCCACCGAGAAATAGGGGCGTCGCGTCAGGAAAGTTGTAAAATATTACACCCGAGATATTAGGTTCCCTTAGGTTAGGATATACAACGTTATAGACGTATATAGTGTCCCCATCGAGAAACAGGCGACGACACGACAGGAATGTTGTAAAATATTACATCCGAGATGTTATATTGCCTTACGTTAGGATATATAACGTTATAGACGTATATAATGTTCCCACCGAGAAGTACGGGCCGACACGCAAGGAATGTTATCAACTATTACATCCGAGATGTTAAGTTGCCTTAGGTTAGGATATACAACTTTATAGACGTATATAATGTCCCTATCGGGAAGTAGGTGCCGTAGCGCCAGGATTGTTCTAAAATATTACGGTAGAGAAGTAAGGTTGCCTTAGGTTATGATATATAACGTTACAGACGTATATAATGTTCCCACCGAGAAGTAGGGACCGAAATGCCAGGAATGTTGTAAAATATTACATCCGAGATGTTAGGTTGCTTTAGGTTAGGATATATATCGTTATAGGCGTATATAAAGTCCAGGTCGAGACGTGGGGACCGACAAGCCAGAATGTTGTAAAATATTATATCCGATATGTTAGGTTGCCTTAGGCTAGGATATATATCGTTATAGACGTATACAATGTTCCCACCGAGAAGTAGGGACTGACATGCCAGGAATGTTGTAAAATATTACATTCGAGACGTTATGTTGCCTTAGGTTAGAATATACAACGTTATAGACGTATATAATGTCCCCATCGAGAAGCAGGCGACGACACGCCAGGAACGTTGTAAAATATTACATTCGACATGTTCGATCGCCTTAGGCTAGGATATGTAACGTTATAGACACATATAATGTTACCACCGAGAACTACGGGCCGACACGCCAGGAATGATGTAAAATATTACATTCGACATGTTAGGTTGCCTTAGGATAGGATATACAACGTTATAGACGTATAGAATGTTCCCACCGAGAAGTAGGGACCGACATGCCAGGAATGTTGTAAAATATTACATCCGAGGTGTTAGGTTGCCTTAGGGTGGGATATACAACGTTATAGATGTATATAATGTCCCCATCGAGAAGTAGGCGACGACACGCCAGGAATGTTGTAAAATATTACATCCCAAATGTTAGGTTGCGTTAGGTTAGAATATACAACGTTGTAGACGTATATACTGTCCCCAACGAGAAGCAGGCGACGACACGACAGGAATGTTGTAAAATATTACATTCGAGATGTTAGGTTGCCTTAGGCTAGGATATATATCGTTATAGACGTATACAATGTTCCCACCGTGAAGTAGGGACCGACGCGTCAGCAATCTTGTAAAATATTACACCCGAGATGTTAGGTTCCCTTAGGTTAGGATATACAACGTTATAGACGTATAGAATGTACCCACCGAGAAGTAGGGACCGACATGCCAGGAATGTTGTAAAATATTACATCCCCGAAGTTAGGTTGCGTTAGGTTAGCATATACAACGTTATAGACGTATATAATGTCCCCATCGAGAAGCAGGCGACGACACGCCAGGAATGTTGTAAAATATTACATCCGAGATGTTAGGTTGCCTAAGGTTAGGATATACAAGGTTATAGATGTATATAATGTCCCCATCGAGAAGTAGGCGACGACACGCCAGGAATGTTGGAAAATATTACATTCGACATGTTAGGTTGCCTTAGGCTGGGATATATAACGTTATAGACGTATATAATGATCCCACCGACACGTAGGGACCGACATGCCAGGAAATTTTTAAAATATTACATCCGAGATGTTAGGTTCCCTTAGGTTAGGATATACAACGTTATAGACATATAGAATGTTCCCACCGAGAAGTAGGGACCGACATGCCAGGAATGTTGTAAAATATTACATCCGAGGTGTTAGGTTGCCTTAGGGTAGGATATACAACGTTATAGATATATATAATGTCCCCATCGAGAAGTATGCGACGACACGCCAGGAATGTTGTAAAATATTACATCCCAAATGTTATGTTGCGTTAGGTTAGAATATACAACGTTGTAGACGTATATAATGTCCCGATCGAGAAGCAGGCGACGACACGACAGGAATGTTGTAAAATATTACATTCGAGATGTTAGGTTGCCTTAGGCTAGGATATATATCGTTATAGACGTATACAATGCTCCCACCGTGAAGTAGGGACCGACATGCCAGGAATGTTGTAAAATATTACATCCGAGATGTAAGGTTCCCTTAGGTTAGGATATATATCGTTATAGACGTATATAACGTTCCCACCGAGACGTACGGACCGACATGCCAGGAATGTTGTAAAATATTACATCCCAGATGTTAGGTTGCGTTAGGTTAGGATATACAACGTATATAAAGTCCCCATCGTGAAGCAGGCGACGACACGACAGGAATGTTGTAAAATATTACATGCGACATGTTAGGTTGCCTTAGGCTAGGATATATATCGTTATAGACGTATACAATGTTCCCACCGAGAAATAGGGGCCGACGCGTCAGCAATGTTGTAAAATATTACACCCGAGATGTTAGGTTCCCTTAGGTTAGGATATACAACGCTATAGACGTATAGAATGTTCCCACCGAGAAGTAGGGACCGACATGCCAGAAATGTTGTAAAATATTACATCCGAGATGTTAGGTTGCCTTAGGTTAGGGTATATATCGTTACAGACGTATATAATGTTCCCACCGAGACGTAGTGACCGACATGCCAGGAATGTTGTAAAATATTACATCCGAGATGTTAGGTTGCCTTAGGTTAGGATATACAACGTTATAGACGTATATAATATCCCCATCGAGAAGCAGGCGACGACACGCCAGGAATGTTGTAAAATATTACATCCGAGATGTTATGTTGCCTTACGTTAGGATATATAACGTTATAGACGTATATAATGTTCCCACCGAGAAATAGGGGCGACGCGTAAGGAATGTTGTAAAATATTACATACGAGATGTTATGTTGCCTTACGTTAGGATATATAACGTTATAGACGTATATGATGTTCCCACCGAGAAGTACGGGCCGACACGCCAGGAATGTTATCAACTATTACATCCGAGATGTTACGTTGCCTTAGGTTAGGATATACAACGTTATAGACGTATATAATGTCCCCATCGGGAAGTAGGCGGAGTAGCGCCAGGAATGTTGTAAAATATTACATCCGAGATGTTAGGTTGCATTAGGCAAGGACATATATCCTTATAGACGTATACAATGTTCCCACAGAGAAGTAGGGACCGACATGCCAGGAATGTTGTAAAATATTACACCCGAGATGTTAGGTTCCCTTAGGTTAGGATATACAACGTTATAGACGTATTGAATGTTCCCATCGAGAAGCAGGCGACGACACGCCAGGAACGATGTAAAATATTACATTCGACATGTTAGGTCGCCTTAGGCTAGGATATGTAACGTTATAGACACATATAATGTTACCACCGAGAACTACGGGCCGACACGCCAGGAATGACGTAAAATATTACATTCGACATGTTAGGTCGCCTTAGGCTGGGATATACAACGTAATAGACGTATAGAATGTTCCCACCGAGAAATAGGGTTCGACGCGTCAGCAATGTTGTAAAATATTACACCCGAGATGTTAGGTTCCCTTAGGTTAGGATATACAACGTTATAGACGTATAGAATGTTCCCACTGAGAAGTAGGGACCGACTTGCCAGGATTGTTGTAAAATATTACATCCGAGATGTTAGGTTGCCTTAGGTTAGGGTATATATCGTTACAGACCTATATAATGTTCCCACCGAGACGTAGTGACCGACATGCCAGGAATGTTGTAAAATATTACATCCGAGATGTTAGGTTGCGTTAGGTTAGAATATACAACGTTATAGACGTATATAATGTCCCCATCGAGAAGCAGGCGACGAAACGCCAGGAATGTTGTAAAATATAACATCCCAGATGTTATGTTGCCATACGTTAGGATATGTAACGTTATAGACGTATATAATGTTCCCACCGAAAAGTGGCAGCCGAAGCACCAGGAATGTTGTAAAATATTACATCCGAGATGTTAGGTTGCCTTAGGTTAGGATATATATCGTTATAGACGTATATAATGTTCCCACCGAGACGGAGGAACCGACATGCCAGGAATGTTTTAAAATATTACATCCCAGATGTTAGGTTGCGTTAGGTTAGTATATACAAGGTTATAGACGTATATAATGTCCCCATCGAGAAGCAGGCGACGAGACGCCAGAATGTTGTAAAATATTACATCCGAGATGTTAGGTTGCCTTAGGTTAGGATATAGAACGTTATAGATGTATATAATGTCCCCATCGAGAAGTAGGCGACGACACGCCAGGAATGTTGTAAAATATTACATTCGACATGTTAGATCGCCTTAGGCTAGGATATGTAACGTTATAGACACACATAATGTTACCACCGAGAACTACGTGCCGACACGCCAGGAATGATGTAAAATATTACATTCGACATGTTAGGTCGCCTTAGGCTAGGATATATAACGTTATAGACGTATATAATGTTTCCACCGAGAAATAGGGGCCGACGCGTCAGGAATGTTGTAAAATTATACATCCGAGATGTTATGTTGCCTTACGTTATGATATATAACGTTATAGACGTATATAATGTTCCCACCGAGAAGTAGGGGCCGACACGCAAGGAATGTTATAAACTATTACATCCGAGATGTTAAGTTGCCTTAGGTTAGGATATACAACGTTGTAGATTTAGATAATGTTACCACAGAGAACTAGGCACTTGCATGCCAGGAATGTTGTAAAATATTACGGTAGAGATGATAGTTTGCCTTAGTTTAGGATATATAACGTTATAGGCGTATAAACTGTTCCCACCGAGAAGTAGGTGCCGCCGCGCCAGGTATGTTGTAAAATATTACATTCGACATGTTAGGTTGCCTTAGGCTAGGATATATAGCGTTATAGACGTATATAATGTTCCCACCGAGAAGTAGGGGCCGACGTGCCAGGAATGTAGTAAAATATTACATCCGAGATGTTAGGTTGCCTTACGTTAGGATATATAACGTTATAGACGTATATAATGTTCCCAGCGAGATGTAGGAGCCGACGAGCCAGGAATGTTGTAAAATATTGCGCTCGACATGTTAGGTTACCTTAGGCTAGGATATATAACGTTATAGACGTATATAATGTTCCCACCGAGACGTAGTGACCGACATGCCAGGAATGTTGTAAAATATTACACCCGAGATGTTAGGTTCCCTTAGGTTAGGGTATATATCGTTTTCAGACGTATACAATGTTCCCACCGAGACGTAGTGACCGACATGCCAGGAATGTTGTAAAATATTACGTCCGAGATGTTAGGTTGCCTTAGGTTATAATATATATCGTTATAGACGTATATAATGATCCCACCGAGACGTAGGGACCGACATGCCAGGAAATTTTTAAAATATTACATCCGAGATGTTAGGTTCCCTTAGGTTAGGATATACAACGTTATAGACATATAGAATGTCCCCACCGAGAAGTAGGGACCGACATGCCAGGAATGTTGTAAAATATTATATCCGATATGTTAGGTTGCCTTAGGCTAGGATATATATCGTTATAGACGTATACAATGTTCCCACCGAGAAGTAGGGACTGACATGCCAGGAATGTTGTAAAATATTACATTCGAGATGTTATGTTGCCTTAGGTTAGCAAATACAACGTTATAGATGTATATAATGTCGCCATCGAGAAGCAGGCGACGACACGCCAGGAATGTTGTAAAATATTACATCCGAGATGTTAGGTTGCATTAGGCTAGGACATATATCGTTATAGACGTATACAATGATCACACAGAGTAGTAGGGACCGACATGCTAGGAATGTTGTAAAATATTACATCCGAGATGTTAGGTTCCCTTAGGTTAGGATATACAACGTTATAGACGTATTGAATGTTCCCACCGAGAAGCAGGCGACGACACGCCAGGAACGATGTAAAATATTACATTCGACATGTTAGGTCGCCTTAGGCTAGGATATGTAACGTTATAGACACATATAATGTTACCACCGAGAACTACGGGCCGACACGCCAGGAATGATGTAAAATATTACATTCGACATGTTAGGTCGCCTTAGGCTAGGATATACAACGTAATAGACGTATAGAATGTTCCCACCGAGAAATAGGGTCCGACGCGTCAGCAATGTTGTAAAATATTACACCCGAAATGTTAGGTTCCCTTAGGTTAGGATATACAACGTTATAGACGTATAGAATGTTCCCATTGAGAAGTAGGGACCGACATGCCAGGATTGTTGTAAAATATTACATCCGAGATGTTAGGTTGCCTTAGGTTAGGGTATATATCGTTACAGACCTATATAATGTTCCCACCGAGACGTAGTGACCGACATGCCAGGAATGTTGTAAAATATTACATCCGAGATGTTAGGTTGCGTTAGGTTAGAATATACAACGTTATAGACGTATATAATGTCCCCATCGAGAAGCAGGCGACGACACGCCAGGAATGTTGTAAAATATAACATCCCAGATGTTATGTTGCCATACGTTAGGATATGTAACGTTATAGACGTATATAATGTTCCCACCGAAAAGTGGCAGCCGAAGCACCAGGAATGTTGTAAAATATTACATCCGAGATGTTAGGTTGCCTTAGGTTAGGATATATATCGTTATAGACGTATATAATGTTCCCACCGAGACGTAGGAACCGACATGCCAGGAATGTTTTAAAATATTACATCCCAGATGTTAGGTTGCGTTAGGTTAGTATATACAAGGTTATAGACGTATATAATGTCCCCATCGAGAAGCAGGCGACGAGACGCCAGAATGTTGTAAAATATTACATCCGAGATGTTAGGTTGCCTTAGGTTAGGATATAGAACGTTATAGATGTATATAATGTCCCCATCGAGAAGTAGGCGACGACACGCCAGGAATGTTGTAAAATTATACATCCGAGATGTTATGTTGCCTTACGTTAGGATATATAACGTTATAGACGTATATAATGTGACCACCGAGAAGTAGGAGCCGACGCGCCAGGCATGTTGTAAAATATTACATTCGACATGTTAGGTTACCCTAGGCTAGGATATATAGCGTTATAGACGTATATAATGTTCCCACCGAGAAGTGGTGGCCGCCGCGCCAGGTATGTTGTAAAATATTACATTCGACATGTTAGGTTGCCTTAGGCTAGGATATATAGCGTTATAGACGTATATAATGTTCCCACCGAGAAGTAGGGGCCGACGTGCCAGGAATGTAGTAATATATTGCATCCGAAATGTTAGGTTGCCTTAGGTTAGGATACATAACGTTATTGACTTATATAATGTCCCCACCGAGAAGTAGGTGCCGACGCGCCTGGTATGTTGTAAAATACTACATTCGACATGTTAGGTTGCCTTAGGCTAGGATATATAGCGTTATAGAAGTATATAATGTTCCCACCGAGAAGTAGGGGCCGACGTGCCAGGAATGTAGTAATATATTGCATCCGAAATGTTAGGTTGCCTTAGGTTAGGATACATAACGTTATTGACTTATATAATGTCCCCACCGAGAAATAGGCGCCGACGCGCCGGGAATGCTGTAAAATATTACATCCGAGATGTTAGATTGCCTTAGGGTAGGATATATAACCTTATAGACGGATATAATGTTACCACCGAGAAGTAGGGTCCGACGTGCCAGGAATGTAGTAAAATATAACATCATAGATGTTAGGTTGCCTTAGGTTAGGCTATATAACGTTATAGACGTATATAATGTTACCACAGAGAACTAGGCACTTGCATGCCAGGAATGTTGTAAAATATTACGGTAGAGATGATAGTTTGCCTTAGTTTAGGATATATAACGTTATAGGCGTATATACTGTTCCCACTGAGAAGTAGGTGCCGACGCGCGAGGTGTGTTGTAAAATATTACATTCGACATGTTAGGTTGCCTTAGGCTAGGATATATAGCGTTATAGACTTATATAATGTTCCCACCGAGAAGCAGAAGGCGGACGTGTCAGGAACGTAGTAAAATATTACATCGAGCTGTTAGGTTGCCTTACGTTAGGATGTATAACGTTATAGACGTACATAATGTTCCCACCGAGATGTAGGAGCCGACATGCCAGGAATGTTGTAAAATATTACATTCGACATGTTAGGTTGCCATAGTCTAGGACATATATCGTTATAGACGTATACAATGTTCCCACCGAGAAATAGGGGCCGACGCGTCAGGAATGTTGTAAAATATTACATCCCAGATGTTAGGTTGCGTTAGGTTAGGATATACAACGTTATAGACGTATATAATGTCCAATTCGAGACGTGGCTACCGACACGCCAGAATGTTGTAAAATATTACATCCGAGATGTTAGGTTGCCTTAGGCTAGTATATATATCGTTATAGACGTATACAATTTTGCCACCGAGAAGTAGGGACCGACATGCCAGGAATGTTGTAAAATATTACATCCGAGATGTTAGGTTGCGTTAGGTTAGGACATACAACGTTATAGACGTATCTAATGTCCCCATCGAGAAGCAGGCGACGACACGCCAGAATGTTGTAAAATATTACATCCGAGATGTTAGGTTCTCTTAGGTTAGGATATACAACTTTATAGTCGTATCTAATGTCCCCATTGAGAAGCAGGCGACGACACGCCAGAATGTTGTAAAATATTACATTCGACATGTTAGGTTGCCTTAGGCTAGGATATGTAACGTTATAGACTTATATAATGTTCCCACCGAGACGTGGGGACCGTCATGCCAGGCATGTTGTAAAATATTACATCCCAGAAGTTAGGTTGCTTTGGGTTAGGATATACAACATTATAGACGTATATAATGTCCCCATCGAGAAGCAGGCGACGACACGCCAGGAATGTTGTAAAATATTACATCCGAGATGTTAGGTTGCCTTATGTTAGGATATATATCGTTATAGACTTATATAATGTTCCCACCGAGACGTGGGGACCGACATGCCAGGAATGTTGTAAAATATGACATCCCAGATGTTAGGCTGCGTTAGGTTAAGATATTCAACGTTATAGACGTATATAATGTCCCCTTCGAGAAGCAGGTGACGACACGCCAGAATGTTGTAAAATAATACATTCGACATGTTAGGTTGCCTTAGGCCAGGATATATAACGTTATAGACGTATATAATATTCCCACAGAGAAATAGGGGCCGACGCGTCAGGAATGTTGTAAAATATTACACCCGAGATGTTAGGTTCCCTTAGGTTAGCATATACAACGTTATGGACGTATATAATGTTTCCACCGAGAAGTAGGGACCGACATGCCAGGAATGTTGTAAAATATTACATCCCAGATGTTAGGTTGCGTTAGGTTAGGATATACAACGTTATAGACGTATATAATGTCCAGATCGAGACGTGGCTACCGACACGCCAGAATGTTGTAAAATATTACATCCGAGATGTTAGGTTGCCTTAGGCTAGTATATATATCGTTATAGACGTATACAATTTTGCCACCGAGAAGTAGGGACCGACATGCCAGGAATGTTGTAAAATATTACATCCGAGATGTTAGGTTGCGTTAGGTTAGGACATACAACGTTATAGACGTATCTAATGTCCCCATCGAGAAGCAGGCGACGACACGCCAGAATGTTGTAAAATATTACATCCGATATGTTAGGTTGCCTTATGCTACGATATATATCGTTATAGACGTATACAATGTTCCCACCGAGAAGTAGGGACCGAAATGTCAGGAATGTTGTAAAACATTACACCCGAGATGTTAGGTTCCCTTAGGTTAGCATATACAACGTTATAGACGTATATAATGTTCCCACCGAGAAGTAGGGACCGACGCGTCAGGAATGTTGTAAAATAAAACATCCCAGATGTTAGGTTGCTTTAGGTTAGGATATACAACGTTATAGCCGTATATAATGTCCACTTCGAGAAGCAGGCGACGACACGCCAGAATGTTGTAAAATATTACATTCGACATGTTAGGTTGCCTTAGGCTAGGATATGTAACGTTATAGACTTATATAATGTTCCCACCGAGACGTGGGGACCGTCATGCCAGGAATGTTGTAAAATATTACATCCCAGAAGTTAGGTTGCTTGGGGTTAGGGTATACAAGGTTATAGACGTATATAATGTCCCCATCGAGAAGCAGGCGACGACACGCCAGGAATGTTGTAAAATATTACATCCGAGATGTTAGGTTGCCTTAGGCTAGGACATATATCGTTATAGACGTATACAATGTTCCCACCGAGAAGTAGGGACCGACGCGTCAGGAATGTTGTAAAATATTACATCCCAGATGTTAGGTTGCGTTAGGTTAGGATATACAACGTTATAGACGTATATAATGTCCCCTTCGAGAAGCAGGCGACGACACGCCAGAATGTTGTAAAATATTACATTCGACATGTTAGGTTGCCTTAGGCTAGGATATATAACGTTATAGACGTATATAATATTCCCACCGAGAAATAGGGGCCGACGCGTCAGGAATGTTGTAAAATATTACACACGAGATGTTAGGTTCCCTTAGGTTAGCATATACAACGTTATGGACGTATATAATGTTTCCACCGAGAAGTAGGGACCGACATGCCAGGAATGTTGTAAAATAAAACATCCCAGATGTTAGGTTGCTTTAGGTTAGGATATACAACGTTATAGACGTATATAATGTCCCCTTCGAGAAGCAGGCGACGACACGCCAGAATGTTGTAAAATATTACATTCGACATGTTAGGTTGCCTTAGGCTAGGATATGTAACGTTATAGACTTATATAATGTTCCCACCGAGACGTGGGGACCGACATGCCAGGAATGTTGTAAAATATTACATCCCAGATGTTAGGTTGCGTTAGGTTAGGATATACAACGTTATAGACGTATATAATGTCCCCTTCGAGAAGCAGGCGACGACACGCCAGAATGTTGTAAAATATTACACCCGATATGCTAGGTTGCCTTAGGCTAGGATATACAACGTTATAGACGTATATAATATTCCCACCGAGAAATAGGGGCCGACGCGTCCGGAATGTTGTAAAATAAAACATCCGAGATGTTAGGTTGCTTTATGTTAGGATATATATCGTTATAGACTTATATAATGTTCCCACCGAGACGTGGGGACCGACATGCCAGGAATGTTGTAAAATGTTACATCCCAGAAGTTAGATTGCTTTGGGTGAGGATATACAACGTTATAGACGTATATAATGTCCCCATCGAGAAGCAGGCGACGACACGCCAGAATGTTGTAAAATATTACATCCGAGATGTTAGGTTCCCTTAGGTTAGGATATACAACGTTATAGACGTATCTAATGTCCCCATTGAGAAGCAGGCGACGACACGTCAGAACGTTGTGAAATGTTACATCCGATATGTTGGGTTGCCTTAGGCTAGGATATATAACGTGATAGACGTATATAATGTTCCCACCGAGAAATAGGCGCCGACGCGTCAGGAATGTTGTAAAATATGACATCCCAGATGATCGGTTGCGTTAGGTTAAGATATACAACGTTATAGACGTATATAATGTCCCCTTCGAGAAGCAGGCGACGACACGCCAGGAATGTTGTAAAATATAACATCCCAGATGTTATGTTGCCATACGTTAGGATATGTAACGTTATAGACGTATATAATGTTCCCACCGAAAAGTGGCAGCCGAAGCACCAGGAATGTTGTAAAATATTACATCCGAGATGTTAGGTTGCCTTAGGTTAGGATATATATCGTTATAGACGTATATAATGTTCCCACCGAGACGTAGGAACCGACATGCCAGGAATGTTTTAAAATATTACATCCCAGATGTTAGGTTGCGTTAGGTTAGTATATACAAGGTTATAGACGTATATAATGTCCCCATCGAGAAGCAGGCGACGAGACGCCAGAATGTTGTAAAATATTACATCCGAGATGTTAGGTTGCCTTAGGTTAGGATATAGAACGTTATAGATGTATATAATGTCCCCATCGAGAAGTAGGCGACGACACGCCGGGAATGTTGTAAAATATTACATCCGAGATGTTAGGTTCCCTTAGGTTAGGATATATAACGTTATAGACGTATAGAATGTTCCCACCGAGAAGCAGGCGACGACACGCCAGGAACGTTGTAAAATATTACATTCGACATGTTAGATCGCCTTAGGCTAGGATATGTAACGTTCTAGACACATATAATGTTACCACCGAGAACTACGTGCCGACACGCCAGGAATGATGTAAAATATTACATTCGACATGTTAGGTTGCTTTAGGTTAGGATATATATCGTTATAGACTAATATAATGTTCCCACCGAGATGTAGGGACCGACATGCCAGGAATGTTGTAAAATATTACATCCCAGAAGTTAGGTTTCTTTGGGTTAGGATATACAACGTTATAGACGTATCTAATGTCCCCATCGCGAAGCAGGCGGCGACACGCCAGAATGTTGTAATACATTACATCCGATATGTTAGGTTGCCTTAGGCTAGGATATATAACGTGATAGACGTATATAATGTACCCACCGAGAAGTAAGGACCGAAATGCCAGGAATGTTGTAAAATATTACACCCGAGATGTTAGGTTCCCTTAGGTTAGCATATACAACGTTATAGACGTATATAATGTTCCCACCAAGAAGTAGGGACCGACGCGTCAGGAATGTTGTAAAATAAAACATTCCAGATTTTAGGTTGCTTTAGGTTAGGATATACAACGTTATAGACGTATATAATGTCCCCTTCGCGAAGCAGGCGACGACACGCCAGAATGTTGTAAAATATTACATTCGACATGTTAGGTTGCCTTAGGCTAGGATATGTAACGTTATAGACTTATATAATGTTCCCACCGAGACGTGGGGACCGACATGCCAGGAATGTTGTAAAATATTACACCCGAAGTGTTAGGTTCCCTTAGGTTAGGATATACAACGTTATAGACGTAAAGAAAGTGCCCAGCGAGATGTAGGGACCGACATGCCAGGAATGTTGTAAAATATTACATCCCAGAAGTTAGGTTGCTTTGGGTTAGGATATACAACGTTATAGACGTATACAATGTTCCCATCGAGAAGCAGGGGACGACACGCCAGGAATGAAGTAAAATATTACATCCGAGATGTTAGGTTGCCTTAGGCTAGGATATACAACGTTATAGACGTATAGAATGTTCCCACCGAGATGTAGGCACCAACATGCCACGAATGTTGTAAAATATTACATCCCAGAAGTTAGGTTTCTTTGGGTTAGGATATACAACGTTATAGACATATAGAATGTTCCCACCGAGAAATAGGGGCCGACGGGACAGGAATGTTGTAAAATATTATACCCGAGATGTTAGGTTCCCTTAGGTTAGGATATACAACGTTATAGGCGTATAGAAAGTTCCCACGGAGATGTAGGGACCGACATGCCATGAATGTTGTAAAATATTACATCCGAGATGTTACATTGCTTTAGGTTAGGATATATATCGTTATAGACTAATATAATGTTCCCACCGAGATGTAGGGACCGACATGCCAGGAATGTTGTAAAATATTACATCCGAGATATTATTTTGCTTTAGGCTAGGACATATATCGTTATAGACGTATACAATGTTCCCACCGAGAAGTAGGGACGGACGCGTCAGGAATGTTGTAATATATTACATCCCAGATGTTAGGTTGCGTTAGGTTAGGATATACAACGTTATAGACGTATATAATGTCCCCATCGAGAAGCAGGCGACGACACGCCAGAATGTTGTAAAATGTTACACCCGAGATGTTAGCTTCCCTTAGGTTAGCATATACAACGTTATAGACGTATATAATTTTCCTACCGAGAAGTAGGGACCGACATGCCGGGAATGTTGTAAAATATTACATACGAGATGTTAGATTGCTTTGGGTTAGTATATACAACGTTATAAACGTATATAATGTCCCCATCGAGAAGCAGGCGACGACGCGTCAGGAATGTTGTAAAATATTACACCCGAGATGTTAGGTTCCCTTAGGTTAGGATATACAACGTTATAGACATATAGAATGTTCCCACGGAGATGTAGGGGCCGACAGGCCAGGAATGTTGTAAAATATTACATCCGAGATGTTATGTTGCTTTAGGTTAGGATATATATCGTTATAGACTTATATAATGTTCCCACCGAGACGTGGGGACCGACATGCCAGGAATGTTGTAAAATATTACATCCCAGAAGTTAGGTTTCTTTGGCTTAGGATATACAACGTTATAGACGTATCTAATGTCCCCATCGAGAAGCAGGCGACGACACGCCAGAATATTGTAATACATTACATCCGATATGTTAGGTTGCCTTAGGCTAGGATATATAACGTGATAGACGTATAGAATGTTCCCACCGAGATGTAGGGACCGACATGCCACGAATGTTGTAAAATATTACACCCCAGAAGTTAGGTTTCTTTGGGTTAGTATATACAACGTTATAGACATATAGAATGTTCCCACCGAGAAATAGGGGCCGACTGGACAGGAATGTTGTAAAATATTACTCCCGAGATGTTAGGTTCCCTTAGGTTAGGATATACAACGTTATAGGCGTATAGAAAGTTCCCACGGAGATGTAGGGACCGACATGCCAGGAATGTTGTAAAATATTACATCCGAGATGTTACGTTGCTTTAGGTTAGGATATATATCGTTATAGACTAATATAATGTTCCCACCGAGATGTAGGGACCGACATGCCAGGAATGTTGTAAAATATTACATCCCAGAAGTTAGGTTTCTTTGGGTTAGGATATACAACGTTATAGACGTATCTAATGTCCCCATCGCGAAGCAGGCGGCGACACGCCAGAATGTTGTAATACATTACATCCGATATGTTAGGTTGCCTTAGGCTAGGATATATAACGTGATAGACGTATATAATGTACCCACCGAGAAGTAAGGACCGAAATGCCAGGAATGTTGTAAAATATTACACCCGAGATGTTAGGTTCCCTTAGGTTAGCATATACAACGTTATAGACGTATATAATGTTCCCACCAAGAAGTAGGGACCGACGCGTCAGGAATGTTGTAAAATAAAACATTCCAGATTTTAGGTTGCTTTAGGTTAGGATATACAACGTTATAGACGTATATAATGTCCCCTTCGCGAAGCAGGCGACGACACGCCAGAATGTTGTAAAATATTACATTCGACATGTTAGGTTGCCTTAGGCTAGGATATGTAACGTTATAGACGTATACAATGTTCCCATCGAGAAGCAGGCGACGACACGCCAGGAATGAAGTAAAATATTACATCCGAGATGTTAGGTTGCCTTAGGCTAGGATATACAACGTTATAGACGTATAGAATGTTCTCACCGAGATGTAGGCACCGACATGCCACGAATGTTGTAAAATATTACATCCCAGAAGTTAGGTTTCTTTGGGTTAGGATATACAACTTTATAGACATATAGAATGTTCCCACCGAGAAATAGGGGCCGACGGGACAGGAATGTTGTAAAATATTACACCCGAGATGTTAGGTTCCCTTAGATTAGCATATACAACGTTATAGACGTATCTAATGTCCCCATCGAGAAGCAGGCGACGACACGCCAGAATATTGTAATACATTACATCCGATATGTTAGGTTGCCTTAGGCTAGGATATATAACGTGATAGACGTATATAATGTTCCCACCGAGAAGTAAGGACCGAAATGCCAGGAATGTTGTAAAATTTTACACCCGAGATGTTAGGTTCCCTTAGGTTAGGATATACAACGTTATAGACGTATAGAATGTTCCCACCGAGAAATTGGGGCCGACGGGTCAGGAATGTTGTAAAATATTACACCCGAAGTGTTAGGTTCCCTTAGGTTAGGATATACAACGTTATAGACGTATAGAAAGTGCCCAGCGAGATGTAGGGACCGACATGCCAGGAATGTTGTAAAATATTACATCCCAGAAGTTAGGTTGCTTTGGGTTAGGATATACAACGTTATAGACGTATACAATGTCCCCATCGAGAAGCAGGCGACGACACGCCAGAATGTTGTAAAATATTACATCCGAGATATTAGGTTCCCTTAGGTTAGGATACACAACGTTATAGACGTATCTAATGTCACCATCGAGAAGCAGGCAACGACACGCCAGAATGTTGTAAAACATTACATCCGATATGTTAGGTTGCCTTAGGCTAGGATATATAACGTGATAGACGTATATAATGTTCCCACCGAGAAATAGGGGCCGACACGTCAGGAATGTTGTAAAATATGACATCCCAGATGTTAGGTTGCGTTACGTTAAGATATACAACGTTATAGACGTATATAATGTCCCCTTCGAGAAGCAGGCGACGACACGCCAGAATGTTGTAAAATATTACATTCGACATGTTAGGTTGCCTTAGGCTAGGATATACAACGTCATAGACGTATAGAATGTTCCTACCGAGATGTAGGGACCGACATGCCAGGAATGTTGTAAAATATTACATCCGAGATGTTAGGTTGCCTTAGGCTAGGACATATATCGTTATAGCCGTATACAATGTTCCCACCGAGAAATTGGGGCCGACGGGTCAGGAA
The DNA here is from genome assembly GCA_963969225.1 of Xylocopa violacea. Lineage (NCBI taxonomy): Eukaryota > Metazoa > Arthropoda > Insecta > Hymenoptera > Apidae > Xylocopa > Xylocopa violacea. Next base: position 3,974,382 of record CAXAJV010000857.1, read on the forward strand.
TGTTGTAAAATATTACACCCGAGATGTTAGGTTCCCTTAGGTTAGGATATACAACGTTATAGACGTATAGAATGTTCACACCGAGAAATAGGGGCCGACGCGTCAGGAATGTTGTAAAATATTACGCCCGAGATGTTAGGTTCCCTTGGGTTAGGATATACAACGTTATAGACGTATAGAATGTTCCCACCGAGAAATTGGGGCCGACGGGTCAGGAATGTTGTAAAATATTACACCCGAGATGTTAGGTTCCCTTAGGTTAGGATATACAACGTTATGGACGTATAGAAAGTTCCCAGCGAGATGTAGGGACCGACATGCCAGGAATGTTGTAAAATATATCATCCCAGAAGTTAGGTTGCTTTGGGTTAGGATATACAACGTTGTAGACGTATATAATGTTCCCACCGAGACGTGGGGACCGACATGCCAGGAATGTTGTAAAATATTACATCCCAGAAGTTAGGTTGCTTTGGGTTAGGATATACAACGTTATAGACCTATATAATGTCCCCATCGAGAAGCGGGCGACGACACGCCAGGAATGTTGTAAAATATTACATCCGAGTTGTTAGGTGGCCTTAGTCTAGGACATATATCGTTATAGACGTATACAATGTTCCCACCGAGAAGTAGGGACCGACGCGTCAGGAATGTTGTAAAATATTACATCCCAGATGTTAGGTTGCGTTAGGTTAGGATATACAACGTTATAGACGTATGTAATGTCCCCTTCGAGAAGCAGGCGACGACACGCCAGAATGTTGTAAAATATTACATCCGATATGCTAGGTTGCCTTAGGCTAGGATATACAACGTTATAGACGTATATAATATTCCCACCGAGAAATAGGGGCCGACGCGTCAGGAATGTTGTAAAATATTACACCCGAGATGTTAGGTTCCCTTAGATTAGCATATACAACGTTATAGAGGTATATAATGCTCCCATCGAGAAGCAGGCGACGACACGCCAGAATGTTGTAAAATATTACATCCGATATGTTACGTTGCCTTATGCTACGATATATATCGTTATAGACGTATACAATGTTCCCACCGAGAAGTAGGGACCGAAATGCCAGGAATGTTGTAAAATATTACACCCGAGATGTTAGGTTCCCTTAGGTTAGCATATACAACGTTATAGACGTATCTAATGTCCCCATCGAGAAGCAGGCGACGACACGCCAGAATATTGTAATACATTACATCCGATATGTTAGGTTGCCTTAGGCTAGGATATATAACGTGATAGACGTATATAATGTTCCCACCGAGAAGTAAGGACCGAAATGCCAGGAATGTTGTAAAATTTTACACCCGAGATGTTAGGTTCCCTTAGGTTAGGATATACAACGTTATAGACGTATAGAATGTTCCCACCGAGAAATTGGGGCCGACGGGTCAGGAATGTTGTAAAATATTACACCCGAAGTGTTAGGTTCCCTTAGGTTAGGATATACAACGTTATAGACGTATAGAAAGTGCCCAGCGAGATGTAGGGACCGACATGCCAGGAATGTTGTAAAATATTACATCCCAGAAGTTAGGTTGCTTTGGGTTAGGATATACAACGTTATAGACGTATACAATGTCCCCATCGAGAAGCAGGCGACGACACGCCAGAATGTTGTAAAATATTACATCCGAGATATTAGGTTCCCTTAGGTTAGGATACACAACGTTATAGACGTATCTAATGTCACCATCGAGAAGCAGGCAACGACACGCCAGAATGTTGTAAAACATTACATCCGATATGTTAGGTTGCCTTAGGCTAGGATATATAACGTGATAGACGTATATAATGTTCCCACCGAGAAATAGGGGCCGACACGTCAGGAATGTTGTAAAATATGACATCCCAGATGTTAGGTTGCGTTACGTTAAGATATACAACGTTATAGACGTATATAATGTCCCCTTCGAGAAGCAGGCGACGACACGCCAGAATGTTGTAAAATATTACATTCGACATGTTAGGTTGCCTTAGGCTAGGATATACAACGTCATAGACGTATAGAATGTTCCTACCGAGATGTAGGGACCGACATGCCAGGAATGTTGTAAAATATTACACCCCAGAAGTTAGGTTTCTTTGGGTTAGTATATACAACGTTATAGACATATAGAATGTTCCCACCGAGAAATAGGGGCCGACGGGACAGGAATGTTGTAAAATATTACTCCCGAGATGTTAGGTTCCCTTAGGTTAGGATATACAACGTTATAGGCGTATAGAAAGTTCCCACGGAGATGTAGGGACCGACATGCCAGGAATGTTGTAAAATATTACATCCGAGATGTTACGTTGCTTTAGGTTAGGATATATATCGTTATAGACTAATATAATGTTCCCACCGAGATGTAGGGACCGACATGCCAGGAATGTTGTAAAATATTACATCCCAGAAGTTAGGTTTCTTTGGGTTAGGATATACAACGTTATAGACGTATCTAATGTCCCCATCGCGAAGCAGGCGGCGACACGCCAGAATGTTGTAATACATTACATCCGATATGTTAGGTTGCCTTAGGCTAGGATATATAACGTGATAGACGTATATAATGTACCCACCGAGAAGTAAGGACCGAAATGCCAGGAATGTTGTAAAATATTACACCCGAGATGTTAGGTTCCCTTAGGTTAGCATATACAACGTTATAGACGTATATAATGTTCCCACCAAGAAGTAGGGACCGACGCGTCAGGAATGTTGTAAAATAAAACATTCCAGATTTTAGGTTGCTTTAGGTTAGGATATACAACGTTATAGACGTATATAATGTCCCCTTCGCGAAGCAGGCGACGACACGCCAGAATGTTGTAAAATATTACATTCGACATGTTAGGTTGCCTTAGGCTAGGATATGTAACGTTATAGACTTATATAATGTTCCCACCGAGACGTGGGGACCGACATGCCAGGAATGTTGTAAAATATTACACCCGAAGTGTTAGGTTCCCTTAGGTTAGGATATACAACGTTATAGACGTAAAGAAAGTGCCCAGCGAGATGTAGGGACCGACATGCCAGGAATGTTGTAAAATATTACATCCCAGAAGTTAGGTTGCTTTGGGTTAGGATATACAACGTTATAGACGTATACAATGTTCCCATCGAGAAGCAGGCGACGACACGCCAGGAATGAAGTAAAATATTACATCCGAGATGTTAGGTTGCCTTAGGCTAGGATATACAACGTTATAGACGTGTAGAATGTTCCCACCGAGATGTAGGCACCGACATGCCACGAATGTTGTAAAATATTACATCCCAGAAGTTAGGTTTCTTTGGGTTAGGATATACAACTTTATAGACATATAGAATGTTCCCACCGAGAAATAGGGGCCGACGGGACAGGAATGTTGTAAAATATTACACCCGAGATGTTAGGTTCCCTTAGATTAGCATATACAACGTTATAGAGGTATATAATGCTCCCATCGAGAAGCAGGCGACGACACGCCAGAATGTTGTAAAATATTACATCCGATATGTTACGTTGCCTTATGCTACGATATATATCGTTATAGACGTATACAATGTTCCCACCGAGAAGCAGGGACCGAAATGCCAGGAATGTTGTAAAATATTACACCCGAGATGTTAGGTTCCCTTAGGTTAGCATATACAACGTTATAGACGTATCTAATGTCCCCATCGAGAAGCAGGCGACGACACGCCAGAATATTGTAATACATTACATCCGATATGTTAGGTTGCCTTAGGCTAGGATATATAACGTGATAGACGTATATAATGTTCCCACCGAGAAGTAAGGACCGAAATGCCAGGAATGTTGTAAAATTTTACACCCGAGATGTTAGGTTCCCTTAGGTTAGGATATACAACGTTATAGACGTATAGAATGTTCCCACCGAGAAATTGGGGCCGACGGGTCAGGAATGTTGTAAAATATTACACCCGAAGTGTTAGATTCCCTTAGGTTAGGATATACAACGTTATAGACGTATAGAAAGTGCCCAGCGAGATGTAGGGACCGACATGCCAGGAATGTTGTAAAATATTACATCCCAGAAGTTAGGTTGCTTTGGGTTAGGATATACAACGTTATAGACGTATACAATGTCCCCATCGAGAAGCAGGCGACGACACGCCAGAATGTTGTAAAATATTACATCCGAGATATTAGGTTCCCTTAGGTTAGGATACACAACGTTATAGACGTATCTAATGTCACCATCGAGAAGCAGGCAACGACACGCCAGAATGTTGTAAAACATTACATCCGATATGTTAGGTTGCCTTAGGCTAGGATATATAACGTGATAGACGTATATAATGTTCCCACCGAGAAATAGGGGCCGACACGTCAGGAATGTTGTAAAATATGACATCCCAGATGTTAGGTTGCGTTACGTTAAGATATACAACGTTATAGACGTATATAATGTCCCCTTCGAGAAGCAGGCGACGACACGCCAGAATGTTGTAAAATATTACATTCGACATGTTAGGTTGCCTTAGGCTAGGATATACAACGTCATAGACGTATAGAATGTTCCTACCGAGATGTAGGGACCGACATGCCAGGAATGTTGTAAAATATTACATCCGAGATGTTAGGTTGCCTTAGGCTAGGACATATATCGTTATAGCCGTATACAATGTTCCCACCGAGAAATTGGGGCCGACGGGTCAGGAATGTTGTAAAATATTACACCCGAGATGTTAGGTTCCCTTAGGTTAGGATATACAACGTTATAGACGTATAGAATGTTCACACCGAGAAATAGGGGCCGACGCGTCAGGAATGTTGTAAAATATTACGCCCGAGATGTTAGGTTCCCTTGGGTTAGGATATACAACGTTATAGACGTATAGAATGTTCCCACCGAGAAATTGGGGCCGACGGGTCAGGAATGTTGTAAAATATTACACCCGAGATGTTAGGTTCCCTTAGGTTAGGATATACAACGTTATAGACGTATAGAAAGTTCCCAGCGAGATGTAGGGACCGACATGCCAGGAATGTTGTAAAATATATCATCCCAGAAGTTAGGTTGCTTTGGGTTAGGATATACAACGTTGTAGACGTATATAATGTTCCCACCGAGACGTGGGGACCGACATGCCAGGAATGTTGTAAAATATTACATCCCAGAAGTTAGGTTGCTTTGGGTTAGGATATACAACGTTATAGACGTATATAATGTCCCCATCGAGAAGCGGGCGACGACACGCCAGGAATGTTGTAAAATATTACATCCGAGTTGTTAGGTGGCCTTAGTCTAGGACATATATCGTTATAGACGTATACAATGTTCCCACCGACAAGTAGGGACCGACGCGTCAGGAATGTTGTAAAATATTACATCCCAGATGTTAGGTTGCGTTAGGTTAGGATATACAACGTTATAGACGTATGTAATGTCCCCTTCGAGAAGCAGGCGACGACACGCCAGAATGTTGTAAAATATTACATCCGATATGCTAGGTTGCCTTAGGCTAGGATATACAACGTTATAGACGTATATAATATTCCCACCGAGAAATAGGGGCCGACGCGTCAGGAATGTTGTAAAATATTACACCCGAGATGTTAGGTTCCCTTAGATTAGCATATACAACGTTATAGAGGTATATAATGCTCCCATCGAGAAGCAGGCGACGACACGCCAGAATGTTGTAAAATATTACATCCGATATGTTACGTTGCCTTATGCTACGATATATATCGTTATAGACGTATACAATGTTCCCACCGAGAAGTAGGGACCGAAATGCCAGGAATGTTGTAAAATATTACACCCGAGATGTTAGGTTCCCTTAGGTTAGCATATACAACGTTATAGACGTATCTAATGTCCCCATCGAGAAGCAGGCGACGACACGCCAGAATATTGTAATACATTACATCCGATATGTTAGGTTGCCTTAGGCTAGGATATATAACGTGATAGACGTATATAATGTTCCCACCGAGAAGTAAGGACCGAAATGCCAGGAATGTTGTAAAATTTTACACCCGAGATGTTAGGTTCCCTTAGGTTAGGATATACAACGTTATAGACGTATAGAATGTTCCCACCGAGAAATTGGGGCCGACGGGTCAGGAATGTTGTAAAATATTACACCCGAAGTGTTAGGTTCCCTTAGGTTAGGATATACAACGTTATAGACGTATAGAAAGTGCCCAGCGAGATGTAGGGACCGACATGCCAGGAATGTTGTAAAATATTACATCCCAGAAGTTAGGTTGCTTTGGGTTAGGATATACAACGTTATAGACGTATACAATGTCCCCATCGAGAAGCAGGCGACGACACGCCAGAATGTTGTAAAATATTACATCCGAGATATTAGGTTCCCTTAGGTTAGGATACACAACGTTATAGACGTATCTAATGTCACCATCGAGAAGCAGGCAACGACACGCCAGAATGTTGTAAAACATTACATCCGATATGTTAGGTTGCCTTAGGCTAGGATATATAACGTGATAGACGTATATAATGTTCCCACCGAGAAATAGGGGCCGACACGTCAGGAATGTTGTAAAATATGACATCCCAGATGTTAGGTTGCGTTACGTTAAGATATACAACGTTATAGACGTATATAATGTCCCCTTCGAGAAGCAGGCGACGACACGCCAGAATGTTGTAAAATATTACATTCGACATGTTAGGTTGCCTTAGGCTAGGATATACAACGTCATAGACGTATAGAATGTTCCTACCGAGATGTAGGGACCGACATGCCAGGAATGTTGTAAAATATTACATCCGAGATGTTAGGTTGCCTTAGGCTAGGACATATATCGTTATAGCCGTATACAATGTTCCCACCGAGAAATTGGGGCCGACGGGTCAGGAATGTTGTAAAATATTACACCCGAGATGTTAGGTTCCCTTAGGTTAGGATATACAACGTTATAGACGTATAGAATGTTCACACCGAGAAATAGGGGCCGACGCGTCAGGAATGTTGTAAAATATTACGCCCGAGATGTTAGGTTCCCTTGGGTTAGGATATACAACGTTATAGACGTATAGAATGTTCCCACCGAGAAATTGGGGCCGACGGGTCAGGAATGTTGTAAAATATTACACCCGAGATGTTAGGTTCCCTTAGGTTAGGATATACAACGTTATAGACGTATAGAAAGTTCCCAGCGAGATGTAGGGACCGACATGCCAGGAATGTTGTAAAATATATCATCCCAGAAGTTAGGTTGCTTTGGGTTAGGATATACAACGTTGTAGACGTATATAATGTTCCCACCGAGACGTGGGGACCGACATGCCAGGAATGTTGTAAAATATTACATCCCAGAAGTTAGGTTGCTTTGGGTTAGGATATACAACGTTATAGACGTATATAATGTCCCCATCGAGAAGCGGGCGACGACACGCCAGGAATGTTGTAAAATATTACATCCGAGTTGTTAGGTGGCCTTAGTCTAGGACATATATCGTTATAGACGTATACAATGTTCCCACCGAGAAGTAGGGACCGACGCGTCAGGAATGTTGTAAAATATTACATCCCAGATGTTAGGTTGCGTTAGGTTAGGATATACAACGTTATAGACGTATGTAATGTCCCCTTCGAGAAGCAGGCGACGACACGCCAGAATGTTGTAAAATATTACATCCGATATGCTAGGTTGCCTTAGGCTAGGATATACAACGTTATAGACGTATATAATATTCCCACCGAGAAATAGGGGCCGACGCGTCAGGAATGTTGTAAAATATTACACCCGAGATGTTAGGTTCCCTTAGATTAGCATATACAACGTTATAGAGGTATATAATGCTCCCATCGAGAAGCAGGCGACGACACGCCAGAATGTTGTAAAATATTACATCCGATATGTTACGTTGCCTTATGCTACGATATATATCGTTATAGACGTATACAATGTTCCCACCGAGAAGTAGGGACCGAAATGCCAGGAATGTTGTAAAATATTACACCCGAGATGTTAGGTTCCCTTAGGTTAGCATATACAACGTTATAGACGTATCTAATGTCCCCATCGAGAAGCAGGCGACGACACGCCAGAATATTGTAATACATTACATCCGATATGTTAGGTTGCCTTAGGCTAGGATATATAACGTGATAGACGTATATAATGTTCCCACCGAGAAGTAAGGACCGAAATGCCAGGAATGTTGTAAAATTTTACACCCGAGATGTTAGGTTCCCTTAGGTTAGGATATACAACGTTATAGACGTATAGAATGTTCCCACCGAGAAATTGGGGCCGACGGGTCAGGAATGTTGTAAAATATTACACCCGAAGTGTTAGGTTCCCTTAGGTTAGGATATACAACGTTATAGACGTATAGAAAGTGCCCAGCGAGATGTAGGGACCGACATGCCAGGAATGTTGTAAAATATTACATCCCAGCAGTTAGGTTGCTTTGGGTTAGGATATACAACGTTATAGACGTATACAATGTCCCCATCGAGAAGCAGGCGACGACACGCCAGAATGTTGTAAAATATTACATCCGAGATATTAGGTTCCCTTAGGTTAGGATACACAACGTTATAGACGTATCTAATGTCACCATCGAGAAGCAGGCAACGACACGCCAGAATGTTGTAAAACATTTCATCCGATATGTTAGGTTGCCTTAGGCTAGGATATATAACGTGATAGACGTATATAATGTTCCCACCGAGAAATAGGGGCCGACACGTCAGGAATGTTGTAAAATATGACATCCCAGATGTTAGGTTGCGTTACGTTAAGATATACAACGTTATAGACGTATATAATGTCCCCATCGAGAAGCAGGCGACGACGCGCCAGAATGTTGTAAAATATTACATTCGACATGTTAGGTTGCCTTAGGCTAGGATATACAACGTCATAGACGTATAGAATGTTCCCACCGAGATGTAGGGACCGACATGCCAGGAATGTTGTAAAATATTACATCCGAGATGTTAGGTTGCCTTAGGCTAGGACATATATCGTTATAGCCGTATACAATGTTCCCACCGAGAAATTGGGGCCGACGGGTCAGGAATGTTGTAAAATATTACACCCGAGATGTTAGGTTCCCTTAGGTTAGGATATACAACGTTATAGACGTATAGAATGTTCACACCGAGAAATAGGGGCCGACGCGTCAGGAATGTTGTAAAATATTACACCCGAGATGTTAGGTTCCCTTGGGTTAGGATATACAACGTTATAGACGTATAGAATGTTCCCACCGAGAAATTGGGGCCGACGGGTCAGGAATGTTGTAAAATATTACACCCGAGATGTTAGGTTCCCTTAGGTTAGGATATACAACGTTATAGACGTATAGAAAGTTCCCAGCGAGATGTAGGGACCGACATGCCAGGAATGTTGTAAAATATATCATCCCAGAAGTTAGGTTGCATTGGGTTAGGATATACAACGTTGTAGACGTATATAATGTCCCAATCGAGCAGCAGGTGACGACACGCCAGGAATGTTGTAAAATATTACATCCTAGATGTTAGGTTCCCTTAGGATAGGATATACAACGTTATAGACGTATCTAATGTCCCCATCGAGAAGCAGGCGACGACACGCCAGAATGTTGTGAAATGTTACATCCGATATGTTAGGCTGCCTTAGGCTAGGGTATATAATGTGATAGACGTATATAATGTTCCCACCGAGAAATAGGGGCCGACGCGTCAGGAATGTTGTAAAATATGACATCCCAGATGTTAGGTTGCGTTAGGTTAAGATATACAACGTTATAGACGTATATAATGTCCCCTTCGAGAAGCAGGCGACGACACGCCAGAATGTTGTAAAATGTTACACCCGAGATGTTAGCTTCCCTTAGGTTAGCATATACAACGTTATAGACGTATATCATGTTCCCACCGAGAAGTAGGGACCGACATGCCAGGAATGTTGTAAAATATTACATCCGAGATGTTAGGTTGCTTTGGGTTAGGATATACAACGTTATAGACGTATATAATGTCCCCATCGAGAAGCAGGCGACGACGCGTCAGGAATGTTGTAAAATATTACACCCGAGATGTTAGGTTCCCTTAGGTTAGGATATACAACGTTATAGACATATAGAATATTCCCACCGAGAAATAGGGGCCGACGGGACAGGAATGTTGTAAAATATTACACCCGATATGTTAGATTCCCTTAGGTTAGGATATACAACGTTATAGACGTATAGAAAGTTCCCACGGAGATGTAGGGGCCGACATGCCAGGAATGTTGTAAAATATTACATCCGAGATGTTACGTTGCTTTAGGTTAGGATATATATCGTTATAGACTAATATAATGTTCCCACCGAGATGTAGGGACCGACATGCCAGGAATGTTGTAAAATATTACATCCGAGATGTTATTTTGCCTTAGGCTAGGACATATATCGTTATAGACGTATACAATGTTCCCACCGAGAAGTAGGGACGGACGCGTCAGGAATGTTGTAATATATTACATCCCAGATGTTAGGTTTCGTTAGGTTAGGATATACAACGTTATAGACGTATATAATGTCCCCATCGAGAAGCAGGCGACGACACGCCAGAATGTTGTAAAACATTACATCCGATATGTTGGGTTGCCTTAGGCTAGGATATATAACGTGGGAGACGTATATAATGTTCCCACCGAGAAGTAGGGACCGAAATGCCAGGAATGTTGTAAAATATTACACCCGAGATGTTAGGTTGCCTTAGGCTAGGATATACAACGTTATAGACGTATAGAATGTTCCCACTGAGATGTAGGGACCGACATGCCAGGAATGTTGTAAAATATTACATCCGAGTTGTTAGGTTGCTTTGGGTTAGGATATATATCGTTATAGACTTATATAATGTTCCCACCGAGACGTGGGGGCCGACATGCCAGGAATGTTGTAAAATATTACATCCCAGAAGTTAGGTTTCTTTGGGTTAGGATATACAACGTTATAGACCTATATAATGTCCCCATCGAGAAGCAGGCGACGACACGCCAGGAATGTTGTAAAATATTACATCCTAGATGTTAGGTTCCCTTAGGATAGGATATACAACTTTATAGACGTATCTAATGTCCCCATCGAGAAGCAGGGGACGACAAGCCAGAATGTTGTGAAACGTTACATCCGATATGTTAGGTTGCCTTAGGCTAGGATATGTAACGTGATAGACGTATATAATGTTCCCACCGAGAAATAGGGGCCGACGCGTCAGGAATGTTGTAAAAAATGACATCCCAGATGTTAGGTTGCGTTAGGTTAAGATATACAACGTTATAGACGTATATAATGTCCCCTTCGAGAAGCAGAAGACGACACGCCAGAATGTTGTAAAATGTTACACCCGAGATGTTAGCTTCCCTTAGGTTAGCATATACAACATTATAGACGTATATAATGTTCCTACCGAGAAGTAGGGACCGACATGCCAGGAATGTTGTAAAATATTACATACGAGATGTTAGGTTGCTTTGGGTTAGGATATACAACGTTATAAACGTATATAATGTCCCCATCGAGAAGCAGGAGACGACGCGTCAGGAATGTTGTAAAATATTACACCCGAGATGCTAGGTTCCCTTAGGTTAGGATATACAACGTTATAGACATATAGAATGTTCCCACCGAGAAATAGGGGCCGACGGGACAGGAATGTTGTAAAATATTACACCCGAGATGTTAGGTTCCCTTAGGTTAGGATATACAACGTTATAGATGTATAGAAAGTTCCCACCGAGAAATTGGGGCCGACCGGACAGGAATGTTGTAAAATATTACACCCGAGATGTTAGGTTCCCTTAGGCTAGGATATACAACGTTATAGACGTGTAGAAAGTTCCCAGCGAGATGTAGGGACCGACATGCCAGGAATGTTGTAAAATATTACATCCGAGATGTTACGTTGCTTTAGGTTAGGATATATATCGTTATAGACTAATATAATGTTCCCACCGAGATGTAGGGACCGACATGCCAGGAATGTTGTAAAATATTACATCCGAGATGTTATTTTGCCTTAGGCTAGGACATATATCGTTATAGACGTATACAATGTTCCCACCGAGAAGTAGGGACGGACGCGTCAGGAATGTTGTAATATATTACATCCCAGATGTTAGGTTCCCTTAGGATAGGATATACAACGTTATAGACGTATAGAAAGTTCCCAGCGAGATGTAGGGACCGACATGCCAGGAATGTTGTAAAATATTACATCCCAGAAGTTAGGTTGCTTTGGGTTAGGATATACAACGTTATAGACGTATACAATATCCCCATCGAGAAGCAGGCGACGACACGCCAGGAATGATGTAAAATATTACATCCGAGATGTTAGGTTGCCTTAGGCTAGGATATACAACGTTATAGACGTATAGAATGTTCCCACCGAGATGTAGGGACCGACATGCCACGAATGTTGTAAAATATTACATCCCAGAAGTTAGGTTTCTTTGGGTTAGGATATACAACGTTATAGACATATAGAATGTTCCCACCGAGAAATAGGGGCCGACGGGACAGGAATGTTGTAAAATATTACACCCGAGATGTTAGGTTCCCTTAGGTTAGGATATACAACGTTATGGGCGTATAGAAAGTTCCCACGGAGATGTAGGGACCGACATGCCAGGAATGTTGTAAAATTTTACATCCGAGATGTTACGTTGCTTTAGGTCAGGATATATATCGTTATAGACTTATATAATGTTCCCACCGAGACGTGGGGACCGACATGCCAGGAATGTTGTAAAATATTACATCCCAGAAGTTAGGTTTCTTTGGGTTAGGATATACAACGTTATAGACATATAGAATGTTCCCACCGAGAAATTGGGGCCGACGGGTCAGGAATGTTGTAAAATATTACACCCGAGATGTTAGGTTCCCTTAGGTTAGGATATACAACGTTATAGACGTATAGAAAGTTCCCAGCGAGATGTAGGGACCGACATGCCAGGAATGTTGTAAAATATTACATCCCAGAAGTTAGGTTGCTTTGGGTTAGGATATACAACGTTATAGACGTATATAATGTCCCCACCGAGAAGCAGGCGACGACACGCCAGGAATGATGTAAAATATTACATCCGAGATGTTAGGTTGCCTTAGGCTAGGATATACAACGTTATAGACGTATAGAATGTTCCCACCGAGATGTAGGGACCGACATGCCAGGAATGTTGTAAAATATTACATCCGAGTTGTTAGGTTGCTTTAGGTTAGGATATATATCGTTATAGACTTATATAATGTTCCCACCGAGACGTGGGGACCGACATGCCAGGAATGTTGTAAAATATTACATCCGAGTTGTTAGGTTGCTTTAGGTTAGGATATATATCGTTATAGACTTATATAATGTTCCCACCGAGACGTGGGGACCGACATGCCAGGAATGTTGTAAAATATTACATCCCAGAAGTTAGGTTTCTTTGGGTTAGGATATACAACGTTATAGACGTATATAATGTCCCCATCGAGAAGCAGGCGACGACGCGCCAGGAATGTTGTAAAATATTACATCCGAGATGTTAGGTTCCCTTAGGTTAGGATATACAACGTTATAGACATATATAATGTCCCCTTCGAGAAGCAGGCGACGACACGCCAGAATGTTGTAAAATATTACATTCGACATGTTAGGTTGTCTTAGGCTAGGATATACAACGTCATAGACGTATAGAATGTTCCCACCGAGATGTAGGGACCGACATGCCAGGAATGTTGTAAAATATTACATCCGAGATGTTAGGTTGCCTTAGGCTAGGACATATATCGTTATAGCCGTATACAATGTTCCCACCGAGAAATTGGGGCCGACGGGTCAGGAATGTTGTAAAATATTACACCCGAGATGTTAGGTTCCCTTAGGTTAGGATATACAACGTTATAGACGTAGAGAATGTTCACACCGAGAAGTAGGGACCGAAATGCCAGGAATGTTGTAAAATATTACACCCGAGATGTTAGGTTCCCTTAGGTTAGGATATACAACGTTATAGACGTATCTAATGTCCCCATCGAGAAGCAGGCGACGACACGCCAGGATGTTGTACAACATTACATCCGATATGTTAGGTTGCCTTAGGCTAGGATATATAACGTGAGAGACGTATATAATGTTCCCACCGAGAAGTAGGGACCGAAATGCCAGGAATGTTGTAAAATATTACACCCGAGATGTTAGGTTGCCTTAGGCTAGGATATACAACGTTATAGACGTATAGAATGTTCGCACCGAGATGTAGGGACCGACATGCCAGGAATGTTGTAAAATATTACATCCGAGTTGTTAGGTTGCTTTAGGTTAGGATATATATCGTTATAGACTTATATAATGTTCCCACCGAGACGTGGGGACCGACATGCCAGGAATGTTGTAAAATATTACATCCCAGAAGTTAGGTTTCTTTGGGTTAGGATATACAACGTTATAGACGTATATAATGTCCCCATCGAGAAGCAGGCGACGACACGCCAGGAATGTTGTAAAATATTACATCCGAGATGTTAGGTTGCCTTAGGCTAGGATATACAACGTTATAGACGTATAGAATGTTCCCACCGAGAAGCAGGCGGCGACACGCCATGAATGTTGTAAAATATTACATCCTAGATGATAGGTTCCCTTAGGATAGGATATACAACGTTATAGACGTATCTAATGTCCCCATCGAGAAGCAGGCGACGACACGCCAGAATGTTGTAAAATATTACATCCGAGATATTAGGTTCCCTTAGGTTAGGATATACAACGTTATAGACGTATATAATGTCCCCATCGAGAAGCAGGCGACGACACGCCAGGAATGTGTTAAAATATTACATCCGAGATGTTAGGTTGCCTTAGGCTAGGATATACAACGTTATAGACGTATAGAATGTTCCCACCGAGAAGAAGGGACCGACATGCCAGGAATGTTGTGAAATATTACATCCGAGTTATTAGGTTGCTTTAGGTGAGGATATATATCGTTATAGACTTATATAATGTTTCCACCGAGACGTGGGGACCGACATGCCAGGCATGTTGTAAAATATTACATTCCAGAAGTTAGGTTTCTTTGGGTTAGGATATACAACGTTATAGACGTATATAATGTCCCCATCGAGAAGCAGGCGACGACACGCCAAGAATGTTGTAAAATATTACATCCTAGATGTTAGGTTCCCTTAGCGTAGGATATACAATGTTATAGACGTATATAATGTCCCCTTCGAGAAGCAGGCGACGACACGCCAGAATGTTGTAAAATACTACATCCGAGATGTTAGGTTGCCTTAGGCTAGGATATACAACGTTATAGACGTATAGAATGTTCCCACCGAGATGTAGGGACCGACATGCCAGGAATGTTGTAAAATATTACATCCGAGTTGTTAGGTTGCTTTAGGTTAGGATATATATCGTTATAGACTTATATAATGTTCCCACCGAGACGTGGGGACCGACATGCCAGGAATGTTGTAAAATATGACATCCCAGCTGTTAGGTTGCGTTAGGTTAAGATATACAACGTTATAGACGTATATAATGTCCCCTTCGAGAAGCAGGCGACGACACGCCAGAATGTTGTAAAATGTTACACCCGAGATGTTAGCTTCCCTTAGGTTAGCATATACAACGTTATAGACGTATATAATGTTCCCACCGAGACGTGGGTACCGACATGCCAGGAATGTTGTAAAATATTACATCCCAGAAGTTAGGTTGCTTTGGGTTAGGATATACAACGTTATAGACGTATATAATGTCCCCATCGAGAAGCAGGCGACGACACGCCGGGAATGTTGTAAAATATTACATCCGAGTTGTTAGGTGGCCTTAGTCTAGGACATATATCGTTATAGACGTATACAATGTTCCCACCGAGAAGTAGGGACCGACGCGTCAGGAATGTTGTAAAATATTACATCCCAGATGTTAGGTTGCGTTAGGTTAGGATATACAACGTTATAGACGTATGTAATGTCCCCTTCGAGAAGCAGGCGACGACACGCCAGAATGTTGTAAAATATTACATCCGATATGCTAGGTTGCCTTAGGCTAGGATATACAACGTTATAGACGTATATAATATTCCCACCGAGAAATAGGGGCCGACGCGTCAGGAATGTTGTAAAATATTACACCCGAGATGTTAGGTTCCCTTAGATTAGCATATACAACGTTATAGAGGTATATAATGCTCCCATCGAGAAGCAGGCGACGACACGCCAGAATGTTGTAAAATATTACATCCGAGATATTAGGTTCCCTTAGGTTAGGATACACAACGTTATAGACGTATCTAATGTCACCATCGAGAAGCAGGCAACGACACGCCAGAATGTTGTAAAACATTACATCCGATATGTTAGGTTGCCTTAGGCTAGGATATATAACGTGATAGACGTATATAATGTTCCCACCGAGAAATAGGGGCCGACACGTCAGGAATGTTGTAAAATATGACATCCCAGATGTTAGGTTGCGTTACGTTAAGATATACAACGTTATAGACGTATATAATGTCCCCATCGAGAAGCAGGCGACGACACGCCAGAATGTTGTAAAATGTTACACCCGAGATGTTAGCTTCCCTTAGGTTAGCATATACAACATTATAGACGTATATAATGTTCCTACCGAGAGGTAGGGACCGACATGCCAGGAATGTTGTAAAATATTACATCCGAGATATTAGGTTCCCTTAGGTTAGGATATACAACGTTATAGACGTATATAATGTCCCCATCGAGAAGCAGGCGACGACACGCCAGGAATGTGTTAAAATATTACATCCGAGATGTTAGGTTGCCTTAGGCTAGGATATACAACGTTATAGACGTATAGAATGTTCCCACCGAGAAGAAGGGACCGACATGCCAGGAATGTTGTGAAATATTACATCCGAGTTATTAGGTTGCTTTAGGTGAGGATATATATCGTTATAGACTTATATAATGTTTCCACCGAGACGTGGGGACCGACATGCCAGGCATGTTGTAAAATATTACATTCCAGAAGTTAGGTTTCTTTGGGTTAGGATATACAACGTTATAGACGTATATAATGTCCCCATCGAGAAGCAGGCGACGACACGCCAAGAATGTTGTAAAATATTACATCCTAGATGTTAGGTTCCCTTAGCGTAGGATATACAATGTTATAGACGTATATAATGTCCCCTTCGAGAAGCAGGCGACGACACGCCAGAATGTTGTAAAATACTACATCCGAGATGTTAGGTTGCCTTAGGCTAGGATATACAACGTTATAGACGTATAGAATGTTCCCACCGAGATGTAGGGACCGACATGCCAGGAATGTTGTAAAATATTACATCCGAGTTGTTAGGTTGCTTTAGGTTAGGATATATATCGTTATAGACTTATATAATGTTCCCACCGAGACGTGGGGACCGACATGCCAGGAATGTTGTAAAATATGACATCCCAGCTGTTAGGTTGCGTTAGGTTAAGATATACAACGTTATAGACGTATATAATGTCCCCTTCGAGAAGCAGGCGACGACACGCCAGAATGTTGTAAAATGTTACACCCGAGATGTTAGCTTCCCTTAGGTTAGCATATACAACGTTATAGACGTATATAATGTTCCCACCGAGACGTGGGTACCGACATGCCAGGAATGTTGTAAAATATTACATCCCAGAAGTTAGGTTGCTTTGGGTTAGGATATACAACGTTATAGACGTATATAATGTCCCCATCGAGAAGCAGGCGACGACACGCCGGGAATGTTGTAAAATATTACATCCGAGTTGTTAGGTGGCCTTAGTCTAGGACATATATCGTTATAGACGTATACAATGTTCCCACCGAGAAGTAGGGACCGACGCGTCAGGAATGTTGTAAAATATTACATCCCAGATGTTAGGTTGCGTTAGGTTAGGATATACAACGTTATAGACGTATGTAATGTCCCCTTCGAGAAGCAGGCGACGACACGCCAGAATGTTGTAAAATATTACATCCGATATGCTAGGTTGCCTTAGGCTAGGATATACAACGTTATAGACGTATATAATATTCCCACCGAGAAATAGGGGCCGACGCGTCAGGAATGTTGTAAAATATTACACCCGAGATGTTAGGTTCCCTTAGATTAGCATATACAACGTTATAGAGGTATATAATGCTCCCATCGAGAAGCAGGCGACGACACGCCAGAATGTTGTAAAATATTACATCCGAGATATTAGGTTCCCTTAGGTTAGGATACACAACGTTATAGACGTATCTAATGTCACCATCGAGAAGCAGGCAACGACACGCCAGAATGTTGTAAAACATTACATCCGATATGTTAGGTTGCCTTAGGCTAGGATATATAACGTGATAGACGTATATAATGTTCCCACCGAGAAATAGGGGCCGACACGTCAGGAATGTTGTAAAATATGACATCCCAGATGTTAGGTTGCGTTACGTTAAGATATACAACGTTATAGACGTATATAATGTCCCCATCGAGAAGCAGGCGACGACACGCCAGAATGTTGTAAAATGTTACACCCGAGATGTTAGCTTCCCTTAGGTTAGCATATACAACATTATAGACGTATATAATGTTCCTACCGAGAGGTAGGGACCGACATGCCAGGAATGTTGTAAAATATTACATACGAGATGTTAGGTTGCTTTGGGTTAGGATATACAACGTTATAAACGTATATAATGTCCCCATCGAGAAGCAGGAGACGACGCGTCAGGAATGTTATAAAATATTACACCCGAGATGTTAGGTTGCCTTAGGCTAGGATATACAACGTTATAGACGTATAGAATGTTCCCACTGAGATGTAGGGACCGACATGCCAGGAATGTTGTAAAATATTACATCCGAGTTGTTAGGTTGCTTTGGGTTAGGATATATATCGTTATAGACTTATATAATGTTCCCACCGAGACGTGGGGGCCGACATGCCAGGAATGTTGTAAAATATTACATCCCAGAAGTTAGGTTTCTTTGGGTTAGGATATACAACGTTATAGACCTATATAATGTCCCCATCGAGAAGCAGGCGACGACACGCCAGGAATGTTGTAAAATATTACATCCTAGATGTTAGGTTCCCTTAGGATAGGATATACAACTTTATAGACGTATCTAATGTCCCCATCGAGAAGCAGGCGACGACAAGCCAGAATGTTGTGAAATGTTACATCCGATATGTTAGGTTGCCTTAGGCTAGGATATGTAACGTGATAGACGTATATAATGTTCCCACCGAGAAATAGGGGCCGACGCGTCAGGAATGTTGTAAAAAATGACATCCCAGATGTTAGGTTGCGTTAGGTTAAGATATACAACGTTATAGACGTATCTAATGTCCCCATCGAGAAGCAGGCGACGACACGCCAGGATGTTGTACAACATTACATCCGATATGTTAGGTTGCCTTAGGCTAGGATATATAACGTGAGAGACGTATATAATGTTCCCACCGAGAAGTAGGGACCGAAATGCCAGGAATGTTGTAAAATATTACACCCGAGATGTTAGGTTGCCTTAGGCTAGGATATACAACGTTATAGACGTATAGAATGTTCGCACCGAGATGTAGGGACCGACATGCCAGGAATGTTGTAAAATATTACATCCGAGTTGTTAGGTTGCTTTAGGTTAGGATATATATCGTTATAGACTTATATAATGTTCCCACCGAGACGTGGGGACCGACATGCCAGGAATGTTGTAAAATATTACATCCCAGAAGTTAGGTTTCTTTGGGTTAGGATATACAACGTTATAGACGTATATAATGTCCCCATCGAGAAGCAGGCGACGACACGCCAGGAATGTTGTAAAATATTACATCCGAGATGTTAGGTTGCCTTAGGCTAGGATATACAACGTTATAGACGTATAGAATGTTCCCACCGAGAAGCAGGCGGCGACACGCCATGAATGTTGTAAAATATTACATCCTAGATGATAGGTTCCCTTAGCGTAGGATATACAATGTTATAGACGTATATAATGTCCCCTTCGAGAAGCAGGCGACGACACGCCAGAATGTTGTAAAATACTACATCCGAGATGTTAGGTTGCCTTAGGCTAGGATATACCACGTTATATACGTATAGAATGTTCCCACCGAGATGTAGGGACCGACATGCCAGGAATGTTGTAAAATATTACATCCGAGTTGTTAGGTTGCTTTATGTTAGGATATATATCGTTATAGACTTATATAATGTTCCCACCGAGACGTGGGGACCGACATGCCAGGAATGTTGTAAAATATTACATCCGAGTTGTTAGGTTGCTTTAGGTTAGGATATATATCGTTATAGACTTATATAATGTTCCCACCGAGACGTGGGGACCGACATGCCAGGAATGTTGTAAAATATTACATCCCAGAAGTTAGGTTTCTTTGGGTTAGAATATACAACGTTATAGACGTATATAATGTCCCCATCGAGAAGCAGGCGACGACGCGCCAGGAATGTTGTAAAATATTACATCCCAGAAGTTAGGTTTCTTTGGGTTAGGATATACAACGTTATAGACGTATATAATGTCCCCATCGAGAAGCAGGCGACGACACGCCATGAATGTTGTAAAATATTACATCCTAGATGTTAGGTTCCCTTAGGATAGGATATACAACGTTATAGACGTATCTAATGTCCCCATCGAGAAGCAGGCGACGACACGCCAGAATGTTGTAAAATATTACATCCGAGATATTAGGTTCCCTTAGGTTAGGATATACAACGTTATAGACGTATATAATGTCCCCATCGAGAAGCAGGCGACGACACGCCAGGAATGTGTTAATATATTACATCCGAGATGTTAGGTTGCCTTAGGCTAGGATATACAACGTTATAGACGTATAGAATGTTCCCACCGAGAAGAAGGGACCGACATGCCAGGAATGTTGTGAAATATTACATCCGAGTTGTTAGGTTGCTTTAGGTTAGGATATATATCGTTATAGACTTATATAATGTTCCCACCGAGACGTGGGGACCGACATGCCAGGAATGTTGTAAAATATTACATCCCAGAAGTTAGGTTTCTTTGGGTTAGGATATACAACGTTATAGACGTATATAATGTCCCCATCGAGAAGCAGGCGACGACACGCCAGGAATGTTGTAAAATATTACATCCGAGATGTTAGGTTGCCTTAGGCTAGGATATACAACGTTATAGACGTATAGAATGTTCCCACCGAGAAGCAGGCGACGACACGCCATGAATGTTGTAAAATATTACATCCTAGATGTTAGGTTCCCTTAGGATAGGATATACAACGTTATAGACGTATTTAATGTCCCCATCGAGAAGCAGGCGACGACACGCCAGAATGTTGTAAAATATTACATTCGACATGTTAGGTTGCCTTAGGCTAGGATATACAACGTCATAGCCGTATACAATGTTCCCACCGAGAAATTGGGGCCGACGGGTCAGGAATGTTGTAAAATATTACACACGAGATGTTAGGTTCCCTTAGGTTAGGATATACAACGTTATAGACGTAGAGAATGTTCACACCGAGAAGTAGGGACCGAAATGCCAGGAATGTTGTAAAATATTACACCCGAGATGTTAGGTTCCCTTAGGTTAGGATATACAACGTTATAGACGTATCTAATGTCCCCATCGAGAAGCAGGCGACGACACGCCAGGATGTTGTACAACATTACATCCGATATGTTAGGTTGCCTTAGGCTAGGATATATAACGTGAGAGACGTATATAATGTTCCCACCGAGAAGTAGGGACCGAAATGCCAGGAATGTTGTAAAATATTACACCCGAGATGTTAGGTTGCCTTAGGCTAGGATATACAACGTTATAGACGTATAGAATGTTCGCACCGAGATGTAGGGACCGACATGCCAGGAATGTTGTAAAATATTACATCCGAGTTGTTAGGTTGCTTTAGGTTAGGATATATATCGTTATAGACTTATATAATGTTCCCACCGAGACGTGGGGACCGACATGCCAGGAATGTTGTAAAATATTACATCCCAGAAGTTAGGTTTCTTTGGGTTAGGATATACAACGTTATAGACGTATATAATGTCCCCATCGAGAAGCAGGCGACGACACGCCAGGAATGTTGTAAAATATTACATCCGAGATGTTAGGTTGCCTTAGGCTAGGATATACAACGTTATAGACGTATAGAATGTTCCCACCGAGAAGCAGGCGGCGACACGCCATGAATGTTGTAAAATATTACATCCTAGATGATAGGTTCCCTTAGGATAGGATATACAACGTTATAGACGTATCTAATGTCCCCATCGAGAAGCAGGCGACGACACGCCAGAATGTTGTAAAATATTACATCCGAGATATTAGGTTCCCTTAGGTTAGGATATACAACGTTATAGACGTATATAATGTCCCCATCGAGAAGCAGGCGACGACACGCCAGGAATGTGTTAAAATATTACATCCGAGATGTTAGGTTGCCTTAGGCTAGGATATACAACGTTATAGACGTATAGAATGTTCCCACCGAGAAGAAGGGACCGACATGCCAGGAATGTTGTGAAATATTACATCCGAGTTATTAGGTTGCTTTAGGTGAGGATATATATCGTTATAGACTTATATAATGTTTCCACCGAGACGTGGGGACCGACATGCCAGGCATGTTGTAAAATATTACATCCCAGAAGTTAGGTTTCTTTGGGTTAGGATATACAACGTTATAGACGTATATAATGTCCCCATCGAGAAGCAGGCGACGACACGCCAAGAATGTTGTAAAATATTACATCCTAGATGTTAGGTTCCCTTAGCGTAGGATATACAATGTTATAGACGTATATAATGTCCCCTTCGAGAAGCAGGCGACGACACGCCAGAATGTTGTAAAATACTACATCCGAGATGTTAGGTTGCCTTAGGCTAGGATATACAACGTTATAGACGTATAGAATGTTCCCACCGAGATGTAGGGACCGACATGCCAGGAATGTTGTAAAATATTACATCCGAGTTGTTAGGTTGCTTTATGTTAGGATATATATCGTTATAGACTTATATAATGTTCCCACCGAGACGTGGGGACCGACATGCCAGGAATGTTGTAAAATATTACATCCGAGTTGTTAGGTTGCTTTAGGTTAGGATATATATCGTTATAGACTTATATAATGTTCCCACCGAGACGTGGGGACCGACATGCCAGGAATGTTGTAAAATATTACATCCCAGAAGTTAGGTTTCTTTGGGTTAGGATATACAACGTTATAGACGTATATAATGTCCCCATCGAGAAGCAGGCGACGACGCGCCAGGAATGTTGTAAAATATTACATCCCAGAAGTTAGGTTTCTTTGGGTTAGGATATACAACGTTATAGACGTATATAATGTCCCCATCGAGAAGCAGGCGACGACACGCCATGAATGTTGTAAAATATTACATCCTAGATGTTAGGTTCCCTTAGGATAGGATATACAACGTTATAGACGTATCTAATGTCCCCATCGAGAAGCAGGCGACGACACGCCAGAATGTTGTAAAATATTACATCCGAGATATTAGGTTCCCTTAGGTTAGGATATACAACGTTATAGACGTATATAATGTCCCCATCGAGAAGCAGGCGACGACACGCCAGGAATGTGTTAATATATTACATCCGAGATGTTAGGTTGCCTTAGGCTAGGATATACAACGTTATAGACGTATAGAATGTTCCCACCGAGAAGAAGGGACCGACATGCCAGGAATGTTGTGAAATATTACATCCGAGTTGTTAGGTTGCTTTAGGTTAGGATATATATCGTTATAGACTTATATAATGTTCCCACCGAGACGTGGGGACCGACATGCCAGGAATGTTGTAAAATATTACATCCCAGAAGTTAGGTTTCTTTGGGTTAGGATATACAACGTTATAGACGTATATAATGTCCCCATCGAGAAGCAGGCGACGACACGCCAGGAATGTTGTAAAATATTACATCCGAGATGTTAGGTTGCCTTAGGCTAGGATATACAACGTTATAGACGTATAGAATGTTCCCACCGAGAAGCAGGCGACGACACGCCATGAATGTTGTAAAATATTACATCCTAGATGTTAGGTTCCCTTAGGATAGGATATACAACGTTATAGACGTATCTAATGTCCCCATCGAGAAGCAGGCGACGACACGCCAGGAATGTGTTAATATATTACATCCGAGATGTTAGGTTGCCTTAGGCTAGGATATACAACGTTATAGACGTATAGAATGTTCCCACCGAGAAGAAGGGACCGACATGCCAGGAATGTTGTGAAATATTACATCCGAGTTGTTAGGTTGCTTTAGGTTAGGATATATATCGTTATAGACTTATATAATGTTCCCACCGAGACGTGGGGACCGACATGCCAGGAATGTTGTAAAATATTACATCCCAGAAGTTAGGTTTCTTTGGGTTAGGATATACAACGTTATAGACGTATATAATGTCCCCATCGAGAAGCAGGCGACGACACGCCAGGAATGTTGTAAAATATTACATCCGAGATGTTAGGTTGCCTTAGGCTAGGATATACAACGTTATAGACGTATAGAATGTTCGCACCGAGAAGCAGGCGACGACACGCCATGAATGTTGTAAAATATTACATCCTAGATGTTAGCTTCCCTTAGGATAGGATATACAACGTTATAGACGTATCTAATGTCCCCATCGAGAAGCAGGCGACGACACGCCAGAATGTTGTAAAATATTACATTCGACATGTTAGGTTGCCTTAGGCTAGGATATACAACGTCATAGACGTATAGAATGTTCCCACCGAGATGTAGGGACCGACATGCCAGGAATGTTGTAAAATATTACATCCGAGATGTTAGGTTGCCTTAGGCTAGGACATATATCGTTATAGCCGTATACAATGTTCCCACCGAGAAATTGGTGCCGATGGGTCAGGAATGTTGTAAAATATTACACCCGAGATGTTAGGTTCCCTTAGGTTAGGATATACAACGTTATAGACGTAGAGAATGTTCACACCGAGAAATAGGGGCCGACGCGTCAGGAATGTTGTAAAATATTACACCCGAGATGTTAGGTTGCCTTAGGCTAGGATATACAACGTTATAGACATATAGAATGTTCCCACCGAGATGTAGGGACCGACATGCCAGGAATGTTGTAAAATATTACATCCGAGTTGTTGGGTTGCTTTGGGTTAGGATATATATCATTATAGACTTATATAATGTTCCCACCGAGACGTGGGGGCCGACATGCCAGGAATGTTGTAAAATATTACATCCCAGAAGTTAGGTTTCTTTGGGTTAGGATATACAACGTTATACACGTATATAATGTCCCCATCGAGAAGCAGGCGACGACACGCCAGGAATGTTGTAAAATATTACATCCTAGATGTTAGGTTCCCTTAGGATAGGATATACAACGTTATAGACGTATAGAATGTTCCCACCGAGAAGCAGGCGACGACACGCCATGAATGTTGTAAAATATTACATCCTAGATGTTAGGTTCCCTTAGGATAGGATATACAACGTTATAGACGTATCTAATGTCCCCATCGAGAAGCAGGCGACGACACGCCAGAATGTTGTAAAATATTACATCCGAGATATTAGGTTCCCTTAGGTTAGGATATACAACGTTATAGACGTATATAATGTCCCCATCGAGAAGCAGGCGACGACACGCCAGGAATGTGTTAATATATTACATCCGAGATGTTAGGTTGCCTTAGGCTAGGATATACAACGTTATAGACGTATAGAATGTTCCCACCGAGAAATAGGGGCCGACGGGACAGGAATGTTGTAAAATATTACACCCGAGATGTTAGATTCCCTTAGGTTAGGATATACAACGTTATAGACGTATAGAAAGTTCCCACGGAGATGTAGGGGCCGACATGCCAGGAATATTGTAAAATATTACATCCGAGATGTTACGTTGCTTTAGGTTAGGATATATATCGTTATAGACTTATATAATGTTCCCACCGAGACGTGGGGACCGACATGCCAGGAATGTTGTAAAATATTACATCCGAGATGTTAGGTTGCCTTAGGCTAGGATATACAACGTTATAGACGTATAGAATGTTTCCACCGAGAAGCAGGCGACGACACGCCATGAATGTTGTAAAATATTACATCCTAGATGTTAGGTTCCCTTAGGATAGGATATACAACGTTATAGACGTATCTAATGTCCCCATCGAGAAGCAGGCGACGACACGCCAGAATGTTGTAAAATATTACATTCGACATGTTAGGTTGCCTTAGGCTAGGATATACAACGTCATAGACGTATAGAATGTTCCCACCGAGATGTAGGGACCGACATGCCAGGAATGTTGTAAAATATTACATCCGAGATGTTAGGTTGCCTTAGGCTAGGACATATATCGTTATAGCCGTATACAATGTTCCCACCGAGAAATTGGTGCCGACGGGTCAGGAATGTTGTAAAATATTACACCCGAGATGTTAGGTTCCCTTAGGTTAGGATATACAACGTTATAGACGTAGAGAATGTTCACACCGAGAAATAGGGGCCGACGCGTCAGGAATGTTGTAAAATATTACACCCGAGATGTTAGGTTGCCTTAGGCTAGGATATACAACGTTATAGACACATAGAATGTTCCCACCGAGATGTAGGGACCGACATGCCAGGAATGTTGTAAAATATTACATCCGAGTTGTTGGGTTGCTTTGGGTTAGGATATATATCATTATAGACTTATATAATGTTCCCACCGAGACGTGGGGGCCGACATGCCAGGAATGTTGTAAAATATTACATCCCAGAAGTTAGGTTTCTTTGGGTTAGGATATACAACGTTATACACGTATATAATGTCCCCATCGAGAAGCAGGCGACGACACGCCAGGAATGTTGTAAAATATTACATCCTAGATGTTAGGTTCCCTTAGGATAGGATATACAACGTTATAGACGTATATAATGTTCCCATCGAGAAGCAGGCGACGACACGCCAGGAATGTTGTAAAATATTACATCCTAGATGTTAGGTTGCCTTAGGCTAGGATATATAACGTGATAGACGTATATAATGTTCCCACCGAGAAGTAAGGACCGAAATGCCAGGAATGTTGTAAAATATTACACCCGAGATGTTAGGTTCCCTTAGGTTAGGATATACAACGTTATAGATGTATAGAATGTTCCCACCGAGAAATTGGGGCCGACGGGTCAGGAATGTTGTAAAATATTACACCCGAGATGTTAGGTTCCCTTAGGTTAGGATATACAACGTTATAGACGTATAGAAAGTTCCCAGCGAGATGTAAGCACCGACATGCCAGGAATGTTGTAAAATATTACATCCCAGAAGTTAGGTTGCTTTGGGTTAGGATATACAACGTTATAGACGTATACAATGTCCCCATCGAGAAGCAGGCGACGACACGCCAGGAATGATGTAAAATATTACATCCGAGATGTTAGGTTGCCTTAGGCTAGGATATACAACGTTATAGACGTATAGAATGTTCCCACCGAGATGTAGGGACCGACATGCCAGGAAAGTTGTAAAATATTACATCCCAGAAGTTAGGTTTCTTTGGGTTAGGATATACAACGTTATAGACATATAGAATGTTCCCACCGAGAAATAGGGGCCGACGCGTCAGGAATGTTGTAAAATATGACATCCCAGATGTTAGGTTGCGTTAGGTTAAGATATACAACGTTATAGACGTATATAATGTCCCCTTCGAGAAGCAGGCGACGACACGCCAGAATGTTGTAAAATGTTACACCCGAGATGTTAGCTTCCCTTAGGTTAGCATATACAACGTTATAGACGTATATAATGTTCCCACCGAGAAGTAGGGACCGACATGCCAGGAATGTTGTAAAATATTACATACGAGATGTTAGGTTGCTTTGGGTTAGGATATACAACGTTATAGACGTATATAATGTCCCCATCGAGAAGCAGGCGACGACGCGTCAGGAATGTTGTAAAATATTACACCCGAGATGTTAGGTTCCCTTAGGTTAGGATATACAACGTTATAGACATATAGAATGTTCCCACCGAGAAATAGGGGCCGACGGGACAGGAATGTTGTAAAATATTACACCCGAGATGTTAGATTCCCTTAGGTTAGGATATAGAACGTTATAGACGTATAGAAAGTTCCCACGGAGATGTAGGGGCCGACATGCCAGGAATATTGTAAAATATTACATCCGAGATGTTACGTTGCTTTAGGTTAGGATATATATCGTTATAGACTTATATAATGTTCCCACCGAGACGTGGGGACCGACATGCCAGGAATGTTGAAAAATATTACATCCCAGAAGTTAGGTTTCTTTGGGTTAGGATATACACCGTTATAGACGTATCTAATGTCCCCATCGAGAAGCAGGCGACGACACGCCAGAATGTTGTAATACATTACATCCGATATGTTAGGTTGCCTTAGGCTAGGATATATAACGTGATAGACGTATATAATGTTTCCACCGAGAAATTGGGGCCGACGGGTCAGGAATGTTGTAAAATATTACACCCGAGATGTTAGGGTCCCTTAGGTTAGGATATACAACGTTATAGACGTATAGAAAGTTCCCAGCGAGATGTAGGGACCGACATGCCAGGAATGTTGTAAAATATTACATCCGAGGTGTTAGGTTGCCTTAGGCTAGGACATATATCGTTATAGCCGTATACAATGTTCCCACCGAGAAATTGGGGCCGACGGGTCAGGAATGTTGTAAAATATTACACCCGAGATGTTAGGTTCCCTTAGGTTAGGATATACAACGTTATAGACGTATCGAATGTTCACACCGAGAAATAGGGGCCGACGCGTCAGGAATGTTGTAAAATATTACATCCGAGATGTTAGGTTGCCATAGGGTAGGATATACAACGTTATAGACATATAGAATGTTCCCACCGAGATGTAGGGACCGACATGCCAGGAATGTTGTAAAACATTACATCCGAGTTGTTAGGTTGCTTTGGGTTAGGATATATATCGTTATAGACTTATATAATGTTCCCACCGAGACGTGGGGACCGACATGCCAGGAATGTTGTAAAATATTACATCCCAGAAGTTAGGTTTCTTTGGGTTAGGATATACACCGTTATAGACGTATCTAATGTCCCCATCGAGAAGCAGGCGACGACACGCCAGAATGTTGTAATACATTACATCCGATATGTTAGGTTGCCTTAGGCTAGGATATATAACGTGATAGACGTATATAATGTTCCCACCGAGAAATTGGGGCCGACGGGTCAGGAATGTTGTAAAATATTACACCCGAGATGTTAGGGTCCCTTAGGTTAGGATATACAACGTTATAGACGTATAGAAAGTTCCCAGCGAGATGTAGGGACCGACATGCCAGGAATGTTGTAAAATATTACATCCGAGATGTTAGGTTGCCTTAGGCTAGGACATATATCGTTATAGCCGTATACAATGTTCCCACCGAGAAATTGGGGCCGACGGGTCAGGAATGTTGTAAAATATTACACCCGAGATGTTAGGTTCCCTTAGGTTAGGATATACAACGTTATAGACGTATCGAATGTTCACACCGAGAAATAGGGGCCGACGCGTCAGGAATGTTGTAAAATATTACATCCGAGATGTTAGGTTGCCTTAGGGTAGGATATACAACGTTATAGACATATAGAATGTTCCCACCGAGATGTAGGGACCGACATGCCAGGAATGTTGTAAAACATTACATCCGAGTGGTTAGGTTGCTTTGGGTTAGGATATATATCGTTATAGACTTATATAATGTTCCCACCGAGACGTGGGGACCGACATGCCAGGAATGTTGTAAAATATTACATCCCAGAAGTTAGGTTTCTTTGGGTAGGGATATACAACGTTATAGACGTATATAATGTCCCCATCGAGAAGCAGGCGACGACACGCCAGGAATGTTGTAAAATATTACATCCTAGATGTTAGGTTCCCTTAGGATAGGATATACAACGTTATAGACGTATCTAATGTCCCCATCACGAAGCAGGCGACGACACGCCAGAATGTTGTGAAATGTTACATCCGATATGTTAGGTTGCCTTAGGCTAGGATATATAACGTGATAGACGTATATAACGTTCCCACCGAGAAATAGGGGCCGACGCGTCAGGAATGTTGTAAAATATGACATCCCAGATGTTAGGTTGCGTTAGGTTAAGATATACAACGTTATAGACGTATATAATGTCCCCTTCGAGAAGCAGGCGACGACACGCCAGAATGTTGTAAAATGTTACAACCGAGATGTTAGCTTCCCTTAGGTTAGCATATACAACGTTATAGACGTATATAATGTCCCCACCGAGAAGTAGGGACCGACATGCCAGGAATGTTGTAAAATATTACATACGAGATGTTAGGTTGCTTTGGGTTAGGATATACAACGTTATAGACGTATATAATGTCCCCATCGAGAAGCAGGCGACGACGCGTCAGGAATGTTGTAAAATATTACACCCGAGATGTTAGGTTCCCTTAGGTTAGGATATACAACGTTATAGACATATAGAATGATCCCACCGAGAAATAGGGGCCGACGGGACAGGAATGTTGTAAAATATTACATACGAGATGTTAGGTTGCTTTGGGTTAGGATATACAACGTTATAGACGTATATAATGTCCCCATCGAGAAGCAGGCGACGACGCGTCAGGAATGTTGTAAAATATTACACCCGAGATGTTAGGTTCCCTTAGGTTAGGATATACAACGTTATAGACATATAGAATGTTCCCACCGAGAAATAGGGGCCGACGGGACAGGAATGTTGTAAAATATTACACCCGAGATGTTAGATTCCCTTAGGTTAGGATATACAACGTTATAGACGTATAGAAAGTTCCCACGGAGATGTAGGGGCCGACATGCCAGGAATATTGTAAAATATTACATCCGAGATGTTACGTTGCTTTAGGTTAGGATATATATCGTTATAGACTTATATAATGTTCCCACCGAGACGTGGGGACCGACATGCCAGGAATGTTGTAAAATATTACATCCCAGAAGTTAGGTTTCTTTGGGTTAGGATATACAACGTTATAGACGTATCTAATGTCCCCATCGAGAAGCAGGCGACGACACGCCAGAATGTTGTAATACATTACATCCGATATGTTAGGTTGCCTTAGGCTAGGATATATAACGTGATAGACGTATATAATGTTCCCACCGAGAAATTGGGGCCGACGGGTCAGGAATGTTGTAAAATATTACACCCGAAATGTTAGGGTCCCTTAGGTTAGGATATACAACGTTATAGACGTATAGAAAGTTCCCAGCGAGATGTAGGGACCGACATGCCAGGAATGATGTAAAATATTACATCCGAGATGTTAGGTTGCCTTAGGCTAGGACATATATCGTTATAGCCGTATACAATGTTCCCACCGAGACGTGGGGACCGACATGCCAGGAATGTTGTAAAATATTACATCCCAGAAGTTAGGTTTCTTTGGGTAGGGATATACAACGTTATAGACGTATATAATGTCCCCATCGAGAAGCAGGCGACGACACGCCAGGAATGTTGTAAAATATTACATCCTAGATGTTAGGTTCCCTTAGGATAGGATATACAACGTTATAGACGTATCTAATGTCCCCATCGAGAAGCAGGCGACGACACGCCAGAATGTTGTGAAATGTTACACCCGATATGTTAGGTTGCCTTAGGCTAGGATATATAACGTGATAGACGTATATAATGTTCCCACCGAGAAATAGGGGCCGACGCGTCAGGAATGTTGTAAAATATGACATCCCAGATGTTAGGTTGCGTTAGGTTAAGATATACAACGTTATAGACGTATATAATGTCCCCTTCGAGAAGCAGGCGACGACACGCCAGAATGTTGTAAAATGTTACAACCGAGATGTTAGCTTCCCTTAGGTTAGCATATACAACGTTATAGACGTATATAATGTTCCCACGGAGAAGTAGGGACCGACATGCCAGGAATGTTGTAAAATATTACATACGAGATGTTAGGTTGCTTTGGGTTAGGATATACAACGTTATAGACGTATATAATGTCCCCATCGAGAAGCAGGCGACGACGCGTCAGGAATGTTGTAAAATATTACACCCGAGATGTTAGATTCCGTTAGGTTAGGATATACAACGTTATAGACGTATCGAATGTTCACACCGAGAAATAGGGGCCGACGCGTCAGGAATGTTGTAAAATATTACATCCGAGATGTTAGGTTGCCTTAGGCTAGGATATACAACGTTATAGACATATAGAATGTTCCCACCGAGATGTAGGGACCGACATTCCAGGAATGTTGTAAAACATTACATCCGAGTTGTTAGGTTGCTTTGGGTTAGGATATATATCGTTATAGACTTATATAATGTTCCCACCGTGACGTGGGGACCGACATGCCAGGAATGTTGTAAAATATTACATCCCAGAAGTTAGGTTTCTTTGGGTAGGGATATACAACGTTATAGACGTATATAATATCCCCATCGAGAAGCAGGCGACGACACGCCAGGAATGTTGTAAAATATTACATCCTAGATGTTAGGTTCCCTTAGGATAGGATATACAACGTTATAGACGTATCTAATGTCCCCATCGAGAAGCAGGCGACGACACGCCAGAATGTTGTGAAATGTTACATCCGATATGTTAGGTTGCCTTAGGCTAGGATATATAACGTGATAGACGTATATAATGTTCCCACTGAGAAATAGGGGCCCACGCGTCAGGAATGTTGTAAAATATGGCATCCCAGATGTTAGGTTGCGTTAGGTTAAGATATACAACGTTATAAACGTATATAATGTCCCTTTCGAGAAGCAGGCGACGACACGCCAGAATGTTGTAAAATGTTACACCCGAGATGTTAGCTTCCCTTAGGTTAGCATATACAACGTTATAGACCTATATCATGTTCCCACCGAGACGTGGGGACCGACATGCCAGGAATGTTGTAAAATATTACATCCCAGAAGTTAGGTTTCTTTGGGTTAGGATATACAACGTTATAGACGTATCTAATGTCCCCATCGAGAAGCAGGCGACGACACGCCAGAATGTTGTAATACATTACATCCGATATGTTAGGTTGCCTTAGGCTAGGATATATAACGTGATAGACGTATATAATGTTCCCACCGAGAAGTAAGAACCGAAATGCCAGGAATGTTGTAAAATATTACACCCGAGATGTTAGCTTCCCTTAGGTTAGGATATACAACGTTATAGATGTATAGAATGTTCCCACCGAGAAATTGGGGCCGACGGGTCAGGAATGTTGTAAAATATTACACCCGAGA
This sequence comes from Xylocopa violacea, assembly GCA_963969225.1. NCBI lineage: Eukaryota > Metazoa > Arthropoda > Insecta > Hymenoptera > Apidae > Xylocopa > Xylocopa violacea. The sequence goes on from CAXAJV010000857.1 coordinate 4,007,692, forward strand.
TGTTAGGTTGCCTTAGGCTAGGATATACAACGTTATAGACGTATAGAATGTTCCCACCGAGATGTAGGGACCGACATGCCAGGAATGTTGTAAAATATTACATCCCAGAAGTTAGGTTTCTTTGGGTTAGGATATACAACGTTATAGACATATAGAATGTTCCCACCGAGAAATAGGGGCCGACGCGTCAGGAATGTTGTAAAATATGACATCCCAGGTGTTAGGTTGCGTTAGGTTAAGATATACAACGTTATAGACGTATATAATGTCCCCTTCGAGAAGCAGGCGACGACGCGCCAGAATGTTGTAAAATGTTACACCCGAGATGTTAGCTTCCCTTAGGTTAGCATATACAACGTTATAGACGTATATAATGTTCCCACCGAGACGTGGGGGCCGACATGCCAGGAATGTTGTAAAATATTACATCCCAGAAGTTAGGTTTCTTTGGGTTAGGATATAGAACGTTATACACGTATATAATGTCCCCATCGAGAAGCAGGCGACGACACGCCAGGAATGTTGTAAAATATTACATCCTAGATGTTAGGTTCCCTTAGGATAGGATATACAACGTTATAGACGTATATAATGTTCCCATCGAGAAGCAGGCGACGACACGCCAGGAATGTTGTAAAATATTACATCCTAGATGTTAGGATCCCTTAGGATAGGATATACAAAGTTATAGACGTATCTAATGTCCCCATCGAGAAGCAGGCGACGACACGCCAGAATGTTGTAATACATTACATCCGATATGTTAGGTTGCCTTAGGCTAGGATATATAACGTGATAGACGTATATAATGTTCCCACCGAGAAGTAAGGACCGAAATGCCAGGAATGTTGTAAAATATTACACCCGAGATGTTAGGTTCCCTTAGGTTAGGATATACAACGTTATAGATGTATAGAATGTTCCCACCGAGAAATTGGGGCCGACGGGTCAGGAATGTTGTAAAATATTACACCCGAGATGTTAGGTTCCCTTAGGTTAGGATATACAACGTTATAGACGTATAGAAAGTTCCCAGCGAGATGTAAGCACCGACATGCCAGGAATGTTGTAAAATATTACATCCCAGAAGTTAGGTTTCTTTGGGTTAGGATATACAACGTTATAGACATATAGAATGTTCCCACCGAGAAATAGGGGCCGACGCGTCAGGAATGTTGTAAAATATGACATCCCAGATGTTAGGTTGCGTTAGGTTAAGATATACAACGTTATAGACGTATATAATGTCCCCTTCGAGAAGCAGGCGACGACACGCCAGAATGTTGTAAAATGTTACACCCGAGATGTTAGCTTCCCTTAGGTTAGCATATACAACGTTATAGACGTATATAATGTTCCCACCGAGAAGTAGGGACCGACATGCCAGGAATATTGTAAAATATTACATACGAGATGTTAGGTTGCTTTGGGTTAGGATATACAACGTTATAGACGTATATAATGTCCCCATCGAGAAGCAGGCGACGACGCGTCAGGAATGTTGTAAAATATTACACCCGAGATGTTAGGTTCCCTTAGGTTAGGATATACAACGTTATAGACATATAGAATGTTCCCACCGAGAAATAGGGGCCGACGGGACAGGAATGTTGTAAAATATTACACCCGAGATGTTAGATTCCCTTAGGTTAGGATATACAACGTTATAGACGTATAGAAAGTTCCCACGGAGATGTAGGGGCCGACATGCCAGGAATATTGTAAAATATTACATCCGAGATGTTACGCTGCTTTAGGTTAGGATATATATCGTTATAGACTTATATAATGTTCCCACCGAGACGTGGGGACCGACATGCCAGGAATGTTGTAAAATATTACATCCCAGAAGTTAGGTTTCTTTGGGTTAGGATATACAACGTTATAGACGTATCTAATGTCCCCATCGAGAAGCAGGCGACGACACGCCAGAATGTTGTAATACATTACATCCGATATGTTAGGTTGCCTTAGGCTAGGATATATAACGTGATAGACGTATATAATGTTCCCACCGAGAAATTGGGGCCGACGGGTCAGGAATGTTGTAAAATATTACACCCGAGATGTTAGGGTCCCTTAGGTTAGGATATACAACGTTATAGACGTATAGAAAGTTCACAGCGAGATGTAGGGACCGACATGCCAGGAATGTTGTAAAATATTACATCCGAGATGTTAGGTTGCCTTAGGCTAGGACATATATCGTTATAGCCGTATACAATGTTCCCACCGAGAAATTGGGGCCGACGGGTCAGGAATGTTGTAAAATATTACACCCGAGATGTTAGGTTCCCTTAGGTTAGGATATACAACGTTATAGACGTATCGAATGTTCACACCGAGAAATAGGGGCCGACGCGTCAGGAATGTTGTAAAATATTACATCCGAGATGTTAGGTTGCCTTAGGTTAGGATATACAACGTTATAGACATATAGAATGTTCCCACCGAGATGTAGGGACCGACATGCCAGGAATGTTGTAAAACATTACATCCGAGTTGTTAGGTTGCTTTGGGTTAGGATATATATCGTTATAGACTTATATAATGTTCCCACCGAGACGTGGGGACCGACATGCCAGGAATGTTGTAAAATATTACATCCCAGAAGTTAGGTTTCTTTGGGTAGGGATATACAACGTTATAGACGTATATAATGTCCCCATCGAGAAGCAGGCGACGACACGCCAGGAATGTTGTAAAATATTACATCCTAGATGTTAGGTTCCCTTAGGATAGGATATACAACGTTATAGACGTATCTAATGTCCCCATCAAGAAGCAGGCGACGACACGCCAGAATGTTGTGAAATGTTACATCCGATATGTTAGGTTGCCTTAGGCTAGGATATATAACGTGATAGACGTATATAACGTTCCCACCGAGAAATAGGGGCCGACGCGTCAGGAATGTTGTAAAATATGACATCCCAGATGTTAGGTTGCGTTAGGTTAAGATATACAACGTTATAGACGTATATAATGTCCCCTTCGAGAAGCAGGCGACGACACGCCAGAATGTTGTAAAATGTTACAACCGAGATGTTAGCTTCCCTTAGGTTAGCATATACAACGTTATAGACGTATATAATGTCCCCACCGAGAAGTAGGGACCGACATGCCAGGAATGTTGTAAAATATTACATACGAGATGTTAGGTTGCTTTGGGTTAGGATATACAACGTTATAGACGTATATAATGTCCCCATCGAGAAGCAGGCGACGACGCGTCAGGAATGTTGTAAAATATTACACCCGAGATGTTAGGTTCCCTTAGGTTAGGATATACAACGTTATAGACATATAGAATGTTCCCACCGAGAAATAGGGGCCGACGGGACAGGAATGTTGTAAAATATTACATACGAGATGTTAGGTTGCTTTGGGTTAGGATATACAACGTTATAGACGTATATAATGTCCCCATCGAGAAGCAGGCGACGACGCGTCAGGAATGTTGTAAAATATTACACCCGAGATGTTAGGTTCCCTTAGGTTAGGATATACAACGTTATAGACATATAGAATGTTCCCACCGAGAAATAGGGGCCGACGGGACAGAAATGTTGTAAAATATTACACCCGAGATGTTAGATTCCCTTAGGTTAGGATATACAACGTTATAGACGTATAGAAAGTTCCCACGGAGATGTAGGGGCCGACATGCCAGGAATATTGTAAAATATTACATCCGAGATGTTACGTTGCTTTAGGTTAGGATATATATCGTTATAGACTTATATAATGTTCCCACCGAGACGTGGGGACCGACATGCCAGGAATGTTGTAAAATATTACATCCCAGAAGTTAGGTTTCTTTGGGTTAGGATATACAACGTTATAGACGTATCTAATGTCCCCATCGAGAAGCAGGCGACGGCACGCCAGAATGTTGTAATACATTACATCCGATATGTTAGGTTGCCTTAGGCTAGGATATATAACGTGATAGACGTATATAATGTTCCCACCGAGAAATTGGGGCCGACGGGTCAGGAATGTTGTAAAATATTACACCCGAAATGTTAGGGTCCCTTAGGTTAGGATATACAACGTTATAGACGTATAGAAAGTTCCCAGCGAGATGTAGGGACCGACATGCCAGGAATGATGTAAAATATTACATCCGAGATGTTAGGTTGCCTTAGGCTAGGACATATATCGTTATAGCCGTATACAATGTTCCCACCGAGACGTGGGGACCGACATGCCAGGAATGTTGTAAAATATTACATCCCAGAAGTTAGGTTTCTTTGGGCAGGGATATACAACGTTATAGACGTATATAATATCCCCTTCGAGAAGCAGGCGACGACACGCCAGGAATGTTGTAAAATATTACATCCTAGATGTTAGGTTCCCTTAGGATAGGATATACAACGTTATAGACGTATCTAATGTCCCCATCGAGAAGCAGGCGACGACACGCCAGAATGTTGTGAAATGTTACATCCGATATGTTAGGTTGCCTTAGGCTAGGATATATAACGTGATAGACGTATATAATGTTCCCACTGAGAAATAGGGGCCCACGCGTCAGGAATGTTGTAAAATATGGCATCCCAGATGTTAGGTTGCGTTAGGTTAAGATATACAACGTTATAAACGTATATAATGTCCCTTTCGAGAAGCAGGCGACGACACGCCAGAATGTTGTAAAATGTTACACCCGAGATGTTAGCTTCCCTTAGGTTAGCATATACAACGTTATAGACCTATATCATGTTCCCACCGAGAAGTAGGGACCGACATGCCAGGAATGTTGTAAAATATTACATACGAAATGTTAGGTTTCTTTGGGTTAGGATATACAACGTTATAGACGTATATAATGTCCCCATCGAGAAGCAGGCGACGACGCGTCAGGAATGTTGTAAAATATTACACCCGATATGTTAGGTTCCCTTAGGTTAGGATATACAACGTTATAGACATATAGAATGTTCCCACCGAGAAATAGGGGCCGACGGGACAGGAATGTTGTAAAATATTACACCCGAGATGTTAGGTTCCCTTAGGTTAGGATATACAACGTTATAGACATATAGAATGTTCCCACCGAGAAATAGGGGCCGACGGGACAGGAATGTTGTAAAATATTACACCCGAGATGTTAGATTCCCTTAGGTTAGGATATACAACGTTATAGACGTATAGAAAGTTCCCACGGAGATGTAGGGGCCGACATGCCAGGAATATTGTAAAATATTACATCCGAGATGTTACGTTGCTTTAGGTTAGGATATATATCGTTATAGACTTATATAATGTTCCCACCGAGACGTGGGGACCGACATGCCAGGAATGTTGTAAAATATTACATCCCAGAAGTTAGGTTTCTTTGGGTTAGGATATACAACGTTATAGACGTATCTAATGTCCCCATCGAGAAGCAGGCGACGACACGCCAGAATGTTGTAATACATTACATCCGATATGTTAGGTTGCCTTAGGCTAGGATATATAACGTGATAGACGTATATAATGTTCCCACCGAGAAATTGGGGCCGACGGGTCAGGAATGTTGTAAAATATTACACCCGAAATGTTAGGGTCCCTTAGGTTAGGATATACAACGTTATAGACGTATAGAAAGTTCCCAGCGAGATGTAGGGACCGACATGCCAGGAATGATGTAAAATATTACATCCGAGATGTTAGGTTGCCTTAGGCTAGGACATATATCGTTATAGCCGTATACAATGTTCCCACCGAGACGTGGGGACCGACATGCCAGGAATGTTGTAAAATATTACATCCCAGAAGTTAGGTTTCTTTGGGTAGGGATATACAACGTTATAGACGTATATAATGTCCCCATCGAGAAGCAGGCGACGACACGCCAGCAATGTTGTAAAATATTACATCCTAGATGTTAGGTTCCCTTAGGATAGGATATACAACGTTATAGACGTATCTAATGTCCCCATCGAGAAGCAGGCGACGACACGCCAGAATGTTGTGAAATGTTACACCCGATATGTTAGGTTGCCTTAGGCTAGGATATATAACGTGATAGACGTATATAATGTTCGCACCGAGAAATAGGGGCCCACACGTCAGGAATGTTGTAAAATATGACATCCCAGATGTTAGGTTGCGTTAGGTTAAGATATACAACGTTATAGACGTATATAATGTCCCCTTCGAGAAGCAGGCGACGACACGCCAGAATGTTGTAAAATGTTACAACCGAGATGTTAGCTTCCCTTAGGTTAGCATATACAACGTTATAGACGTATATAATGTTCCCACCGAGAAGTAGGGACCGACATGCCAGGAATGTTGTAAAATATTACATACGAGATGTTAGGTTGCTTTGGGTTAGGATATACAACGTTATAGACGTATATAATGTCCCCATCGAGAAGCAGGCGACGACGCGTCAGGAATGTTGTAAAATATTACACCCGAGATGTTAGATTCCGTTAGGTTAGGATATACAACGTTATAGACGTATCGAATGTTCACACCGAGAAATAGGGGCCGACGCGTCAGGAATGTTGTAAAATATTACATCCGAGATGTTAGGTTGCCTTAGGCTAGGATATACAACGTTATAGACATATAGAATGTTCCCACCGAGATGTAGGGACCGACATGCCAGGAATGTTGTAAAACATTACATCCGAGTTGTTAGGTTGCTTTGGGTTAGGATATATATCGTTATAGACTTATATAATGTTCCCACCGTGACGTGGGGACCGACATGCCAGGAATGTTGTAAAATATTACATCCCAGAAGTTAGGTTTCTTTGGGTAGGGATATACAACGTTATAGACGTATATAATATCCCCATCGAGAAGCAGGCGACGACACGCCAGGAATGTTGTAAAATATTACATCCTAGATGTTAGGTTCCCTTAGGATAGGATATACAACGTTATAGACGTATCTAATGTCCCCATCGAGAAGCAGGCGACGACACGCCAGATTGTTGTAAAAAATTACATTCGACATGTTAGGTTGCCTTAGGCTAGGATATACAACGTTATAGACGTATAGAATGTTCTCACCGAGAAATTGGGGCCGACGGGTCAGGACTGTTGTAAAATATTACACCCGAGATGTTAGGTTCCCTTAGGTTAGGATATACAACGTTATAGACGTATAGAAAGTTCCCAGCGAGATGTAGGGACCGACATGCCAGGAATTTTGTAAAACATTACATCCCAGAAGTTAGGTTGCTTTGGGTTAGGATATACAACGTTATAGACGTATATAATGTTCCCATCGAGAAGCAGGCGACGACACGCCAGGAATGTTGTAAAATATTACATCCGAGATGTTAGGTTGCCTTAGGCTAGGATATACAACGTTATAGACGTATATAATGTCCCCATCGAGAAGCAGGCGACGACACGCCAGAATGTTGTAAAATATTACATCCGAGATGTTAGGTTCCCTTAGGTTAGGATATACAACGTTATAGACGTATCTAATGTCCCCATCGAGAAGCAGGCGACGACACGCCAGAATGTTGTAAAACATTACATCCGATATGTTAGGTTCCACTAGGTTAGGATATACAACGTTATAGACGTATAGAATGTTCCCACCGAGAAATTGGGGCCGACGGGTCAGGAATGTTGTAAAATATTACACCCGAGATGTTAGGTTCCCTTAGGTTAGGATATACAACGTTATAGACGTATAGAAAGTCCCCAGCGAGATGTAGGGACCGACATGCAAGGAATGTTGTAAAATATTATATCCCAGAAGTTAGGTTGCTTTGGGTTAGGATATACAACGTTATAGACGTATATAATGTCCCCATCGAGAAGCAGGCGACGACACGCCAGGAATGTTGTAAAATATTACGTCCGAGATGTTAGGTTGCCTTAGGCCAGGATATACAACGTTATAGACGTATAGAATGTTCCCACCGAGAAATTGGGGCCGACGGGTCAGGAATGTTGTAAAATATTACACCCGAGATGTTAGGTTCCCTTAGGTTAGGATATACAACGTTATAGACGTATAGAAAGTCCCCAGCGAGATGTAGGGACCGACATGCCAGGAATGTTGTAAAATATTACATCCCAGAAGTTAGGTTGCTTTGGGTTAGGATATACAACGTTATAGACGTATACAATGTCCCCATCGATAAGCAGGCGACGACACGCCAGGAATGTTGTAAAATATTACATTCTAAATGTTAGGTTCCCTTAGGATAGGATATACAACGTTCTAGACGTATCTAATGTCCCCATCGAGAAGCAGGCGACGACACGCCAGGAATGCTGTAAAATATTACATCCGAGATGTTAGGTTGCCTTAGGCTAGGATATACAACGTTATAGACGTATAGAATGTTCCCACCGAGAAATTGGGGCCGACGGGTCAGGAATGTTGTAAAATATTACACCCGAGATGTTAGGTTCCCTTAGGTTAGGATATACAACGTTATAGACGTATAGAAAGTCCCCAGCGAGATGTAGGGACCCACATGCCAGGAATGTTGTAAAATATTACATCCCAGAAGTTAGGTTGCTTTGGGTTAGGATATACAACGTTATAGACGTATATAATGTCCCCATCGAGAAGCAGGCGACGACACGCCAGGAATGTTGTAAAATATTACGTCCGAGATGTTAGGTTGCCTTAGGCCAGGATATACAACGTTATAGACGTATAGAATGTTCCCACCGAGATGTAGGGTCCGACATGCCAGGAATGTTGTAATATATTACATCCCAGATGTTAGGTTGCGTTAGCTTAGGATATACAACGTTATAGACGTATATAATGTCCCCATCGAGAAGCAGGCGACGACACGCCAGGAATGTTGTAAAATATTACATCCGAGATGTTAGGTTGCCTTAGGTTAGGATATACAACGTTATAGACGTATATAATGTCCCCATCGAGAAGCAGGCGACGACACGCCAGAATGTTGTAAAATATTACATCCGAGATGTTAGGTTCCCTTAGGTTAGGATATACAACGTTATAGACGTATCTAATGTCCCCATCGAGAAGCAGGCGACGACACTCCAGAATGTTGTAAAACATTACATCCGATATGTTAGGTTGCCTTAGGCTAGGATATATAACGTGATAGACGTATATAATATTCCCACCGAGAAGTAGGGACCGAAATGCCAGGAATGTTGTAAAATATTACACCCGAGATGTTAGGTTCCCTTAGGTTAGGATATACAACGTTATAGACGTATAGAATGTTCCCACCGAGAAATTGGGGCCGACGGGTCAGGAATGTTGTAAAATATTACACCCGAGATGTTAGGTTCCCTTAGGTTAGGATATACAACGTTATAGACGTATAGAAAGTTCCCAGCGAGATGTAGGGACCGACATGCCAGGAATGTTGTAAAATATTACATCCCAGAACTTAGGTTGCTTTGGGTTAGGATATACAACGTTATAGACGTATACAATGTCCCCATCGAGAAGCAGGCGACGACACGCCAGGAATGTTGTAAAATATTACATTCTAGATGTTAGTTTCCCTTAGGATAGGATATACAACGTTCTAGGCGTATCTAATGTCCCCATCGAGAAGCAGGCGACGACACGCCAGGAATGCTGTAAAATATTACATCCGAGATGTTAGGTTGCCTTAGGCTAGGATATACAACGTTATAGACGTATATAATGTTCCCACCGAGAAGTAGGGACCGAAATGCCAGGAATGTTGTAAAATATTACACCCGAGATGTTAGGTTCCCTTAGGTTAGGATATACAACGTTATAGACGTATAGAAAGTTCCCAGCGAGATGTAGGGACCGACATGCCAGGAATTTTGTAAAACATTACATCCCAGAAGTTAGGTTGCTTTGGGTTAGGATATACAACGTTATAGACGTATATAATGTTCCCATCGAGAAGCAGGCGACGACACGCCAGGAATGTTGTAAAATATTAGATCCGAAATGTTAGGTTGCCTTAGGCTAGGATATACAACGTTATAGACGTATATAATGTCCCCATCGAGAAGCAGGCGACGACACTCCAGAATGTTGTAAAATATTACATCCGAGATGTTAGTTTCCCTTAGGTTAGGATATACAACGTTATAGACGTATCTAATGTTCCCACCGAGATGTAGGGTCCGACATGACAGGAATGTTGTAAAATATTACATCCGAGTTGTTAGGTTGCTTTAGGTTTGGATATACATCGTTATAGACTTATATAATGTTCCCACCGAGACGTGGGGACCGACATGCCAGGAATGTTGTAATATATTACATCCCAGATGTTAGGTTGCGTTAGGTTAGGATATACAACGTTATAGACGTATATTATGTCCCCTTCGAGAAGCAGGCGACGACACGCCAGAATGTTGTAAAATGTTACACCCGAGATGTTAGCTTCCCTTAGGTTAGCATATACAACGTTATAGACGTATATAATGTTCCCACCGAGAAGTAGGGACCGACATGCCAGGAATGTTGTAAAATATTACATACGAGATGTTAGGTTGCTTTGGGTTAGGATATACAACGTTATAGACGTATATAATGTCCCCATCGAGAAGCAGGCGACGACGCGTCAGGAATGTTGTAAAATATTACACCCGAGATGTTAGGTTCCCTTAGGTTAGGATATACATCGTTATAGACATATAGAATGTTCCCACCGAGAAATAGGGGCCGACGGGACAGGAATGTTGTAAAATATTACACCCGAGATGTTAGATTCCCTTAGGTTAGGATATACAACGTTATAGACGTATAGAAAGTTCCCACGGAGATGTAGGGGCCGACATGCCAGGAATATTGTAAAATATTACATCCGAGATGTTACGTTGCTTTAGGTTAGGATATATATCGTTATAGACTTATATAATGTTCCCACCGAGACGTGGGGACCGACATGCCAGGAATGTTGTAAAATATTACATCCCAGAAGTTTGGTTTCTTTGGGTTAGGATATACAACGTTATAGACGTATCTAATGTCCCCATTGAGAAGCAGGCGACGACACGCCAGAATGTTGTAATACATTACATCCGATATGTTAGGTTGCCTTAGGCTAGGATATATAACGTGATAGACGTATATAATGTTCCCACCGAGAAGTAAGGACCGAAATGCCAGGAATGTTGTAAAATATTACACCCGAGATGTTAGGTTCCCTTAGGTTAGGATATACAACGTTATAGACGTATAGAATGTTCCCACCGAGAAATTGGGGCCGACGGGTCAGGAATGTTGTAAAATATTACACCCGAGATGTTAGGTTCCCTTAGGTTAGGATATACAACGTTATAGACGTATAGAAAGTTCCCAGCGAGATGTAGGGACCGACATGCCAGGAATTTTGTAAAATATTACATCCCGGAAGTTAGGTTGCTTTGGGTTAGGATATACAACGTTATAGCCGTATACAATGTTCCCACCGAGAAATAGGGGCCGACGGGTCAGGAATGTTGTAAAATATGACATCCCAGATGTTAGGTTGCGTTAGGTTAAGATATACAACGTTATAGACGTATATAATGTCCCCTTCGAGAAGCAGGCGACGACACGCCAGAATGTTGTAAAATGTTACACCCGAGATGTTAGCTTCCCTTAGGTTAGCATATACAACGTTATAGACGTATTTCATGTTCCCACCGAGAAGTAGGGACCGACATGCCAGGAATGTTGTAAAATATTACATACGAAATGTTAGGTTTCTTTGGGTTAGGATATACAACGTTATAGACGTATATAATGTCCCCATCGAGAAGCAGGCGACGACGCGTCAGGAATGTTGTAAAATATTACACCCGAGATGTTAGGTTCCCGTAGGGTAGGATATACAACGTTATAGACATATAGAATGTTCCCACCGAGAAATAGGGGCCGACGGGACAGGAATGTTGTAAAATATTACACCCGAGATGTTAGATTCCCTTAGGTTAGGATATACAACGTTATAGACGTATAGAAAGTTCCCACGGAGATGTAGGGGCCGACATGCCAGGAATATTGTAAAATATTACATCCGAGATGTTACGTTGCTTTAGGTTAGGATATACAACGTTATAGACGTATAGAAAGTTCCCAGCGAGATGTAGGGACCGACATGCCAGGAATTTTGTAAAACATTACATCCCAGAAGTTAGGTTGCTTTGGGTTAGGATATACAACGTTATAGACGTATATAATGTCCCCTTCGAGAAGCAGGCGACGACGCGCCAGAATGTTGTAAAACATTACATCCGATATGTTAGGTTGCCTTAGGCTAGGATATATAACGTGATAGACGTATATAATGTTCCCACCGAGAAGTAGGGACCGAAATGCCAGGAATGTTGTAAAATATTACATCCGAGATGTTAGGTTGCCTTAGGCTAGGACATATATCGTTATAGACGTATACAGTGTTCCCACCGAGAAGTAGGGACCGACGCGTCAGGAATGTTATAATATATTACATCCCAGATGTTAGGTTGCGTTAGGTTAAGATATACAACGTTAAAGACGTATATAATGTCCCCTTCGAGAAGCAGGCGACGACACGCCAGATTGTTGTAAAAAATTACATTCGACATGTTAGGTTGCCTTAGGCTAGGATATACAACGTTATAGACGTATAGAATGTTCTCACCGAGAAATTGGGGCCGACGGGTCAGGACT